>CM045763.1:55512677-56145134 GCA_025200525.1 Camellia lanceoleosa | reverse complement strand
GGGTCTTTTCCGGGAACTTCCTTGCTATTTATACTTGTTAGAGATGACCTTCGAATCGAGATTTCTAACTGCCGAACCGGCTTCCTCCATGATCACGATCATGTTGTTTTAGAAATAGTTCCATCGCCATCACTTGCAGCTTGAACTTCCTCATGTATTTGAATTCAATATAGGTAACCGCTAGCCACGCCACCTTGTATCTCATTGTTAATCTAGTGCTACTCGATCTCTTGAGAACCAATATTTATTGTCACGCGTATTGGGATCAAAGATTAAACTCATCTTCCCTAATACCCTTATTATGCCACGTGTCAATTGTAATTGGCTTTTTACAAAATATGTAGCCAACAAACTCTTATTTTTAATATTCTCAAAAGTGGAGAGATTGAGTGAGAAAAAAAATTAACAGATTCATATATTTTTATAATATCATTTTTGTTTCTGTCAAAATAAAAAAAATAAAATGATTGACAAAATATAAAAATATTATTTTGGTAATATAATATAAGACAATTTTTTTCTTTTTGTTATAAAATCTAACTAAATAAGAAAGAAACAAATCACAATCATTTTATTTCATTTATTTTCTCTTATAACTTAAATAATAATTTCTTCTTTTTTTTTTCTCTCATTTCCAAACATACTTGATTTTCAAAAACTACAAAGGTCTGCTTTGGTACTTGTAAAAAGTGATTATAGATTATAATTTAACAGATTATGATTTATAGTGTAAACATAAGCGGTTAATCTGCTTGGTGCAAATTGTGGAATTATGAATTTAAGCAAAGAGTAGTGTTTGGTTAATAAGTCGTAAAATAGCTTTTCTTGTATAATTGTCATTTATGCCCTTATATGATATAAAAATGATTATTTTCATTTTTTTTTTAATTTTAAAAAAAATATTTCATTAATAAAAGTTAATATAAATAGTATTAATTAGTATCAATAAATATAAAAATTGATACATTTGCTAAAAATGTAATGAAAGTATTATTGTCACAATTATTTTCCATTATAAATTAATTACTATCAATTAATTGTTTAATTAGTATCAATTAATACTAAAATTATTAGTTAGTATCAATTAATGGCTTAATTAGTCTCAATTAATATTAAAATTATTGATTAGTATAAATTAATATTAATGTTTAATTTTTATTAGTATCAATTAATATTAATAATTAACAATTGTTATTAATTAGTATCAATTAATAATTAATTCATTACAAAAGTATACAATATTAATTTATTAATAATTAATATCAATTAATATTGATTTTTTAATTAATATTTTTTTTTTTCTTTTCTTCTTCATAAATATACAATTTTTTATTTTTAATTAATATAAAAATATATAATATGAATTTATTAATAATTAATACCAATTAATATTTATTTTTCAATTAATATTTATTTTTTTTCTTCAGAAATATACAAATTTTTATTTTGTAATTAATTAATATTAATATTTGAGTATTGACAAGGGCATTTAAGTAATTTTAGCCCTTACACCAGCTGCGCGCTTAAGTCAAAAATTTAAGCATCCCTGACCATCTTTTGAGATAAGTTGAAAAATAACTTGATTTAAGCTATATAAACTAATTAACTTAAATTACACCAAACATAATATTTTAACTTAAATTAAGTTAAAAACTAAAATAAATAATTTATAAATTCTACCAAACGCGTGCCTAAAAGATTTTGATTACACTGCAGTATCAACAAGAGTACTTGCAAACATCCGTCGAGGATGGGATAGTTTAACCCCTCATCGCTTCACGTCAGCCTTCAGCACGCTGGCGCTTCATGGCCGCCAATCAAAAAAAAAAAAAATCTTTTTTTTTTTCCAGCCACTCATGGCCCTCCACCTCAGTGGGGGTCGACCCCCAGTGGGGGTCCAACGCATTTCTGTTACCCCCGTCAACCAAACTTCATGTCATCAACTAAACTGAAGAGGGCGTGTTGCCAAGCCGAGCTTATCAGTATCTTCTTCTTCTTCAACAATTCAGAATGCTATACAGCGCAAGGGTGCGCAGAATAAGCAGCCATCACCACCTGATGGCGAGGGTTCGTCCTCTCTTCACAGGCCCAAACTAGTTCGCATTTCATACGAACCTCCATTTCTAGGGTTTCCTCACCAATCCAATTCAGAACAAGCCCTTTCTCATCGAATCACCTTCCTCTAAATCCCTCCATTGCGTCCATCAATCGCTTACTATGCAGTTGTTCCAGTCGCCAACATGACCCAATCGACATGTCGAAGTACAGAGAAGCTTTCGCGAAGAGGATGGCCATGGCTGGTCTCAAACCTCATCACCGTATCGGTCTGTCTCTCCATACTCTCTCTTCTATTCGATTGAATCTTTTTTCACGCAAATATTTGGATTTGTCGAGTTTATTTGTTTTCATTTTCTTGGGTGAATTGTTTTTTTGTTTGTTGAATCTTACCAATCGAAGCCAATTAGTTGTTCGCATTAGGCAATGCCAGTGAGAAATTTTTCTACTTCCTTTTTTCCAGATGACCTAAATATGAACAAACAACAAAATGAGGAATCAATAAAAATTGAGTATTTTTCTCAGCTACTCCATTTGGTTACTGGGAAACAGAGGATAGTAAAAAAACCAAAATTTGAATCTTTTTTTTTTCTATATTTTATGAAAACTGTTTTGTCTTTTTACGCTATGTTTGGTAACTTAGGAGAGAAAAGAAAAGAAATGATTACTTAAGTAATAAGATAAAAGAAAAGAAAATAAATGATTGTACTTTCTTTTATTTGGATATAAGAAATAAAAAAGAAAAGAAATGATTGCATTTTCCTTCTGTTTGGTTAGATTTCATTAAGAGAAAAGAAAAAGGTGAAATTATTTTATGTTATATTACCAAAATAAATATTTTTATATTTTTAATCATTTTATTTTTTATTTTAGGGTAAAATTGGTTTTATGAAAATATAAACATTTGTGGGTTTCTTTTCTTCCCAATCTCTCCACTTTTTGGGAAGATTGAAAATATGTTATGAGATAATGAGTTTCTTCCATTTCTTTCTATATGAAGAGAGAAATACATTTATCTCTTTATTTTTTCTTTTCTCTCCAAATCCTCAATCCAAACACACAGTGTTAGTTCTTCAAAAACACGACATTGAAAAGCATTTTCGTTTAATTTCTTAGAAAGGAAATAGAGCGCTTTTAATGGAACTATTTTAAACACTTGTGTGAGTTTCAAAAAATTGGTTTCATGAAAAACTTTGAAAACAATAAGGTTTTGTGACTGATTGGTATGGCTTGTTATTGTTTTTCATATATTTGAAAAATATATATATATATATATATATGAAAAGTTCAAAAACTACTTTCATATCAATTTTTCTGTTTATGTGAAAATTGTTTTGAAAGTTCAACAATTTTACACATTTTGAAAAAATACGAAGAAAACATATTATGAATATAGTGAAAAAAATGACAGCAAAACAGGTGTGTGCATTTCTGATATGGTTTTTGTTTAATAGGAAACTGAGTTGGAAAATTTGTTTATGGAGAAACTGTTCTTAAAACTATTTTTTTGAAATTTTTTTTTTTGAAAGAATCCATTTTTAGATAACACTTTAAAAGTTGATTTATGAAAATTTGAAATTATTTTCATGCAAAAATGAAAAAACAATTTGAAAATTATGAGGTTTACAAACCTTTTTCATTGTTTTTGTTTTCACGTGAAGAAAAAAATCTTGAAAATGAACCCCAAAACAGCAATTTTTTTTTTCCTCTTTTCCTCTCTCTTTTTTTGTGATAATGACAGTTTGCTTCATACTCTGTTCGTGATTTTCGAGGCTTGTTTGGTTGAAATACCTTGGGGAAGGAATAATAAGCATAAAAAAAAATCAAAACTTTAAATATTGAAATTTGATAATTCAGGGATCTTTGGAATTCGAATCTCCATTTTTATTGGGCCCAAAATTTCATCTTATGATATTCTACTATCATTGAATTTCCTTCTCCATTTATTTTTTCATTGAAATCTCCCTTTATGCTCTTATCCTTTGTTTTATTTCTAGCCAATGCAGTGATATCATTGAAATTTTTTAAAGTTTTAATCTTTTTTCACAGCTCTTGGAGTTTCTGGTGGTCCTGACAGTATGGCACTTCTATGCGTGTTAGCTGCTAAGGATTGGAAAAACCAATGGCACTAATGCTACCCGGGAGGTCAGAGCAGCAGTTTCATTGATGGGCTTTTGGCAATAATAGTTGATCACGGATTACGCCTCTGAGAGTAAAGACAGAGGCAAATACTGTGTCCCCATCGAAGTTCTGGATATGGGTTTGTATACCCTTCTTTTGTCGAAAGTGTTTTTGGATTAATGTTGTACATTGAAGTTTATTAGAGTATCCCCTGGGGATTAACAAACAGTTAATTTAATACAGGCTTTGTGTAGGAATCAGGTGTGAGATTGCCAGTTGTGAATGGCCTGATGGTAGGCCAAAGAAGGGTCACTTGCAAGAAGCAGCTCGTGACAGGAGGTGATTTTTTCAAAATTATTGAAACATCTGGGCATTAGGGCTTTTTTTTTTTCTTGGATTATTAGTTGTTTTCATTTTTTCATTTTGATATGTAAATGCTTCCAAACTTATCCTTTAGCCTGACACTAAATACCATGTTGTTTTTTTGGATTATTTATTATTTATTTAAAATCTCCAGGTATCAAATTTTCAGTATGTTTGCATTCAACACCAGATTGGTGTGTTACTAATTGCTCACCATGCAGATGAGTCAGGTTTGGGCCAGCATTAATTCTTGAATGTGCTCCTGAGTGGTTTTACTTGATGTGACAAAAAAAAAATAAGTAGCATGTAGAGAAATTATTATAAATGTACTAGATTTTTTCCAATTTTTTTTGGTAAGGTTTTATATGTAATTGATTAATGGAAAAAATAATGCTTGGGATGTCTAGTTATCCTAATTGGCAAGAAAAATTTCAGTATTGAGTTGAATCCATCATAAGAAACTACTAGAATATATAGTGATTGCTAGAGCACATCTGCAGGCCGAAGTCCATTCCATTCTCTAACATTATCTACGCAACAATTGGTGTGCTTGGACTTGCTGGCATGGCATTTATCTACTACGAATTGTACTCTACATATCCAACATTTAATGGTTGACTTCAAATAATCATGGTATTTTACTAAAAGCGACCACTCTTGGAGTTATCAAAAGAGGATATGTACAAGGTGAATTGCATGTTTGTTCAAGAGATGGTTAGTTTGATCAGAACCATTTTATTTGGCATGCTATCATCTCTAAGCATTGTCTAGTCAATCCAGAGTCGGATCTGGATCTGGATTTATCTCATTCCTTGGAGAGAAAAAAAGACTTTGTGGTTTTAACTTTAAACGTGGTTTATTTAACTCCCAGATCTGCTGGTATGTAAAGCTATCAGACTGGAATTGAAGGCATGTAAAAATCTTGTGTTGAGAATTGTAGTTTAAGAACCTTTAATTTGAGTATCCATGATGTGACTTATTTTTATCATATAATGCTTTCTTTCGCATATTTAATTTGAGTGGGCTAAATATATATATTTTTTAAATATATCGTATGAGATTTGTCAAGGGTAATCAAGAAGAATGGGTAGAAGATCCAACAAATCAAAGTCCACTGTTTGCTAAGTAATAGGATCCAATGGCATTGAAAAGATTATCTTCTATGTATAATTATACTGATATGCATGACAACTTGGATAAATCTTGGATAAATCGACATTGGCCAATATTTTTTTTTCGTAGATAAGTATTTGTATAGAATTTCAAATAGTTGGATATATGGTGTGATATCTGCCATGCAAATTATCTCTTTCTTTTTTTCTCTTTATTTCTTGGTAAACACTCTCATTAAATTGGGTTGCTGGATGAAGTTTGGTAGTATTACTAATTAACTTATCATCTTCCCTTTTTAGTGTGTTGATTTGTTGACTTCTTATTAACGAGCACAAGAATGCAGGCTTGATTAGTCTTTTTCTTCATTTTTGCAGCTATCTTCAAGTCCTGATTTGCAGGCAGTTATTTCTACCTGTCGAAGAACACGCTTGTATGTTGAATTAAAGTTGTTGTAATTTGATAAACGTCAGTCTGCCCAGCCATCTGTGTGAATATAAGTATATCCTTTAAAAAAATTAAAAATAAAAAAAAAAAAACTTTTTCAGACCCCTTAATTTAAGCTTTATGCTACTGGTACTGCAAGTACCATGTACCTTTTGCTGTTTTGCAAAGGATAATGATGATATATACATTTCAGTGTCAATAGCTGTCTGCGTTTTGACTTTATTGCTAACTAGAAAAATAATTTCATTTTTACCTGAAGCGAACTTCACAGTGCATTACTTGATATCCTTAACTTTTACCACCACATAACATAAAACAAGGAGCTACTATAAGAGGAATCCAAAGAAAATTAAGGATATCTGATTATCTCTCTCTCTGTCTCTACTGTGTACACAGAAAGAATTACTTGTACGCCGTTATTGATATAGAGATTCTCCAATCCATCAAAAAGTCAAGGACATATTTCTCTTCAAAGTTTGTTTGCCTTGGTGTTGCAGGTATAGGTGCAGTTAGTTGTAACCTTATATTGGGATTTGTTTCACATACAAAAAATTGTTTCAAACTTTATGATTCAAATGATATATATATATATATATATTTGGACAAATGCTACTACACTATTATTCTCTTTTCTTCATCAGTTCATCTCACAAAGGCACAGAACCAGTTCGTGGTAAGTGCTTTAAAAATAGCACAAGTTGGACTATTTCACTTTCCCATGCAAGGTGCATTTGATTCACAACTGGTTCTTTTTTCATTTTTAAAAATGGAAAGAAACTGCCTGACACCGTATGATTTTGAGAGTCAGTGGTGAATTTATTGCTGCAATCAATGGAGGATAAGATTATAAGTCGCAGGCCGTCCGAGCCGCTGCTGGGCGTTTTTTTTTATAGAAATTATTAGGTTAATTATAAAAAAATCTCAAAAGTTTCACCGTCGCTTTTCACTTTTAAATCCCAATGTTTCAATTTTTTGACAAATTAAATCTCGAGTTCCATCTGCTTTTCAATCAAAAGCCCTCTGTATGCATGTAGAAAGGAGTAACCTGAGGGGTTTGAAAGTAAAAAACACGTGAAACTTTGGGGTTTATTTTGTAATTAACCCTTTTGTTTTTAGGTGATTTTAATTTTTAAAAATGGTTAATTGCACAAAAAACTCGGCACCAGGTTTTCGCATTTTTTTCATTTAAACCCCCTCCTTACTTTTGCCACGCACGGAGATGGACGAGGGCAGTACATTGAAACTCAGGATGAACCCGTGATTTAATTTGTCAAAATTAAAACACTTTGGAGTTTAAAGCGAAAAAATGCTTTTCGAACCTATTATTTGTTAAAATTTCTTGGCGAAGTGCTGGAATTTCACATTATTGGTTTTTTCTAATGCACAATTCTATTCTTCCGGCTTTTCAGACTTCTTTTACAGCAGCTGGTTGTTACATTTTGTCCAGCTCCACAGCTCGAAAGGCTCCAAAATCCTGGTTTGCTGCTCTGTTGATTCTTGTTTGCCTTTGAAGACAGAGTTGTCTCCACACAAACTCTCTTGTGAAGGACAGAAGCATTTTTATGTTGCGTGAAATAGAACAAATTATAGCCAATGGAGAAAAACCGCACGTAGATCACTTGGTTCCGATACTGCCTCAAATGTGCTTTTTTTGGATGTAACATCTTCTGACTCTGTTTTAGTTGAGGCAAGAAGAATTAATATTCTCAGTGAGTCTACTTATAGGAACATTCTTTTCACGTGCGAGGAGAGATGAAACTGAACAGTTCAGGTCCAAAACTGAAGAGTGTGCTTCAATGTGAGTTAATGCATGAAGTTGAAACTTTGGGTAGTAATCTTTCAAGTCCAACACTTCAACCCGGTATATTGGTTTACTTTATGAACAGATTCTTGGTCAAGTGGGGAACTGATTTGAGAAAAATTTCCTGTGATAGTTATCATATGCTTGAGTCTTGTCTAGTTGGTCATGACAAAGGTAGCTGAGGTGCTTGCCACATGGTTGATGCTGATTGGCTATATCTTGCCAAATTGTCAGAGTGTCATCATATGGAAAATTCTAGAAGTGCAAAACAGTTCTTCTGTTGAAAAAATTGGAGCATGGTAACAGGAAGTGATAAATGCATGTTCAGATTATGCACAGATATTCGCACAACAATGCCACTGCTATTGTTGAAATCTATCCCAGTCGCTGCAAGTTGAAGAGGCTTACCAGTACTAGTCAATCCTCCAAGGACAGTTACTAAGTATTCCAGTATGTATACCCCTTTCCTGTTTGCCTTTATTTTTTGGTTGATCAATTGATTTTTGATTTGGGAATTGCTAATGGCACATAACCTTTACCAGCTATCTACAGAGGCGTGTCCTGATTTTCCATCTGACTTGATTTTACTTAAATGTAAAAATATCACAGCTTAACATTATGTTTAAGACATGTTAAAACCGGAACTTAGACAACCCCTCTTTTTAGAGAAAGGAGATTGACATATGGTCAATTGGTATGTTCCATTGGCAAAGGTTTTTGGCTACGAGAATTTTTATCATCAGCTATGTTAGAGAATGGCCAAAATTCTGTCTCCCGTGATGGTTTCTTCACAGAAGTTTTTTTCCCTTAGCTGTGGCTTGATTTATTTATTTATTTAATTTTCTAATTTTCCTACCGATTGGCTCTAGCTCTGAACAGACGTGACTTATGGCATGCCATGGTAAACAACCCCCAGTTCTGCAGAAGATATTTTGCCATTCCTCAGGAGCCAAAATCAAAGCCTAAAATCTGTAGATCTTCCTGTTTTGTTATTTCTTTTGAATCCAAATAGATCTTTCTTCCTATTTTGTTGCTTTGAGAGAATTTATTTATTTCCTCTTCACCCATTTCACGAAAAGCTAAAAAGTTTATGTTGTGTGTTTTTTTCTGTATGGGTGGAGGGAAAACCAATGTATCATATTTGTTTTCCAACCAATAGAAGAGGGAAAAAAACATTGCTCAAATTTCCCCCTCTTTTAGGGAACTTTTTTGTGCTCATTATGTCCTTACCACTGGAGGCTCTCCAGCCGGGAGGAGGCTTGCTATCATAACCCTTTCTTTTGCCAACTGATAAGTGGATACTTGTTTAACCTATATGTGGAGGAAGTAGTTAGGCTAATAAGATCTCTGTAGAGACAATTCTCCATTGAATTAGCCCATATTTTTTATGAATTATTGAAGCTGCCTTTGCAGATCTAATGAGCTCTCTTTCCTCTCTCTCTCTCTCTCTCTCTCTCTCTCTACATTTCAGGAGTGTTGGATTCAAGTATTGCCCCTGCTTGGCAGTATCGCTGTCATTTCATGCCTAGAGTACCTCTTGGTGGAGGCCATAGCTCATTTATCTTAATCTTAATGTAAGAAACCTTATTGCTATATATAGACCAGTAGGCTTTATGATATCCGCTATATATATTTGGACATATGGGATGCATCAATCGCTAATATAGTAGTATTATAATGCTTAGGAAATCAATTTTGAAGTGAAGTTCAGAAAAATTTTGCAAGGTATGTTCCCCCCAAATTCTCGTGATAATTCGCTTCACCACAATTGTATCCTTAATTTTTCATATTATATGCTTTATTTCATCTGTGGTATGCCATGCCCGGTGAAGCTAAGTGCTGTGGCTGGGTGCAGACATTTGTGTAATGTTTATTTAATTAGAGTCAATTAATCCTAATTTCTTGAACAACAATCTTTTTCGCCTGAGTGTTTCCTTATTTGGAATATGGATGTCGCTTCTCTTCATCTTTCTTGTATCCGAGTCAGTTGATGTGGATTTTTACGACTTAATCCTACAGTGGAGAGATGATATGTTTTTGGTTCTAATGTATGTTGGTACAAATGCAATGCAATCAAAAAGTTTATATATTAGACGTATTATATTATGGAAAAAATTGTTTGAGACCGCTCTAGCTAGCTACGAATCCTAAATGACATCGAGCCTGCTTATGGGGAGTGAATTTCTTCTTTTTTTGCACAAAAAAAGAAAAAGAAGAAAACAGAGTGCTAATAATGTTTTGGTGTACAAAATAACTTTCAAAATAGTGTTTGGCATGTTTCCTGCTAAGTGGGCTACTTTCCAGAACAAGTATTCCGAACATATGGTTTGAAAAACACTAATCAGTGTACGTGATATGATCCTTCCAAGATAAATTAAAAATTAAAAATAAAAGCACATTCCGGTTAGTAATTATTCTCTTATTTTTATTTTTGGATTTGCTTCTACGAATGTTCTAAGAGTCTGTTTGTTTTGGATTGTTTTGGATTATTGAGAATGTGAGATTAGGATGAATGTGCAATTTACTAATATTGTGTTTTGTTTTGTAAATGGGAAAGGAGATTCACAATAACTTGGGACTATGATGGGTCTCATTGATGATGGAATTAAGTAGTCCCCATGGAAGATAGTATTAAAAAAATAATCCCTTATGCGGTTTTTTTTTTTTTGTGGGGTAGGGGAGGGGGTTTACATTTATTTGGAAAATTTAGTCAAATCTCTTCCATTGGACCATTGTTTGGTGAAAGTACTTGTCCAAATTATTTTATTTCATCATACCCTTCTAAGGAGTGAAACAGCATAATTGAGTAAGAGATAAAGTTATATATATATATATATATATTCTTTTAAATAATATTGTCAGAGTATGCTTATATTATTGTCATTAAATAAAATAATATGTTACCGCAGCAAGGATAAAAGTAATAACTGTATATTCTTGTGGAGATAAAAATGTATATTATTCATTACCAGCCAAATGTAATAACATATTATCAAGTATTATTTATATCAATTTCAATAATAATAAATTTTTTTTTTAAAAGAATTTCATAATCAATATGAATCTGGCTTAATAGATCTTGATGAGAAAGGATTCTCAAAATAACTAATTTTATTAAAAAATTGACTTTTACATTAAAAAGTTATCATTATTTTAAAGTTTAATATTTTGATAATGATGATACGTAATAGATTTTTTCGAGGAAAATTTTTTAGGTGTCTCATTCTTAATGCATTAAAATATTGTTACAGGAGGGGCTTTGACCAAACCTTCTTTTACTTATTTTGGCCTCTCTATTATTCTACCTAATTTACTTACTTTTACCTAATTAGTATGGTCTTTTTCTCATCAGTTTTTTAAAATTATTCTACTCATCTTCTTGTGCCTATTTGGCAACATGTGTCTGCATCTTGGTTCCAAAAAAAGCTACATTGGTTTTTTGTTAGCAAAAAAGTCATTTGACAAGATGAAAAAAAAGTTAAAATTACAATTATATTCTTTTGTATTATTTAGGGTTATACATGGGTAAAAATGTAAATTTTCTAAATTGATATGATAGTTTGGTCATTTTATTATGACGTGATATCATAAAATAAATATTAACCAAAAAGTCAAAAAGCAGCTTTTTTATCAATCCTTTTCCAAATCAATACTTTTAAAAAATCAAAAAACTTTAGTAAAAAAGTCAAAAGTTAGCATTTTTTACCATCTTTTCAAAACATTCATTTATTTCTTAAAATAATTTAATATAAAAATAATTTTTAATATAAAAAATATAATAGTATAATAATAATATTTATACTAAAAAAAAATTATATTAAAAAAATAAAATACTAAATATATATATAGATATATTTATGAAATATAATTTTAATATCTATAAAATATATTTTACTATTAGAATATGTAATGCATTCATTAGTTGGTATAAGCTCAAATTTGATAGTAATGCAACAAGCCTGGTTAATCCTACCCTATTTATCAAAATAAAACAAAAACTATTACTAGTTTATTAGTTATCAAACAAATATTTAATATTCTTAGTTCCTTCACTAATAATCTCATTATTAACAATTTCCATCCAACCTACCTTTGAAAACACATAGAATTCAATAGGTATTGGTTAACAATGTTTAAAATTGATTATAGTGCACGTGCTCATGTATTATGTACAAGTATTTTAAATTTTTAGTAGTGTTCTAAGAAACACTTATTAATGTAAAAAAAAACTCTTTTATTTTGTTATGATAAAAACCTAGTTCTGATACATAATAAAACCGTTATATTATGATTTTAAAAAAAATCATAAAATAGATGCGAGACAAATCACCTCATCATGTAAAAACATTTTATGCACCAACATTTTTAATCAAAATAAAAACACAACCAAACGTGGTTTTGGTTATGAAACTACTTTTTTCTTTTCTTTTCTTTTTTTTTTTTTCGGAAGAACGTTATTGTGAAACTACTCTTTATTTTAATTTTTTACGCTCTGCTTGTTTGTGTAGAAGAAAAATATTTTTCAGATTTTTTTAATATATTATGGTGTTTGGATAATAAAAAAATGAAAATGAACATAAAATATTTTTTATAGTCAATAGAAAATAAGTCTATGTAGGCAAAAAAATATTTTTAAAATGCGAAAAACTTTTTTTTGGACTAAAATTTTATTAAAGTCACTACTCTACCACCACCACTTTCACATCTACCCCCATGCCACCATCACCATGGCACTGCCATTATCACCGTTGCCGTCACCTTACCACTCTGCCACCAACTACATCTTTGTTCCACCACCACCACCAAACAAAAAAAACAAAAATCAGCAGAAAATATTTTTCATGATCAACAAAAAAAAAATAAATCTATATAGATAGAAAATGTACTTTTAAAATGAGAATTTTTTTTTTCTAGACTAAAATTTTATTAATGTCACCGCACTGCCACAACCATTCTCACCTCCACGACCATGCCACCATCATCATGACCTTGTTGTTGTTATCATTGTTGTTGACCACCATTATGCCACCACCTCTACCTTTGTTCCACTATCACTAGAGATGACCATGTGTCATGACTCAAACCGGCCCTTATAGATTTAGTGTCGTAACCGGCCAGTAATATGAGATTACCTAAGGCCTTCCTGTATAATTAAAAATAATCAGGGCTAGCGAAAATAATATTAAAAAACACCAATAGTCCAATGCGCTATTTATATGAACAAATATATTTATATGCAAAAACGTTAATTTACTCACATTCAAGACACAACTTGTAACTTGACATCTTATACATAAGATATGCACACAACAAAAGTTTACTTCACGATCAAAAGCTTGACAACAACCCTCCGTGCCTAGCCTCAACTCGAGGCACTCAAACAACTCGATAGGCTTCAAAACGGGCTCGGCTAAAGATTTCGCTCTAGACTTGTTTTAGAACGCCACCTATACATATATATATATATATAAACAGTGAGCTAAAGTCTAGTAAATAACATTAAAGTAAAGGAGTTAGTGAACGAATTCCAAATATATCATATCCATAGAACAAATCATGACACAATCATTCATATTAATCTCATATCAGAACATAACATAATGGTACATCTCACAGAACATATCACATATCGTCTTTTGACTAGAGTAATCGGTTCCGGACACTAATTAAACACATATCACCACAATGAGATGGCTAACGAAATCTCGTATCACATATATGTAATGGACCTGCATTTACATGTCGTCCCCCATGACTTGGGACTATCTGTAGATGCCATAATAGATTTACAAAAAGGATGTTCGTTCACATAATCAAGATAGCATTTCAAGAAACCATAGCTTATCGACAACAATTAAAACATAATTTATATCAACATATATTTACGTAAATGTTACTCACAGGGCTTTAGAACGGTTGGTCAAGCTTGACTCGTGACTCCACAATCACAAATATGCATAGCACGATACACAATCATCTTAAACATATTTAGTTCACTTAAGCTTTTAAATATAAATGACTAGAATTAAGAATTAATTAGATTATTAATTTCTTTAACCTCTAATTAAAACATGTTTAGCCATGTATTAACCAAACTAATTAAATATAATAATCTAATCGTAAACCAATCCTTATTAAGTTCACTAATTACACAATCAAGTCTAAATTAGGCTCATACACATTAAATTATAATTATTCAATCATGTTTAAATTACTGAATCAGAAACTCATAAATATGCACATTTTGCAATTTCAACTCCATTTTCAAGCAAATCAAGGCCCAAGTAATTAATCTTCACATTTATTTCCATAATCTTAAGCCTAACTCAATTTCAATTGAATTTAATTAATTCTCAAGTAAGGCTTAATTTGACTACATCTAATTTTATGAACTTAAATCAATTTTTAATTGAATTCTATAAAGCTCTAAATATCAAATTAAACCCATTCTTCTATTTTTTAAACTCAATTTGATGAAACATCCATTTTCTTGAACCCAAGCTCTAATTCATGTTTAATTTCTTCTCAAACTCCATGAATCATGTTTGAAAATAAGTTTAGAAAACAATTGTTTTGTTCATGGATTCTTAAAAACATAATATGCATGTAAGGATCATACAAATTAATAGGTGTTTGAACTAAAATTATGCCATGCATGTTGAGTTTTAAGCATGTATTCTTCTAATTCTCATTTTATAATTATATAGACCCAACTCTAATATTTACTCCATGAATTGAAATGTTTAATCTTAAAACTTGCATCTTTAAGCTTAAAATTCTCAATTCTCATGGAAAATTACTTCATTTTGTGAATCCATGCAAGCTTAATGAATGTATGTTCATGAATCTTAAAAATCTTGACATGCATGCATACATTTTTCATTTATATCAACATCTCTTACAATCAAGTTTAATTCACCTCATCAAGTTTATATTCTTCTTAAATAATCTAAAATTCCATAAATATGAATGTGATTCTTCTAATTGGTGAGATACAAGCAAGGAATTCTTACTTAGAGTTAGAGAATTGAGTTGAATTCCTACTTTTCTTTCAATTTTCTTCTTTCTCTTGGTGTTCTTTTCTTCACTTTCTTTTTCTTCTTCTTCCTGGGTTGAGTTTACACTCTCAAGTCTCTCTTCCTCTGTCTCTACGTGAGTGTGAAGCCATCCAACAAGAACCACTAGCTCTCTCATCTAAATTCATTTGATGAGTATAAAAGTCACTAGGCTCAAATTAAATAATAAATTATAAAATTACCTAAGGCTAAGAGATTAATTAAGATTAATTTGACTCAAAGTAAATTAGTCTCAAAATCTTAAAATCTTAATTACATTAAATTAAATTATACTAATGTGTATTAAGCTCTAATTTCTATTCAATTATTTAATTCCACCCTATTAAAATTAGCTTAATCGATTTAAATCGCAATTAAACGCCTCAAATGGATCTAAAATTCCCATTAGCATATCCATGTATCCAATTTCGGTTTCTGAACCCATTATGGTCGTCAATTTCAATCCCAAAGTTGTAGCCTCATCAGATATTTTCAAATTAATTCGTATTATCGCATAATTAAATAAAGATAATTGTGACACGCATTTTGGAGTTGTTACACCATGGGGCGAGTTTGGGGCGGACTTGCCATTCCTGGCCCCCGCCCCAGCCTTGGCGACAAACCCCCCCGCCGCTCACGCCCCACCTCTGGTACAAGGGGAATTTTTCAACACTACCCCTACCCTACCCACGAGGATACTCGATATTCAGGATATCTAACCACATTTCAAATAGTCAAAAATTAAGAATTATTTAAATTCTTAGCAAACTAAATAATTTTTTATTTATTTTCATATATATAAATAGTGAGACTTTTAAGATTAATATTTATTTATATTTAAACAAAATCATAGACTTTTAATATTATTTTCTTATATCTAATTATATTATATATATACATATATTATTTATTTATATATTATTAATTATATCGAGTTTAGATTATGGTGACTAAAAACATAATCCACCCTCACAAGATAAGTGTTAGGATAAGTAAAATCTATCCCATTTAGGTATGTACGTAGGCCTCCACGAATGGAATTAAAATAGCCATCTTTAGCTACCACTAAACATAGAAATATATTTTCTTCAAAAAATATTTTTTTAAAAATTTGTAAAAAGTATTTTTTATTAAAAATGTTTTTCACCTAAATAAATGAAACCATTCATGTTAAAAATCATGCTCTAGGGAGATAGTTTAGGAGAGCCTAGTGGTCAGTCTTGGAATACCATCACGTTATATGATCTTTTAAAAGTGCTGTGATTAATGAAAAATGATATTTATAATTTTATTTTAAATAATTAAAAAGAAAAAATTATAAATTACAATTAGTGAGGGTGATGTCTGATCTGAATCAACTAATAATTTTTAATAATATCAAAGATTTTTAAATTTTGTCAGAGTCTGTAAAACTCACATATAAATCGAGGTGAATCTCACAAACCTCAGGTAGGATATTTAATAAAAATTTTAAAAATTTTAATCGCTGACATTTTTGATAAATTTTCGTAGTTCAGACATTTGCGCAGTAGGACCAACATCATATCCAACAGCACATATATAAATATAGTTAATTGCGAATTCAATTTCAACGAATCTTGGAGGGTAAACGATTGAGGAAGACGAAGATGAGGATATCTCTACAGGTAGTTCCTCCATTACCCTCCCTATCAATCTCCGATTTCAGCTTCCCCCAATGCTTCACACCCATCAAAAACCCTACTCTCCCAATCCTCAATTTCAACCCTCTATCAAAACCCTTCAATTCAATCCCACCCACTTCACACCCACCTTGAAAACCCCTAATTTTCTTGGGTTTAATCGCCTGTGCTCCAAAACCCGGTTTCGCAGAGTGAATTGCAACTCAGCTGATGAAACCAAGGCGGTTTTGGACAAAGAAAGTGGCGGCGGTGGCGGCGGCGATGGCGGTGGCGGAGACGGTGGAGGAGACGATGACAAGGTGGCTGAGAAAATGGGTTTTTGCCAGAATGGTTGGATTTTACTGGATGATGCGAGAACTGTTTTTGCGGCGATTGCAGTGTCGCTTGCGTTTAGGTCTTTGTGGCTGAGCCTAGATATATTCCCTCATTGTCTATGTACCCAACGTTTGATGTTGGGGATCGACTTGTTGCAGAGAAGGTGATGATTTTTAACCGTAATTTTGTTAGAATTTGAAATTCCTTTTGTTTGCCTGACTCTTTTTTTTATTTATTTATTTATTTATTTTAATGTCAGTATGTTTTGAGTTTTCAATTATGAATGTGATGAATGTGGAACTTGAACTTTAATGGTGTGAGTGTTTTAAACTAAATGAAGGTTGTAGTTTTAAACTTGTTTCATGTGGTTCAAAACACAACTTCAATTAATTTGCTATAAAGAATTTTGATGTCTTGTTTTTGGAACCATTGCTTCAACCATAAAATATGGGTTTTGAAAACACGGTTTCATGAAACAATCTGGATTTGCGAAATAAGTTTAAAACTGCCTGGGTTTGGGTATTTTGTTTCAAAAATCTTGCATTTGGTAAAATAAAAAAAATAAAAAACAATACTCTCAATTGTGCTGTTTGTGTGTAAATGGTTTGAAGGCTTTATTTTCTTATGGATCAATGAAGTAAATAAAAAAATTAAATGAAACAAGCTAGAAATGTAAATGAAGGGTATCGGCTGCAGTAGAGTGGGTCATGTCATTGAGGTACTGGAAGGAGTGGATGGGGAAAATTATAGTATGCCATGGGTCATTGCCCTGATACGTCTTGGATGGTATATATGGGACCCAAATAAATGTGTGGCTTCATGTTGTATCTTGAGTGGATGGGTCATATTTGGCATTTTTTTTTCTAGTTGTAGCAGTTGAACTCAAATATATCTTCCGATAGATTGAGACTTTGCAGCCTAAGCTTTTAGCATTGCGCCAAGCAATGTCCCCTTAACTATGGCATTTATACACACACACACACACACACACTAATATTAGGGTTGTGAGATATGTCTATAGATTAAACTAGCTCAATCTCCCATTCATTCATTTTTCCATATGGACAGTTTGCATTTAGTTCCCAATAAGGTATTTGTTGGGCTTAATATGCCCACTAATTTAATGGTCAAGACTCACGCTTTATTGATCTCTATGTTTGAGCTTTCATGTCCTTGGAGATTTATGTGTTTTCTTTCTGGTTTTCTGATAGAGTTGCAGCCTATGATCAAATGTACCATTGAATTTGTAATAACTGATATGTATCTTCAACTTTCAGGTAACTTACTATTTTAGAAAGCCATGTCCTAATGATATAGTGATTTTCAAAAGCCCTCCAGTCCTGCAGGAAGTAGGATATACTGATGAGGATGTCTTCATCAAAAGAGTTGTTGCAAAGGAAGGTGATGTTGTGGAGGTCAGTCTGCTAAACTTAGTAAACGATTTTACTTTATTTTATTTTGTGTGTGTATAATGGACAACATGATCTTCATTGTTTAGTTCTATTTCTTATATTCTGTCTACTTCAATAATCTTGTGGTTAGCAATTTATCATAATGTCTTTAGGAAGAGTAATTCCCCTTTACAGGATGTGGCATTTTGTTATTTGTTATTGTGGCAATAGGAAATAACAAAGTAAAGAATAAATAACATGATGTCTGCCTTTCTGTTCATAGTACTTTTTGCTGTCTTAATCCTGCCAATGGTGTTTTCTTGTTAAACCTAGAGGGCTAGTTGATCTGGAAACTTGAGGGGTCTATTTTCTAGGAGGCCTTGTTTGATTATGTTTGTTTCTGAATTAACTTCAGTAAAAGCAAAATATTCATCCTATACTAGGTGCCTGGAGGTGACTCACCCATAATTCATCCACTCCTATTCCAAGTGTTAGTCAGTCTTGGGTAAAATTGAACCCCAAAAGGTAGCTATTGAACTAAGGCTGCCCTCATGTATATTCTGCACTTTACTTTCATACCTAGACAATGTGAGACTTGCTGAACAGATTCTATCGTAGAAGACAACCCTTTTTTTTTTTTGGGAAGAGGTCATAAGACTGTATTCAAATAAGTTCTAGCTCAGCAAAGGACAAGGTGTGATGCATATAGATGATACGTCATAATTGTGTTTCGGAGTCATCTAAATGTAATCCTGGTAAATATGTGTACACCATTCCCGTTGCCAATAGTTGCATTGTTTTTATTATCAATATAGACATCTTGAATTTCATCTCTCAATTACAATGTGAAGTTTGGAGAAACACCATAGAAGGCCATGTGAACATGCTTTTGACATTCTAGGCCTAATTAGTCAACAACATCAAAAGTCAAAGGAAGTTGAAATTTGGCTACTTATTTAACTCCACCAAAGAAATAAGATCATCATCGTAAGGTACAAACTTTTCCTTTATCTTACTTTCAGATTCTCTACAACTGCCAGACCACTACTGTGAATTGTCTTTTATATTGTAAATATAGAAGCATATTCAAAGCCTGCATTAAACATGAGCATTTAATTTTTTGAACTTTTTTTTTTTTTTTCCAGTTTTTTCCCCTTAAAATTTATTGGTATCCACTGCAGGTTCGTGGAGGTAAGCTAATTGTGAATGGGGTTGTAAGAAATGAAAACTACATCCTTGAATCGCCTAATTATGACATGTCACCAATTGTAAGTTTTCCTCTGCTACAATCGTAGCTTCTTTCTTATCTCCCCTCCCTCTTCCCCTTTCTTTTGAAGTGAATTTAGAGATGTCGTATTGGAGGCCAAGGATTCATACTTCAAACCTATGACCTTGGGTATAAAATTTGAGCTCCATCTCACAGAAAGCTTATGGGCATAAAATCACAGACTAGATTCAATTCTAAAATTGCCATGTATGTTGTGATGCAGCGTGTTCCAGAGAACTCAGTCTTTGTGATGGGCTTATAATCGTAATAACAGCTATGATTCACACATGGTAATATTCTTATTCCTTGGTCCACATTTGTGAGTTTTTATTTTTAATGTTTTTTTCATCTTCCTCTTCTCTGTTGTCATAGCTTCCCCACCGACGTTGCTGATTTTAGAAATATTTTGTTTTGTAGGGTCCCTTCCTGCCAAGAATATCATAGGAAGATCTGTATTTCGATATTGGCCCCTGACTAGGACAGTTCTTCCAGAGGGCTGTGCTGTTGACAAGCCGGAGAGCACTTTAGGAGCCCAATGAAACCTGCTCCTGATTACATCAGTAGGTTGGAGATGCATTACCAGGCTGTTAATGCCATCTTTTTTTGTTTTTTGTCTTGTCTTTTTTTTTTTCTCAAAAAAATCTCAGAATTTTTACCATTCCTCTTGTAAAAAAAATTTTTTATGCGAAATAGAGAAAGAGGACATTTCTTTAGACGGCTCAATTTCTTGAGGTTTCATGTGGTGATGTAATTGTACATTGACCCTTTATTATCTTGGGATATAATGAGAACTCTCTCTCTCTCTCTCTCACACACACACACACACACACACACATACAGATGTAATTGGTTGCAATCTGTTATATTTGAGATGGACATGAGGTATGCATCTAAAATCATACACCAACTCTTGTTGGAACTTTTGGGAAGCCAAATCACAGTATTAGGAAAATTCATTATCTCATTGTTTGGAACTAATAAGTGAGATTACAGGAAATGCGGGACTTTAAATTACTCAACTGTTTGTACATGTTAAAGGCCATTCAACCACTAAAATTTCATAATCTTGTAAAGCTGACATAGCTTGATGAAAACTATTTGGGATATGATGATTTTTTTTATAAACTTGACTATCAAAAACCAGCTCTTAAAACAAAAGGTGGAGAAGAAAAGATAGTACAACACAAACTTGATCAAATATGAACTCAGACTTACCACTCATGGTGATTATCATCCTCCACTTGAAGAGAACGCTTGAGGAGGGTGAATGTCTCAACCGGCTTCCTCAGAGTTCGAACATGGAGATGGGTATGTATTGCAGGCGCACAAACTCCAATATATTTAGTCATATGAACAAGAATCATTCTTGAATTTGATGGATTTGGTGTTACTAGAGCCAATGAGCAAGGAACAAGAGATGTGCCTTTTATGCATTGTTTTCACCAACTTGCCAACTACATTTCCTTGTGATCGGATGTCAAACTCTAACCTGAATGGAACTCCACCGCTCTTGTCTGACACTTCTATGTTTCCTCCGGCACCATATAGGGGTACCTTATTGCCTTCCAGGTGCACTGACAATTCGTTGGCTCTTTCTTGGCTGATAATATTTTTTCAACTGGAATGGAATCATTAAAAGAGAGAAAATTCTAAATGAAAATTCAAAAGAAAAATAAAGGGAGTTCAACAACAATATGAATGGAGTTTGGAGACTTAAACTTCCATGTTTAACATGATTAGTTTTTTGTTTCATGATTTGTTTGGGTAATTGATTCTGTAAAATGATCATTAGACTAATTGGGATAATCAATCTTTGATGCCCTATATAACCCATCGTCTGTAAAAATAAAAAAAACTAAGTGATTCATTCATACTAATGGGGATGATATAGCATATGAAGGATAGCAATTGATGAGTTAAAAGAATTAAAAGATTAAACATGTAGTAGTGGTGAAAATTAATTTCAAGGTTGCGATATTTGGGAAGTGGTGTCATATAATTTAGTACTTTAATCATATTATAAACAAATTTATGAGGGATGAGTGTGATTTGACTGATAGTATTAGAGTTAGGATAGATTCTGTGAGCAAACGTAAGGTAAATTTGCTTATACAGATATGGTTAGTTGATTTGTAGGTGAATTGACAAATTTCGAGCCAACCTATCAATTTAGTTACCTCTCAAACAACACAAGTTGATTTGGGTTAGCGAGAGTTGATAGATTTTTTTCGCACAGCTCTAATTCATACCATAATACCAATTACTAATCTATATTGAAAAAATAAATAAAATGTTCTCACCTGCCCAGTTGCAACTGCAATCTGTGAATAGAAAAGATGAACAGGGTTAGAGCTGACATGAATGCCAAAAATGTAGCAGGGTATCATCATCTTCACTGAACAGTTTACTGTAAGTAACTTGGTAGGGACCCCTGTGCCATCTGTTCCTTCCCAAAGTAGAAATTGTTTACTATCAAGCTCTGAAAACAAAAGGGTATTTTGTGAGGGGATGCATCCATATTTCAGATAATGGAAACACTAGAAAAACATTTCAAATGAAAGCATTTTCAAAAATCAATAACAATGCATCAAAACTTAAAAAGTGAAATGATTTATTGTAGACACAAGATTTGATATACTATAATTTAGCTGTAATGGAAATATTTTTCAGTGACATTATAGATTTAAAAGGATGTAATGGAAATACTTTTCAGTGATATTATAGATTTAAAAGGAATATGGTCAATATTTATTTAAAATAAATATTTATACTACTTGTTTAAAAAAAAAAAAAAAAGGAGGAGGAGCCAGAAGCAAAAGCAACTATCCAAATGAACCATAAAAGAAACTGTTTTTGCAAATTTAAAACAAAACAGAAAGATCAAACATGGATATACCTGGACGGCAATCCTTAATCCATAAGGCCTAGCAGCACCCCGATGATCAAACAGAACAGAGTAGAAGATGGAAACAAAACCCCAAAAACTCCAATCAAACACAGCTCCTCCTCCTAAACCACTTCATCATCATCCACCCACCGTACACGTAATCCCTCATAATCTCCTTCCTCTTCCAATCACATCATCACTCCATGCCACCCCTTCTCGTTCCTCTTCCGATGGCTCCGAGACTCTGCCTCTCCGCCGACGACGCCATTGTCGACGAATGCGATGGCGAATCCATCGGACTTGTGTACGCCAGAGTCGATTTATCGCCATCGCGTGAAGATGAGTAGCGCGAGGGGTTTGTACGTGAGGCTGATATCGGTCGCTTCGGAGATCTTGGAGATGATGGAGCTTGGCATCGTCACGTCTGGAATCAATTCCCGTGGATCATCTTTAAAAGCTGTGAATCTGTGTAGATTTGATGGAGATTTACTCAGCTTTCGAGATTAATGAATTTAATATGTTCACGTTGATGAAATGAAGATTTGCAGGATTTTCGTGTTTAAATGCTTATAAGTGCTCTGTTTTTGTGTAGCTTTCGCAGTTTTTCTCGAGAAAGTTACAGAATCAATTCAGAGAGTTATAGAAAATTTTGAAGGAGCTCAAAGTTGTTGGACTTTTTATCCTTTTCTCCATCTCGAATACGACAAATGATGCGGTTTTACTATCTGCTCCCGATGAAGAAATTGAGGGGAAGAAACGCCAAATTGACTCTGCATGTAACGGACATAAGGTTCAATTCTTTGGCAATTTCTTCTAGTGGAAAACAGAGACGTCATTCCAATTCACACTCGGGGATGAATTTCTTGTCTAGAGCTCGTCAATCATGCCGTGATATTCTTGCTCAATCAACTCTCTCTCTGATACTTTCTCACAGTAGTTTTCGTTCTCTAGTGTCATACTGAGGAAGAGAGAGAAATGTGAAAACAGAAATGGGACATTTTTCGTGTCACGTTCTCGACTATTCTCAACAGCCAAACAGAAAAGGCAGCGTAAGACTTTTGTCCCACGACACATCATCACACTTGTGTGTTTTCGGACTTCGGACACACGAGAGAGAGAGATTGGAGGTGGTTCATGCTGCAAAATTATTTTCTGAATAAATTAATAATTTTTTTTACTTATTAATGTGATATTTATAATATTATGATAGTTTTTTTTAAACAGTAATTGCGTAACTAATTTATAGCAATTATTAATTTGTATAAGGTTTTCTTTGGTTTGTTGTTTTTGTCACAATGGTAACTTAAAATAACTAAAAAAAAAAAAAACAATTTATATTGATAATGAGTTGGTTTGATATGTGGATTGACTTTTTGGTTGTTTTAGTTTGGGGTTAAAAATTGCTTTGAGATAGATTTTTTGACTTTTTATAAAAGAAAAATAAAATGATTATGAATTGAATGTAATATTTTGTCCTATTTTGCTAAAATGATCTATTTTATCTGTATGATTATTTTAGCCCCAATTTGCTTCTAATGGAGACCAATGTATTCAGATTTATATTGTGTATGTATATTTAGAATTTTATTCTGTTAACACAGGTCCAATTTAACTGTGTCTTAAAAATTATTCTATATATGAATGGGGGGTTGGTATGATAAGCAAATCACACAAATTGTTCAATTTGGGTCAAACAATAGTCTATTTTAACTACTAGTATAAATGGTTTAGTTCAGTCGATATTGAAAAAAAAAAATTTAGTATTGAACTGAATCTTTCAATTTTGATGGTTGATAAATCGATCCAAACCATAAGCTATTGCTCAAATTTGTTGGTTTGGTGTAGAAAAGGAGTTCATATGAAGTTTTAAAAAGTTTCGTATAAACTAATAAAATTTCATATTGAGAATAAATACTTCATAAATATCTCCATTCCTAGTTTTTATCACAAAAATATATATTATATTGGTCACTTGTTATCTAATGTTCAAAGAATTAGATATGAAGTATTTAATACAATATTTGATTGGCATGATTAGTATTGATGTTAAAATTTTCAAAATCGAAAAGGATTTTATTACCTTGTGTTAAACAAACTGAAAAGTGAATTTTTAGTCATTTTGTACCTTATGTAAAACAAACTGAAAAGTGAAATTTTAATCACTTTTGACTGATTGATTCGGTTTAATTTGATTCCATTAAGTTTTTTACATACCTAATTTTAACTTTATTTGGACATGAATACTTCTTAAAAATCTTTTGAATTGATTTTACAATATTTTTTAAACTATCCGTTTGAAAGTTTATCCCAAATTCTAATTGCGCATGCAACTTAGGGTCATTTATCTTCTTTACCTCTTCAACAGTTACCTTTGGATTTCATTGCTATCATTTGGTTATTAAAATGTTTTTGGACAGTCTTTTACTAGTAGTTCCATCTAAGGATTGATTTATGCAATTGCTGCTTTTGAATTATTTATTTGTTTATGAAAATTAAATTAAATGTTAAAAAACAATGCATTGCTGAAAATTATGTAATTTTGTTACAGAGAATGTTCAATGACCCATTTTAGGACAACAAAAGGAAAATGTATTTTGAAACAATAAAAAATAAAATAATGAACTAATAAAAGTAAAAAAAAATGAGCAAGTACCTATAGAGAAAAATGGTTGTAGCACCATTCTAGAGCGAGTTCTTTAAAAGTAAACTTCTTATCCGATGTTACTATTTTAATTAAATCGAACAAAAAATACTTTAATTAGTACCAAATAATAATTTTTTTATTTAGAAATAGTTGAGGAGATTATACATCACCATAAAAGTTAGTCGATAAAAGAAGTCAGTAGTTTGCATATGTCAACTAATAGCATATATGATCTATTGTAAAACTAATTGTACATATCCATCAATTGTGTAAACTCCACGTGAGGCCATTCAGGGTTGTTTTGGGAGAAGTGGGTTAATTTTTTATCTTTTTAGCTTTTTAATTATTTTAACTTGAGCTAAAAAATTTAATTTGGGAATGACTTTTTAATTTTTTAATTTTTTGTGAGAAAAAATATAATGATTATGAATTGAATGTGATATTTTATTTGTTGTAATTAAAATAACCTATTTTATTTTTTTGTAACTATTTTAACTAAAAAAATCCAAAAAACCTCTTCCCAAACAGAGGCTCAATCACCAGTTTGAATATTATTGTTTACATTGGCACAAGACTCAGGTTTCTTCAAGTTCTACCTCCACAGTCCCACTGTTTCTGTTCCTCTCTCAAGTTGTCACCATCACTCCCATCTCTTTCTGGTGTTAATCACTTCCTTCTTCCCCTCAAGCTCTCTTCTATCAATTTTCTCAATTTGGAAAACTAAGATAGTGTTTGGTAAAATTTTAAAATTATAATTCAAAAATTTAATTGATTATTAGTTTTAAAAAGAGTTTTGAAAAGTGTTTCAAATTAAGACCTGGTTTAACTTATATTATATAAGTCAAAAAATCAAAAAGTTACTCTAAAATTTAAAAAGATATCACTATTCATCAAAAAAAAAAAAAAAAAATTAAAAAATTAATTTTTTTCAAAACAAGTACACCGAATTGACCAAAAGGCAGCGGCTGTGCACATAAATGAAATGATTGGGTGTGATTTGCACACACACCGTTGTTCGGCCTATGGGGACTATCACGGATTTCGTTTTGATAATCTGAATCTAAACCGAGTACTATATGTTGCAAAAAATTACATTGATCGGATATCGATAACTATATGATCAAATTAGTTATGTACAACAAATGGATGGTGTTATAATTAATGATTGAAAAATAAATAAGTCTGATCAGATAGCTATCGATATCAGATTAACGTGATTTTTTATAGATACATAGTGTTCGACGAGTTACACACATTGAACGGTTCAGATTATTAAAATGGAACCCATGATGACCCCCACAAACCAAACAAAACCGTCCAATGCTTTGTTCACTATTCACCCAATAATTTCCAACTCCAATTCACTCCTGCCGTTTCTACGGCTGGGCCCCACCCCTCTCAAATCATCTCTTACACTTTTTTTATACAATTTTTTAATATACATTTTTTCATAAAAAGTCAAAAAGTTAATCAAAATCTCCATAATTTTTTTCCAACTTTTTTAGTCTAAAAAGACAAAAAGTGCACTTTTTTAGAACACTCCAAACCAGCCCTAAGTTTGAATTGTGTGATGTAAATTATTATATTTAATACAAAAACTTACAATTCATAACCAAACACACAATCCAAAATTCTATTCAAAACTCATAAAAAAATTTAAAAAAAAATTCACAAATATTTTTTTTATAATATAAAAATAACAAATGCAAAAACAAAAAACAAAAAACAAATACTGTTCTAATCAATTAACTGGACAACTGGTTAGCCCGAATTCTCCCGCCTTAAAAAGAATTTTCAAAAATAAATGTGAAATTAATTTTTAAAAACGCTAAACAAACACCAAGTGAGTGTGAATTATATTTTAAAAGCTCCACCACAGAGGGCCTAAGTTCCTTTTCCTTTCTTTGTGGGCAGGAGGACCTTCTCAGCTTCAGGATCCATCTCACATTCCAGATGCCCAATAGATCAGTCCGGTGTTATCAAAGGTTGAAACGCCTCAAATGCCAATAAAATGAGGCTAACTTCAATTAAGGGCAATGATGTTGTTAGGGGTCCCAAACATTTACATCAACAAATTAGTTTGGATCAATTCACAAATTGATTCATAATTAAATTATATTGTGCCTATAAATATTCTATAAATGATTTGGATTATCAAAATTAGTCCAAAAAAGAGCTCACAAAAAGCCCAATTTGTAGTGCCAAGCTGGTATTTTTATTCACTTTCTATAAATTTCAATATATTAGATCTCAACATATGAGATCCTCTTCAAGTTCACCGCATCAAGCAACCAAGCAGTTTCACCATCATGGTTGAACAACTCACATAAAAGCATTGTTAGTTCCAAGTGCAAAATCAATATATAAACAGACAATAATTTTTATAAACCAAAAAACTCAGTTGAAAAAAGGACTCAGAGAGGACCAAAACAGAGTCATCAGATAGGAGCGAAAGACTTTCAAATGTTTAATCATATATTATCATTTGAACTATGCATTAAATCATCATCTGACCCTGTTATGCTAATTTTCACATACACAAAACACTAAAAAACATACAAATCCAAGTCTAAAACATCAAAAACAAAAAATAAAATGCAAAACCAAAAGAAAGCCTCAGAAGGAAGGCAGTAGTATAGTTGTAATCATGATTTATCATAAATTACACAGTACTTTTGTTCATCATTGGCAATTTGGCATTGTCAAAACTCAAAATAATACAAAGCTGCCAAAAATAAAATAAAACAAGAAATTGGCCTCATAGAGAAGATTAGTTGTTCAACACAATATAATTCAGACATATGCTTGTCTATTAAAAATTGTTTAATCATCGGCCATTTTACAAGAAGAAAATTATAAAAATAAAAAACAATAATTTAAAAAAAAAATCCATAATTTTGGAGAGGACTCAGTTTATGGGTGGTGATATATCAGGATGGTCGGCAAGGCAATATAATTGCCATTACGACGAACGAGACCAATCACATGTAGTCATCACTGTCCCAAATATATATATATATATATATGAAAAATTACAAAATTAAACAAACAAAATCAAAGATGGAACAAAAGCTATTTCTTTATAATAATCTCTCAATTCGAAACATACAGAGACTTCAGAAGCGTTTGCTAATAAATTAGCTGAGCTTATTACTCTATGCAATCATTGGATCGAGAGAGAGAGACAAACCGTGACAGGCGATTGAGCTCATCTGCAGCAGAAACCCTAATAGAACGCCATCGAAAGGTGAAGCCTTTCGATTGTATTTATAGAGAGAGAGAGAGAGGCGGATGGGAGATGAACTAGGGTTTCACAGATGTGTAGGGTTTTACTATAATGGGCCGGGTGCGAATTGGTATTAATTTCCTGCCCGCGCGGCACATGTGGGAGCTTCTATATGCACACACCATATCCTCTCTTTCCACACACTTAATGAGAGAGTATGTTGGGAAGTTGTGTGAAGGATGTGTATAAAGAGAGTAATGTGTGTAAATAGATGCTCCCGGCACATGTGGGGAAAAAAGGAAAGATACTAAATTTTATATTAAATAAATGGTTAAATGTTTCATATGAATGTAAAATTTATAATTTTGTAAATTTATATTCGTGAAACATTTGATAGAAAATTTGAAACTTATAGCATTTTCAAAAGGAAAACTCTGAACCTGTTATTTCTAGTTGAGTGTTTATGCGGGTAGAAATTAAGGCTAAGTTTGGGGACTTTGAAATAATCCAAAAGTCAAAAAGTTAAAAAAAGTTAAAAAGTTAACACTATTCACCAAAAGTCAACAATTACGGCTGCACAATTCCCAATTCAAATTTTCCTCTAAAAACTAATTTTCACAATTTTTTATTACACATTTTTTCATAAAAAGTCAAAAAGTTAACCCAAACATCTATATTTTCAACCTCAATTTTTTAGTCAAAAAAGACAAAAAGTGCACTTATTTAGTCTTCCCAAACAAGGCCTAAATTTGTCTGGCATGGAGTTTATGCGTAAAATAAATTTGAATCACAAGATAAAAGATTTTAGATAATATTTAGACTAATAAGGATGAATTTGTAGTATTACTCTTGAAAAAAAAAAATGTGTAGAAATATAGTTAGGAATAATTATTAAAAAAATTAATAGAAATAAATTATATTTTGTCATTTATCTCGGCCATAAACAGTGAAAAAATAATTATAAATATATATATTTATTTTTTTTTGCATTGTTTACTCATTAGTTAAAGGCTGATTGTTAGCCAGATTTTGAGGCAAACGACACTTTACTCCCATCAAAATATTATTCCACCAGTGGTGCTACATACCACTAAAAAGGCATCACTAAGCCAGCTCTAATGAAATTTGGCGGTAGTCGATGGAACCAGAAATTTAATATAGGGGGCACTTATTAATTATAATCTCAAAATTTTTCTTCCCTAATCAATAATAATAACATAATAATAATTTGTTGAGCTAATATTAAACATTAAAAATTAATATTCATTACAAAAAGTTTTTAATTTTAAACTTTTACAGTTGACGCCGACGAGTTTTCATCTTTTAAAATCCTTCCATGATAGTATCATTGCCAATGTCATCAAAAATATCTCTCTCAATGTAGACAACCAAACTATCATTCATTCATTCATCACCCATTCAGTTCCGCAACCGATTTTTCATAATATTCATAGTTGAAAATACCCTCTCAACAGTAACTGTGGCAACAGGTAAGATTAATGCTAAAGTTAAGAACAAATAAACTAATGGATATACTTTGTCTCTTCCAATCTCCACCATTTTCTTTGCAAGACCGGCAATTCTATTCAACCTTGAGAACTAATTACTGGATATCATATCGATAATATATGTATCAAGTTGATCATTAAGTACCACGAGCTCCATTGAAAAAAATTCTTTGGAATAAAATTCGGCAAGATGAATTAACTTTTTTTTGTCAGAACTAGAGAAAGAGTTAGATGGATTCAAGCATGCCACAAAAAGTAACAACTCAGTGTTCAACTTAATGAAACGAGCATTTAGTTCTTGAATTTGCATATTCAAAACAGTGTAGAATAATTCAGCGTGATAGTGATGTAAGTTTGTAATTTCTTGAGTATTGCGCATTTTTCTCCATCGAGCTACAAACATATCATCTATTTGGGAAACATCAATTTCATGCTTTTGTGTATATTAATATTAATAAATTTAAAATAAGAGCAAAAAAAAAAATCATGTTATTTTAATTGTTGATTTTTAAAAAATAATTAATATTTTAAGATAATAAAAAATAAAATAAGAAATTAATATTTTAAAATGGAAAGGAATAAAATTTATAATCTTCATAATTAACAATAGATCCATTGAGGGCACATATACCACTATATAGGTTTATTTTGGAAAATTAATTAAAAGTTTTTAATAATTTTTAATCATATTACTTCTCTATTTCTTTATAAAAAAATTTTAAAAAAAATTAATTTTTAACCTATTTGTCATAATTAACCTGCAAAGAGATACATGGCAGAATCCTATTAAATACTAATTTCTATATATATATATATGGAAATGTTTTGGACTTTTACTTTGGGATGATCCACACATCTCTAAAGTGATCTTGATCCTTCATGTATGTGTGGGATCTCTTTATATGTGTGGAATCTACATCATGAGTGGTTTAGATTTGTGAGGACCTTGTAGGGTGGAGGTCACAATCATTACTCATATATATATATATATATATTCATAAATAAATAAAAAAAATGCCAGAGGCATTGGTATTACGTTACCTAAAAAGCAAATTTTCCCAATCTTTAATACACATACTCCACACAGCAAAGACAAAAAAAAAAAAAAAAAAAAAAAAAAAAAAAAAAAAAAAGGTAGAAAAGTCAAAGGGGGGGGGGGGGCACGTGACTCCTCTTGCCCCTATGTGCCTCCGCCCCTGCCGGCAGTGCTGAAAATTAAAAAAAAAAAAAAAAAAAACAAAGAGAAACATCACATCAATTAGGACTATAGTATTTTTAGAGCTATTAGAGCTCATTATTTTAGAGCTCTTAAACAATTTTCATTATTCCACTTCAACGAAAAAATTATTACATTTTGCTCCTTAATCTTTAAATTTATTTCAATCTCAATTTCTATTAACATTTTGTTATGAAAGGAAATCAAAAAAATAAAATGTGAATTGCAAATGTCAATTTTATTGATTTATATACAGCAACAAAGAGATTTAAAGAGAGAATATCTCAAAGTCTTTTATTCATTATTTTGATGATTTTAAGTGACAAAATGGTACTGAGTGCCCTAGGCATTAATTTCGAAATGGGTGTAATAGCACTGTGTGTGGTGATTGGAAGAGAATGAAATTTAAAAAAAAAAAAAAAAAAAAACTGTCAAATGAAAGGGAAAAAAGGTCAAAGGAAAAGGGAATTTGAAATATTTTTCATAAGTGTAAAAAGCATTTTTATAAATATATGAAAAGATTAGACTACCAAATTAGATTAAAATATTTTAAAAGTAAAACGTGTTGCGTTCTTTAATTTTTGTCCTTCTTTATTTATTTATTTTGAGGAAATTCTTTTTTCTCACTTTATTATATCCCTTGTTAACAGAATGCGTTTTATATTTCACACGTAAAAACTTTTGTTTCGAGTTCACAAGTACGCACACCAATGATTAACTAAAAGAAATTTTGTAATCTTGCATTTCAGCTAATTAAGAATTCATTTGGAAAGTGAGTTTTAACTAAAATAAAAGAAAATAAAATAAAATATTTAAAAATAACTTCTTAACTTTTTAACCAAAAATACGTGTAAAAATAACAAAAATATCAAAAATCTTTGACCTTTTAAATATGTGACTAAATTAACTTATTGCCAAATGACCTCCAAATATAAATATAAAATCTCAAGGAAAACCAAAATCTCTTATTTATGAACTACAAATATAAACTCAAAAATCATTATCATTAACCAAAATAGTAGTAGTTTATGAATAGGATGCTCACTCACATGAGATCCAAAATCAAATTACACAACTGAGAAAATTGGCTTAGTAACCTTGTACCATTAACCTCTATACACGAAAAGAATATAAAATTACCAACTTAGCGATATATATATGAGTCATAGAGACCCCTAATAAACTACAAAACTAAATTATCAACTACTTACAAACGAAGTGTGAGACCCACACCGTATGGTTATAAACCCCACACTTCATTGTGAGTAGTTGGTAATCTGATAATTTTGGAAAATAAAACTCACATTCATTTCCTGCTTTTCTTCTGGGTGACTTTCTTTTTAGTCTTCTTAAACTTGGACCCTTTGAGAGAAAGTGCACTAGACACACTCTTGCCTTCAAGATTTTTTGTCATCTTCACCACACTTGCCATACCTTTCCTTGCAGCTGCCCTTTGCTCTGGTCTACGGCTCATCATTTTCCGATCAAGCGGCCAATACGCATATGGCTCAAGCTTGCCCTTCCTCTTCACGTCCCCGCGTGCCTTCTTGCTAGCATACTCGCTCCCCATGTAAGACCACCCATTGTCTGATGTTTTCCTACGCTTTTGACCTCTCTGTGAGTTCATCGACACGTGACTACCTGCTTGACTCCTTCCATCAGATTCAGGATCAGGTGACATCTCCCTCTTCTGTTCATCTTCCTTCCCTCCCAAACGTATTACTAGTCGTCCTTCGGAGTCTATCTCTGGCTCATCATCCAAATCTGCCTTCCGTTTGAGATGCTCAGATGATTGCAGAGACGACCTTGTCTTTTGCCGGTCAAGCAAGTCAAGTGGCTCATCTTCAAATTGGTCAAACAAATCTTCTGGCAAGCTCTTGACTGCTTTACGAGTTCTCTTGGACCTGGACGAATTAGATAGAGCTTTGTCATTCAAATCATTTTAGAAAAAATGCTCAAAAAGCAGGACAAAGAACAAAGTTTCTAAAGGCAAATGTGTAATACAAGCCCGGTTTACCCTTTGTGGGGCAAGGCGTAAGCCTTAAAGTGTCGAAAGGTAAGCATTTCAAATTTCAAAATTGTATATGTAGTACATAAATTAAATATTTTAAAATAATAAAAATATATCGAAAGGTAAATATAAATGTGAATTCTTTTCTCCTTAAGGAATCAAACATTTCATTGCAAAAAGGAAGCTTACCCTCATCAAAAGTGAAATCAACATTCTTAGCTTCAATTATAAGACTTCTCACTTGAGCCTTAATTTTGTGTTTTTTTCTTAACAGGTCATTCACTTGATTTTTCCTATGGAATATAGTTGCAAAAGTGGCTGATCTTTTAAAATGTTTAAACCATCTACTAGACTAAGTTTAACAAGAACCCAAAACATCTTCTTCATATGGGTGCTCCTCGTATACTCAAAACGCGCACACTTCAGACTGATGCACAAGTCTTTCGGGAGTATTGCCTAAAAATCAAAGGATCGATGCATTTTGCCTTAGCCTTCCAAAACTTTGGCAAAGAAAGAAACAGAGTCATGGTATGTTGGGCCAATAGATGGCCTGGCGAACCAAGCATCTCAGTGGGTGTTGTAATTGGTGCCAGAAAGGTTGACAACCAACCCAACAGAGAAGATGTTCTGAAAGTTTAAAAAGGAGGGATTAGGATAACTTTTTGCCCCCAAGCCCTCAAGATACATCCTTGCACCCTCAATAATTTTCTACCAGGTCAAATAGCTGCTCACTCACCGGAGTGAAGATGCTTCGGATGTCAACAGTGCGGAAGCCTTGCTCCGTCGACCAGAAACTGTTTCTGGATTGCTGTCAGTTTCTTCATCACCAAAATCAGAAAATATTTTTGTATGATTCCACCTGCTCAGTCTGCAAAGAAAATCAAAAAATCACAGTTACAACCAATATAAAAAATAAATGTTTCTTAACAAAATGTATCAGCATGTAAATTAGCATAGCAAATGAGTTGTCTTAATATTTGGGTTGGGCCCACTAGCCAAGGAAAGCCCTTCAGCCACTTAAAAATCTTTATCCGACAGTAGCATGCACAATTCTAAACCAATAAAGGATCATATACTCCGTGTACTATTTGTGTTTGATCTATGAAAGCTAATCAAAAAACTCCTTGATGAAAAAAAAAAACCCATTGAAAAAGCAAGTTTCGAACATTCCAATTCTGTCAGACCAATATATACATAATAAAAATAAAAAACCATATCCCATCCAATCAGGCGATGTGACACCTTTCCAACCATCATGCCATGCACGCATAAAGAATTGGTCTCCACACATTTGCAACATAAAACAAGTTACTTGGTAGTACATTACATGTTCAATAGATCGTGTGTCTGTTTAAGAGACAAACCTGGATGTAGTTGCTTTTGACAGATGACTTTTACTTTCCTCAGAGTTGGCAGCAACTCTCCTTTCTTTCCGTTCCTTGATCTTCATTTTGAAAGACCAAATACATTAAAGTTGGATTGAATAATTTATAAACCATCAATAAATGTGTATACAGCTTTTAATATACCTTTCGTATATTAGTGAGAAGTTTCATGTGCTCTTCAGGCATTACAGCCTTAACAGCATCCAAACCACATTTCTTGACTAGCATTTCAAGGAGAACCTTAATCTGCAGAAAATAAACTAACCCAGTGATTTTAAATCCAACTTACAAGCATAGGCTTGGAACCATTTTAGAACACCATACCATATGCAATATAGCTATTGATGCATGGTAGAATTATATGTGTAGCGTGAATGATAATTAATCCAAAATACGCGAGGAGAAGGGTAAGAACCATAGAGGTCGCACAGCTGTAATGGGCTGAGATTGTAGCTCACCAACAACATTAATGTTAACAGAGAATCTGGCCCTTGGTTGGAGGGGAGGTTGATTACTGTGCTTCATAGTTGGGTCACAGTTTTCAGTAGACCCGAATGCGCTAACATTTGTAGATTTTGTAGATGATTTGATTAGTTAATTTTTGGCCTTTCGTAAGCAAAAGTTTTGTATTCTTTGCATCACCTTGATGCTTTTTCAATAAAGTAAGTTTATTTATCACAACAAATAAATAAAAATAAAAATAAAAATAAAAATTTAAAAAAATAGAGAATCTGGACTTGTATGGATTAGGAATACCCTTGTAGCATGGACGCCATAAATTTAGAAAATTTGTTTACCATTTATCTATGCTGCAACTAGGCCTTGGATAGGTCAAATTCAGATCAGATGTAAAAGAATATATCAAAATTTATTCAATCAGAATTGACACATTCCAACATATAAAATCTCAAATCCACCAGTCTTCCAATAAGTAATTGAAAAAGTTCTTACAGAAATTTCGTAAATGTAGCAGTTTGGCATTCAAATCATTAAACTTCAGTCACATCAGATTTTTAACAGGATCAAAACCCAGTGCATTGGCAATCAACGGAACCAGTTTCAATCTACTGCAAAGAGTCAAGCCCCAATATCTTACCAACCTACCAATTTAATGAATACTGTACATAATCCTATCCATAATCCTATCATATGATTAGATGGGATGAAGGATTGGATATGCATGATAGGATTAGTTTATGTAATTTACTCAAGACCTCAGGTAATTCTAAAGCATAACGATCATATTTTCCCAGGTCTAACCGACTAACATAGAAGCGTGTAGCATGAGTTCTAGCTTGTTTTCAAATACTGGCTCAAAGGTCAACAACTCTGTAATGATCTTTACCATTATGACAACTGAAATGACCAAGTGAAGGGAAATACAAACCTATACTATCAAATGGTCTTAATAGTATCAAAAGGAACTGGTTCTATTGACAGAGAATCAAACTCCTACCTCTTACCAATCTATCCATATTTACCTAAACTCCTTTGTAAATTGCTCAAATTCAGGTTTTACTTTGAAGAAATAAGGAAATTCTGAAGCAGGAAGCAATGGATTATCAAAGGCAACTATAAGGAATGCCACAGCTGCCAGAAGTACCCATTGGTTTGCAGAATACTAGCTTAGAGGTAGACAACACCGCCTAAAATTAGTACTATTCTAACAACTAAAATGGCCCAGCTAGGATAAAAAAACAAGACCTTAGCTTTAAAAAGGTTCTTAGTGCTATCTTGCCACTTCAGCAGACCTTCCACGATGCCCTTTAAGTGCATTTGCAACCCCTCAGCTTGTGATTTAGCCACCAATACCTTCAAAAGACCTAGATTAGCCTGCATCAAAAAGAAAAATCAAGAAAATCAAATCTCTCAATGACTCAAAAAAAAGGTGAACAAACTATGCCCTATCAAGTATTACTGTTTACTTAGACCATAACGAACTTTAGCTATTTCATTGTTTTTTCTCTGAAGGAGGAGAAATGCAGATGGGAGAACATTATAAACAGCTGAAACTAAATCAGAAAATTCATAAGCCAAGCGAGCTAAGCCTTTCACTGCCGCACTGATCATATGAGGGGTCTCGCCAGCCAGGCCTCCAGCTACCTGTGATAACACAAAGTAAGCAACAAGACTACAACTTCAATTATCAATATATTGATGTTCATTATAATCTATGTTACATAGACTCATTAAAACAAATCAAATATACATATCAAACACGGACACTTGGACAAGGGTGGGAAATGTGTCGATACTTTTCATCGACACTTCTTATATATTTGTAACACTATCACTATATGTATATATTATTGTAGTATAATTGCTATAAAATGATTAAAATGCCCTTTTCGCACTATATGTTACACATAATATATCTCACATAATAGATTAAAAATATTATCCTTTTTTGCGGACTCCACATACCCTAAAATTTGAGGTTTCATAGGTCCAACTTCTAGATATGTACCCACACCTGCACCCGAGTTCATGTAACATACATCATAATAAGAGAATAGATTTTGTACCATGTTAAAAAATTGATGCAAGTTTTCCCTTTTTCCACCTTTCTCTTCATCTCCACAAGCATGGCCAATTTGGACAAGTATATCATAAGCTTTGTTCCTCGTTTTTTTGTTAGCCTGCAAGAAGATTTGTCAAAAAGATGCATCAGCATATATTCTATAATAATAACACACAAAAAAAAAGCTGAAAGCAAAAAGAGAGCTCAAAGTTCATTTCTCATAGCACCACTATTTCTTTTTCCAAAGTAAGAAGTACATAAACCATTGCTCTCTTAGGCCTGGTTTGGGATGTTAACTTTTTGGCTAAAAAGCTCAAAAGGCCAAAAAAGTGTTACCAGTATGGAAATACTAAACTACCCCCATGAGTGCATAGGTCTTTACACCTTTGGAAAGGTAAAATAGAAAATTCAAGCAAAAAACAAAAGTATGACACCATCCATTCATGTTTTCCCATACAACTAAAAATGCCATTCCCAAACACATTTTTTTCTCTTAAAAATGTTAAAAAGTCACTAAGAAAGCCAATCCCAAACACCCACTTGATTGAGGCAAAATGTGGTGTTGAAAGGCCTATTCAACTGAGACTATTAGCATGGCTAGAATCAAGATTCAGGGAAAAACAATAATGAGAAAAGCAACATGTCAATAAACTCTGATTTACCAAATAAAGACCTCACTTGATAATCAGTAAAATAAAAAATACAAGCACAGAATTGGAAGCCATGCTTTGTTGACCCAAGCTCCCAGCAGATAAAACATAATACCTCTTTCAGTGCAAGTACAATTTCAGTTAAGAAAGAACTAATGATGTTGCGCCGCATCTGCTCCGATTCATCCTGTGGCAAAAAATACATTGTTGAGGATCATGCAACTTACCTATCTTATGTGATGATTATAGTAAACCAAATTTGTCTATCATATATAATTTTTGCAAACAAGTACAGCACATTATTGTGAAATCTCAATTATGACCTTGGAGACATGAACAATTAGGAAGTACAAACAATTAAGCCGGTGACGTTTGGCCGAAAAATGACATGAAGGCAGCACATCAATCATCAGATTAAGCAACTCCTCGAGCTTTCTTAAAAGAAATCCATCAGAGTTCTGTCCGTCCAAATCAGTAGGCATATCAGTCGGGGAAAAAAATTCTGTTGAGAAAAAATTATTGATGATGAAAAGTTGTAATATCTCAAATTCAGGAAAAAGTTAAGTGCTCAACACTGATTCTCTTTATCATGGATTAAAAAATTAAGGTCTATGGCCAAAGAAGTGTTGCATAATTGACGTCGGCTATAATCCCTATGAGCTCAAACTTCTTTCAATTTAATACCTAGGAAGTGATACATCATGGTCAATGCATTTTGGTTTCGTTCTCGTCTTTCTTTTAACCATTGGGAACTATTCAGCAAAGGTCTTTCCCATAAAACACAGCCATTTATAGTAAATAAAAAAGAAAAATACCATGAGAATAGAAGAGAGAACTTTGTATGCCTTCTTTTGGATGAAACCTTCAACATCCTGCGATTCAGAGTAATTTTTATTACTTCAACTTCTGAAGGATTAGACCAAGGCAGTCTTCCTCAATAATAATCGAACAGATACATCAGCAAACCTTTAATGTCGGTTTTACTACAATAAACAATAGATCAATCTCGCTTGCATCTAAACCAGGCAAAAATGCCACTGCCAAATCAAACAACTGTGCCCTACACTTGCAAGAAAAAGTAACTGTCAAATATCACACAAGCCTAACTGCCAAATATCTCACACTGAATTTGTAGATATATATTTGGTAATCCAAATATGAGAAATAAAAAATATCATAACAAGGAACTGTCAAAGCAGCTAAAAATAAGAGTAATACGCATTGTAGTAATTAGTACATAAATCACCTTGCTAGTGACAATGAATTTTCATTCGATGAATTGTCAATCTGCATCTGATTAGAACTTCGGGAGCTTTCTGCTTTGCTAGCTTCTTGAGTCACTTTTAAGAGCTTCTGCATTGTAGTCTTGAAGAACCTTGTGACAACTGCTTTATCAGATATTGAAGCAAATTCACCAATTGTGGTCTGCAAGTTGAGCAAAGATTTGTCAAATAACTCAGAAACATCAAATCTAGCGATTTCAATCAACATAACTCAAAAAAAAAAAAAAAAGGGGGTGAAAAATGAATAATTCTTCACTGTGAATGCATTCAGATTGCATAAGCACATCTGCATGCATCTTGCTCAATAAAGATAGTGTCACGTAAATAGCTTTTCAGGTAAATGCATCATATTGTATGATCAAACATCTACATGCATCTAATCATCCAATGACTAAGTTAATGAGAACAAAAAAAACATTTTTTCAAAAGTTAATGTAAGGACATTCTCCACATAATACCTAGAACACAGCCACATCACATGCAGACAGTCCTAGGAAACTCAATCCACATACCAAAATAAGATGATGAGATCAATGGAAAATTACTATTCACCATTAAGGAATATCCAAGGCGAAGGTTTTGAATGGACACAACACATTAACATTTATTCACTTCAAGTACATTTGACTAGGATGGCCAAGCAATCAATAACTGAAAGTATCATATAAGCCAAGATTTGCTAGCCATTTCCATCAGATTACAAAAAATGAGTTTACTAATAATATTCAGGAAAAATCAATGGAAAAACTAAACTAGATCATATCAAATCACCATCTATATTATCTCCGATACTAATTACAAACAACAGAATTCTGATTTTCTAAGTTGTAATTAAGATCTGAATACCAACCTACCAAATTAAAAATGGGTGGGTGGGTGGAGAAGCTCAAGTTCTATTTAAGTTCATATTAAATAAAATTAGTACAAATCATACTTACAATCAAATGGAAAAGAATCTCTATTTGCAAGGGCTATTCTAAGAATGCATATGGTTTTTGATTGAGGCGGAATGTAGAAGTACCTGCAAGCATCCACCTGCATCATTTGAAGATTTCAGGAAGATTCCTGATAAGACAGATAATAACTCACGAGCAGATGACCTCAGCACACTCAAATTATCAGCTGCAACCTGTGGGGTATAACGGGTCATAGCTTGTTGTCTGGGAATGCTTACTTCAATACCAGATAGAACATCTTTTCCTTCCACAATTGCCTTATTTTGCCGAATGAGGATCTGCAGACTAGAACATATTATTCCATGTACATCAGGTTCCTCACGAAGAGCACGGGACAAAGCTTTCTCCAAGTCCTTGAAGCTTTCGGCAACATCCAAGGGGTAATTGCAAAAGGATGGCAGCAAGGACCATAGAGAGTATACGAGTCCATCAACACTCCTTGATGAATAAATCTTTCCTTCGCGCTCAAGCTGCCAAGAGTAAGATATAAGTGCATAGCCCATGCAACAAACAAAAACATAATACAACTAGGAATCAAAATATCCATACCATTTGAGATTTCTTTTTTACAATTCCAACCATAGCCAAAATTGACTTTGTAAAGAAGCCTAAACGAGCACCAATAGTGTATTGTTTCAAAATTGGAAAGAGCCAAACATTAGCCTCAGATAGATCTTCAGCCTCCAGCTTAAGAGGTAGGATACTTAAAAATGTTTCAGGACCCATGGCACCAAGGGCTGATCCAATGCATTCATGCAGCTGCGTAACAAGTACATCAATATGTCAAAGGCCGGGGGGAACATGAAAAGCAGAGCATAACGATGTTGACTGTCACTGACAAAGAAATCTTGTAAATCAGTTCCACTTGTAGCCAAAAAGCCAAGTACTTCACCATAAAGGCCACCTTTGTTTCACAAAGTGGGGATCAGAAACATAAAAAAAAATAAAAATAAAAATCACCTTGGGCAGTTGTTTGCATGTCCCAAACTTCTGGCTACAAGTTCAATAATGTGAAATAATCCGTGTTTCAATAATGTGAATTTAGCAAATCCGTTTTGAATGTGACAAGGTTTATTTATACGCATGAAAAATATTTATAGGTCTTCATTATATTATGGTTTGAATTTTTTTTTATCTTTCGTGAACTTTTTTTTTTACTTTTCAGATCCTCCTAGACCAAAAGGACCCAAAAAGTTTTTAAAAAAAAAATTATTTTAAAAACTAGACAAGGAAGTTAACCCCACACACACACACACACACACAAAAGTAAAAAAATAAAATTCTAAATAATTTATTTGGAAAAAAACACTAGACAAGGAAGCTATGAAGCCTGGGTACTTTGGAAAACATGCCGTACCCATACCGGGTACCTACCGGCATATGGTACCTGGTATAGTACTTCTGTATATGTATCGGTTTTAAAATCGCCGTACATGAAACACGTACTCAGAATTTTTCTCCTTAACTTTTACGGTACCCAAGCGTACCTAGTATATATCCAAACTATATCGTACCTCAATTTAAACAATATTTTCTTCTACTACAAAAATAAAACTACTTCACTAGATATCTTTTTTAATTTTTATTTTATTCTTAGCATGATTTTAAAATTAAACTATGGTTTGTAAATTATTTAATATATTGATATTTAATTTTGATTTATATTTTTACTTTTTACATTAGGGGCTGGTTTGGCAACGCTTGAAAAATTCAAAAAGTAACTCAAAAAGTTAAAAAGTTATCACTATTCACCCAAAAAAAATATTAAAAAAATAATATACATATATTAATACAAATAAAAATAAAAAAAGCCCCAAGATTGGTACTGACGTGATGGTGGAGTCAGGGATCGGGGGAAAAAAAAAATTACAGTAAAATATTCACTAAATTAGATGGTAGAGCTAGGCCCGTGGGGGCCCACCATGGGTCCAGTTTTGATAATCTGAACCGTTTAATATGTAAAACTCGTCTAGTACTATATGCCTGTAAAAAATCACGTCTATCGGATATCGCTAAATACATGATCAAATCAGTTTTGTATAAAAATGGATAGTGTTATAGTTAACGGTTAACAAAAAAGACCAACACAATTAGATAGCTATCGATATCCAATCAACGTGATTTTTTACAAGCATATAGTACTCGACGAGTTCTACACATTGAACGGCTCCGATTAGTAAAACGGAACCCGTGGTGGGCCACCATGGGCCGAACAAAACCGACCAATTTATGCCCAAAAAGTAGAGAATCAATCTCCTACACTGCTCTCTGCCGCACTGCCCTTTAGGCTTCCAACCGTACGGCTTATTCCATCACTTTATTCCCCTATACATTTATTTATATAATTTTTTAATACACATTTTTCCATAAAAAGTCAAAAAATTAAACTAAACATCCATATTTTTTTTCTCAACTTTTTAGTCTAAAAAAGACAAAAGTGCACTTATTTAAGACACCCCAAACAACCCCTAAATGTAAATTGTAGGTTGGAGCTTAACAAATTAAACCATTTAATTAATTTTTACATTACTCTAAATTAAAAATAAATATTTTTTACAAATATACCAAGACGTACCTATACCCTATTTTTTTTGAATTTTGCCGTATCAACGCATTCAGATTGTACCGTGATTGCATTCGTACTGCATACCCGTGCATCTGCTTCATAGCAAGGAAGTTAATCACAAAAAATTTGCCAAACAAGGTGGGTTTTATTAAAAAAGTGACTTTTCCTCACGAACTAAATTAGCACTACCAAACATGCACCCCAAAAAAAAATGCTTAAATAAAATTGACTATTTTAGTAATCCAGTAACCAAACAGAGCCTTAGCAATTTTAGAAATTACAAACCATCAATAAGCAATTGTACAAGAATACCAATCCAAAACCCATTATAGCACAACAAACATGAAAGAAGTAAATAACACCATTAAATCAGAGTACACAAAGGACAAGGGTTCTCCACAAACATTAATGCTACCTGCTTTCTGTAAGGGAAGTCTTCATCTGGCAATTTCTGCATATCTGCCAAGTTCTCAAGTGTTCCCTTCAATAGGTAAGGAGAATATACACCTGAAGCATTAGTAGTTTTACTGTTATTATAAGATCAATAATCCACCAGACTCAAAGATTTGGAATCATATCACAAGAATACAGAAAACCAACAATGACAACACAAGAAATATATCTGAACAGCATGAAAAAAAATCGAAAGTAAGCATTGCATCCAAAGATCATTCTCAATGCACAAAATCACTTCTAATTTGGAGAACAGGAATTCACAGCATGCAAAATATATGATGTAGACATACAGCAAAATAGATAGGGATAACAGATCAAATACAAAAATAAGATACCTAATTTGTCAAACATTGTTGAAACAACTTGAAACGACATGTCCCAGACCATAGCATAGCGATAATCAAGTAAATTTTCAATAGTTGCACAAATTTTTTCAATGATAGTTGGCCTAGACTTTCTTGTGTCAACATTTACACTTGCTATAATTTGATCCACTCCCTGTTTGATCAAAGTTCCATCAATACATGCATGTATTACACTCTTGAAGGCTTCTGTGGCTGCAAATAAGGCCTCCTCGTGTTCAGATGCCAAAATATCTGGAAAAACAAAAACAATGTCAGAAACTTACTAACTTATACACCGGTTCCATGCTGTCATTGAAATTTGAGTAAACACAAAATTGACACATGTTCTCCAATTATTCCAAATATATATGTAACTATAATTGTTTAAAGGAAAGAGTGAAATAACCAAAAGAGATATATCAAACCTCTAAGTGCATTGAATATGAGAGGGAGTTTGACTATGCAAATCTGCCTGTTCAGAGAATAAATCTTTTTCATCCCAACGTCAAGCAGCCTAGCAGTAAACGTCATGTCATCCACAGACATCTCATTTGCAGAGATAGAAAGACCTAATGAGCATAACAGATCAAGCAGCACTTCAGGAGAAAGCTCTACTGTTGGGTGGAGACAAAGTGCATTCAAACTGTTTGTTATGCGCCTGGTAACAAGCGGTTGCCGCAGTTCCAATAGAGATTTAAAGTACTTCAGAATGCTAGTAGAGAACTTCAAGGATAAAAGAGGAAGACAATCTTTAAGAGCATCCAGAATATATAGGACCTCCTGAGCTCCTTTGGGCCTTTCTGAAGAACTTGCATTTGATCCACCAGCAAGTAGCAGAAACCTTTCAAAGACGTTTGTGATGGCTTCACTTGCAGGTGCCAGCACTGATGTTCTTTGAAAACTAAGCAGGACATCACGGAGACACATATGCGACTGCCTCCTGACCTGAATTGTTAGCAACATCAGAAGGTTTATGATTACATGCTAATGGGAAAAAACTGCAATCTATAAAATTTACTATGAACAAAACTCAGAGTCATACATGCCATGGACTAGCATTCATAGAACCTCACTAATATCCCCAAACATATAATAAACAGCAAGATCATTAATTATCATAAAGAATGAGAAATAATCTCTCTGAAAGTGATATCCCATGTCAATGGGAAAAAAATCAGAAAGAAAATAGAAGCTTTATGATGAAAATTGTTGACAATAAACTTTTAGTAACTAATTCATATAATAACTTTTAAGAAAGAAAGTAGTGAAGATCAAAAACCAGAAAACAAAAGACAGCAAAATCCCAAAAAAAGACAAAGAAAGAAATGCCACTTATTAATATCATACTAACTTATTCCTAGCTAAACCTTTCATGAACACAAGAGTTCATGTAATATGTTAACGAATATAGAACATCAGTGAGAAGTTTTGCATTCTTAAAAAATAATACATATATACATGTTTTCTTATTATATTAGTCACATTGGAAGAATATCACCGTTTCTCGGCAAGCGACAATAAAATCAATTCATTATGCTAAGGGGAAGCGTAGATATAGAACCATTACTGGAAATTTTTAAAAAAAAATGAATTTCAATTCAAACAAACCACATTAGATTGAATGGTCTAAAAGTGGATCTTGGGATACAAAAGTCTCACTCTAGTGCTAAATGTAATAGAAAATGTATCACGACACAGCAATCAAGAAAAATAAGAGCATCTCAAATCCTTCATCAATTTTTTCCGGCAAATTTAAATTTAATGAAACAATGGCTAAAAGTGTCCAACCATTTCATCAAATCTGTAAATTTTTTCACCAAATCAAGGATGAATTAAATCCTTCTCCAAATTTCTAACATTCATATCTTTACTCAAATTTGACAAAATTTTAAAAAGAGCAAGGATTTGGATTGGAGATGGTTGTCTTTCATAAAAATGGTTCTAACAGATTTTTAAAATAAGTTTGTAATTTTTCAAAAAGACCATATTTTTACTCAAATTCAATGAAATTTTGAAAGGAATAGAGATTGGAGACGGTTTTCAAACAGATTTTTAGAACAAGTTTGGTAATTTTTCAAAAAAATTTGATGAAAAAAATAGAGTAAGGATTGGAGCGTTCCATATATCAATCTTTTAATCAAATTTTCACTCAAATTTAATGGAGAGAGAGAGAGAGAGAGAGAGAGCGCGCGAGCGAGAATTGTAGATTGGGAAAATTATCACCTTGGGACAGTCATCAGTAACATAAGCTAGAACAAATCCATAACGCGAAGACAAATCGGACCACGCGACCTTCTCTCTGATGATCAGCAAATGCGAAACACATTTCAAACCAGACACAGCCGCACCAGGAGTGATCGATTTCGAACGCAGAATACGAACAAGAAGCTCAGACACATACTCGCTTTTCTTCTTCAAAATGGCGGCAGATATATGGGTAATAACGGTGGAGAGAATAGTGAGGAGGGCTTCGACGACGTGACTGGGCGGCTCAGCCTCGGCAGAGAGGCGGTCGAGGGAGGAGCAAGTGGCGCCGAAGTAAGCGATGGGAGTGAGAGGGAGCTTTTGGTCTTTGAGCTCCTGCGACATTGCGCCGATGATAGCGCAGAGGCGGTGGTGCTGGTCCTCCGTGGAGGAGCTGAATCGAGTGAGGATTGAGTTGCAGAAGTCATCGGTCTCGTCGGCCGCCGTGTACGGCGGCGGTGCATCAAATTCGAAGCCTTCCATGGAGAAGTTTAGAGGAAGCCAGAAACCCTAGGTCGTAAAGCCCAAGTTGGCTAGGGTTTTAGGAGGAAGAGGCTACACAATCAATTGGCAATACAACTAGTTTTAAGTTTTTGGGCAGACATTTTTCATAACGAAACCAAACATTGCTTTGTTTTTAAGAATTGCTTTTAATTTATTTAAATTAATAATTTTTATTTTAATAATTAGATATACTTATTTTAATAATTAGATATACCTACTTTAGATATACCTAAATAAATAAAACGATTTTGTATATATGTATCATTAAAGATAGATATATCTAATTTAGATAGCATTTTTTTGATAATTGAAGAAAAACTTTATCTTCTACGGATTTTGTCTTCTTCGGCTAAAATATCAATTATTGATGTTGACGATTGGATGCTGAATCTTCAAAGAGGATTCTTTGTGGAAGATTTACAAAATTTTAAAGAGTGAAAAAGTCGCTACTTCAATATTTTAATATTATATGAGTCTTAATTTTGGAGTGCCACCTTTTCTTTTCTTTTTTTTTTTTATCCATACATTCTGTCTGAGAGATCATCCAGGCCTGCTGCTGAAAGTTGGTCGTAAAAGTCATCTCCATCTCCCATGACTGGTTCATTGTGCCATTGATCATCTTCTTCCATTGCTGGTGATTCATGAGAGACACTATGTTGATAGTTGGGGCACTGACTTTCATCGACGAATGTCTCTTTGCTGAAGGGATATCCTAGGATAGCTAAATTACAGTATATCTTTTGATTTCTATCTTCACAGACTAGTCATCCATAATTTCCATTATATGCTAATAGAGGATTGTTGGCAAACTTCCTCCATTTATTGAGCTGGTCCCTGAGTGGAAATCTTCTGCATGACCAGGGTCTCCTATTGAGAAGTCTTGGGTATCCTGGAAATGTTGAGGTTCCTCTGAGATACATTTTATATTTAGCTGGATTACACCATATTCCCTTCCATTCTGGTAATCTGCTATCAATTATTACTTCTAAAGCTATCTGTCTGATCTGGGTCTGAAAAAATCATTCTGGAGACGAAGCCATAGTCTAACAATTTTGAGACTGTTAGATAACGTGTCTAACAATTTTAAGGTTGTTAGATAACGCGTTTCGCCCCTAATTTCTATCTCCAATGACTCGAACATTGCTAAATTTATCTGGCAAAGGCAGATGCTGAAATCTAAATTACACTGGCATCGACCAAATTGTTCTGACCTCTTCTTACATCTTTATTCTTCTAAGCAGGGCTACTCTTCGTCTTCGTAGGCATAAGTCCATTGATATGCTATACCAGGGAATTCGATTCCTGCTATGGAGAGGTCTTGAAGAAATTCCTGAATAGTGACTAGCTCGCTATTTCTACTATCTTCGGCTAAAGTGTATATACAGGGTTTTAGGTCTTCTATTACTTAGCTTTTCTCACAAAAATATCGAATGATAGAATGCCTGAAGAAATACATTCTAGCACTCAATTGTTCAAATTCCTCACTAGTGAGTTGTCTGATTTCTTGGTCAGGACTGGGGGCAATTATTTTTCCTGGAGCTAATTTTTTAAGCTGGATGGTTAGGATTCGAATTGTGGCTCTCAATTGTTTTTCTTCATCTCGGAGTTGATTTAGCTCTTCACTGACTCTTTTGCCTTTATCCATAATTTTCTTGAAATTTCTGGTAAGGCCTTCACAATGTCTGCACATCTGAAGAGGATTTTATGAATCTATCTGAGGATTAGAACTACTGCTTCCAGAGCTACTGCTTTCAATTATCTGGCTAACTGGAACTCCACCAGTAGCAAGAATAGTTGTCCTCATCTTGCTCAATGTGTCCAGGTAATCTTTAGCTATCTGGCTAATAAAGTAATTGGTTCCTATCTGTCTTCGGGCATATGTACTGGCTGACTCGAAATCATAAAATCCTTTATACTGAGGTATGGGAAAATTCTTAACTAAGGGTTCTACTTCTATCCAGTCATGGTAAATACTGGGCTTGGTTCCTTTAGCTACTACATAAAAAGAAAAACTTTTAGACAAAGGTTTATTTTGAATTTTTTAAAAATATATACTAAGAGAGTTTAGGGCTGAAAGGCGTTTAGCTGGGTGGCTATGGCTATTTCAAAGGTTATCTAGGAGACATTGTTGAACTGAGTCTAACTCAATTCCTGTTAAAGGTCTGAACTTGTTTTTGCCTTCATGAATGGGAAGACAAAATCCCCCAAAGTTCATGGTTTTGCTGTTCTACATTATCTGCACAAAAATCAAACTGATTATCTTCTTTTTCTAAATAATTTTTCATACTTAACCAATCTGTTAACCTATTATCACTTCCTTTAATATGTTCAAACTCTACTTTATATCCTTGTCCTACTATACAGTCTAAAAATTTTGCCCATCTTCTAGTACTTAATTTGCGCTCGTTAAGTTTGTTATGAAATCTAATTATAGCTTCACAATCTGTTCTAATTGTAAAAGGTTTGTGCAAAAATAATCTAAATTTATTTATTGCATATATTACTCCTAATATTTCAAAATCTGGGCTGGTCATGATCGTGTCTTTTTTAAAAAAATTTCCAAAACTATATCTACAAATGCATTCTTTAGTTTTGCTATCGTACTTACTAGGTTTAGCTAATAATATTGTTCCCCATCCTAATTGACTTGCGTCTGTTTCTACGACTATGTATTCTGATTCTAAGGGGAGTTGTAGATCTGGTAAATTTTTACAAATGTCTTTAATTTTTCTAACTAGGGTTATATCTTGTTGATTAAAATATTTTTATTCTGTGGGTGTGGTCTTGCTGTATAGAGGTCCTATAATCTTTATTTTTTATATCTAAACTGACTAAAACTTTATTTCTTTCCTAATATTTCATGGGCTGTTCTCCTAAATCTCTGTTGTTTCAGCTAATCTTATTATTTCATCTAAATCATTCTCTATTCTTCTATATACTGGTTTTTTCTTTAATTTTCCTATTTTAGCAAAAATTAATTCTAGGTTAGCTGTTTGTTGAAAATCTTTTAGGTTCCAATAGTCTCATTTTCCTTCAAAATCAAACTCTTCTAATTCATACTTTTCCATATTTAAATTTTCTAAAGAAGTATTTGCTATCTTATTAGGTATGTACGTTTGGGCTAGCTCGAGAAAAATATTTCTACTAGGGAATAAAAAAGTAGCGGGAACGGAATCTACTCCTATGGTACCACCACGCTTCGCACGCAACTTTGATGAATGTGCTATAGTGCTAAGTGTGACACCCGAATTTTCTTAAATTTAAAATTTGCAATAAATAAAGACTCAAAAATAAATAAATAAATGCATAATTTAGGAAATTGAGAATTTATCGATTAAATTGTTAAGAAAATAAATTATAAGACACCACATATTAAATATTTTAGTAAGTGGTAAGTGATGTTTTATAGTTGGGTAGTGAGGTTTTTAGACGTGAACCTAACTTATAATTATACGTCATATTAGGGATCATTGTAAATTACCAGAAGGACAATAACCTTAGAAATTTTGAAAAGCCAAATTTTAGTCTTCTTGAGCCAACATTACGTGACCCTTAGGAATTCCAAAAGTTAAACTCAAAGGGGTAGAACTCAGGTGACTTAACACCACGTGGAGAAAAGTTAAGGCTCGTGGCACTTAAACATGCCACCTAGAAATATTTTGACACCTAACATGCTACGTGCCAAACAAAGACTATATCTACTCTCCCTATAAATAGTTTAGGACATAGTGTTGTGGGATCATCGAGCTTGAAAGAATTATACATAAGGGTTTAGCGAATCAACAATAAAAAAATGAAGGTTAAAGATTAAGGGTCAATATTTAGGTGAGTTTTATTATACCTCGAGTTATTATAATATGTTTTCTATATGTCTTAAGTTACCATAATATATTTTACGAATGTTTTGAGTTACCACAATTTATTTGATATAATTTATGTTTTATAGTTAGGTTAATGTGTTCAATTACGTGGATTATTTTCTGAACTTTATTTGCTTAAATTAAAACCCATGGATATGTTTGTCTAAATTTTAGAGATTATTTGGCAATGAATCTTATAAACAATTATTTTCTGTAAATACCACCACGGGAATCTTATGCCTTGGGGGACTTAAATAACCATTGGCCCCCGTTTGACCACTTTGTGGTCCCCTATTTGTCATGGATCCATTGACCCCTGTAGTGACCCCTGTTCTGTTCTGTTATGTACCGAGGTTATAGTGATTTATTTCAATTTTTACCACTTAATTAATTTGTGTATTCAACTCAAATTACGTTAATGTTTTAGTTTAAATAATTATCCATGCCTATTTTGTGCCCCTACACTCACAGTATAATATTTCTCACTCTGTTATGTGCTTATAGCTGTTACCCCTTTCAGGTGACGAGGTTTAGCGGGATCAAAATGGAAAATGAATCGCTGTGTTATTTTTTTAAAATCTTTTTTTTTTTTTAATTTCTATCTATTTTGTTTTGAACTCTTGTAATACAATAAAATTCAAATGACTATATTTTGTTCCCTTTTAAATAAGCATTTGGTACCCAATTATTTTATTTAATTTATCCGCTTGCGTTGCGACTATAAAATTATTTGAATTATTTTATTTTTATCTTGTTACGACGCCGAGCCTTTGGATACCGGGTTTGGGTCATGACACTAAGGGCATATGCGGTGGGTGTATGTACAGTTTGCTTGAAGAAACTAATGTTGTGTTGGCTGATAAACATGCCGCCTTGTAAACTAAGTATGAAATTAAGTCCTAAGATGAAATGATGATTCTGCCGGGTATTTCCAATCCAAACTTGAGGTAAAGGGAACCATTCTATATGCTAATCTTGAGAACCTAGATGATGAAAACTAATCTGTGCTCCATTGATACAGTGTGTATATGTCTGTTTAGTGCCATCTGCTATACTAACTAAGACTGGGGTTGTTAAAGTTGTGCTCCATCCGGGTAGAATTATGTGTTGTTCAATGTATGACTTACTGGCTCCGGTATCGATCATGGCATTTATACTAAGGGTTTTTTCTATAAATTTAATTACACAAGAAATCTCAACTAAATTTAACTTGGGTATAACAGGATAATTAAATGGTAAATATATATTATCTGATTTTACTTGAAAGTATTGACTAAAGGGTTGAGAATCAACTAAGTTGACTATTTCTAAAGAATTCATATGTTCTTCAATTAGTTTATCTTTTAAAAGGTATTTATTGTGAAATTATTCTAGCTGCTGTTTAAGCTGTCTATTTTCTAGTTCTAAACATTCTATATCAAAACTAGTCTTAGTTTCTATCTCTCGTATTTGTAATTTGAGTTCTTTTACTTGTATTTCTAATTCTCTAATTGTTAAATGTAATTCTCTGATTTCTATATTATGGCCCTCTCTGTTATTTTCTAATGTTATCTTATGTGTCATGTTTAATTTTTCAAGACAGACTATATAATAGGTTATACTACATAAGAAACACTGAGCTCTCTTATCTTTAGCTGAAAACCAATTACAATAACTGCATCTAGTGGTATCAAATCCTAGTCCTATTTGAAAATTATGCTGACATTCAGTATCTGCATTACATTCCATCATAAAGAAAATATTATGAGAATGAGTCGTTCCTATTTCCTGGTTGAGTTGTCCTAAAAGATTATCTATATCTGTATCACTCTTTGAATCACTATCTGAACTTATGGCTTCGATTTGATATTCATAATCACTAATTATGCTATAGACTTTTGAATCATCACTATTTATGCTAACTATATCTTTTTCTAAGTCTTCTATAATATGTAGTATTTCTATCTGTTTATTAGTATTAGGTCTTTGTCTTTTTGGGCAAGCTTTTGCAAAATGATTGGGTTCTCCACATATAAAACAATTGCATTTTTTACTGTTGGGTTTTCTAACATATCTTTGTTTTCTTTTATCTTTTTCTTCATTAGGTAGTCGCTTATAATTTATCCTATTAAAGGTTCTACTCTTTCTAATGAAATTCTGTTTTCTCTATGGTTTTCTATATTTTTTCTTCCAATATTTTTATTTTTTATATTTTCCATATTTTTTGTATTTTTTCTTATTATATTTATCTGCGTATTGCTGAGGGGTATATATTATGCTACTACAAAAATCATAATTTTGTTTTTTCAAATCTTTAAGTATTTTAACTTCTATACATTTTTCTTTAAGTCTATGGAAGGTAAAAACTATCCTAGGTCCTATTCCTAAGGTTCCTTTTATTTTTACTTCTCCTGAGGCTATTTAGGCTGGTAAGTTTGCATAATAAATTGACCATTTATTTTCTATTTCTCTTCTTAGTTCTCCAGGTAATTTTCTAAAATATTTATTTCCTATTTCTTCATCAAAACTTTTTTTAGTTCTGACTGCTATAGCTAAATATTCTTTACTAAATGATACAATATATTTCCAACTTTCTAATGTCATCTGATCTAATTCAGTTAATGCTATGCTTTGAGTGTAAGTATTTCGTCTAGAAGGGTCATATCCTATAAGTATTTCTTTTATAAAACTAGTGAAATTCCATAGGTTATCTCCTAGTTCTTTAAGCTGTCTAATTATCTTCTCATATTTTCCTTTAAACGTTAAGTATATATTAAAAGCCGAATCTCCTAAAAGTGTCTCCATATATGTAATGACTTTGACATCTGATTAATGCTAATTCATGACTAATTATGCTTAATAGTAATTTAGGAAGGATTTGGAATTAATTTACATGTGTATTGCATTATTTTTGTGTTTCTATCTGTTGACTGTTGAATGATCTGTTCATATTTTATGTTTTAAACTGCAAATTGAAGGCCTTATTGGCGCCGAACCAGAAATTGATTAATGTTTTATGCTAGTTAGAATTTATGTGATTTTATGGTATATTTAACTGAAATGTGATTTGGTATGATTAAATTAGATTAAATAATATTAAACTACACTGGTTATGCTTATTACCCTTTTGCCACCTAGTGGGACACTTCACCAAAGGTTGTTTGAAGCTTAGTCTTGCATCATTCTTCATTTCCTCAGTTACTTGAGACCAAAAACATGAGAGAGAGCTAGAGTGTTGGAGAAAATTGAGTTCAACTAGAAACCTTGCTTGAATTTAGAAGACTTGAAGAGGAGATTGCAAAATTAGACTCCCACACTTGAAATTGAAGACCTAAGGTAGGATATTCATCATTTGGTTTATGAATTGAGTTGGTTCTTGCATGGATTAGAAGAATGTTGAAGTCTAGAGCCAAGTTATGGCTTAAATTGTTGAATTGAAGTTTGTATCATGCATGTATGTGCATATCATGAAGTTTAAAGTTGTTTTCATGGAAATTCTTGCATGCATGTCTACATTCTAGTTCTAGTCCATGAATTCATCATGTTCTTGAGGAAATTGACTCATTTGGTCATGTATTGGAAGCTTTGAAGTTGATTAAATTCATGCATGTTGCATGTTTATCATGTTCTTGAAGTTTATTTGAAAATTGTGTTCAATTGACTCACCCTTGGGCTTTGATTTTACAAATTGATCTTTGAAACACCTTATACTGTAAGTTTACAAGAGTTTTCCAGAAAATTAGCCCAAGAAGATCGAAATGGATGCTTTAAAAGCTGAGTTTTGAGCTTGAGGTTCAAATCTGGGAATTCCAGATTTTGGACTCACGCTTCGGCGAAATTCCACGCCGGCGTACCGAATTCATCGATCCGCTCGAGTGTGTAAAATGCGCCGGCGTGAAATGCGTGTATCCAGTACTTTTCACATGTTTACAGTCCGCTCGAGCGAGGACTTGTGTCTCACACTCGAGCGGGTATTGAGCGCCCATCGAGCATGAATTTCATGCATCCAGTACTTTTACTGTAGTTTACAGTCCGCTCAAGCAGAGTAATACACGCTCGAGCGGATCCCTTTTGTCTGCATGTTCGCTCGAGTGGAGAAAGCCACGCTCGAGCGGGACCCCTGTTTCAGCAAAATTTTGAAAAGTGTCTTAAAGTGCATCTTTGCATCCTCATTCCATCCTAGGCATTCCTAGGCTATGTTTAAAACTCTATAGTGAGGATTTAAGGTCAGAAACACACTAAGAACTAACGACATAAGTTTTGTGCAATTAGAACGTATGTTTCAAGTGTGTGTCCGTTATGTGTTATGTAGGTCACGTGCCGCGTGTCGTGTGATCAATCTGCTTTGTCTGTCTATCTCCAAGCCCACTGTGAGTAATAACTTAGTAAAGTTATGTTCAACCATAGTTATTTTTTGTGTGATAAAATAAGATCTGTTTTCTGAAATAACATGTTCTGTACAATGAATAATTGTCCAATTTCCGTTATGTATTCGTGACATCCTTAGCATCATGTGAAATCTGTTCTCCGGATGTTCCTTCATAGAACTGACAAGCTATCTGTGCCCGGCTGGAGGTTCCTAATCGGAAATGACAAGTTCACAAGTTTCCAGTGTGGAGGTTCCTTTACGGAACTGACAAGTTATCCTCACCCGGCCGGAGGTTCTTTTATGGAACTGACAAGTATGGTCTAAGATGCTTTGTAATTAATCTGTTAGCGCTATCAGATGGACTATGTATGATCGAACATGACTTATGATTTCTGTATATGATCTGGACAAATTATGAATTTAATATGTAACTGGAATATGGTTTCTGAATCTGTACAGACTCATTCATATAACCCCTTTACTTTGTTATTATTCACTGGGCTTTCGCTCACAGTTTATATTATGTATATAGGTGAGCCGGCACATGATCAAGGCCAGAGTTGATGGCCTTCTGTTCTATTTTTATCAGCCAACCGTTATGCCTCCCGAGGAGGTTCCGATCGGAGTCTAATGCCATGGCTGTTTTTGTATATCATGCTAGTCTTTGTATTTGCACTGTTAATTCGGATCTTAGGAAGTTCATTTCTGTAAATATTATGTAAATATTGTGTATCTGAACTGGCATGTTTATGTACATATAAATAAGTTTTAAAATGTTCTGCCCCATGTACGTTATCACAGCTCATTGGACCTTATCTATTTTGTATTATTGCTTCCGCAGCCCCTTATTATTTGCTAATCTGTTCAGAGGCCTTTGGTAATCCACGGATTACTGGCCGGTTACGGTGCTAAACCTACAAGGGCGGGTTTGGGTCGTGACAATATATTCCCACATATCAGTTGTTTCATAGGGATTACTTGTCCATGCCTTTACCGCATCTTTTTCCCATCTTTCTATTACTTCTTGCCATATTTGAGGGTCAAATCTAGCTGGGTCTAAAAGGGTTCCTTGGTTATTAGCTGGCTGTAATTGTATAATCATATATGGTTATTTACGCTTTCTATGAAATCTATAACTTTTATTCGGGCTTGCATTACTACGTCTTGAACTTGCTAATGGCCTTCTTCCTCCTATTGTATACTGTATTGGTTCTATGGGATCTTCTACAGCTGGTTGTTGGTTACTAGTTCCGGAGCTCTCTGTATTCATGTAAAAAGTATCTTCTAAATTGGGTTGTTCTGGTATTCTAAATATTTTGCTAGGATGTATTCTATCTTCTATGATATCATCTACATATTCAGTATAAAATTCTTGGTCTAAAAATGATACTGCTTCATCATGGGTATCTCCTCTAGTTAAGTTTTAATAATATCTAGCATCTAATATTTTATTCATATCAGTTAGGGTGAAATTTTCTAAGTCTATCTTATCAATATTATATATTTTATTTTGTGATATTGTCTTTTCTTCTGTCATTACATAAAGCTGATTTATTTCATTACGATTATCTTGATTTTCTTCCCTATCTATGCTACTGAATTCATCATCTTTCGATTTTTCTGGTGCTACATAAATATATTGAGTAAATCTTACAGCATAATTTCCATCTGCTGCTTGATATAATAAATTGTCTTGAGGGGCTAATCTTTTTTGTCCTAAAAAGTCTCCTAATTTACAATCCAATGCTGCATTATCTTCAGAATTAAATTTTTTAGCTGGTAGTGCCCTTATTCCTTTTGCGCTTAATAACTTGACTATCTGATCATTCGTGAGTCTATAGTGAGTATTACTTTCTGAGACTGCTAAGCCTAAAAATCCTATGCAGACTAATAAATTCTTTTCTCCTTTTTCATTTTGTATTCTCTACTTTTTATTCATATTTTTATCTTTTTATGAAAGGTTGAGGTTGGTGGTAAGAAGTCTAGTGTAAAATAAACTATCCCTCATTTTGAATTCATATCTAATTCATAGCTGCCTAAAATGTTTTGTCCTACATCATTAAATCTATCATCATAAAGACATACAAAAACTTTAGTTCATAAAATTTCTCTAGTTAAAGCTTTAACTCCTACCACAACTAATCCTAAGTGGGTCATTTTAAGGTGTTCATTTACTGCATATTTATAGATTTCTCTGTCTATTAAATTTAGCTCTATTTTCTCATCTTCTTGTGTTACACTAATCATTTGTTCACCATAGTGTTTAAATAGATATTGTTTTTTATGAATCTTGCCTGGCTTATATATATATTTAGCTAGAATTAATTCTAGTTTTTCTTTCTTAAAATTTCAATTTGTTGTTCTACATCTATAAATTCTTCCATTTTAATATCTTCATCTTCATTACGTTTTTTGCTACTACTTCCTTTTATTAGCTGTTTAAACATTTTATTTTCTGTAAGTTCTACAAATGGATTTATTTGGTAATTTAAGCTTTTCAAAATATCTAGCTACATCTTCTTCATTTACCTGAGATTGAGGTTTATTTACTTGTCCTTCTATTCCTTTTCCTTTCTGAAGTATTATTTTTTCTAGAGAAGCTAAACGATTTTCTAAACTGTGTAATTGTTCTGATAAATATTCAAATTTCTCACACAACCTAATTAGAAATAAAGTTTCTATATTGTTTTGTCTTACTGATATTTTATCTGACCGATTTATTCCTTTATAGCTACTGATTCCTTCTGGGTTATTATGAAAATCTTCTGTTTGTTTTAAAATAGTCTGGTAATCTCTATTAACTTTTTTTTATCACTACTCATAAACTAAGATCTTATTAGTTGTTCTAAAATTTCTAACTTTTGTTTTAAATTATCTTGAATTTGGTTGACTTGTTCTATTTGTTTAGCTATTTGATTTATCTGGCTATGAACTTCTTCAATTAGTTGCTTAAATTCTAATTCTATTTGTTTTGAGCTGCTAGTATTTATAACTGAAATTAAAGTTTCTAATTCGAGCTTAGTGGGAAATCTTTCTGAATTTAAGTCTGTTTGCTTTTGTAAAATTGAACTACATTGGTCTTGGATATAATCTAATTTTTTATCTTGATCTTTAATTATACTACGATTATTACAGAAATGTTCTAGAGATGAAATAAAAAGATTACTAATTCTATCTATGTCCTTTTTAATATTTTCTGCAAAATTAATATGATAATCTATGATACTATTTAACTGAGAATTATTTCCACTATGAAGCTGATGTGTAAAAGTATCTTCAAAGTTACAACGAAATTTATTTTTATTTATACTAAGACGATGATTATGGCTGCTGAGTTCTAAATCTAGATACTCGACTTTTTTCATACACAAAATTAAGTCCTACTTTAAAATTATTAAAAGCTACTATAACATGAAATTTATAACTAAAATGTCCAAAAATAAAAACTACTCTATTACCATAAGCAAAATGCATAAACTAACTAAAATTGTTCTAAAACCTAACACTGCTCTGATACCAATTTTTGTTGGGGGTGAGTTAGTGGTCTACCACTATTTTGAAATTGGGCTGAGAATTATCTAATTAATTCTACAGTTATGCTAATAGATCTTCAAGCTGTTGTATGGCTAGCTTTAGGGCTTCTTGTCTTACAGTTATCTGTCTATTTATTTGAGAAACTTTTAAACTATAATTTTCTAGAGATCTGCCAGAAGCTAATGATAAAAGAAACTGATATATTAATTTTTGATCTTCTAATTCTTGTATAAGTTTAGTATTGATTTTGATTTTAATCCTAAGTTCTTCTTCTAAAGGGATACAATTTTGATTTTTTAAATTCTTTTATAAACAATATTTCCTTAATATTTCTACTCGGGTTGCTCTTCTTGTATTCTAAAATTCTTTTCTATGGCAAAACTATTTTTAGGCAATATTTGTTTTCATTACATGTACTCCCACCTTGAAGCTAAGCCTCATTTAATATAGTATATTTTTATTTTCTAATTTTTACCTTTCCCTTTCTGCCTACAATTTGCCCTCCAACGCCTAACCACGGCTCACACGGGCTCTTCAGCTAAGGTCACTCAATAATAAATTAGAAAACATCATATACTACGAAGGTGCAAAGCATGTAATATTAATGAGCAAACAAGCATTCCATAAACTTAGTTTTTCCAAAAAAAAAATAAATTTTTAGAATAGAAGAGTTACCCTTTTGAAATATTTAAGAAAAAAGAGAAACTAGTCACACTTCATATTAATAAGAAATATACTTACAAAGATTATATTACAGACTCTGAAATTCTGAAAGACTTAGTACACTTAAAGGTTTTTGAGAGGGGTTGGAGATTTTTTACAACGCAGAGTGAAGGGGTATTTTTCATTCTGCCTCTTTCGTTGGTATGCAAGTCAATTTATACAACTCAAAAAGAGATAAAAACAAAAGAAACTCTAAATCTATGCTACGTCTAAGGCTTTTCCTTAAATTCAAAACCTATAAGCCTATGACTTTAGACTTTGAAAAAATTCTAATAAGGACAAACCTTTGTACATACAATTATATGCAAACTTTTTATGGATAAAAACAAATAAAGGGTTTAGATAATGATGCCGGGTACTGCTTTGGACCCCATCGCACATCATTCAATCCTCCTCTTTTGACAAAATTTTGATACTATAATTATTACAGGACACGTGTAAGATTCTCACAGCTTTTCTTTAATGGAGTAGGGTAGGGGTCATCTGCTCTATTAAAGTAGTGAGTGAAGGAAAATCCTTATTACTGACAAAAGTAAATAATTAAAAATCTACGGAATATCTTGGGGCGTATTTTTCTGATAATTGAAGAGAAGCCTTATCTTTTACGGATTTTGTCTTCTTCTGCTGAAATATCAATTATTGATGTTGATGTTTGGATGCTGAATCTTCAAAGAGAATTCTTCGTTGAAGATTTACAAAATTTTGAAGAGTCAAAAAGTCGCTACTTCAATATTTTCAAAATATTATATGAGTTGCCCTAAAAAAATAAAATGAGTTTGTATATACATATTATTAAAGATGGAAATACACAATAATGTGCTGTTTTTTTGGTTGAAATTTTTATATTTAGTTCCATAAAAAATATTTTGTATTAATTTAAAAATAATTAATATATATTTATTAGTTTAAAGACATTAAACTTTTTTTAAATAAAAGGGTTGTTTTGAAAAGTAGGTTAAAACTTAATTTTTAACTTTTTTAAAAAAACGTGTAAAAAATGGATTTATGAATACTGCTATGAGGGATTTTGAATAGTTGCGGTGAGAGGTATACAGTAGCCACTGTTGTGCAAAATGAGTCCATTTTGATAATTCGAACCGTTCACATTTTAATGTGAGTAGATGAAAGGGTAAATAATATCCAATTAATTTGATTTTTTTTTGTAATTATGTTCTACTTGATGTATTCTAAAATGAAAGGGTAAACGATATCCGATTAATTTGATTTTTTGCAGGTATGTTCTACTTGATATATTCTAAAATTAAAATAGTTCGGATTATCAAAATGGGTACATTTGGCTGCACAACAGTGTCTACTGTGTACCCCCGTACAACAACCATCCCAAATCCTACTGTAAGTCCCTCACAGCAGTAACTGTTACGAGTCAAAACGACGTCATTTTGACTCCTAAATGCATATTCAAGTGTAAAAAATATAGTAGTGGTACACACACCAATTAGTGTATTAACTAGTGTACTAACACTAATTATGATATTATTATTGACCCCGCTCATTATAAAAATTATAAATATTAAAAAAAAATTAAATTATACCATAATATCAATTAGTACACTAATTAATATATTGGAAAATGACTCAGAGCTCGAAAAATTCGAGCTCGAAACGGCTCGAAAAATTCGAGAGGGAGAGAAGAGAAGGGAGGGAGAGGAAGAAGGGAGGGAGGAGGCCGTCGGCCCGTCGTCGCCTCGCCTCGCCGAGACCTAGCCCCGTAGCATGACAGCTCGTCGCCTCCGCCTCAAGAAATTGCCTGACTCGTCAGATCGTCTGCCTGACAGACCCCCATCCCGATTTTATGGCCCTCCTCCAGTCCTCCCCCCTCATCCTCCCGTCTGCAGAGCCCCCCCTTCTTCTTCTTCTTCTTCTCCCTTCGTTTTCTTCTTCTCGATCTGCAACAAAGAAAAGGAAAAAAAAAAAAAATAGACTCGACACCAAAACGACATCGTTTTGGTGTCGAGCCTGTATTCGAGCCGTATTCCTCGAGCAACGTAGCACTTCCGTTAATATATTAGCATTATTCAAACAAACAAAAAAACTAATTGTTAATAGGGCTCGAACTCAGACCACCTAAAATTAGGCTCGAACTTAGACCACCAAAACAAAAGAAGCGTCTTCAGCCACTGCACAAATTACACCTAAATACTTTGGGCATATATTTTATTTATTAGTTTATGAAAATATCCTTCAAACCAACATAGTTTCCTTTTATGCAAAAAATTATTTATATATATGTTTATGTACCTAAGTTAAGAATAAATATTGAATGGTGTCATTAATAAAAAAAATTATATGTACATAAATCAAATTAAGTGGATGTCATTTAACATCATTTTATCACGCAGTTCTTAATTTTGGTCCAGTTTGGTAGAGTTGTGGAAAAGTGATTATAACTTATAACTTAACAACTTATACCTTATAACTGTGAACATAAGCTGATTTTTGATTTATAAATTAAGTTTCTCCTCCCCTACTCAAAGAATAAGTTGATTTTTGACTTACAAAAAGTTATAAACTATATTGTTAAGCTGAACCAAACACATCAAAATAGCTTAAATTAAGCTAAAAACTAAAATAAGTTGGAAATAAGTCTTACCAAACAGGGCCTTTAACTAGGTGGAGACTATTTTCTTTCTCACTATAAAATTAAGAATTACATGGTAAAATGATATTTGATTAAGGCTGAATTGTGCAATACTGAGGCCATTAATTAGGATTTCTTAACTTTACTTGCTTGGCAAACTATACATTTTATGTCTTTTTAATGTCAATCAGGTTTGTACATAGTGGGAGCATAAAATGAGCAGAAAATTGTTTCCCGTACATGCGAAGGCCCATTCTCGCACGTGCAGCCTTTATCTCGTAGCCAAACAGAGCCTAAGCTTCTCGTACATGTGGAGGGTTTTCCAACACGTGCGGCACCCCTTCCCGCACCATTGCCGTACGTACGGGCGTATCTTGGGACACAAGCCTATTGTTTTGAATCTATTGGAAGAAGCTATAGGTGTAAAAAGACAGAAAATAGGCTAGAATAGGGTTTTGAAAAATTCGAAGAGAAAGAAGAGGCTAGGGTTTGGAAGAGAGGATTCTCAAGCTTGTTATTTCATGGATGGTTATTCTCTCTCTATCTCTTTCCACTCCTCCATGAGTGGCTAGGTTCCTCTTTCTAGGGTTTTGATGATATCCTAGCTATGTAATTAGGTTTTCTCTTTGCTTTTTGATTATGTACAAGTTTGAACAAATTGTATGATGTTTATGAAGTTCAAAATATTTATTTTTTATTATCTCTTTAAGTATTCTACTATTTCTGTGATTGTTTTATATTATTTCATATTCAAGGTATGAGATGAACCATACTACGAGGGACAAGTCATGTCGCTACCCTAGTTTAGCGCGAACGATTCGTACTATTTGAGATGATTCGTGTCCGTACATTAAACGTAACGGTTTTCTTGATAAAAGTTTCAAATTTGTAGTTGCGAAGTATTATTCCGTTTGAACCGTAACATAATTAAGTCTCAAATTAAAGCCTTATTTATATAACTAGTGGTGAATTCATTACCCTAGGTTTTTCCACAATCAGTATTTCCAATTTTAATTTTAATCGCTAGTTTAATTGATTTGTTTTAATTTAATTATTATTAGGTTATGAACAACCATCTTTTTCATCAAAATTAATTTATAAATTTAGCATTTAAATTAGTTTAATTTCACAATTGTCTATGTGGATTGATATCTGAACTTACCATTATTTTAAAGATTTTGGTTTAGTTTAGTATTTATTTTTGGTATGTGAGACGACCTATCAATATTAAATGACATCCACCTAGTTTGATTTATGTCCATATAATTTTTTTTATTAATGACACCATTTAAAATAATTGATATACGTAATATTTATTCTTAACTTAGGTACATAAACACACACACATATATATATATATATATAAGTAATTTTTTGCATAAAAAACAATTATGTTGGTTTGAAAGATATTTTCATAAAGTAATAAATAAAATATATGTCCAATATATTTAGGAGTAGACTAGTGCATGGGCTTTTTTTCTTCAAGGGGTTTGGGTTCGAGCCCTCTTGACAACTAGTTTGTTTTTTATACTTGAATATGTCAAAATCACTTTTTGACTCGCAGCACCTCAAGGCAGTATCCCGAATTTGTAAAAAAATAAAGAGGTGACTGATTCAAAAGAGGTTAAAAACTAAAAAATTACTTTTCACCTATTTACCAAACGAGGCCAAAACTATCATTAATTTAATTTTATTTCACCACCGCTAGCTCAATTTCCAATTTCCGGTAGCTCTCAATTTGGAGACTTAGCTAAAAAGTCAAAAAAATATTATAAATTATCATACCACTCTCTCTATTTTTTTATAAATTTTTTCATAAAAAATAAAAAAATTACTAAAATAGTCTGTTATCAAACGAGGCCATGCAATTTTAATTTTAATTGCATAATTTTTTAGCCAAATGCAATTTAATAGCTACAAGCATAATTGTTTTCAAAACAAATTTTTAAAATTAATAGCTACAAGCATAATGCCATTAAATTTTAGCCAAATGAAGCCTTACCTACAAGTAAATAAGGAATAAACACAAAATGAATGGCTCCAAATTTATAAATAGAATCAACATGTTATATCTAGGCCATATCTCCATTAATTCCAAATTGAGCTGAGTGTTTTACAGCAATGTCTCCTAGTAGAATCAACAGTAGTTTCATTTTACTATCAAAAAAACAAGCTCAAGCTATAAAACCACAATGCAATACAGCACTATTTAAGTGTAGAACTTCCACTCGTAAAAAAACCTAACTATATATCTAAACGCGCTATCTTCTACTACAATGTACACGGCGACCGATGTTACATATGCCATCAGATTTTGATGCTCGAATCTTTAAATAATTAAAAAGCTTGATGCAGATTCCAAGTGCCGATGCATACACAGATCGCGTGGTCATTCCGATGACAAACTCAAAGACAAGGTGATAAATAAACAACTCAACTACATCTGATGTGACTGTCGTTCTCAGCTTCTGACAGGCCCGATTCTATCCACCTGAATCATGCTTGGATCCAATGTCGATAAGATCTGTGGCATTGACATTCCTCCCGACACAACAATTTCTGGAAGCAAAGAACAAAGGATAGTGATAAGGATATTCCAATATGGTGTAGCAAGAAAACGTGAAATAGCAATAAGAACACTAAAAACTCTTGTACAAATTTGTTGAATCCAAGGAATTATAAGAAAAGAGATATCTCTCAATGAAATTTTATGTTAATTATCAAAACCTAAAGAGCTCTACGGCTAACAATCAATTCGTTATTTATAATTTTAATTAGAAAAAAAGGGTAACTCCTAAAACAACTAGGACTAAAAAGAAAAATAAAATATTAAGAAATAAAAATAATTTAGTAAAGCAAGCAATCCTAATTGTTGTGGGACAATAAAATAAATGAAATAAAAAACCTAAATACATAGGAAACTAAAGATTCTAGCCTTAAATAATATTCATAATCAAACATTAAAATAATAAAAATAAAATATATAATTTTTAAATTCAGTCTGCATCACTATAGCACAAGCCAGCCAGCAAAGCCGGGAGAAGAGTCATGCATGGCAGAAGGTTGAAGGGCATATTTCCTTCCTGTCATGTGCAATTTTTAGTAGAGCAACAAGTAGAGAAGTCTTACCAATTCCTTCCCGAACAGATAAGTTTGGTCTAATAACCTCCTTGGAGTTGACGAGGAATATATCACCAATATAAAGATGGTTGGTGGGAACATATACACAGCATAGCTCTTCGTCACCTGAATAACTCTGCAAATTAAAATATAGAGGGGTTTGAATGCAAGAAAATTTAGCAACCAGACAAGATAAACATAAATCAATTTGTAGGCTGTTGATTGTTAGGTTCTCTCAGGTTTCAACAAAATGACTCGCACACAGCCTTTCAAACACTTATGCAGCCGAATATGATCATATCTAATAAACATGGAAGCACCAAGGATCAACAACTCCAGTGCTCAGGAACTGACGTGACATTCAAAATCACACATAAAGCATAGCTTTTGAGCAGTAACTTTGTGGTAAGAAATCAAGAACCATTCATCTGTTTGAATGAAAGGGGAAATGTCCCCGACACTTGAATTGAATGGATTCAGTGAACCAAGCCAATAAGATTCAGTTTGAAACACAAGCACCACTTTGGTGCTTTACTGCTTCCCAAGATTTAAGCAAAAAAAATAAACTTCCATACTAAACACAGTTACATTAAAATGTAGGAGTCTGTTTGCAACAATGTACAAAACAGTGCACCCTTGCATATTTAACCAAACCATTGCTGTTAGATCATAAACAAAATTGCAAATTGGGGTGATTATGGTTTGACATCATGACAACAGTAAGTATGTGTTACATTAGCAATCAAAACAAAATATTTGCAAAAGTTTAACACCATCATCATCATTCAAACGAAAGGACAAGCTAATGATAGTTTCACAACATTAAAATTGATTTAAATCACAACTAAGTTTTAGTTGGAAAGTGAGAACTGCAAACTGAGCAACAAGGCACTAATAAGCATGACAAAACAGATGTGTGTGTGATGATGATACTTCCATAAAAGCAATGAGGGCAGAGTAAATGAGTTAATGAAACTACCAGAACAGCAAAATTATTAGCAGACCTGAAGGACAACAGATGAAGTAATGAACCCAAAGGCATATTCACCAATACGTGGATGCCTTATGATAGCCACCTCCTTGAAGGCCTGTGTGTTCTGATCTGCAACAGTGTTGAAATAAGAACATTAATCATCCATCCCTACTAAAAGTGGCGAAAGAAAAAACACGGTGTACTAACAGAAATTACCTGGAGATATGGCAGCACTAATTTGCTTTGAGGCACTGTAAATATGACGGACAAATGGCATCCGTTTGATGAACCACTCTCCAAGACCCAATACTGATGTCCCCAACCATGATGACATGAACACGCCGACCAAGAAGATGAATGTAATCGAAGTTACAAATCCAAGACCTAACAAAGAGGTACGAGCAAATAAAAGTCAATGAGACATGTATTAGAATTGTCAACTGAGATGCCAATAAGATGATCAACCAAATCACACGAAATATAACCCAATATACATGCAAGGAAAAGAAAATCCACGTTTTTTAGTACCAGTGTTTGGACACAACAGTTTCTGGGATAACGTTAACACCACAAACTCAAACACAAGTAATGAGGAAAAACCAATAACCAAAATTTTCCTTTTGCTTGGACACTGTAGTTTTAAGTAACACAAACCATTCTATTTCAGGGATGTGAAACTCTAGCACTTCCATAACCTTACTAACAAAAGGCATTACATCATCCTTGGCTAGGGATTGAATTCCAGGGCAGCTGGTGGTGCAACAGTCAAAACACAGCCTGATAAAGCATGACAACATGGGCTCAAGTCTGTGATAGGCCTCTTATATACCCAGTGCACCCCTTCCAGCACTCCGGATTAATATGGAGTAAACTGGGTAATGACCTTATTCAGCTTGAATTCTTGGGCAACTGTTCAAGGGATTTAGGTGACCTAAGTGACATTCCAGCAGAAAAGTTTATAGGCAAAAGTGGCCCACTGCACCAAGTCTGTCTGGAGTGTGACAAACAAATAGAATGCACTTTCAAAGTTAAGACAGCTCATAGGAAAATGTAACGGTTAGAATCCCTTTCTCATAAAGTTCAAACCACAGAGCCACAGAATCCTTTTCATTGTCTTAAAACACATCAATTGCCACAAGAAGGAAAATAAGGATCATAGATACATCTCAGGTCTACCTCAGAAATCAGTAACTTGCATGAAAGCCGTAATTTGGTTGTGAATGTTGCTCAAATACATCATTTATTTGTACTCAAAGCACATAATTCATATATCTTGGATCAAAACGAAATCAGAATGCACACATCCTTTTCTTCCCCAAAAGAAGAAAAGAAAGAATGACTGCTGAAAATGCCTCAACATTAACACAAATTTTCATTCAGGCAGATGTTCTAGATGCGTCTAAGTTGAGATCCTTAAAATTTTGGATACCGTTTGGTTTAGTTTTTAAAATAACATTTGGATCCAAAAAAAGAAAAAAAGAAAAAAAACATGTTTGATTTATCAATTTTTAAAATTGTTTTTTTCTCTCTCTTCTCTCCTCTTTTTTTTTTTATTAATAAATCAATCGATCACTTTTCCCCTCTCCTCTCTCCTCTCTCATTCTCTCACAATTTACACATCAATCAATCAAATTTTCTCTCATAACCAAACAAATTTTCAATTTTCAAAACTCTTTTCAACAAATTATCTTTCAAAATACAACTCAAAACTCAAAATTCTTTTCAAAAACTAAACTAAATGGAGCCTTGATATTTTATGCACAACAAATTCAAAAAGAAAAAATAACTTAATTCCTTTTATAAACATTAGAACTAAGTTCTATTCCTTTCTTAGACAAGAAACATTAGATTTTGCAACAAGATCTCAAAATCAAGGTTTAATACAATGAATGTTGATGCAAAACAATGGCTAAAAAAAAAATATGTAAAACGAATTTGGTTTGAATTAAATTTCCAATATCAACAATAAAAGAAAGGTTTTAATGGTATTTATCTTCAATAATGTACCTATAAGTAATTCATAACTCTAAAATTTCAGAAAATGGACCAAAGTAAGCTAGAAGAGACAACAAAACTAAATGAAGTCACTTTGTATAGGAAATGTTGCCCTGGTAACACCACTTAAAAGGTAATAATTTATACATATCATAAGTTGTACCAAGAAAAGATATAAATGAAAAAGGGATCCCCAGGCACAGATATTCTTACCAAAGATATTGATGCCCAGATGAGCATAAATTGGAGAGAAGACGCCATCCACAAGATGAATAAACCACCAAGTTATATAGAAAGTGACTACTATCGGAAATAGGATGACACTGCAAGAGGGCTAAGAGTAAGAAACAAATATAGCAGCAAGGAGCATACACAGCTCTAAGTGTAAAACAAAGAATACTTGTGAACAACACAGTGCAGATCTCAATTGACAACCATATATAACAATTCTTTAAAGAAATCAGATGTGTGATTTTTGACATACACTTTCATTATTATATATCACCTGCTAGGAGTTTATTGAACAACAAAAGAGGAACATTTTTAAGTATCGAGCTTTAATTTGGTGTCAATGATGGCAATACAAGGTTTGCGTGGGTACTTGGTGGATTAATTTCCAGACATTAGTAATATGTTTTACAGCAAGCTAATACTCACAACGCATTAGCATCACTGTTGACATTACTGAAGCACAATACTATTTATGCCACTGGAGTGAAATTATTCAGGCACAATAGTATAATTCATTTGGATACCCTTAAGAACAATTGAATCTTCTTTACTAATATCTCATTTGATTTTTTATTTGATTATGGATTATATTACTTTTGTTTAAGACCATGCATTATTGCAGACAAAGCACAAGGTCAATGTTGAATATTGATGGCAACATACCTGAATTTCCAAGCAAGACCTCCTGCCCCATACTGTCCACATTCATGGAACAGGTTTGGGGAGGGATTAACCATAGTGTGGGATGGGGAAAGTTTAGGGAGGAAAGCAATGCTCAACCTTTGTTTGGAGCATTGCGATTAAGGAGAGACCCACCCAGCCTTGAATATATATCAATTCTATTATAAATCAAGATTAAAGAACATGGCACATGTCAAAAGCTATATTTTATAGAAAGAAAAAATAAGATAATGCATATCATAAAATGTCCTAAATAATAAGATCACAAAATAACAACATATGTTCATGATTGAAAGGAAACAAGGAGAAATAGGAAAAAGAGTGCGCACCATCCGGTCATAAACTTTTTTGAAGCCCAGCTCCTAACAACTTTGCCGAAAGTCTACATGGTGCCAACATAGGATACAACATTTGTCAGACAACACAAGAAATATAGACACATGCAAATGCTAAAACAAAAACTTATGTAGCAGTGGTTTCCATGAAAAGTCTACAGTACAACAATTTTAGCTTAAACAAATTATTCAATGACATAAACTTAAACTTGTGTGGTGCCTAGTGGCATAATCATGGAAGAAATAATGTCTCCACACACTCGTTTGTGTCCAGCTGGAAATGATTAAGGGGTCGTTTGGGATTGGTTTTTTTTGTGACTTTTTTGTTAACTTCTTTCCATTTTTAGTGAACTTTTTTTAAAGATTTTCAAAAAGCTTTAAACTTTTAGAATCTAATTGACTACATGAACCAAAAAAGTAAAAGTAAATTTTTTTTTTTAAAAAAAAAATGTAAATAATAAAAAAGTCAACTAAAGACAACCAAAAAAAAAAAAAACAATTGCCCTTTTTTTTTTCTTTTTTTTTTTTGTGTCTTTAACGAGCCTTTATATTTTTTTTTACATTTTACATCCTTCTATATTAGATGGACTGGAAAAGTAAAAAAAAATTGACACAAATTTGAAAAAAAAATACTAAAAATAAAAATTCGGGAAAAAATGTGGCTTTTTTAGCTGAATGACAAACAAAGCCTAACAACTCACGTTGAGAGATTATATGAGTTCATTTTAAACCATGTTTACCCTCTTTGTAGGATTTGAAACAGAGTGCTGGTTGTGGCATATTTTGGTAATTAGGTTAAAAGCTAAAAAATTAACTTTTTGGCTTTTTTTGGTCACATCACCTCCCTACTTTTTTACATGTTTTCAAAAAAAGCCAAAAAAAGTCAAAAAATTAGCTTTTAACCTACTTCCCAAAATAACTAAAAGTCTATTGTATTTGGGAAACTATGTCCTTCGTAAATTTGCATGCAATTTGTTGCAAAAAATTTCGTATTAGAATGACTAGTTTTTCCTTGTATTAAGCCTACTTAACAAATTTATACGCAATAAAAAAATAGTACCAAATTCTCTAGACAAACATGAGTTAGCCAATCAACGAGAAAACTAATAAATGTCACATTGTCTGAAACTATCATAGATTAGAATGGAAGAAAGATCAAAGATGCCCAACGATCAATGATGTCCTTATCTTCTATAGCCTAGCCTAGCCTACCCCACTCATAACCAACTCCTTGAAAAGCTCTAATAAGACACAGAAACTTGGTCCAGAGAGACCTAAGACTTCACAGACTACATAACCATATGGCCAGAGAATTTGGTTGTTTCATCAACTTTGATGGAAAAAGTATTTACAGACATTTAAGATTCAAGTGCTAGGGCCAACATTTTAAGTAGTATCTTCAGTAAAAGCATAATTAGGTTAGAGAGTTTTGATCTATGAAGCACAGATACTTCAAAACAAGTGTCGTAGAGGTGTCAGCTAGGAAGCACGGATACGGATACGGATACGGATACGGCGATACGACAAAATTTGAAAAACTAGGATACGGGTACGGCAGGGATACGTTCGTAAAAAATATTATTTTAACAATTTTTAGTAATGCAGTATGCATAAAAATAAAACCTAAAGGAAAAGACAACTTGATAAAGAAGAAAGATTCCTATAAAACTAAGATTTTTCAAGATCAATAGCTTCAACTTGTTCCCCTTCATCAGTGAATATCACAAGACCTTAGCTAAAGTTAAAAAACCATTCTTAAATGAAAATTTCAGTAAATATACTTTTTTAAGTCATCAATGATAGCCTAGGAAGCACGGATACGGATACGGTGATATGGAGATGTGGATATGACGATATATCAAAATTTGAAAAAATATGATACGGGTACAGTGGGGATACATTCATAAATTTTTTTTTTAAATTTTAATAATGTAATATGCATAAAAATAAAACTCAAAGTAAACTAATAAATAAAGAGAGGGATTTTTATTAATCTAAAAGTGCTCAAACATTCATATAACATCCAAAACTAAAAGCAAAAAAAAAAAATGCAAATTAAACATCATCCTTATATGCCAACACCAAAAAAAGAATGAGAGCAGAGAGAAGAAGCGTGAGAGAGTGACAAAGCGAGAGAGAAGTGAGAGAGACAACAAGGATACATCAATTTGACAAATTCTATTACTTTAACTCTCACTATATTCCTCTTATCAAAGAACTAAACAAAATATTATAAGTAATATGTAACTTCGAGTATCCGACACTTCAAAACTAAGTATCCGATACTTCAAAATTAATAAAAAATTAATTAAGAAGTATCCGATACTTTTAAGAAGTATCTGATACGTATCCGCGAGTATCCGAGGAGTATCGGTATCCGATACGTATCCGATACGGATACGTCACCTTTTTTGAAGTATCCGTGCTTCATAGGGTGTCAGACAGAGGGGCAAGGCGTGTCCCTTTATTTAATTAATCTGTTTTTAGGAGACACACCAACTAGTTTTTCCCCCCTTTTCTTCAATATTTTGATGGATGTTAGATTAGATTTAAATACTTAATAGATCATTCATCAAAAAGATATAACTAATAAGTATTAAATTTTTTTTTTAAATATCGAGTTAGTGCTAATTTTTGTTTATTTTAATTGATTGTGGATGTAATATTAATGTATATAACAAATAAAAATATATGAAAAATATATAGTTTATTACCACGTCCATGTTCGTGTCCGCATCCGTGCAAGTAATGAACCAATTGCAAGAAATTAACCAATGGGATTTCTAGACAGCATTTTAAACCAACTAATAAGTAATTAACCAACCGGATTACTACACAATGGATAACAGTTCCTCACAATCAGCAGAAGGAAGTACAATGTTTATACACTAATAAATTAACTGAACAAAAATAATTAACTGCCCGAGGTTTAAATTATAGACTTGATGGGTGTTTATAGCCACCAAAAACAATTCCTTGTACAACCAACCATAAAAAAAAAGTAGAATTTTACAGAAAACTTTTGTTTTGGATCTTGGAAAAAAAATGGATGAGAATAATGAACAAAAATGCATAAAATTAGCTCCTTTTCCTCAATTTTTGTTCCAAATAACCAAACAAAACTTTAAACCGATCAGACTAAACAAAATCAAGTGTGTACAGCCTATTTGGTTTATTAACAACTACGAATCAGCTAAATTGAATTCTGTACATGCTCAATTCCTCATCAAAAAAAAAAAAACTACAAAAACTGAGAATAGCTCCAAAACCCTATACCATATCAAAGATTCAAATTTAAGAGAGAGAGAGAGAGAGAGAGAGAGAGAGAGAGAGAGAGAGAGAGAGAGAGAGACCTCGCGGCCGGAGTGATGAGAGGAGGAGGCGGAGGAGGAGTGTTTGGAGGAGGCATCGCCGTCGTGAACGGAGTCGGCGACGGGAATGAGGAGCTCTCGATCTCTGCTATCTCTGCTGCTCGCCATTATCATTGACGACTTGTCATCGCCCATCACACGGCTCTCAATCAATTCTATCACCGATTTCAACGGACCAGATTTACCCCCCAAAACGAAGTCCCAAACTCTTCTCTCCCTTTCTTTTTTTCTTCTTCTATTTGATTTAAATTTAAATTTATACAACATATTACTATATCATTTATTTATTTATTACTATATAATAATGTTGCATAACGCGTTATATGGGAAAACTGAACTGGACGCGATCACTTCGAGGAAATATTTGTCTTATTCCTTTAATTAAACGGAACATTAAAGAAAACAACTGTTACTCCACATTCAAGTTTTTTAATGACATCAATAAATATTGTTTTTTTTGTAAATAATTTTTTTATATTATTAAAAATAATTACAAAATATAAATAACTTTTCTTTAATGTCTAGAATAATCAAAGTAGACAAATAATTTAGGATGTATATTATTTTGAGAACTAATTATTTTAGTTGGTTTCCTTTTTTATCTAAAAAATGTATTAAAAAAAATAAAGAGAATAGTAAATTTTTTATAATAATTTTTTTAATTTTTAACTATTTTAGTTAATTTTCAAAATTGCCTCGAGTAACATCAGAAATGATGATTTGTTGTCTTACTTTTACCTGTCTTTTTTCTTTTTCCAAATTGGATTTTCTATCTGGATTACCAATCTCATAGGGTTAGGATTCACAATCCAATCCACGTAGAATTTGAGATAAATTTATCATTTTATCTATACTTTACAAAAATAATAAAGTAAATTTTTTTATATTGAGAATTTTTATATAAATTCATAAATTTAATTTCAATCTATTAATATCGTCACAATAGTATACAAATAAATGTATTTTTTTTAATACCATCATATTAGTAATTTCAATGCTTAATTCTATCATATTCATAATAAACATGACCTTAAAACAAAGAGAAAAAAATGATTAATAAGTAGAAGGCAAAAATAGAAATTAGTGATAAATCTACTTTTCTTAAGAATTGTGTAGATACTAAAACTTTTATTGAAATTAAGGCCTCATTTACGAATAGATTATTTTAGTAAGTTTTTAATTTTTTATGAAAAGATATGTAGAAAAATAAAGAGAGTGATGTGATAACTTATAGTGACCTTTTAATTTTTTTGACTAAAATATATAGTTGACAAACGAGGTCTAAAATAGATCAAATATGATTAAAAAATAATTAGTGTGTTTGATTTCAGTTTCCAGAAAATTGAGTTTTTTGTTTTTCGTATTTTTTTGTTTTTAGTGAATATTTTTTAAATTTTAAGCAATTTTTTTACTTTTTTAAATGCACCTTATTTACATGTATCTAAATAGTAAAATGTATGTGAAAAAATATTTTAAAAATTTAATATATACACAAAAATATGAAAAATGTACTAAATTTTTGTATTTTTCTTGTATTTTTGGTATTTAGTGAGCTTTTTAAAGATTTTTTTACAAATATTATATTTTTTAAGTGTATTAATTTTAGATGTGTCTAAAAATTAAAAAATTAGATAAAATATTAAAAAAATTCATTGAAAATAAAAAAATAATTTTTTTTAAAAAGTATTTTTTTAAAAACTAAAACTAAACAAGTTGAATGATACTTGTATTTTCAAAAATGTTTGAGCACATATATTTTAATAAAAATTTTAGTACGTATAATCTAGTTTTTTCAGAGTAGCTCCAATTGAGGTCACACTCACCTAACTTGGGTCCATTGGGAACAAACTAACATTATGTTAGGTTTTAAGGTCAAGTTTGATTAAATTAAAAAAGTGTACTTGTTTTATCTTTTTATTTTTTTTAGGTCACATCAATCAACATCTCCTCTTTATTTTTTTTACACATAATACAAGAAAATTGAAAAAATACACTTATTTAGTGTTTCCAAAAATCTATTTTTTTTCAGGTGTCAAAGACTTTTTTTTTAGCATGTTTGTTTGGCTGTGATTGGACTAATAGTGATGAATGGCAATATAAAGAGTGTTTGGTTATAGAAGATTGTGATGAGATTAACACTTAAGCTATGTTTGGGAAGTGGCTAAAATAGTCAAAAAGTCAAAAAGTTAACTAAAACACATCACATCACCTCTCTACTTTTCTGCATATCTTTTCGTAAAAAGTCAAAAAATTACTAAAATAACCTGTTCCCAAACCAAGCCTTAACCTTCGTTTGGGAAGTGTGTTGATTTTTTGATTTTTTTAGCTATTTTAGATTGGACTAAAAAACTTGATTTAGGAAGAATTTTTTGACTTTTTTGACCCTTTTTGTGAGAGAATAGTGTAATGATTATGGGTTGAATATGATGTTTTGTTTGTTGTGACTAAAATAGCCTATTTTATCTTTTGTGACTAAAATAGCTCCAAACCTCCTTGCCAAACGGAGCCTAAGGCTATGTTTGATTCACAAAATTAATAGTGAAAGTATTAATAATTCCATTAAATTAGAGTGGTATTTACTGTCCAATTGGATAAGAAAACATATGAACGTAGGATTATAACAATATTTATCTTCTTTTCTAATCTTACATTCCATCAATATTTTTTCACAATTTTTACTTTATCAAAATTTATTCATAAACGTGATTTTTAAAAAAATTATAAATAAATAAATAAAAACAAAATACAAAGGCGATGTTTGGCTTATTTTTTAATTTTTTAAAATATAAACTAATTTAATAAAATAAATATCAAAAAATATTTTAAAATTTTAAAAAATTATTTTTAGCCTTCTAAAATATAAAATTATATAAAAATAATAAGCGTTTTAATTTTTAGTAAAGGGTAAAAAAGTCTTTTTATTTTATTTCCCAACTCAGGATATATAATTCCACCCCTACCCCATTACTAATAATCCTACAAATTTATTGGATTAATATCCATTGAATTAATAATTCTGAAATAAAATTTTAAAACAAACACAGGATTATTGGGCCTATGTATTAATAATCTTAATCTCATACTCTAATCCTGTCAATCAAATATCTCTCTTCATGGTTGGACTAGCATGGAAGGAAAACATATGGGATTAGAAATCTAGGATAGGATTAATGGATTAAAATATTAAATAAAATGGATTAAAATATTTTTAATATTATTTGTTTTTCAAATAATTTATTTGTGAAAGAAATATTTAAAATTTTTAATAAATACTATAAAAATATGATTTTTTTAAATATTTAGTGAATTTTTAAATAGTTTTTATGTAAAATTTATATTTTTTTTAAGTGTCACTAGATTAAGTGGACTTAAAAAGTATAAAAATAATAATTATTATAATATTAAAATTACTAAAAATTTAAAAATATTAATTTTATATATTAATACTATTTATAGTATTACTAATTTGATGGTGTACAAACAAACACTCTTTATCCTATATCTTCAACCTAATACCACCGCACAAATAATCTTCTCACTTAATTTTATCGTACTCCTAATTTGTTCTATCTTATAGAGCCAAACAAACCAGGCCTTTGTGACTTTTTAAAACCCTTCGTACTATTTAAGGCCCTATTTGTTTTGAGAAATAGAGGTAGGAATGTGATTACGATGGAGGTGAGACCTATTATATGTTGTGTTTGTTTTGGGAGATGCAGATGTGGTGTTTGTTTTGAGAGATTGAGGGGTGAGATTGGACTATTAGTCTATTCGGACTAATAGTCCGTTGTTTGGTTCAAAATTTTTCATCAGATTATTAGTCCAAAATCCATTGGACTATTATATCCCATTAGGAATGGCAACGGGGCGAGGCAGGGCTGGGGATTACCCTCCCCGTCCTCGATCCTCGATAGTAGGAACTCCCCCCGTCCCTGGTCCCGATCCCGACGTGGGAGCTCATCACTGCCCCCGCCCCCCGCCCCTTAACGAGGATCGGGTTTCCTTGACCCCGAAAAGTCCCCGATCAAAATAACAAAAAAAAAATCAGACTCAGCAACAGATCTGTAATAAATAAATTAAAAAAAAAACAGATCTAAGAGGTTATAGATCTGTTATTCATCATCATTATCAACAACAACAACATAGAAAGAGAAGATCTATTCAACAACATAGACAGATATCTGAATCTGATGCTCAAATATAATATATATATATATATATTTATACATATAACAAATCGAAAGAGAGAGAGAGAGAATATTCAAAATCTGTGAAGCTTGGTCGGTGATGGTGCCGGATCTGTGAAGCTTGGTCGGTGATGGTGGCAGATCGGCGAAGCTTGGTCGGTGATGGAGATCGGTGGTGGGAGATTGAGAGAGGGAGACCGAGAGAGGATGAGTGTGTGTGTACGTGAGGTTGAGTCTGTCTGTGTGTGTGAGCATTGGTTTGGTTTATTATTATATATATAAGGGGCATAAAAGTAATTTCACTTCGGGGAAATTCGGGGATGGGGGTCAGGATCGGGTGCCTGGCTTAAACATCGATCACCGCCCCTACCGTGACAGATCGGGCTTAAACATCGACATCGCCCCGCGTGTGATCGGGATTGTTTTTTAAATATCGTCATCTCCCCGTCGGGAGTATTTTTTAGGGAAAACCGCTTAAATTGGGGTCGGGATCGGGATCGGGGATCCCCGTTGGGTCGGTTTCAAATTGTCATCCCTATATCCCATGGGGGGTAGGACATAAATTGAGGGATAAGAGGAGATATGAGATTAGGTAGTGAAATGACCATTTTGACCCTCTACCATTTTGACCATTTTAATAAAATTCAATAAAATTTAAATGTCTCAATTTAAAAAATAAAATAATTTTATTTAATTTTTATTGATGTTTATTTATTAAAATAATTGTTTATAGATATTTTATTGATGTTTTATTTTAAAATTTTGTTTATATTTTATTTAATTTCATTATTTAAATTTTTATAGATGTTTTATTTAATTTCACTATTTAATCATTATTATTTTTTAAAATAAATTTATTTAAAATTTTAATTAAAAAAATGACATATATTTTTATTGATATTTTATTTATTTAATTTTTTTAAAATAAATTTATTTAATTGTGTAAAAAATAAAATAAATTTTTATTTAATTTTGTTAAAAATAATTAAAATATTAAAGATATGTTTAATATTGCTATTACTTAGTAAATAATTGAAAACGGTAAAATAATCATTTGAACATTTATCATTCTCCATAATATCCTAAATAAACATAGGATTCATATCATATTCAATCAAATAGTAATTTCTTGACATTTAATCTCATGATTAAACAAAAATGGGATACAAATCAAGTCTAATCAAATAGTTCGAGGACAATGTATCTCAGGATTAATAGTTCGGTGGATTCCAATCCCTCCTTACCTACTCCGTCCAAACAAACATACCCAGGGGGATTCATAATCCCATAGGATTAGGATGAGTCTTAGTGTTGGAATTGAGATGTAGGAGGTGGAGATAGTATTAGGAAATTAATCATTCGGCTTAAATTTTATTTTATTTTTTTTCGTGTAAAGTATTTTTTTATAATATTAATGTTTAATATTTTTGTTTTTTTTATTAACTAAAAATCATAATTTTATTTTTTTATATATATTTTTTATTTATTTTATAGGGTAACAATTTAGCAATTCTTACACTAACAACTATTATCAAAACAAGCGTAATTTTATTTGATCTCTTTACTAACAATTCCTTCACTATTAGTTTTCTCACTATCAATTTCTTTTTTTATACATCTGAAAATAAACAGGACCTAACTGTTTTTATGAAATTTTCATTATTGTGAGACTCAAATTTTAAGATAATCTTATTAGCTATTATTATTTTTAAATTTCGAATGTAAGTTTCTTCTAATTTCTTTCATTCATTCGGCTTAGGTGATTTTTTGAACAATTGAAATCAAACTTTTATGTTTGGAATTTGGATTTTTCTTCTTGGAAGACAGCGATTTTGCGTATGTATCATTGTTAGGCCAAGTTTGGCTAAACTAAAAAAGTGCACTTATTTCATCTTTTTATCTTTTTTGGATCACATCAATCAACATCTCCTCTCTACTTTTTCTACACATAATACAAGAAAAGTCAAAAAGTGCACTTATTTAGTCTTCCCAAACTTGGCCTTAGTTTGAAGTTAACAATGCTCTTATGCTTCCTCATTTGTCTCGAAAAATACGTAGCAGAAACGGTAAGGTGAAAATTTTGTTGATGTGACGTAAGGTTAATGAATCTATAATTGACTTTTAGTCATGTTATAAATGTTTTTTTTTTTTTAAAAAAAAAAAAAAACTATTTTAAATGGTTGTTTGGAATGGACTTTTAGTGATTTTTTATTAGTTTTTTTATTTTTATTTTTTGGTTGGTTCTTATTAATTTTTTATAAATTTTTTCAAACACCATTAAACTTTTAGATTTTAAAAGGCCTAACCACAGAAAAATGATCTCTAAGATTAGATCCTAAGGAGTCGAGACTCCAGAGGTCATTCTTAGGTGGCGCTATATAACAAAGTCACTCAGTCATGTAGTAGTAAATCACAAACTCGCACATAAGCAAAGATTCGAACCTACACTCTTGACATTGGATACAATTCGCCTAAACCTAAAAGATTCGTCTTACCAACTGTATCTACTATCACTTGGGTGATTGACTCCAGGAAGAATGAAATTTAAAACCTCAAAGCTTATTGAATTAAACTTTTAGATTTTACATAACAAATTAGAAAAAAGTCCACTAAAAATAATATTGAAAAATGATTTTTTTTGCCCCTAAACTTTCTTCATTTTTAGATACCTCTACACTAGACAAACATAAAGAGGAAGAAAAAAAAAAAGATTGACAAATTTTTTTAAAAATCATTAAAAAATAAAAATAAAAATACTAGAACAAACTTGACTTTTTTAACTAGATATCAAATGGAACTTGACTTTTTTTAGTTAGATACCAAATGACCCCTGAGGTTTTTGTTTAATACAGATATCTCCCTCACATTTAAAAAATTACACTTATCTCCTATCAGATTAAAATAACATATTTATCCCTTAACCTTTATACATATTGTACGAGTATGAAATAATCTTTACTCATATAATCTTGTTGATCAAGCATGAAATAATCTTCACTCATATAATCTTGTTGATCAAACTTGCTCTCCTCCAAACGTCATCGTAATACCTGAAATCATAAACGTGAGCTGGCCAACGGATGTGTCCTAGAAACCCCTCCGATGCCTAAGTCAGCAAGTAAACTAAGGATACAAAACCTCTGTGTATTCGAGAGTAGTAATTGCAATACTTGATATTAGGGTTTGGCTTGAGTTTTGTAGATTTCACATGACACAATTCTAGTAGGACTTTATCTCTCATTTGTAGAGTCCTTTTAGGAATCACATTCCTAAAGGATAATATTTATCCTTTAACACCTTCCTCACTGTACGCCAAGTAAGATAACACGACTCTTTTCTCGGTTTCTGTAACGTCCCAAAAATCATGGCTCTTAAGAAATACCGGATATATCCCCAACATTTTCTATTACATAAACCCAATGTTTATACAAAATAATCACATATGCGATTATACATTCAAGGAATTCTAGCACATGAATCTATAGCATGTAGACTATTCCATCAAAAATAAATAAATGCCCTTGAGGGCTTACAAGTTCCAAGGTTTAAGCCCGGTTACACAAAAATAGTTTCTCGGACTCAAACAGTTATAGTCTTAGGCTTACAAAATACAATCACAACAAAACAGAGCCTTGAGCTCTATATACATATATCTACGCCTCTAGATTGGCAGGTTCACTACGTCATTTCCTGCACCAAAATCCCATAGGGGTGAGCATAAAGCCCAGTAGAGAAATCTTAACAAAGTACATACATTTATGCATGACTCCCAATATGAAATGCTCATGCCATGCCGTGCCTTAGAAAAAGATTTCGTTTACATCTTTGAAAACCACCATGCACAATAATAACTTGAATTCTCTACAATTCAGAAATTTATAATTTAATTCAATGGGGCGGTAAATATGACTCAGGTAATCCCTAGGTTGGTGTTTGCAAGTAGGTGTAGCTCGACTTTCTTCGCGCCCCCTTTCGAAGAGCTCGAATTGGTCATACAGTTTGGACTCCTATCACGGTTTTGAATCTAGTCTCACAAGTGCAATATGAAACTGATAATCACAAAAGAGTCCAATTTGACAAATCATTTTGGAAAATCGGTTTTGAATCAAATAATACCAAAACTGGACTGCTTTGCCAAATTACAGAGTCGCTACCTAAATATTTTATTTTGAAAAAATTTAGGAAACCCTGACTCATGCCAAAGGCCACGTGTCCGTCATCATCAAAGTTGTCTCGGCTCGGGAACTTGGGTATGAGAGGAGAAGGACCTCAAATGAGCACCCCCGCTCGCCCAATCAAAGGATCAACCTCTACTAAGCATGATATGTTGTTTCATAAACCTCATGTGTTCTTATTCCAATTATTAGCTAACTTTACTATGTGACGCACACAAACAAGTATAGACTATGTCGCGAGAATTGGAGCGAATTCAACTTATGTTTGCTTTTGAAAATGGTTTGAATTTGCCACCCTCAAGTGGGCTAAAACGCGGATTTGCCACGAAACATGATGGGCTTAAAACATGATTTGCCACTTCGCAAAGTGGGCTTAAAACTCACATTTATTGAATTGTTCCAATTCAAGCAACCAAGCCTTCATCCATAGGCATTCATTCAGTTTAGCATTTAATCACATAGCTTCATGGCAAGCATGCTATCATGGCAACACTCACACTCATGTAAGTATGCTAAAGCGTAAAAGCTTACCGAGTACTCCAAGCCAAAACAAAAGCTAGTTAGAAAAATGCATGATCCTAACTGTACAAAATACCTAATGCAACACATGCAATAATGCAATTAATAGTGTCATGACCCGAACTCACCCCTATGGGTTAAGGACATAACCGACCAGTAATCAAGGGATTACCTACGGCCTCAAACCAAACAAGACATAGCTCATCAAAGTAAAGGGGCCAAACGGAAGCAAATTCAAACTTATGTCCATAGAGCTGTGCTTACATGGTACATCATAACAATCCATGCATATACATATTAATAACTCACATCAGGATATGTAGTGACACAAGGTTCTGTACATTAGGGCTGGGCACAGAACCCACCCACCCGCACAAACCGCCCGACCCTACCTTACCCGTAGCTTTTTGGGAGGTTTCGATATAGGTAGGTGGGCGGGTGCGGGTCAAGAAATCTGCCAAAAGTCGGGTTAAGGGTTCGACCCCACCCTAATCAAGAACTCATGAACCATTATATATATATATTTTTATATTTATATATATATAATATATTACAAAAATAAACCTTTATTTTATTTATTATACTACTAGGGCAAAATTAACCCACCCAAATTTCTATTCTCATTCTCTCCTCTCCCCTTTGTATTTTACGCTCGCCGCTAACCCTAGCAAAAAGAAGAAGAAGAAGAATGGCGGCGACGAGGCGAGACGCCGCGATCGGCAAATGACAAAGAACCGGCATCGCAGCAACATAGGTTCGCTCTTTTTCATGCGATTTTTGAAATTAGATGTGGATCTGATCTACAGAAACTTGGGTTGGGTGTGCCAGATTTTTGAAATTTGTGGATCTGCAGAAACTTAGATGTGGATCTGCAGAAACTTAGATGTGGATTTGCTTTCATTAGATTTTTGAAACTTAGATGTGGATCTGTTGTTGAAGCTTAGTAGGTACCCATCTCTTTTTTTTCAAAAAAAAAACTATTAGGAAGAGAAAAATCAGACACCTAAACCTAATGCATGTAATCGAATAAAATAAAACCCTTTAATCTTAGCCTTATAACTATTAAAAGTGTGATTAACTTGATTTATTTTCATTATGTGCTCTTTATTATGGTGATGGTCACAGTTCTAGCTATGTATATAGTTAGATTATAGTAATTGTATAGTTTGATTATTTGATATAATTTTTCTTATATTTGCAATTAATCTTTTATTGACTGAAAAAAAGAAGAAGAGAAAAGTAGTAGCTTTTAAATCACTCATAACTACCTGAATTGGTTGTGTTAGTGATTAATCAGACTCTAATTAAAATAGCATGGATGTAATTTTTATTAAAAAAGGTCAATTGATCAAAGGTACGAGTATAAAATAGTACTATGCTATTTTTGAAGGTGGGGCAAGAGATCTTCTGTTCTAATTTTTTTTTTTTTGTTTTGTTTATTATCTTTAATGCAAATTCAATCATACAATATGGTAGGAATATTATCAAAATATGAGAATTTTGAGACGATGGTTAGGCTAAGATTAAATTAAAATAGAGAAATAAGAATTTTGAGGATAACATGAAGGCTATCAATTTGGTTAGCCTTCGTTCAGGCAATAATTCTACAGTGAGCATATTTGTGTATTATCAAATGTTTACTATCTCCTATGTTATTATTGCATATTGGTTTAAAGGGTTTTTCCACTGATATATGTTATTATTGCATATTTTGTTATTTTTTCACAAATCCCTGCACAACTTTAATCTTTGCACATCAACAAAATAAAATAAAAATTGATAATAGCCAAAAATGAGAATTGGTTATATTTTCTTTACACTTTAGCAAAATTATTTTTACATTTACCATTGGAATTATTCTAAATCATTTTTATAAATAGGAGAAAGAACCATAATGATTAATTAATCCATGAAAGTAGGAAAATTATTGAATACTCATTCTCAACAAATAAAAACTATAACGAAAATGGTGAATGAGATGTGGATGGTTTATAAGACTCAAGTTTATAAGACAGACTGTATTTATTTTATTTTCATGTTGAAAATAGCTGATGCTTTTTTTGCTAGAATTGTTATGGTTTAGATTCAATTATTATACCATCCATGACTTAATTGTTATCTCATACTTTTTAAATTTTTTATTACCAGTTTGAATGGATAAAGATAACAATGCTAGTTTTGAATCTACCGGAAGCCCTATTGTTCCACCATAATCATCTAATTCTCAAAGTAATGTTTCCCCATCTGTATCTAAGCCTCCTAAACCCCCGAACAAAAGAAAGAGTAAGAGTAGTGGTGGGAGAGCACCATCCTCGGTTTGGGACCATTTTGATAAGGTTATGGGAGAAGATGGGAAACGTAGAGCAGTGTGTAAGTATTGTTTTAAAGAGTATATGGCTGATTCTAGGACTCATGGGACTAGTAATTTGAGAAGTCATACTCCTAATTGCAAACAATTTCCAAACAATGATAAAGATGGGCAACAAACATTGAGTTTTAAATCAAAACAAAATGCCGAAGAGGGTGTTGAGGTTGTGGCAACAAGTTTTAGTTTTGAGGCTTGTAAAAGGGCTCTTGCCGAGATGGTGATTATTGATGAGTTACCTTTTCGATTTGTGGAGGGAGTTGGGTTTAAAAGATTTTGTAATGTTGCCGTTCCTAAATTTACACCAATCCCATCTCGTCATACCATAGCAAGAGAGGTGACAAACATATTCAACAACGAGAGGGATAAATTGAGGAGGTTGATGAAGGGTCGTAGAATTTGCTTCACTACGGACACTTGGACTTCTATTCAAAATTTGTGTTACATGTGTCTAACGGCTCATTTCATTGATGATAATTGGAAACTACAAAAAAGAATCATAAACTTTCAACAAGTTGAAGATCACAAGGGGGAAACTTTGGGTAGAAAAATTGAGTTGTGCTTGCTTGAGTGGAACATCGATAGTATCTTCACTGTAACTGTTGATAATGCTAGTTCCAACAATCTTACCATTCAATACTTGAGAAGGAATACCAAAGATTGGAAGGGGACCATTTTGGAGCATGAATTTTTGCATATACGGTGTTGTGCACATATTCTAAACCTTGTTGTGAGTGATGGATTGAAGGAAATGGATGATTCTATTGCAAATATTAGACTTGCGGTTAGGTATGTGAGGTCTTCTCCTAATCGGAAAGATGCTTTTAAGAAGTGTGCGGCCTATCTAAAACTTGTGATTACTGCTCTTGTATGCCTAGATGTACCAACAAGGTGGAATTCCACATATTTAATGTTGGAGGCCGCTGAAAAGCTTGAGAAGGCTTTTAACCGTTTGAAGTATGAAGACTCCAATTTTGAAACTTACTTCAAGGATGTTGATGGTGGGATTAGGAGGATTCCAAATGAGGAGGATTGGAAAAAATGTAGGTTGTTTGTGAGATTTTTGAAACTATTTTACCTTGCAACAAAGAAATTTTCCGGGTCCCTTTTTGTTACTTCCAATGCATTTTATAAAGAGATGTTTAAAATTGAAAGCACAATTAATCAATTAATTTTGGAAAATGATGATATTTTGTGCACAATGGCTATGAGTATGAAGCAAAAGTTCAACAAATATTGGGGGGATGGAAATAAGATTAATTTGTTGTTATATGTTGCTGTTGCTCTTGATCCTACAAAAAAGATAGCATACTTGGAGTTTTGTTTTACAAATATATTTCATGGAGAAAAGAGAAAGGTGGATGAGATGGTGAACAAAATTGTTTCTTATTTGACTCGTTTGTACAACCATTATGCCACAATTTATTCATCAAATGAGAGTGTCTCGAGGGTGACTGAAGTGGAAAACAATGGTGATTGATGAGGATGATTTGGATTCTCAAATGGAGTCCCAATTTAATTCATATTTGGAAGGGCGCTTCACTAGTGGAAGCAAGTCGGAATTAGACAAGTACTTGGGTGAGGTTGAACATTTTGCCAAAAATCAGACATTTGAGATATTGGAATATTGGAAGAATAATGCAACAAAGTATAGAGTGTTATCTCAAATAGCAAAGGATGTGTTGGCCATGCCCATTTCTACCGTTGTTGAGTTTTTCAAGATCGGGACGTATCCTTGATCCATTCCGTAGTTCACTTGCCCCTTCCATGGTTGAAGCTCTTGTATGCACACAAAATTGGCTTAAAAGCAATCTTCCAATTTCTCTTTGAAAAGCAATGGATGATGTCGAGGAATTTGAGCAATACGACTCGGGTAATATGTGAATATCTCTTCATTTTTAATTCTATTAATATTTTTACTATGCAAGTTTATTTATCTTCTCTTGTTGACTCATGTTTTAGGTACTTTGGAGCCATGTTCTTCTTCAACCCCAAAGTCTAATGTAGATGCTATAATTGAACTTTAATGTTCATTTGGCTCATGTGTGAGATTTTTCTAATTAGTTGAGATCAGATTAATGTTTATTTATTTATATCTATTTATTTATATTTATTAATTTGGCTCATTGGAAATTTTTTTTGGTAGATTGTGGGATGAGATTGGACCTTGGACATTGGACCTAAAGAGTTTAGTGAAGCCTTGGATGGATACCACCTTTTGAAATTATTTTGGATGAAGTTTGTAGACAATGATATTTTAGTTTGTAACTAATGTTTATTATTATTATTTTTATTTTGGATGAATGTAAAATTAATTGGAGCACTAAATTTTAGGTAAGCTTGCTTTAGATTTTGGATGAATGGATGGATGAAAGCTAATTTATTTTAGTTTCTAACTAGTTATTATTATTATTTTTGCATTTTGGATTAATAGGTAAGCTTTGGATTGTGGATGGATGGAGATTGACTTTAGTGTGAATTTTAATGTTTTAGTTTGTAATTAGTTTTATCAATTATTTTTGTATTTTGGAAGAATGTAAAATTTATTATATCATATTATCATTATATGGGCATTTATGTTATCATGAAATTTAATTTATAAATTTTCTATAAATAATAACAAAATGCTTAAAAAGTAGCCCAATATGTCAAATTTGTTCAAATTAACTAAGCCCAATTAAAAAGCCCAAACCACCAAGACAACCAATCGACCCACCAAGACAAATCATGAACCGCATCTGCGCAGTTCTTGGTCTGTTTTCTTCAACCCACATGTGTGCGGGTCGGGTCGGTTTTGACCCGCACCCAGCCAAAACCGACCCGCGATCAGCCCTATATAAGACTTACACAGAAGTAAGCAACTGGACAAATAACATACTTCAGATATCTTTATTAAGATATTACTCACAGTGATCTGCCGGTGGATTCACCCTGGAGCTCGACCCTACACATTACATAACACATATGGGTCACAATCAATTCAGTCCGTTCTTAACTAATACATTCCTCTTAGGCTTCTTTCTTATCATTTTAATTCATTCATAATGCTCAATGCATGCCTAAGAGTGCTTTAGAAGTGAAAGAGAACGGAAAACGAAACATAGAACGTCTTTACAGAATTTCTGAAAACAAGGGTCCCCGCTCGAGCGGACCCATTAGGTCTGCAAAAGTACTGGCTGTCTCATTTTTATGCTCGAGCGTAAAGTCGGGCACTCGAGCTAAAAGTCTCACTATATGGCTCCCCGCTCGAGCGTGAATCTACTCGCTCGAGTAGACATCCATGTCTGCAAAACTTCTTGGAGCTCGTATTTCCCTTTCGAGCGTCGACTTCCCCGTTCGAGCGAACATGCCAAATTTTGGAAAATCCAGAATTGTCCTTCAAGTTCAAACTCGACCTCCAAAGGTTCAAAACTCATAGTTTTGGTTCCAAAACATGCAAATACATTATATATCATGACTATACAAGTAAGATGAGGTCAATTGCTCAAAATCATGGCCCAATTCTTCAAAATTAATCAACATCTCTTTGTATAATCAAGCCTCATGCATTCAAACTTTACATAAGCTCCATACCCTCAATAATCAAACATGCATGCCAATTTTGACTTCATTTCTATTTCAAATGATGCAAATGATGTTCATTCTCATGAAACTCAACAAAAACATGCTTGCATGTATGATCCAACTCGCAATCTTTTATAATTGACATGCTACATGTTAGATTATGCAAATTTATGGCAATTCATAGCAATTCTATGCATATATGTGCATATTGATTCCCAATTTACCAAATCCAACTCTATTTCATCATAATTAATTCAATTCATGTTCTTAATCATTATTCAACCTTGAATTCACAAAATCACAAACTCAAACTCATGAATTTACTCACCTAAAAGCTTTAATCTTCACAAATTCTAGTTGAATCTTGAGTCCAACCTTTCAATTTCAAAAACTTGAGCTAAACACACAATGATGTCTTCCTTCTCTCTCAAAGTCGGTTCTCTCTTCCTCTAGAGAGTTGATCTCAGCCAAAATGACTTAAAAGAGGAGGAATTAAGTGTATAATGCCCCCTTTATATGAGCTCTCATAAGCACAATTAATTAAGATTAAATAATTGAGCACTATAACACCAATTTAATCTATTTAATTTGATCCGAATTAATTTTTAATTAAATTTCACCGTAGGCTCTAAAAATTACGCTAATCACAATGGCGTAGTCAAATTTGGTTTCTGTGGCCGATAGGGCCTTCAATTTAAATTCTAAAGCTGACAATCAAACAGATTTTGCTACGGTGAATAGATAGAAATTCAAAACCACATATATTCACATAAATGGCACACAAAATCATATCAAACGCATAATCACAATCATAATTAGGATCAATTAGCATAATACGGAACATGGTTATCACAAATAGGCTCAGCTACTAATATGACATATGATTTGATTTGAATAACATGTGATAAACACGTATTCAAAGAAGTGTATTGAAACGACAATATAGCTTGAATGATGCGTTGAGTCTCGGTGCATGCAAGACAAATGAATGATGCAAACATGCAAGCATATGGTATGCTAATTGAAATATGTCCCCAATCTAACCATCGAAAGCGGTTAAATAAAAGGGAGAAAGACGTAGGGTTGGAAGACATGCACACACACACGCACACTTATTACAACATTGCGCCCTATCGAAGGAGGGTTCGAACGATTAAGCATTAACTAGCTATGCTAATTAAGCTAACTATTACAAAACGAACTAATTAACTATTCTAGCTAATTAATTATTACAACACGATTGAATAACTAGCTACGCTAAGCTAATTAAAATATTACAAAACGAATTGAATGATTAGCTACGCTAACTAACTAGTAAAGCGATTTAAACGGCCTTGAGGGACGAGGGATGCATGCATGCTCGGTTGCGTCCTCTCGAAAATGCTCTTGCCTTGCTATCAGATGCCTCTGTTTGCACTCATTTGATCTTGGAAAATTGCACCAACTTCCAGATTGCCTCTGCTCCAACACAGGAACACACTTGCACAAAAATTCACTGGTGGCCGGTCGGCCACAAAAAGTGGCTGTCGGCCACCTTAACTGGCTGGTCGACTAGTTTAAGTGGCCGGTCGGCCACTTCTATTTTTTGGACTTCTGCTTTTGCTGCAACAGAGAGCAATAGGGGCAAAACAAAGCATTTTCAAGGAATGTGTGTACTGCTACACTCCTTATCATTTCTCAAGCTTAAAGAAGTGTAGCTCTTGGCTCTCAAGCCATCAACCATGCATTTCAATGCATGATGGCTAGAAAACCAAGCTTGTACAAGCTTAATGAATGCACAAACAAGACTCGAAGGACCACCATCTTATCACGCATGATCAAGGGTGACGATGACTAAGAAAAATGACACATTTCATCACTTTGAGTATGAAATGTTCCATTTTTCTTGTGTTTGGATTAACGTCTGATCCAAACACATGCAATGCAACACAACATGCATATCTTGCTCAAGTTTTACTTGTCATGTTTTGTTTACACATTTTACATTACCGATTAGTCCTTTAACCGATTAAGTCCAAAGTGAGAGTCTTTTAATTGGAAAGAGGGCCTAAGCCACAAGTACCTTGAGCATGAAAGAGGCCTCATGTTGTTGGTTAGTAGAAACCCTCAAGGGAGGATTAAAACCATTAGGCATGCGATCCTTAATTTCACACTCAAGCCAACAAGGGGCTCAAGACCATTTTCAAAACAAAGTAAAGAGTGAAGAATAGAGGGAGGTTGCAGACATTTCAGTGCTGATATGGCATGCAAAAAGACACTAAATCATGCAAGCAACTCATGCAAGTGATGTTAAGAGCCTAAAACATTAAGCTAATGAAAGAGATTGCATAATCAGAATAACCGAATAACCAATTATATCTCGATTATTGCTAAACTGAACCGATAATGATTGATAATCGAATTAAATGAACCGATTGAAATCGGAAATTGAATAAGTTTATGCGTTATATTGCATATTGTATCTGTTGCTTGAATGACTATCTGCTTGAATTCGTATGTTTAAATCTTAATTGAAGGCCTTATCAAACCGTTTGATGTTTTAGACTCAGTAGAATATTTGTGATTTAATGGTATATTTATCTAAAAATTGATTAGGAATGATTAAATTAGATTAAATGTTGGTATATTGCAAACTTTGACTTAATTACGGAATTGCCACTTAGTGGCCACTTCATCACACACACTTAGAGACTTGTTTACACTTAGATGCAACAATTTGATCAGCCATTCTAAGAAGTAAGAGAGAGTGAGAGTTAAGAGAAGATTGAACTCATCTTGTGGAATTAGCTTGAATCTTGAAGAATTGAAGTGTTGATTGTCTAATTGAGCTTCTAGGCTTAAGCTACAAGACTAAGGTAGATCATTCATCTCCCTAATTGTATCATTGAACTTCATTCTTGCATGTTTCATGCATCATTGATGAACTAAGTCATGTTTTAAGCTTAGCATATGAGATTGAAGTCAAATTATTGCATGCATGTTAAATTAGTGATTTTTGAAGTTGAATTCATGGAAAATTGTACATGCATGTTCACATTTGAGCTAAAGTCCATGTCTTCATTTTGTTTTCCAACTATTGAGCTCATTAGAGCAAGATTTGAAGTTGATTTTGGTTTAAAACTCATGCATGTCATGGTTGCATGTTGTTCTTGAAAACTAGTTTGAAAAATGGTTTTAATTGACTCACCTTTGGGGCTTGAATTCATAAATTGGCTTTTGAAACTTGTTATATATTGTCTTAGAATGTATTTTCCAGAATTTGGGCCCAAGAGGTCAAGTTTTGAGTGAGAGAATGCTTGGTTTGAGCTTGGAAGGCAACTGAAATTCCGACCAATGTTTTCTCTCGAGCCACGCTCGGCGAAGGATTGGTGGCTCGAGTGTAAATCGAACATCGTTTCATCGCTCGGCGAAGGAAGGCTCGCTCGGCGAACCCTTTGATTTAGGCAAGCTCGGCGAGCATCGAGCATCGCGTAAAATTGAGCATCCAAGATTTTCATCGCGGCGAAGGATTGTTTGCTCGGCGAAGCCTTTGTTTTTGCAACCTCGTCGAGACCCAACAACTTTTGAAAATGCCTATTTTTGCATCCTCATCGCATCCTAGGCATTCTTAGGCCTAGTTTAAGACATCTTAATGAGGATTTAGACATAGAACCAAGGAAATTTAGGATTTAATTATCATCCTTTCCGATTGTGAACTTAGTGTGTGTCTATTTGTTATTAGGGTTTATAGCCCAATCTCTGTGAGTAATGATTGTGTAAAGATATGTTCAAATGGTTATATTTTGAATCTTATTGAACTGATATTGTTTATTGAATGAATGTATGTCATTGGCATCCTTAGCCGGTTTCCTTGTGGAACCATCTTGATGGCCATCATTATTGTTGGACCTTTATAGGCTAATGGATGTACCACATATGATTGATTGAAATACCGATTGAAGATTGAAATCTCAGATAATGAATTGATTTCATGGACATTCATTCATAACCTCTTTACACGTTATGTTATTCGGGCTTTAGCTCTTTGTTTATATATATATGTAGGTTGAGCTAGGAGCGTGATTGGTCCCGTTTTTGTCAAGCCTGCGTGCCTCATCCTTGCGAGGTTCGAGTGCCATGTTATGGCTTGGGGTGTTTTTGTGTCCCTATCGGTCTCCTTCTTGTATTGTACTTTTGTATACTTGTTGTCTAGGGACTTGATCCGTGTATCAATGTATAGTATATGATTGTATAGAGTGTCTTTTGAACCGTATGAATGCATAAAAATGTTTTTGGCATCTGATTTTCACATTTCAATGGACACTAGATATTTATTGGCTTTTCCGCCAGCCCTCAGACTGCTTTGATCAGATATCGCTCAAGAGGCCTTTGGTAATCTTAAACCCATAGGGTTTGGGTCGTGACAATAACCACACAATACAAGCCTCAAAGGGCCAAACTAACTCAAGACAGAGTTAAGACATGCCAAAATAGTGGCCAAAACATGCTGAGATTGAGACACAAAATGCTAGAAAAACATGCTCACATGTTAGCTTGCAAATAAGACTTAAGGCACAACTCTCAAAAGCAATGAAAGAGCGAAATGAATGAGCATGTGGCAGAGCTATAAACACTGAAATCACATGTAAAATAATGCTATAACATGCAAGCAACTCAAACACTTCATGCTTAAAGCCTTAAAACAATGAGCTAATGAAGACCATTACACTATAGCCATGCAATTCAAGCCTCGAGGGACTTAACCAGCCCAAAACAGAGTTAAAGTAGACCAAAATAGTAGGTAAAACATGCTGAAGTTAAGCTAACATAAGCTAGAATAATAGGCTAAACCATTAGGCATGCTAGACTAGTAAGCACAATTGCATTACAAGTACAAAAAGCAATCAACAAATGTTCCAACCAACCCAAAACAGAGTTGAAACATGCAAAAACAGAGCCTGAAACATGCAAAAATAGAGCCTAAAACATGCTTTAACTAAGCTAACACAAACTACAAAATCAAGCTAATATGTGAAGCTAACTAGGCATGGAAGCAAGATACAAGGAAGAGAGTCTAACCCCTTCTATTTTGGACTTCAAGAGTTGATTTTTACCACTGAAATAACTCTGGATTTCAGTGGTTTAAAGGCCCAAAAATTTTGATTTAAAGGTGGTAAGAAATGGCACAAAAGGCTTCACAAGCCAAAGAGTAAAAAGAGGAGACAACTCCCTAACTCACCAAGACTTAAACCACCATTTTGAAACCTTAAAAATAGAGTTTTTTATGGTTGAAAAACCAGGTCAAAACAGTGTAAAAAGATAGCCAAGCAATTGATTAAAGCAAAGTCTACAAGGCAAGTCCCTTACCTCTTGAAGCACAGCACAAAATCAGTTACAATTCTGAACTTTAACCACCCTTAGAAGCTCAAACCAAGCCTTAAAGAACCTTAGCTCCAAGATGAAGATGTTTGGTTAAGGGTCTTAGTGCAAAAGTGTAGAGAATTCTCACTTTCAAGCATAAAACAAGAAGAGAGAGAGAGAATTCTAGAGAGAGAGAGAGAAATTTGCTCCAAATTGTGTAACCCCTCAAAATGGGGGAGAGACCCCCCTATTATATAGAAAATCAAGCTAAAGGCTTGTATTCATCCTTCCATACACGTGTATGGAGATGAGCATCAGTGAATAACAGCTGGCAAAGAAATATCTGAAAAAGGAGAAAAATGGTTGTCGGCCATAATCAGTGGCCGATCGGCCATCAATGTAGTCAACTGGCCATCAACATAGCCGACCAGCCAGCACTGGTGGCCGACAGGCACAAGTCATGGCCGGCAGGCTAGAGAGATGGCCGACAGGTCACCCCCTCCTCCAGAAGTGAAGCAACAAGCTCTTGGCCCATAACCAAGCACAAAACAAACAAGATTGGAGGCTCCAAGGCAAGGTGCTCAGCCGAGACCTTCAGGGACTCAAAATGAACACAAGCGAGCACAATCATCGGGTATTCAAACGATAATGTCCAAGTCTTGAGGACAGTAAAAAATGGGGTGTCTACAGTTGCCCCTCTTTGACAGAACTCGGAAGTCATGAAATGACGGGAGTGAATGTCAAAGCCCAGAGACGACCTATTTTTGACAAGGCCGAAGACTTAGACAAACAAGCAATCAAAACAAAGAACGGTTGCGCCCATAGGCTGCCTACGTATCCCTTTGCAAGGGATGAAACCAGCGTAGTTCTGGGGCAAGATGCAAATGACATGCATGATGCAAGAACATAACTTATGATCATGCAATGAGACTGTAATGAAACATCTAGATGCAAATGTTATGCAAAGAAATGCTATAGCGAACTCGTACATAGCGAACTCATACATTTCATGCAGAAAGGATGTAAGAAAATTATGCAATCTTAACTACGCATCACGCAGGAAAGGTAAAGAACCGCAACCGTCAGGCGCACCCAAGGCAGAAAACAAGATCCCAATGCGTGGCACACGCGAGGAGCAAGATGGTGTGAACCTAGGGACACATCCTAAGGTTCTGAGCCACAGAGAACAGCAAAAATAACAAGTGAAACACATCCAACCATTATGCAGCCAAAACAAAGAGTGGTATAAGCATTGGAATCCGTCCAGATGCATTTAACCAAAGCATTCTAATACGCCGCGCGCGAGAGGGAAAAGAGAGCGGTGCAAACACCGGAGGGTGGTATAAGCATCAGAGTGCGTTCCAATGTTTTTGACCAAAGTAGAGAGGTATAAGCGTCGGGACACGGTCCAAACGCTTCTAACTGGAGATGAGTGGTATAAACATCGGGCACATGTCCCGATGTTTCTAACCAAAGCAAGATATAAGCATCGGAATACGTTCAAAATGCTTCTAACCAAAGAAGGTATAAACATCGGGAACACGACCCAATGCTTCTAACCAAAGGAAGGTATAAACATCGGGCACACAACCCAATGCTTCTAACCAAAGGAAGGTATAAACATCAGGCACACGACCCAATGCTTCTAACCAAAGCAAGAGAGGTAGAGAGGGCAGGAGTGATCTTACCAAAAACTCTTCTAAATGAACCGTACATACAATATCGTCTGGTTGCACCAGCTTTGAATGAAACGTACATACAATACTGTGCCTACATAAGAAAGAGACTTAACAGATACAGCAAGATGAGAATGCATAGTCCATGCAAGACTAACAACATGTTCTATGCTAAATACCAAATGCATGTTCTATGCGACTGTGGAAAGTGCATATTCTATGCAAGCGTGGGATGTGAATATTCTATGCAAAGGCGACAAATGCATGCTCCATGCTCGATTAACAAATGCATGCTTTATGCAAGTGAGAAGTGCATATTCTATGCAACGAAAAACATGGCATGCTCCATGCAACATCAAGATTCATATTTTATGCCATACTAGCAAACTTATGCTCTATACAACAGACACAAACATTCTCATGCGAATGTGAGAGCATATACAATGTAATGCCATGCGAGCACTTTCCATGCGAGATGATGACAATACATATCTTATGGCAAGCATGTTACGCACTAAAGTTGAAAACACGTGTTTAATGGCCAAGTAGAAGCACGCCTCATGTTAAAGTATAAGATGCATGCTCTATGCGAACAAGAAACAATGCAAAACCTCAAGTGAAATGCACGTTCCATGCAATGACAAAGAGGTATGCGCTTTGTGCAGTGACAAAAACAGTGCACAGTAAAAAAAAACATGACCGCAACCTCCAACCTACCTCTCGGAGGAGTTGTGTCATGACCCGAACCCGCCCCCATGGATTAAGGTCATAACCGGCCAGTAATCAAGAGATTACTTACGACCTCAAACCAGATTAGATATATTTCAACAGAGTTAAGGGGCCAAAACAGAAGCAAACTTAAAATTTTTATCCATAGAGCTGTGCTTACATGGCACATCATAACATTTCTTATATATTCGTTAATAACTCACATCAAAGAAAGTTAACATATAAGCTTTACACAACAGGATCATTCAAGCTATAGTCAGCCAAACTAAAAACTTATATACAAAGGTGATCCAAAGTTTTCGCCAACATAGCAAAATATAACAAAAGTACAAAAGGGTGAAAACAAGTCTCGTGCGTGAGACATATGGGCTGACTCCTAAAAACTTTGACTATTTCTCACGTACTTACTGGGGCTGGGTTTGGACATCTCTTGGCTCACCTACAGACACATGAATAAGAGTGAGCGAAAGCCCAGTAAATAATATCAAATAAAGAAGATACATGAAGGAAATTTGAAATAGATGCATCGGACGGCCTTGGGCCCAATTCATGTTTCTATCTAGTGTATCAATTGACTACAAATCCAGACGTATCAAACGGCCTCGGGCCCAATCCTTTTGTATCAAACGGCCTTCAGCTTATTCATTCATATCAAACGGCCTTTGGCCTAATCATCCATGTCCGACAGCATTGGCTCAATCATTCATGTCAAACGGCCTTTGGCCCAATCATTCGTGTCAAACGGCCTTTGGCCCAATTGTATGGCATAACAAATATTGTCCATCTTTCAGATTAACAAGCTTACGAAACTCAAATAGGAGTAAATAGTTGGACAAATGGTATACTTCATCATATCTTTATTAAGATATTACTCACAGTGTTTTGCTGGTGGATTCGTCCTTGTGCTCGACCCTACATAATACATAACACATATATGGGTCACAAATGATTTAATCCGTTCTAAATTCATACACCCCTCTTAGGCTTCTTTCTTATAATTTTTAACTCATTTATAATGTTCAATACATGCCTAAAAGTGCTTAGAAATGAACGAGAATGGAAAACAAAACTTAAATCAACTTTACAAAATTTAAAACAGGATCCCTCGGCGCGATTTTAGCGGCAAGCGGACCCCTTTGGTCTGCAAAAGTACTGGTTGCCTCACTTTTACGCTCGAGTGTGACTTCGGACGCTCGAGTTGGAATTCAAACTACGTGGCTGGCGCTTGAGTGTGATTATCTTCGCTCGAGCGGACATCAATGTCTGCAAAAGTTCTGGGAACTAACATTTCACGCTCGAGTGGCGCTTTCCCCGCTCGAGCGGATATGCCAAATTCTGGAATTTCCAGAACTGTTCTTGAAGCTCAAACTTGATGTTCAAAGGTTCAAAACTCAAGTTTTGGACACAAAAACATAGAAATACATTACATAATATGAGAACATAGCCAATATGAGGCCAATTGTTCAAAATCATGATTTAATTCTCAAATTAATCAACATTTGTTTTTGTATGGTCAAAACCCATGCATTCAAGCTTCATACAAACCTCATATCTCCATCAATCAAGCATGCATGTTAATTTTTGAGTCTAATTCCATTTTAAATGGCACCAATGATGCTTATAATCATGAAACTCAACAAAACCATGCTTGCATGTGTGTTTCAATGCTCAATTTTTTCATAATTAACATGTTACATACTAACTTATGCAAATTCATGGCAATTCTAAACATGCATGTGCATATAGACTCCAATCCCACCATAATCAACTTAATTCATGTTCTTGATCACCATTTAATTTTGAATTTACAAAATCTCAAACTCAAACTCAAACTCATGAATTCATGTCTAATTACTCACCTAAAAGCTCAAATCTTCCAAATTATGGTTAATTCTTGAGTTGATCTTCAAGATCTTCAAGCTCCTTGACCAATTCTCCAACTTGAGCTCCCTCTCTCTCTCTCTCTAACCAGCACACACTCTCTCTCTAGAGTGTAATCTCAGCCAAAATGAGTTCAAAGGAGAGGAATTGAGTGTATATAAGCCTATTTATAGGCTTGGCTAATCAAATTGATTAAGGCTAAGTAATCGAGCCTAATTTAATTGTTCTGAATCTAATTATTTCGTTCCGAATTAGTTTTCAATTATATTTCACCATAGGCACTAAAAATTACGCCAATCACAATGGCGTAGTCAATTTCGATTTCTATGGCTGATAAGGCCTTCAATTTTCAGTTTATAATAGTAAGCTGAACAGATTTTCCTACGGTGGACAGATAGAAATTCAAAACCACATATAATCATATAAATGACACTCAAAATCATATCAAACACATATTCATAATCATAATTAAGATTAATTAGCGTAATACGGAATAGGGTTATCACAAGTCATAAGAATTTAAAAGGATACACCTTGTTCGTATTGAGTACCACACACTGAAAACACAGTTTGGAGCTTCCGCAGAGGTCACCTGAGCTTAAAAATGTACTTCCCTTGCACTTTCTTAAGGGATCAAGGCACAAAACAATAAAACAACATCCAAGGAGAGCACTAGAGGCCTGCCGGCCACCCATCGGCTACAAATGGTGGCCATCGGCCACCACTAGTGGCCGGTCGGCCACTGATGGCAGATTCGGGGCATTTTTGGTATTTCACCATGGGTCTTTAAATATAGGGCTTCAAACCCTATTTCTATACTACCTCAAACCCGAAAATCCTTCTTCTTTTGCTCTAGACCATTTTCTCCTTCCGATCCACACTTTATACGCCATTTCAAACATCCCACGAATGTCCGATTCGTTAAAACCTCTTTGCACACTCCGTTTTGAACCGATTATAAAGTGATTTCGATACTTCCTTCTTGACTTCCATCACTCGGGGTTTGTTTCCCTCGAGTTACCCTTGATTTCAGTACCCTCTTCCAAGCCCTGACATTTTCTTCCATTTTTCCTCTCTCAGAGTTGACTTTTTGTTGACTTTTGGCATTCCCCACCCATTTTCCACATTTTGGACCATTTTCTCATCCTTCTTCGAGATAGCAGATGATATTCCACATGACGGAGCTCCTTCGGGGATGGAGGTGGATCTAGAGTTCGAGCCATTGCTGCTCAGTATTCGACCGTTCGACCTGGCGACGTACCATCCTCAAGTACACGTGCTACCTTCCCGATAGCATCTGCCAGTTCAGGGGGTTTGCGTAAGGTGCACTGAAGGACATCCTGCTACGCGATCCGGAGTCACATTTATCCCATGGCGCCTTCGAGGTATACATTTTTCTTTATTTTTCGCAATGTAGGTTACATTTTTTATATAGCTCACACTACCTTTCATCTGTTCATCCCAAATATATTTTTGTACTATATTTCTTACACTGCCTTGCATCTGCTTGTCCTGAACATACCCTTGCACTGTATTTCTTACACTACCTTGCATCTGTTTGTCCTTCTTAAAAGGGGATTCATATGCCATTCGTGGATACGGAACCATTTCCGCGAGGGAGTGGTATATGGAGCTTCTCGATGCCGTCCGTCACATCATTGACGAGGCCGGCTTCGGTGCATTTTACATGGGGCTCTCATGTCTCATTGCGAGCTGGCCTCTACTGGGTGCTTTAATAGAGAGGTGGTGGGATACCATCGATTCCCTTCACTTCTCTACAGCAGGAGAGATGACGATGACTCCCTTTGACTTCTTTATGCTTACAGGCATAGCAGTAGGGGGTCATCCGATTCCTTACGACACAGACATGGGCGAGTGAAAGGCCGTTCAGATCTACCTGTTGGGGATTCGCCCAACCATCTCCCGATCAAGGATGGTGCGATATACATAGTTCGCTGATCATTTCAGAGAGATGACGCTGACGACCCGCGAGGAGACCGAGTACTACGCCCGGGGTTTCCTCATGTTTCTGTTTGGCACTACTTTGTTTGCCGACCGGGCGAACACTGTCGGGCTCTACCTTATGAACGCCCTGGTGGACCTGTCTCGCGTCCGATTCTACGACTAGGGTGGCGCAGGTATGAGCTCCACCTCTTGCCGGAGTGGGCATCTGTTAGGAGGCTACTGGAGGGCCTGGGAGGTACGTCCTATCCTTCTGCTTTACATTTTTGTTTCGCATTTCCTGTATACCACACACACCGTACACTACACTGCACACAATCCGCTTTCTGCTTTACATTATCTGTACACTGCACACACTATACGCTTTCTGCATCACATTATCTGTACACTACTCACACTGTACGCTTTCTACTTTGCATTCTCTGTTCACTGCACACACTGTTTGCTTTCTGCATCATCTGTATTTATCTGATATATACTCACTATTGTCCTTCCACCTTCTGCAGCCATGGGTGTATGCCTATTTTTCGAGGCTTGCCCCTGAGCCAAAGGTGGAGATGCCTTCCATAGTACCATACTCACACAGGTACGACGGGAGATGCTAGCGGAGGCCCCAAGAGTCATTCTTATTTTTCGGTCGGTTCTTCGACACCATGATCGCAGCAGAGGTAACTCAAACCTTACAGTCATTTTAGCTCTACTTCGTATTGCATTTTTCATGGCAGCTAACAATCCGTATATTCACTATTTACAGATCACTTGGCAGTTGTGGGCAATGATGCCTGACGAGATCAGAGATTAGTTTGCCGGTGCTCGAGAGCCTTCTCGATTCCAGATCTTGCTCGAGGGCCTAGTTTGTCGGGCGTAGTTCTTAGGGGAGCAATTTCTGCGCCAGAGCCTTGGCTTGCCCGAGCTGGTAGTTTTGATGTTGCCTCCTACATATATGAGGATCACAGAGAGATACACTATACAGGAGATGATTGATTTCACTAGAGGTTGGGACGCTGACTTCTTCAGACTTGAGGGCGATTACACTGCCTTCATCCTAACATACCTCATGCTGCCTCTGACTGGCGCCCGCGAAGGTGAGAGAGCTAAAGCTCCTGCTGCGGGAGGGAGAGCGGGAGGATCGAGGGTGTCCCGGGCTCATGATAGGAGAGGTTCTTAGATGAGACAGATGGTGGGATGGCTAGAGCTACCTACCACATTGACTTGCTGGTGACCCACAGGGAAGGCTTACCAGATTTCCATCGAGCCTTCACCAGCTAGTCATGAGCTTGTCGGAGTTCAAGGCCCGACCCCGATATGTACTATACTTTACATTTTGCACATTCAATTCACTTCAGTCATGCTTTATAGACTGTCGATCATCTCAACACATTCACAGGCATCCATAGAGTACACTGGGCAGGCTCTCGAGCTAGTGGCTTCTCTGATGGGGATGGTTCAGACGAGCATGAACTTACTCAGTCTCTACAGGATTTCTGAAAATTTTCTTAAGTTCGCACTTCATGTCATGAAATTTTCTGCTGATACATTAGCATTTCAACTGCAATCTGCTTCATACTGATCTGAATACATTAGATTAACGACACTGCATTGATACACTGCTCCTATACACTACATACAACACTACAATCATCTTTCCATCCAATATATACCATAATTGATGCATTTGACAAACTGTCCTTTTTAGGTCCCTTTTCAGATGCCAGCCCCACCAGATGCCCCAGCAGGAGCAGCAGCAGGACCTTCCTCTCTCGACAACAGGGAGAGAGAGACGAGGGACTCTAACGCACAGCTGAGGTAGAGCTAGATGTACTTATGACGAAAGCGACCCACCAGAGCCTATCCTGGATGATGACGAGACAGATGAGGACGAGGAGCCAGTGAGCTCCCAGTCAGAGTCATCTAAGGGCGAAGGTGACGGCACTGGCTCGAGTTTCGAGGGTAGTGGCAATGTTGAGGAGGGCTCTGAGAAGGGGAGTGGAGACTGCTCTGGATCAGGTTCCAGCTCAGGTTTAAACAGTGGTGCTGATGGCGATAGCTTTGAGTCCGCTCTGCCGAGGAAAAGAACGAAGAGGGCCTCTTGATCCTTAGGTGGCTGGCGCCGATTCAGATGCTTTTTGCTTAGTTTTCTTTTTGCTAGTAATGTTAGCACATTGTACAACCTTAGGCAGTTTGATTTTCTTAAAAACTTGTACTCTTTTTGTAAAAAGAAACCATAACTGGAATGAAAACAACTTTTGATTAAAAAGTGTTAGATTTTGTATTTTGAGCATTCATCGCATCGCACCATTTTTCACGAAAACATGATTGATGGAAATTGAATATTGTATTGGCAACTGCTTAATCAGGTAACGAACCAACCAACACATAACAAACGGAGTAAAACAACTCAATGAACAAAACAACAACTTGACAATCAAAACAAATACAACTCGATAAGCAAATCAACAACTCGATAAGCAAAAGAGCAACTCGATAAGCAATTCGACAAAATTCTTAAAGAGAGACGAAAGAAATGCACCAAGAGTGGAACAAAACACAAGTTCTTAGCACTTTCAATACATGGATGGACCAGAGGGAAAAATAGGAGGCCACCAGCCATAAACAGATGCTGCTAGCCATCAAAAGTGGTTGTCGGCCACTAGTACTGGTCGGTCGGCCACTAGTGCAAGGAACCTCTAGATTGCTGCCACCTGTCTTCCACTCAGCACCTTATCTTCTACGAAAACTCCAGCTTCGTGGTTTCTTCAATTCAGCTCTATTTTTGCCACAAATGGAGCCATTCTTTGCTGAAAAACTCTCGACTTGGATTGTAACTTTAGATGGCTCGGAAAAGTTGAATTTCCGAGGTTTTAGGATAAATGCACTATTCCTGCTGAGTTGTACTCCACTGTGTTTTTCATTCCTCCACGCTGCGGCTAGATGTTGGAACTCGGTTACGCATGTTTTCAGCCTTGGCGGACAAGAGATATGCCCCATAATCAAAGAATTCCAAGCTTTGATGGAATCCCGGCGTGACGAGGAAATCTTGCCCCAGTCTCGTTTTGGCTATATCCAAGCTTTAGGACGGATGTGTGGGCTTACTTTACACGATGCTCGATCCTTGGTTCACAATGGGGAGTTGGATATTCCCAGCTTGATTCATCGATTTTTTGACGTCGGCGATCGCGGCGATCGTCTCTGGCAAGGTTTTCGGCAACATGCCCTCTGTTTGTGCATGTTGGCTCATTTTCTTTTTACCCCTGGCTTCAGAGGGTCTAGCATTCGCTTGATCAAAGTTACCTAAGCCTGAAAGAAGGCAAGAGCTGCATTGGCTTGACACTAGCCGAGACTTTGATGGGCTTAAATGCTTTTCATCGCCGGGAGACAACCAAGTTTGCAGGAAGTCCACTACTCTTACAAGTAATATTTCCCACCATTCTCACATGTATTTCTCATATCACTTGGCCCTCAGGCTCTATTTTTCTCTCAAAACCCTTTTCTCACTTTTTCTCTCCACGTACACCTTTCTATTCTTTAATCTCTTTTATTTTTCATTCCTCCCCAGGTATGGCTCATGGATAAGTTGAAAGTAGTGGACTTTTGCCTTGCATATTCGGCACGCGGCTATTTCTTTTGCTAACGGCTAGTTGATTTCCTAAATGAGGGATGGTGGTGCCAATGGATGTGCCACAGATCCGCTGTTGACATTACTTGGCGTTGCCCCTGGTTTGATCTGCCTGAAATGAGCTACAACATGTCTCGCCAACCTGGCATTTAGTTGGTTGGTTTGACACACTGTGTCTTATACTTTCCATTTCGGTTCAGGCGTTAGTTCAGACACGACCAGACTTGCCCAAAAGAGGGGGTAGAGTACCCAACTTCATTTCCAATCCGAGGCTCACAGCTAGCTCGCTACCCCACTACTTGGAGGACAAGAGAACTTTTGGCCCCCACTCCTAATTTCAGTTACGCCTTTTCTGGCGAATGCATAGCTTGGCTTGAAGATGAGGCACAAACTGGGCTTACTTTGGCATCTGAAGCTTCCTCAAGCTCTGGGAGGGGACGCAGGAACATCTGACTTAACTATGCCCCAAGTTTATTGCTTTAATCTGTACTTTCAAGTTTTCCTTTTGAATGTAATAAAAAAAGCAACGTCGATTTATATCAAGAGTTGGAGAACTCTGTATTGAAATCAACGAAATTGAAGGTTGTGGGTACTGAAAATTTTCCTTTTGGTGCAAAAATGGTATAAGTTGTAAAAAGATTAATTTGAATAAAATCAACTTTTATTAAAACTTTTCAAAATCATTTTCGATAAGGATCACAATTGGACACACCCGGAATTTATTCTTGAGACGTGTAACCCCGAACCCAATAATTGGAAAGTTACCCTTTGTTTGAATAGCACTGCACTGTATTGGAGATCACAATCGAACTCTTGGATGTAGAAAAAGACAAAGATGACCAAAACAATCACATGGACACAGTTGTTTTGGAAGTATTTATGGCTGGACTTCAGAATGAAGTTGCCTACGTATCCCGAAGATGGGAATCAAGCCTTACATAGTTCGGTTCAGGTTCATTCAGGTATTAACACTCTCATTTTGCACTCTAACTTTTGCCAAGACCGCCCTTTCTGGGTTTTCAACCTTGCGAGCTCAGTTTTTCTCATTTCAAATTTTTTGTGCTGTAACTTTTGCCTAGGTTGCCCTTTTGGGTTTTCGGCCTAGCGAGCCACTCAAGGGTAGTATTTCTTCAACTTGTTCATGTTGATTGGTTGGGAGAATTCAAGGCCATCTAGGTCCATAAGAATGATAGCTCCACCTGACCAAATTGATTTGATGATGTAAGGACCAGTCTAATTAGGTCTGAACTTGCCTCTAGGGTCATGGATGGGAGCTCAGTTGTCTTTGAGCACCAAATCTCCTTCTTTCAGATTCTTGGACTTAACCTTCTTGTTGAAAGCCCTGGCGATTCTTCGTTGATAACCTTGGACATGGTACAGTTCTTTTAGTCTCCTCTCGTCGAACAACATTAGTTCCTCAAACCTACTCTGCTGCTAATTCGCTTCTGCTATCTAGCACTCAGCCATAACCCGTAGCGACGGAACCTTAACTTCGATCGGCAGAATAGCTTCCATCCCATAAACTAGAGAATACAGAGTTACCTCAGTAGAAGTTCGAATTGATGTTTCATAGCCCCAAAGAGCAAATGGCAGCTTATCTGGCCAGTCCCTGTAGGTTTCCACCGTCTTCTGTAGAATGTGCTTGATGTTCTTGTTGGTGGCTTCAACAACTCCATTGGTTTGAGGCCGATATGTAGATGACTTATGAAAAGCCACATTGTATTTCTCCAACAAGTCGATCACTTCTTTCTTGAAATGGAAACCATTGTTCGAAATGATCTCATTCGGGACCCCATAACGACAGATGATATTATTCCTGATGAACTTGGCTACGTGTGACGCTTTCAGCACTGCGTAGGATTGGGCCTCGACCCACTTTGTAAAGTAGTCTATTGCTACCAGGATGTACTTATGCCCATTTGACCCATTCGGAGTAACTGCCCCAATAACATCAATTCCCCAGACTGAAAATGGCCACGGTGAAGTCATGTTGTATAGCTTTGACGGCGGGATATTCATGCGATTTGCATGGATCTGGCACTTGTGGCATCACCGAACAAAACCAATATAATCCTTCTCTATGGTTGACCAGTAGTAACCCTATTTGAGAATCTGCTGAGCTAGCATCACTCCACTCATGTGCGCTCCGTACTCTCATTTGTGGATAGACTCTATTAGGCACTTTGACTCTTCAACAACGACACACAGTTTATGCATTCCCATATGGCCTCATTTGTACAATTTACCCCTGCAGATGATAAACTGAGTAGCCATTCGTCGTATTACCCTTTTATCTTTGGCATTTGCCCCTTGTGGATAAGCCACATTTTCTAAGAAGTTCCAGATGTCATGATACCAGGGGTTCTGATCTTGTACTTCATCTATCGCGACGATTAACTCGTAAGCCGGCACATATCTCTGTTCAATAATGATCGGACGTATCCAGATTCCCAAAGGGATGTTTATCATGGAAGATAGAGTTGATAAGGCGTCAACGAACCTGTTGCTCTTTCTTAACAGATGCGTGAAGGTTAGCTTCTCAAACCTGGGAATCAGAACGTCCAGGGTTTGGTGATAGATTTTCATCCTTTGTTCCTTAACCTTCCAGTCTCCTTTCGCTTGAGACACAACCAGGTTCGAGTCCCCAATGACGTCCAACCTTTTTGCCCTTAGTTCTAGTGCTGATTCTAAGCCAGCGATGCATGCCTCGTATTTTGCTTCGTTGTTTGATACCTTGAACCAGAGTTTGAAAGCTAAAGATATATAGGAATTGTCGGGCGCTATCAACAACACTCCTATTCCATACCCATATTGGTTAGACGCTCCGTAAAAGTACATAGTCCAAATCTCTTTTTCGACCTGTAAAATGGCCTTATCTGGGAACAAATACTCTACTACTTTGTCTCCCTCTGTGACGCCCCGATTCTACACTAAAGGTTACAGAAGGGAAAGTCACTAGTGAGTCCTATGGTCAATAACCAAGTAAGATCCCAGATCGCCAGAGGAGTCAAAATAGCCTCCCTTCTAAGTCCAGCTTTCTTAGGCAGCGCACTGCCTTTTTGACAAATCTTACAAGGCATTGACACAAGGTCTCATAAGCAACGTTAAGGTTCATACATAGGATATAAATACATAATAACCACAATATACATGCTTCAAAAGATTGTTCCATTACATTACATCCCCAAAAGAAAGTTTTAAGCTTCATATGAGTCTTACAAAATTATCAAAAGAAACTTCTAATATTCTAGGATAGCCAAAAGTCTTCAAAGGTTTCCGGCTCGTCTTCCGCTACGAGTTCCGCTTCGTCACCTGGCATGATACGCCGTGAGCTTTGAATGCCCAGTAAACACACACATACCCCAGTTTATGCATTCCCAGTCCAATACACAATCACATTTATAGCACCAAGTAGTAAAGCATGATACTCCAATAAACAAATAAATGCATTAAGAGTTGAGTCAGATGTTAGTAACTAGAAATCCCCCAAAGAGATTCCGTCCTCCCGACCACAAGAATCAGACGCGGATTATTCGGTATGCCCCCTCTTTTGCTGCTTCGTTGCAGAACTAACCTCGGATGCCTACCAACGGTTATATACCGCGTAGCGCCAACCGCAGGGCCTCAAAAGAGACGGTAAAAATAGGGCCTTGCCCGAATCCCTCCTTACACCAAACCACCTAGGGTCCGAATACAACCACTCCGTTCAAGGGTCCCGAAAACCACTTGCGCAAGATTTAACCTCGAATAGGGAACACATCCCAACAAACCATATATCACATATTATCATCTTTTCATAACTGAAGTGTTCGAAAACCCAATACCCACCCAATTAGGTTTCCCGTTGAATTAAGTGTTTTAAATCAAGGTTAGTCCAACTAAACAATATAATAATATCCACATAAGCATGCATCCTCAAGATAAGAAAGATAAATAACATAACATGTACATACAACATCTTGCCAAGATATGATCATAAGCCATTAAACATTTTCATGAATACAAGGGCACAAAACATCCATACATAACAAATTTCCAGATTTAACATCACGTGAAGATTAATACGAAAGGACTACTTTAGATCATCCACCGAACTCGGTCTTCCTATGGTTCGTAGAGAATTTGGTCTAGTTTCTAGAACATTTTTCGGAAATGGGTTTGCTTTTCCAGATTTTAAGTTATTTAGAAAATAGTCCAGCACTGTCCAGAATCTATCCAGATCCGTCGACCGTTACGAAAACTTGATTTTCTTTCAAACCACTCAACGTTTTTTGATGAAACCAATTTTAGTTGAAAGCTAACTCCTTAAGGAAGGTTTTGACATAAAATAGAGGTTCAGAATATTTTTGTACATTTTTCTGAAATTTTTGAAAGTTGACTGAAAAAAACAGGTTTTAAGGTAGAATGCCCAAAATAAGGAAATTTATAAAAAGGGGGTTCCACCATGGGAAAGTTTCATTTCTTTTGTGAAGAAAATATGCTAACTATCACATGTTTAACTCAGAAAATTTGTTTGAAAGAGTACCCATGAAAAGTTGAGAGGTGTGTAAAAAGAAGATGGTTTTGTGCCGAAATGGGTAAAATACATGAGAGATGGAAACAATACTCAAATCTTAATATTTTCAACATAGGAACTTGATAATAACAGATCTGAAACTTTATTTAGAATCTTTAAAAACATGCATTAGAAAAGGAAATGAAGAGAGGGTTGTGTTGGTGGCTTACCCTCCAAGCTTAGCACAAGAAACTCTCCTTTCTTCCTCCTTCTTCTCCTCTAGATTTCTCTTCCTTGCTCTCTCTCTAACCAAAATGTGTGTGAGTGAGTGTGTTGTGTGTATGTTTGCAAGCTAGGGAGGGTGTGGTATATATAGGCAAATTTGGGGTAAAAGGACATAAAAGCCCTTTAGTTGGAATTGGATGGAAAGTTAGGATTTTGCTTGAATTCTAAAGGAATGGAAGGGACTTAGGAGGTGTGTTCCATTGGTTTAGGCCACATCTAGTTGTAATAAAACCAATTCTTGGATTTTGCATCCTAGGTAGGTCATTAGGTTGTATTTTTCCTAGAATCTCATGATGGTGTATCTTGGAAGTAGATTTTTCACCTCCTCCAAGGAAGGGCTAGCCATAGGGATGTGAAGGGACTAATTTTTTTAATTATTTTAAGTTCTAGGCACATTCTCCTAGGTGTATATGTATATATATATAGCAAGATTGATGGCATACCAAGCTACAAGATATGAGTACTATTTTGGAGCAAGTTTTGAAATTTTAAAAAAATATGAGGGTGTAGACACCCCATTTTTGACCGACCTTAAGACTCAGACGTCACCGATTGAGCGCTCGGTGATGTTGCATGTTGTGCTCATTCAGAGTCGCGGCGCGCCTGCCCGGACTTCCGAACTTTCTTACGTGCCTTGCCTCGGTTCGGTTTTCTCCGCTTTTCTTTCCCGAGGAGGGAGTGGTCCCGTAGACTATCTCCGGTGGCCGTGAGCTACATTTTGTGGTCAGAGGCCATTTTGCCATTTCGAGCCGGTTCGGACCGCCTAACCATCTCCGATTTCTCGGTTTTGGCGGTACCTCTGTTTTATCATTCCAAGGAACATGGGGCCTCGATGCCCTTCGTGGCGAATGCCACTTTTACTGTGGCCGCTCGGTTTTGGGACCTCGAACTTTAGGCCCGAGCTTTCATTTTGCATCGGTTTTCTCCGATTTTGGCAGAACCTCTGTTTCAAAACCAGAAGATCAGGGGGTGGAGGCAATTATCCCAGATAACTAGCTCCTCCTGCCGTTTGGTCACTTCCGGGCCAATGTTGAACACCCTGGGGATATTTTCTTCCAACCAAAGCTACATATTTGTGATGAGGGGACATGGGAGGACCCTAAAAGTGCATGGTCGGCCAGTAATTCAGATTTTCATTTTTGAGCCTCTCCTTCAAGTTCTATGTTGTGACCCTTGCTTCAATGTTGCAAAATTCTAACCTTGGAACCTTGTTCTACACACATGGGAGGACCCTAAAAAGTGGTGGTCGGCCAGTAATTCTTGTTTTCATTTTTGAGCCTCTCCTTCAAGTTGAGTGTTGTCTCTCCGGTTCAGCCACAATTTTCAACTACATGGTTGTGTTGAGGACACATGGGAGGACCCTAATCTCCTATGGTCGGCCATTAATTCAACATTTCATTTTTTGGTGGCCGGCCATGGGAGGTGGCCCGGCCATGAGAGGTGGTGAGGTGGTGGCGCCACTTGCAAAGAAACCAGCTTCTCGATTTTAAGTACTTGCTTTTTTGAAATATCTGTATCCTCCGGGGGATATTTTGGGAGGGAAAGCTTGGATGCATTTTCCTCCCCTTTTACAACCTTTCTTGCCTATTAAAGGGGCTGGCCTCCTTCTTTGTTGAGGTTGGACAATTTCTTCTCAAGGTTTCATCTCCCATAGCCTCCATCTTCATCTCCAAAACCCTAAAAAACCTTCAAGTCCCTAGCCCATTCCTTCATCAACCCCAAGCCTCACCATCACCAGTCCATTTCCAGCAGCAAGGAGGGGTTTCTCAGAGGCTTAGAAGCAACTTTCATCAAGGCAAGAGGAAGTAAAAGTGTAGTCTTCAAGGGTAAGTCTCAAATTCCCCTTTTTAAGCTTAATTTTGCTTCAATTTTATGCCCTATTTGCTCACTGTTTTGAGCTCTTACCACTACTGAAAGTGGTCCTCTTTTGAGCTATTCTTGATGTTTGTTTAAGGGCTCAACCCTGTTTGAGCCCTCTATCTTACACTTCCTTCAATATCCTCTTATATGCCATTATTTTGCATGGAATATCTGACCTGTGTGTGGTCTAAATTGGAGCATCTCATGAACTGATATTGTGCTTATTTTGAGCCCCTCTTCAACATTGAAGAAGGGTTCAAACCTGTTTTCATGCTCCATATGTAAGTTGCCTTGAATCCATGTTTTGACCATGTTTTTGCATGCATTTTATAGCTTATGAGTGATCTGTTTTAGAGCATGCAATAAACTGTGAGTGGGCCTATTTTGAGCCCCTCTTCAACATTGAAGAAGGGCTCAACCTTGTTTGGTAACTCTATCTTACACTTGCTTCACAAATCCTTCAATTTACCGTAAAATTGCATGCTCTGTTAGGCTTTCTTAACTTCTGTTTTCGGCCATCATCAGGCTTGAGAAGTATCTAGTTTTGACCCATTCTTCATGTTTTGTTAAGGGTCCAAAGTGGTTTGGTGTATGCTTATGGTACCTCATGTTATAGCCCCTTTTGGCACATCATTTTGCATGCTATGTTGAGCCTATCTACATACTGATTTTGGAGTTGTCATTCACTGTAAATATTCATATTTTGGGCTCCTCTTCAAAGTTTTAGAAGGAAATTTTGTGGTTTGAATTTTCTATATACTACTTGCTTAATAAATCCCCTCTTTCCCCCCATTTTTGCATGCCATTGTTGCCATATCCATGCTCACAATTTGGCCATGTTTTGTACTGAAAAGATGCTATTTTTGGGGCTGCCTTGCTATTGTTTTTTCTTTCATGTGCCAATTTTGCATGTTTAGCATAGCCGTAGGCCATTTCGGGTACTTAAAATCACATTTCGGGATGATTTCATGCATTGATTGTCATTTCGTATCATTTCGGGGCTGTTTTCCCCTTCACTTAGCTGCTGAAGTTTGGTTTGCATGCTTGCATATCATTTCCCATGTCATTTCATGCCTTAGTGCATTGCCTCGGTTTGTGTCTGCACACACTTTGAGGCACTCGCTTTCATTCTCTCAAGATCTTATGTGAGTGCGGCCGAGGCCCTCTCATGTAAGTGTAAGCAATTTGCATTTTCATGCCATTTCTTGATTCTATATCATCGCCTCGGTTTATGCGTCTGCAGCACACATTTCGAGGCGCCTCATTTTCATCTCTCGGCAGCTTATGTGAGTGCGGCTGAGGCTCTCTCATGTTAGTGTAAGCCCAATTTGCATTTTTCATGTCATTTGCATTCCGTATGTCATTGCCTCGGTTTGCGTGCCCGTGTGCACGCATTTCGAGACAGCTCATTTTCATCTCTCGGCAGCTCATGTGCGTGCGGCTGAGGCCCTCTCATGTTAGTGTAAGTCCAATTTGCATTTTCGTACCATTTTCATGCTTTCATATCACCACCTCGGTTTGCGTGCCCGTGTGCACGCATTTCGAGGCAGCTCATTTTCATCTCACGGCAGCTTATGTGAGTGCGGCTGAGGTCCTCTCATGTTGGCGTAAGCCCAATTTACATTCCGTATGCCATTTCATTCCATTTTATCATCGCCTCGGTTTGCGTGCCCGTGTGCACGCATTTCGAGGCACTTCGATTTTATTCGATTTGCATTTCGCATCATCGCCTCGGTTTGCGTACCCGTGTGTACGTATTTCGAGGCACTTCGGTTTTATCCGATTTGCATTTCGCATCACCGCCTCGGTTGGCGTGCCTGTGTGCACGCATTTCGAGACACTTCGGTTTTATCCGATTTGCATTTCACATCATGGCCTCAGTTTGCGTGCCCGCGTGCACGCTTTTCGAGGCATCTCATTTTCATCTCATTTTCCAATATAGTGCATACCAGGTTGTATATTAGATTGCATTCATGAATTTTCTCGGTTTACGTGCCTGTAGGCACGCATTTCGAGACATCTCACTTTCATAGCATTGTTAGCTGCATTTCATGCATATCATGCATATTGCATCGTGTTTGGGATAGGCGTTAGCCCGGGCACGGGAAACGAGGCATGTTTCGTACTCCGAGTGACGAAACGGGTCTCAATTCCCAAGTCACCGACACTCCGGATTACCCATGATGGAGTTAGGTTTTGTAGTAGCATTCATGTGCATTCATCCTATATTGAGTTGTGCAATTCGATTCTTTGGCCATCATGCATCGAGATGCGTGATTGGTGGCACGAAGATCGAGGCATGCATATATGTGTGAAATACATTACTATGCCCTTTTCTTGCTCTCCGTTGCAGCAAAATGAAAGATCAACAGCTCTTCAGAGTTTGGCACGCATTTTGAGAAAAAGTGCAAATAGAGGCTAATTGGGGCATCCCAGTGGATTTCCGCGCCAGGTAGCCCAAAATGCATCATCCATCAGAAGCAAGGCAGTCCCTGGCTTGCATGCCAGTTTTTCTTATTTAATTTGTCAATTAATTAGAAATTTGTATATTTATTCGGACTGTATTATCCTTTCATTTTCGGACTGTATTAGTATTTATTCGGACCCTCTGCGCGAGGGCAAAACTGTAATAAGGGTGTGTGAGTGTGATGTATGTCTTCCAACTCCCATTTCTTTCTACCTTTTATTTACCCGCTTACGATGGTTAGATATAGGGCATATTTCAATTAGCATACAGTATGATAGCATGTTTGCATCATTCATCATCATACTAACTGCATTTGTATTTCAATTCCAAGTTGAATACTTGATAGCTGTAGCATTTCATATACCATGTTTAGAATAGCCGAGCCTGCTATAATTGCATTTTGCATGTGTTGCATTAGGCATTTCAGCACATTTAGGATCATGCATGATTTCTAATCAGCTTCTGTTTTGGCTTGGAGTACTCGGTAAGTTTTATGCTTTAGCATCCTTGCATGCGTGTGAGTGTTGCCATGATAGCATGCTTACCATGAGGCTAAATGCTTATGTGATATAACTGCCTTGAATGCCTGTGGGTGGAGGTTGAGTTATTTGAATTGGGACAATGCATTGACTGTTTGTTAAGCCCACTAGATAGTGGCAACATCACTGTTTTCTAAGCCCACCTGAGGGTGGCAAATCCGCATTTTAGCCTACCTGTGGGTAGCACCATCAAACCATTTTCAAACAAACAGACATGAAATGTTTTGTTCCAATTCAGACGGCCCAGTCTATACTTGTATGCTGTGCGCATCACATAGTAACCTAGGCTAATAACCGGAATAAGAACGCACAAAGTTTTCAAAAACAGATATCATGGTTAGTAGAGGCCGGTCTTTGACCGGGCGAGCGGGGGTGCTCACGATGTGGCCTTCCCCAATCGTCCCCAAGTTCCCGAGCCAACTTTGGTGATGACGGACACGTGGCCTTTGGCACCGAGTTAGGGTTTCCTAAATTTCCCATTTTAAAAAATATTTAGGTGGCGACTCTGTTATCTGGCAAAGCAGTCCATGTTTGGCACTTCTTTCAAAAATTTTTTTGTTTTTCTTCAAATCGATTTGCCGGATTTGGACTCTTTGGTTCAAGATTGAGAACCGCAACAAAATCGAGTCCGAACTGGAGCGAGGTCCCTCGCGGGCTTGTTACAGAGGGCTTGAAGTTAAATACATGTAACCTAGGTAGAATTAAATTAAGTTAGGGAACCTAATTTGGTTAGAGAAATTTCTGTTTTGATAAAAATAAAAATAGCAATTGCTAACTGACAAGATTCGAATTAATTCAAGTAAACGAGGGGCTAAAAATAAATAAATAAATATAATTCAACATTAGGGTCTTAAAAGTAAATACATATTTCAGGGGCCTTACACCCTCCACTGGGTGATCGGCTAAGAACTCCGCTACTGCTCTCCCCTTAACAGACTTGCGAGTTATGTACTTCAAATCAAATTCAAAGAGAAGAAGTAACCAACGGGCTAGCTGTCACGACCCAAACCCGGCCCTATGGGTTTAGCATCAGAATCGCCAAGAATCCGAGATTACAAGGCCTTAACAAGAATACAAGAAACAGAGTATGTGGAAGCCAATACAGTAAATAACTAGTGTCCATTGAGCTGTGTAAACTTGTATGCCAAAAACATTTTTATGCATTCATACAGTTCAAACAGTACAATCTATATTCAGTCTATACAATCATTTACAATCAGTCAATACAGGGATCAAATCCCTAGACAACAAAAGATAACAAAGAGGCGGCCTTACACAAAGGTACAAAACAAGAAGGAGGCCGATAGGGGACACAAAACACCCCAAGCCATAGCATGGCAACTGAACCTCACAAAGGAGGCACATAGGTGGCTTGACAAAATCGGGGACCAATCCCACGCCCTAGCTCTGAGAACCTACATATATATATATAAAAAGGAGCTAGAGCCCATGAATAACATACAGAAAGGGTTATGAATCAATGTCCTTACAAAGAATGAAATCTTCATTAAACAAGATTTCTTTCAAGATTTTAGTCAATCACCATATGTGGTACATCCATTAGCCTATAAAAGAGGGTCCAAAAGGACCGGTCTTCCAACAAAGAATGATGATCATCAATCAAGAAATGATGGTTCCACAAGGAAACCGATAGAGCTCAGAATAAAGAATACCAATGCTAAGGATGCCACAATAATACAGACATACATTCATTCAAGAACAATATCACCGATAAACAATAAGATTCAAAAGATAACCATTTTGAACATATCTTTACACCATTGTTACTCACAGAGATTGGGCTAATAGCAGCTAGAGTGCGTCCCCGAGAGCCAACCCTAAACAGTTAACAAATAGAACACACACTAAGTTTCACAGTCGAAAGGATGTAATTTAAATCCCTAAATTTCCTCGGCGTGGTTCTATGTCTAAATCCTCATTAAGATGCCTTAAACTAGGCCTAAGAATGCCTAGGATGGGATGAGGATGCAAAATGTGCATGTAAATTTTTTTTGAAACAGGTCCCCGCCGAGGTTCCCGAGCGGCATGCAAACAAAGGACCCGCCGAAGGCTAACTTCCGAGGTGATGAACAATGCAAAAATACTGGATGCACGATTTTCCCGCTCGAGCGTGAAAAACTCCGCTCGAGCGGACTGTAAAACATGCTAAGAACATGCTAAGAGATGATTCTTCGCCGAAGCACTTCGCCGAAGGACGGCCAAAATCTGGAAAATCCAGATTCAACCTCCAAGTTCCAAACCAAGTTTTGATGCTCCAAACTTGATCCTCTTGGGCCCATTTTCTGGAAAACTCTTTCAAACACATAGAATAATAAGTTTTAAAGCTCAATTTAAGAAATCAAGGCCCAAGGGTGTTTCAATTAAACTCAATTTTCATGAACAATTTCGAAACATGACATGCACGATCCTTAAACAATTTCAAGCTTCCAAACTAGCTCAAATGAGCTCCAATCTTTGAAAACAATGTGGAAACATGGACTAATATATGAACATGAGCATGCATGTGACAATTAGCCGAGAATTCAACTTCAAAATCACCAATTCAAACATGCAACAATGGAGGTCCAATTCAACAATTATGAACTAAATCATGGCCTAGCTCTCTAATTGGGCATGAACCATGCAAAATGAGGCTCAAAGACAACAAGAAGACAATGAGTTCTTTACCTAGAGTTCCAATTACAAGGTGAGGAGGTTAAATTATGCCAACTACACTTCAATTCCAAGCAATCCAAGCCAAAATCTACAAGGCCAAGTCAATTCTCTCTCTCTCTCCCTAAACTTCTTCTTTGGTCAGCTAGAGCAAGCAAAAGGCTGAGGAAAGCTTTGATCAACATGTACTAAGGCTTAATATAATATTCTAAGTGGCCCACTAGGAGTGGCAATATGGTAATTACACATAAGTTTGCAATTAACTCACTTTATTCTAATTTAATCATTCCTAATCCATTTTCAGATAAATATACCATAAAATCAGAAATATTCTACTGAGTCTAAAACTTCAAACGGTTTCTAAATCGGCCGCCGATAAGGCCTTCAATTAGCAGTTTAAACATACGAATTCAAACAGATAGTCATTCAAGCAAACAGATACAATATGCAATATAATGCATAAACTTATTCAATTTCGATCTCAATCAATCCATTCAAGATTTGATTAACCCTTATCACCATTATCATTCATTTAGCAATAATCAAGATATAATCTGGTTATTCAAGATTTACGAGGGTTGTTACACTAGCCTACCCGTAAGCGCTAGTTTCTCAAAGAGATATTTGATGGGATCCAATTTCAAAACATGAATTCCGGAGTGAGCTAACAGGTAGTGTCTCAACTTCCTGGTAGCCCATACCAAAGCTAAGCAAGCCTTCTCGAGTGGAGTGTAACATGTCTCATATTCCAGCATTTTCTTGCTTAGGTAATAGATGGCCTTCTCCACTTTGTCCTCAGATTCTTGCGCAAGGATACAACCCATTGTCGTGTCGGTTACTGACAAATACAAAATCAACGGCTTCCCTGGCTCTGGCAGCGACAACACGGGTGGGTTCTGTAGATATTGCTTGATTTGCTCGAAAGCAACTTGGCATCGGTCATTCCATTGGAATTTCTTTCCTTTCTTTAGGAGATCAAATAGTGGTTCACAAGTCAAGGTTAATTTTGTAATAAATCGTTTCATGAATTGCACTTTACCCAAAAAGCCTCACACCTCATTTTCAGTCCTTGATGGTGGCATTTCTAAGATGGCCTTGATTTTGGAAGAATCGACCTCGATGTCGTTTTGTGTAATCAAGAACCCTAGCATTTTCCCTGCTGTGACACCTAAAGTGCATTTTTGAGGATTCAGTTGCAATCGATATTCTCTGATCTGTTGGAAATTTTTTTCAAGGCGGTGTAGTGGCCTTCTCTTTCCTTGGACTTGACAATCATGTCGTCCACGTACACCTCAACCTCTTTGTGGATCATATCATGCAAGATCGTAGTTGCAGCCCGTTGATGAGTAGCCCCAGCATTCTTCAAACCGAACAGCATCACCCTATAGCAGTAGGTTTCCCACGGTGTGGTGAAGGCAGTCCTCTCCCTATCTTCGGGTGCCATCAAGATCTTATTGTACCCGAAAAACCCATCCATAAATGAGAGCAACGCATGGCCTGCGGTAAACTCTACTAACTCGTCGATGTACGGTAGCTTCGGACTAGCTTTGTTTAGATCTCTGAAATCCACACACACCCGAATTCTGGCATCTTTCTTCGGTACTGGAACAGTGTTAGCCAACCAAGTAAGATACTCAGATACTAGCAAGAACCCTGTATCTATCTGCTTGGTGACCTCTTCCTTGATTTTTGGAGTCCAATCCGGAAGTATTCTTCGAAGCTTTTGCTTGATGGGTCGGGCCTCAAGGTTAAGAGGGATCCGATGCTGTACAATCTCAGGATCGATTCCAGGTATGTCTTCGTAGGACCACGTGAAAACATCTTTGAAATCTTTTATAAAGCGACTAAGCGCTCGCGTTCCTCTGAAGACAACGTGGACATGATCTGGACCAGACGCAGATCCTTCTCAGCACCAATGTTAATTGAAGTGATTTCATCAACCAGGGGTTTTACAAACCTCTCATCCTCTTGATCAATCAAATGTTTCAAAATCGGAAGAATTTCTTCCTCGTCGTTTTTATCAAAGTTTTGAAAGTCCTGATTAATGCAATACACAAGTGGCACAGAAAAGTACTCAAAAATAGCAGTGGTACCATTCTCATTCACAACTTCCAGTTCGTCCAATTCCTCGGTTACAACAGACTCAAAAGAAAAGGAAAAAGACGACCTAGACAAAACAACAGTATCCGGGTTACCAACCCCACGAATACCGGACTCTGACTCAGAAGAACTAGAATCTGATTCCGACTCCACAGACTCCGTGGAATCAAATTCTGATTCACTACCTGATTCAGAACTGCTGGACAAAAAGCCCTCATCGAACTGCCAAACGAAGGAGGGTACGATAGATGCATCTAGAATGCTGGAAGAAGGGCCCATAGCCGATTGATCTCCAATCATGGAAATAGAGAAGTCATCCCTCAAGCTCACTGGTGTGATCTGAGGATCCGAGAGGAGACAAGCCAGCTCTGCTCCCAGCTCAAGTTCTATGCCATCAGACTCATCCTCTATACACTGTTCAGCCTCAGCTGGTAGGTTAGTCTGCTCTTCCGCAACTTCATCCCCTTGCAACTGTAGATCGAAAAAGATTTCAAAGCCGGGCAAACGCCGCTTTTCTAAATTCAACCATGGCTCAAGAAAGCTGCAGAATGGAAAATCTTCCCCCTCTCGGACAAAGCGGCCGTTCAGGGTTCCTTGAATAGGTCTGCGCACCAACTCATAGTGCTTCCCAGTTTGTTTAGCCTTGGCCCTTCCTGCCATTTCCTTTCCCTTTCTTACCCAATCCTCTTTGGTAGGCGTGTAACCTAGACCAAAGATATAAGGGTTGTATGGCACTTTGGCCAATACAGCGACGCCCTTTTGGCCGCTCCTTCCCAATCCCATTCTGGGTACATGTTGCAGCTTATTTATAAGGTAGACGGATTAGGTACTAACATATAATCCCTCATCAACAACCAGAATATCTTGCACTACCCAGGCCTCGGCCAAGGTGAACCCAGACAAAAAGACATCCTCCTCGCTGTGTACAATTTCCAAGACCGGTGTACTGACTTCCGGCGGCGAATGTACGGAAGAGTTTCCAAAAACAATAGCTACCCCCTTCCTATGGAGGTACTTCAGCATCTGATGTAGAGTGGAAGAGACAACTCTTACTTGGTGTAGCTACGACCATCTAAGGAGTAAATTAAAGGTGGCTGGAATATCCAAGACGTGAAATTCAATGTCCTATTGCGCCGGGCCAACCTGAGTTTTGATCCGCACTGTCCTCATCACTTCCCGACTTGTATTGTCATAAGCCCGAATCACCTGGGCTGTTGGTACAAAGTCTGTGGGTTTCAAATCCATAGCATAGGCTGTACACAATGGACACACATTAATTGTAGACCCGGTATCAACCAAAACAACTGGTATCCACTTCTTTTTACATTCCACAGAGATGTACAGTGGCTTGTTGTGCTCAGAGCCCTCAAGCGACAATTCCTTATCTGTGAACGTTAAAGTCGGTGAAGCGCCACCCGGGAAAACCAGTTCCACTAACTGCTCAGAGGTTGTGTCGATGGAGAGCTTAGCCTTATCCATTGTTGATAGGACGGCTTGTCTATGCACCTGTGAAGCCATGAGCAAACCCCAGATGGATATATCTGCCTGAATCTTCTTCAGCTGCTTCAGTACAACTTCTTCTTCTAGCAGTTTATCTTTTTGTTTCTCGGGTTCCTTGTCTTTCCTTGATGCTTCTGGTTGGTCCAGGTGTGGGGCCTTAAAGTACCGCCCACTCCGAGTCATATGATCAACTTCCTCGGCATACCATGTATTATTGGCAGATTCTGTCCCCAATCTTCATCCGTGTGGGCAAGATACAAATCATCATCTTCACACTATATTCCTTCAACAACCGACAAGCAACTGTCTGGTTCCGTTATAAGCACTTCTGGTTCCGCAACATAGTTAGTCCCTGCAGGACCTTTGGCTTTTCTAACCTTCTGGTCAGTCTCAGTTCTTTCCTGCTCGAACCGCTTCAGTGCGGCCTCCTGTTTTGTATCGGCTGTACAAGCTACCTAATTCTTGAGCAAAATTCTTAGTACCGGTACTCTCCGGCAACTTCCCCTTGTTGTTGACTATTCCGACCGTTGTAGCAATCCCCGTTTCCGACTGTTCTTGCTTCGGTTGAGACCCCTCATCAACATCTGGCTCATCACTAAGCCACCCTATATTATCCGTTGATCCATTCATATCAAACCAATCAATCTGTACATTTCCCAGATCCTGTTCATCAAAGAACTACAGATTACTGATGTCCTCCTCCATTAGCAATTCCACCATTGGTTTGGCTTGGCTAGTTGGCACAATGTAACAGCAAGGGTTGTACTTTTCTTTAGTTAAGCTTATGGAGCCCTCAGGCATACCTTCTTCTACCATAGCCACCACCACGGGTTTGGGTTGGGATATGGGCGCGCTCATTATGCACAAGTCTGTGCTTTCTAGGATGAACATCGCCGGCTTAGGTAGGTGAGAGGGGGTGATGTATATGCTAGGGTCGTATGGGACGACCATTGTTTGGATAAGGTTTACTTGCCTAGGTGGCGGGGGTTGGTTATGTGGTGGGAGAGGATTTGTAGTGACGTTAGGCTTATCAAGAGGCGCTATTACTTTGTTGTCAATTAGATCCTGAATCTCATGACGGAGTCTAAAGCATAGGTCAATGTCATGACCATGCTACTGGTTGAAGGCGCAATACTTGGCCGGGTTGTGTGTAGGAGGGAGGAGATTAGGCAATGGGCGCGGTTCCAAGGGCTTCAGATGCCCCTTTCTGATCAGGACCCCAAAGGCTTTAGATAGAGACATGTAGAGTGGGGTGAAAACCCTCTGGCCCCGGGGTGGGTACTTTGCAGGTTGTGGGGTAGTTCCAAATGTACCAGTAAAAGGGGTGGCTGTTTTCGGTGTCGTGGTGACCATACCAACATCAGAGGTCTTTGCAGCTACATTACTACTCGTAGCCGCATTTGAATTGCGGGTAAAGGCCCTCTTAGGCTGCTCTTTTTCATGGTCAATCAGACCCTATTTCATCGCATCCTCTATCTGTACCCTTATCTCATGAAGGTCAGCAAATGTAGGTAGGGGTAAGACAATCATCTTCTGTAGCAGCTTTGGTTGCAGATTATGGACGACCATTCTTATCTGGTCTTTTTCAGCTAGTCGAGTTGTCATCATGGAGGCCTTGGCCCTCCATCGAGTGACGAAATCGGAGAAGCCCTCCTTTGGGTCTTGAGAGTAGCCTCGACATCACGAGTTGTGACTTCGATTTGAGTGTTATAGGAATATTGGGCGACAAAGGCCTCAATCATCTTTTCCCAGCTCCTCTTCACAGAATCTTCCAGTTTAGCATACCAAATAGCCGCGATACCCGACAGGGTTTGGCCAAAGAGGGATAGCTTCTGCAATCTAGTCAGGTCCATCAGCCGCTACAAATATCTGAAAATAGCTACAAATGGACCATGGGATCGCCTGAGCTGTCGAAGTGGTCTATGTGTGGCATTTTAAATCTATCCGGCAATGTCACCACCGAATCTGTATAGCCGTCCTCTATATCTGGGATTGAGTTAATGCCCTGAGCTCGTTTGAAAAGCTTCTCAAGCTTGCTCACTTTCAGAGCGGTAGGATCGACTTCAAACTCAAACGGTGCCTCGGTTGGTAGACCAGCGCTTTGGAAGTCCGGTGGATCGCCTCGCTGAATGTCCGCATTCTCGAAATTAGTCAGATCCCCGGTATTGGAACCCCGATCGTGGATGTGAAGCAGAAACTGTTGCTTGTTGTGGTTGTTGTTGCTGTTGAAGCCTAGCAATTAGTTCAGCCTGTTGGGCTGCAATCATTGTTTGGCGAGCGGTAACTTCTGTTTGGCAAACAGCGTCCAGCTGCATGGCCTCGATGGTTTGTTGAAGTTGATGCATCATATCCTCCATACTGTCTGAAGGGTGTTGATCTATCAGAACTGGTGTATACTCTCTTTCTGGGTTAGAAGCAGAAAACTAGGCCTAACTGCGCACAGGCGATGTAGATAGTGACTGCTGAATTGGCGATTGTTGAACTGGTGATCTATGTTTGACTGTCCTCCGTCTTGTAACCGGGGGTAGTGAAGCAAACACTGGCTATCCTCCAATAAGATCCTCAGATTGGTAAATCCTCCTGACTCTGGTCTAGAGTGCTCGGGAAGAAACTACATCGTCGGAAGCAATTGTGAAATACTACCTTGCAAAAAGAAAATAAAACAAAAAAAAAAGAAACAACAATCAACAAACGCACAGCATTTCGGCTTAGACAGAAACAACACACAGTTGAAATCATAAGCTGGACAATCTATACTCAAACACTGATTTCTGCCCTCAAACTGATGCCCTCAAATTGATACCCAAACTTGCAACTGATACATGCATTCCTGCAGAGCCACACTCCAAAAGCACATATCAAGCAAGTGAGAGCCAAAACACCCCTATGATGGGGTAGGGTTTCCCTGTCCTAGTTTCATCAGGAACTAAGGATTCACTGCGCAAACATGCGATTTCATACAAACTGACATTCGGGTGAGCAACCTGTCCTAGATTAGAACGGTCTCTATGGCTTTCAATATGCAACTAGGCTAGATGGCCAAAGGGGGTACCTCAGCAAGACCACCTAATAAACCTCTCACACCTAACACCGAGAAGTGAAAGATGGATCAAACGGTACAACGGTAGTCCAGATCCAAGGTTTGTGTTCCCATCGTGGTAGAGCCTGCAACTGGTCAGCCTTATGGCACGCTTTTCCAAGCAAGCCACTGGCAAACCACTCAAGAATAGCAGATAGCAAACACTGTGACTTAGGCACGCCGATGCAAATGCAAATGCAAAGAAACACATAAGTGTAAATAAAACAACATATCATGAGTTCGAGTCAAGTTCTCTAAATCCCTAGCAGAGTCGCCAAAAACTATAGTTAACTTTCTTCGCGCCCCCTTTCAGAGAGCTTGAATTAGTCCTACAGTTTGGACTCCTGTCATGGTTCTGAATCTAGTCTCACAAGTGCAATGTGAAATTGATAATCACTAAAGAGTCCAATCTGGCAAATCATTTTGGAAAATCGATTTTGAACAAATAATACCAAAATTAGACTGCTTTGCCAGATTATAGAGTCGCCACATAAATATTTTATTTTGAGAAAATTTAGGAAACCCTGACTCGTGCCAAAGGCCACGTGTTCGTCATCACCAAAGTTGTCTCGGCTCGAGAACTTGGATCTGAGAGGGGAAGGTTTTGAAATGGGCACCCCCTCTCGCTCGATTAAAGGATCGATCTCTATTAAGCATGATATATTGTTTCATAAACCTCATGTGTTCTTATTTCGGTTTTTAGCTAACTTTACTATGTGACGCACACAAGCAAGTATAGACTATGTCGCGAGAATTGAAACGAATTCAACTCATGTTTGTTTTTGAAAATGGTTTGAATTTGACACCCTCAAGTGGGCTAAAACACAGATTTGCCACCAAACATGATGGGCTTAAAAGATGATTTGCCATTTCGCCAAGTGGGCTTAAAACTCACATTTGTTGAATTGTTCCAATTCAAGCAACCAAGCCTTCATCCACAGGCATTCATTCAGTTTAGCATTTAAGCACATAGTCGTATGGCAAGCATGCTATCATGGCAACACTCATACTCATGCAAGTATGCTAAAGCGTAAAAGCTTACCGAGTACTCCAAGCCAAAACAAAAGCTAGTTAGAAAAATGCATGATCCTAACTATACAAAATGCCTAATGCAACATATGCAATAATGCAATTAATAGGGTCGGCTACTAATATGGCATATGATTCGATTTGAATAACATGTGATAAACACGTATTTAAAGAAGTGTATTGAAATGACAATGCAGTTTGAATGATGTGCCAAGCCTTGCTGCATACAAGACAAATAAATGATACAAACATGCAAGCATAAGGTATGCTAATTGAAATATGCCCCTAATTTAACCATCGAAAGCGGTTAAATAAAAGGGAGAAAGACGTGGAGTGGAAAAACATGCACACACACACACGCACACTTATTATAACATTGCGCCCTCACGAAGAAGGGTCCGAACGAATAAGCATTAACTAGTTACGCTAATTAAGCTAACTATTACAAAACAAACTAATTAACTATTCTAGCTAATTAATTATTACAACACAATTGAATAACTAGCTACGCTAAGCTAATTAAAATATTACAAAACGAATTGAATGATTAGCTACGCTAACTAACTAGTAAAGTGATTTAAACGGCCTCGAGAGACGAGGGATGCATGCATGCTCGGTTGCTTCCTCCTGAAAATGCTCTTGCCTTGCCATCAGATGCCTCTGTTTGCACTCATTTGATCTTGGAAAATTACACCAACTTCCAGATTGCCTCTGCTCCAACACAGGAACAAACTTGCAAAATTATTGGTTCATTGGTCGGCCACAAAAGTGGTCATCGGCCACCTTAATCGGGTCAAGTTGACTAGTTTAAGTGGCCGGTCGGCCACCGCCATTTTTTGGACTTCTTCTTTTGTTGCAACAGAGAGCAACAGGGGCAAAACAAAGCATTTTCAAGGAATATGTGTACTGTTACACTCCTTATTATTTCTCAAGCTCAAAGGAGTGTAGCTCTTGGCTTTCAAGCCATCAACCACGCATTTCAATGCATGATGGCTAGAAAACCAAGCTTGTACAAGCTTAATGAATGCACAAACAAGACTCAAAGGACCACCACCTTATCACGCATGATCAAGGGTGACGATGACTAAGAAAAATGACACGTTTCATCACTTTGAGTATGAAACGTTCCATTTTTCTTGTGTTTGGATTAACGTCTGATCCAAACACATGCAATGCAACACGACATGCTTATCTTGCTCAAGTTTTACTTGTCATGTTTTGTTTACATATTTTACATTACCGATTAGTCCTTTAACCGATTAAGTCCAAAGTAAGAGTCCTATAATTGGAAAGAGGGCCTAAGCCACAAGTACCTTGAGCATGAAAGAGGCCTCATGCTGTTGGTTAGTAGAAACCCTCAAGGGAGGATTAAAACCATTAGGCATGAGAGCCTCAATTTCACACTCAAGCCAATAAGGGGCTCAAGACCATTTTCAAAACAAAGTAAAGAGTGAAGAATAGAGGGAGGTTGCAGACATTTCAGTGCTGATATGGCATGCAAAAAGACACTAAATCATGCAAGTAACTCATGCAAGTGATCTTAAGAGCCTAAAACATTAAGCTAATGAAAGAGATTGCACCACAACCACACAATACAAGCCTCAAAGGGCCAAACTAACTCAAGGTAGAGTTAAGACATGCCAAAACAGTGGCCAAAACATACTGAGATTGAGGCACAAAATGCTATAAAAACATGCTCACATGTTAGCTTGTAAATAAGACTCAAGGCACAACTCGCAAAAGCAATGAAAGAGCGAAATGAATGAGCATGTGACAGAGCTATAAACATTGAAATCACATGTAAAATGATGCTATAACATGCAAGCAACTCAAACACTTCATGCTTAAAGCCTTAAAACAATGAGCTAGTGAAGACCATTACACTATAGCCATGCAATTCAAGCCTCGAGGGACTTAACCAGCCCAAAACAGAGTTAAAGTAGACCAAAATAGTAGGTAAAACATGCTGAAGTTAAGCTAACATAAGCTAGAATAATAGGCTAAACCATTAGGCATGCTAGACTAGTAAGCACAATTGCACTACAAGTACAACAAGCAAGCAACAAATGTTCCAACCAACCCAAAATAGAGTTGAAACATGCAAAAACAGAGCCTAAAACATGCTTGAACTAAGCTAACATAAGATACAAAATCAAGCCAATATGTGAAGCTAACTAGGCATAGAAGCAAGACACAAGGAGAGGAGGCTAACCCCTCCTATTTTGGATTTCAAGAGTTGATTTTTACCATTGAAATAACTCTTGATTTCAGTGGTTTAAAGGCCTAAAAATTTTGATTTAAAGGTGGTAAGAAATGGCACAAAAGGCTTCACAAGCCAAAGAGTAAAAAGAGGAGACAACCCCCTAACTCACTAAGACTTAAACCACCATTTTGAAACCTTAAAAATAGAGTTTTTTATGGTTGAAAAACCAGGTCAAAACAGTGTAAAAAGATAGCCAAGCAATTGATTAAAGCAAAGTCTACAAGGCAAGTCCCTTACCTCTTGAAGCACAACACAAAATCAGTCACAATTCCGAGCTTTAACCACCCTTAGAAGCTCAAACCAAGCCTCAAAGGACCTCGGCTCTAAGATGAAGATGTTTGGTTAAGGGTTTAGTGCAAAACTGTAGAGAATTCTCACTTTCAAGCATAAAATAAGAAGAAAGAGAGAGAGAAAGAGAGAGAGAGAGAGAATTCTAGAGAGAGAGAGAGAAATTTGCTCTAAATTGTGTAACCCCTCAAAATGGGAGAGAGACCCCCCATTATATAGAAAATCAAGCTAAAGGCTTGTATTCATCCCTCCATACACGTGTATGGAGATGAGCATCAGTGAACAACAGCTAGCACAACTGGCAAAGAAATATTTGAAAAAGGAAAAAAATGGTCGTCAGTTATCATCAGTGGCCGACCGGCCATCAATGTAGCCGACTGGCCATCAACATTGCTGACTGGCCACCACTAGTGGCCGACAGGCACAAGTCATGGCCGGTACACTAGGGGGATAGCCGACCGGTCACCCTTTCCTCCAGAAGTGAAGCAACAAGCTTTTGGCCCACAACCAAGCACAAAACAAACAAGATTGGAGGCTCCAAGGCAAGGCGCTTAGCCGAGACCTTCAGGGACTCAAAATGAACATGAGCAAGCACAATCATTGGGTATTCAAATGAAGACGTCCAAGTCTTGAGGACGGTTAAAAATAGGGTGTCTACAGTAGGCTTAACTAGCACTACCAAAAATCCCACTTTACCCGTTGCTAACCGGAAGGGAAGTGGTACCTCTTTTGCGTGTGTTTTCGGTGTTTCATCCCGGACACTCAGGCCAACTTAATCAATTTCATCTACACCTCCTATCCGGACTTACCAACATATTTACCGCAAAACATTTCAATAAATTTATTTCGCAACATTTCTTTCTCAATGCAAATGTTTTTAAATCTCAACTCAAAACTTTCAACAATGCAATATTGGAAATGCCAATACAATATATGCCAAAGTTAAATAATAACCTTGTAATAATCAATTGAATGAACATGCAATGCAATAATCGTCATCACTATATAACATTCTCAACGATGATTCATCATAATCAAACTTTCCATTCCTCTTTCAACATTGTCAAGCATGATACCAATAATTTCATTTAAATTCATCAACAAATGAATACTTTCACATTTCGTATTAAACCAACAATTTGTTACTTCTTAACTTTATCTACAATTACAACTACAAATTTCCATCTCCATGTTTCACATATTCTATGCAATTCATCATTTCTACAATGGCAAAAGATATTTTTCATTCCATTTTTCTATTGTGACATAACAACAAATTGATTAATTTTATAGACCCTCAACCCATGTCAAAAAACAAAATCCATAAATTTGGGTCTTTGGCTAAGATTAGGTATCTCCTCACCTTTTTAAAAGGATACACACACCAAAAATTTTCTCTCATGTGATGAAAGTGAAACCCTTAAGGATTAACTTAGAGAGATTTGAGATTTTAAAACCCACTTTTGAAAATCCCTACATTCTTGAGCCAAAAATCAAAGCCCTTATAATATCCCCAAGAAAACCCCAAAATCAATATTAACCTTGCAAAACATGTATATATAACTCAAAGAAGTCCTTACCTCAAACTTTGGAGAAGAAGAGAGAAGAAACCTCCAAAACCAACAGTGTAAAAACTCGATCTCTACAGCACAAAGTGAAGCCCTCGTTTAGCTTTCCAAAGTTTGTGAAGGATGATCGATCTAAACCTCAATAGATAACAAGAAATCAAGAGTTTAATGTGTTTGGTGGATGTCTAATGAAAGAGAAGAGAGAGGAAATGTTACTTTTAGAGAGAGAGAGAGAGAGGTGCAAAAAATGAAATCCACATAGCCGCAAAAGAAAAGAAAAGCAAAATTTTCGGACTCAGCGGAGTCCCGCACATGTGGCACCTACGCCCGCACCTGCGGAGCGTCCTCCCGCATGTGCGGCAATCACTCCTACATGTGTGGTGGTCCTCCCTCGTACTACCAGCCGCACCTGCATATAATGCAGTGTGCAGCCCAAAAATCTCCTCCCTCACCGCACGTACGACTTCCTATCCCACACGTGCAGCCCTTCTCCGTACTTGTAGCCCAAGGCCCGGCACGTGCGGCCCTGGCCCTTTAACCCAGAATTTTCTCTGCTCAAGTCCAGACACTCCGGACTCGACCGTACACCCTCCAAAACAAGTAATACTCAAACCCGGAATAAACAAGGATTGGAATTTGAGAAAAAAAACTTCCGAACGCAATGAATCCAATGAAGACAAAGAGTGAAGTGACGTACAACAAAACCGGTCATCACAGTTTCTATTGTGCATCCGGCTACTTTTGCTCTGTCCGCCACTGGTTTAGCCGTGCAACACGCATCGTCGTGCATAGCTTGCACGGCATGCCACCATGCTGACATTGTGCGGCTCGTCTTCTAACTTGGTCAAACCTCCACTCTCAGTCCGTTTGACTACCTTCCTTATAGCTCGGTCAAAGCGTTGACCGCTATTATGAGGTAGCTAGATCCACGAATGTAGGCCTTTTGGTAGTTTGGCCAAACTTTTTTGACCAGTTCAATCCATTGTTCGCCCTACGCTAAGCTCTTTCCAAGACATAGCTCAAACCAACTCGCGGCCCAAGCCTCAAAATCACTTCCATCTGGCTCGGCCAAATTTGGCTATACAAATTACCCTCTTACATATAAAATAATAAAATAATATATATATTTTTGTTCATGCCATTTCAAAGGAAATAATACTCATCTTCTTTGGTTTAAATCAAACAAAAAATTTGTTTTTTTTATATTTATTTTTTGTGTTTTTTTTTACTGAATTTTTAAAATATTTTAAGCAATTTTTATTTTTATTTTTTAAATGCACCTAATCTAGATATACTTAAGAAGTATAATATTTTGTGATTTTTTTTTTAATTCACCAAATATAAAAATACAAAAATTTATTTTATTATCTTATTTTGTTGTATTCAATAATTTTTTTTTTATTTTTTTGGGTACAAATTTTATGCTTTTTAAATATATCTAGATTAAATTGATCTAATCTAAATATAATGGTGGAAATAAAATGAAAAATTATATTCACTCAATAAAAATATGCTCGTGTAGAATTTAACAATGAAAAGTTATAGAATGTAGTTATGATAATAGGAAAAAAAAATGGTAGAAAAAATGACAAAATGGTCATTTCAAAATTTTTAAGGCAAGACATCAGCAATTCAGAGGATAATTTGTAATCAGTTTACAAATTTCAAGAAGGGGAATGTAATTTTCAAATATAAAAGGGAGATTTGTATTAAACAGAAATCTTAGGGGGTGTTAGTGTAATTTATCCATTTTTTTTATTACACTAATAACATTACAACATCATTCTTGTAAAGTTAAATTTTTGTTTGGATATAATTTTATGCATAGAGTTTTGCTAATGGCCCATATTAGCAAAAGGAAAAAAAAAAAATCTAAATTTTTTTGTTTTAGTGATTTTTTTCAAAATTATGTCAAAATTTTTTATTTTTTTGGTCCATTTTGTCAAGACAAATCTAAAAATTATGGTACCGTTGGGTAGAGTTTTGTAAATGTGATTTGAGAGTGTAAGTTGTATTTTGAGTTTGTGTGTTGTAGAATTATGATTTGAGTGTAGAAAATTTGTTTGGTAAAGAGTTTTGAAAAGAGTTTTGATTTGAGTGGGGAATTGTTGATGTGATATTTGATATGTGATACAAAAATTTACAACTCATAACTAAACATACAACTCAAAATTATTTTAAAATACATAAAAAATTTTAAAAATTTCAGAAAATATTTTTTTCGATTATATATATATATAATTCACTATTCCGATCAACCGACTGGACGACCGGCCGGACGTGCCGTTAAGTAAAATTTTTTATAAAAAAAAGAAAAATGCGTCTATCAAAATAGAAAATCGTAGGTGTTCTGTGCAGAGTTTTGGAATCATCGTTTGAAAACACTAACCAAATACCATACTTGAATTAACGTGTAGAATCATGATTTGAATTTACAACCAAACAGAGCCTTTTTTGAAAAATTCAAAAAAAAAAAAAATCACTAAAGACGAAAATAAGTTAAAAAATATTACTTATTTTGAATTTTTTTGAAAAAAATTATAATTTTCTAATCGGTCTTGTGAGCTAAATCTAAAAACTTAAAAGCTTTTTGAATTTTTTTTTTAAAAATTCATTAAAGACGGAAACAAGCTTTAAAAGAAGGCAAAAAAAACCATTCACAAAACACTACTATGCATAATATTGCTCATTGAAAATAGTTAGATACATGAAAGTTTATCTCGAAAATCATTCCGAGAATGAGGTGATTGTTGTGGATTTAACATTGATGAGATATGGATTATACTTGAGAGGGAAGATTTGCATGACGTTAGACTTAACGCCAAGCTAACTCATTGACGCCCTGCCAACCGAGATGAATAGTTCCTTGTAGCGAGAATTTAGATGGAATGGTTGGAGGCATGCTGGTCTGATGAATCGGTTAGAGTAGCTCGACCGAGGTGGTCTGCTTTCACATAATCCCCAATATATAGGTAATGGTGATCTTGTATACCGGGTCAGGTTACGTGGGTCAGCTTATGGGAACGCCAATGGCGGCGGAACAATCGCGCCCACGAACGCCCGCCAACTGACGCTTCGCAGTGCAAAGTAATGCGGACATCGTGGTACGGTTATATGTGTACTGTGGGCGATAAGCGAGGAAAGGACAAAAGACATCTCCCTAGCACGCATCACAGTTAAACGGACGACGTAATGTCTTGGTGGAAGGACAAAACTAGAAATAGGAGAAAAAACGGCGTTGGAGGTAAGGAACTCACTCAAAATTACTCCTCTCATTGTCTTCTTCCTAAGTTATCGACTTGATCGCTTGAGGGTCTTTATTTTTGTTGTATAGATATGTAGATGGCACTGCCACCGACGCTCAGGCGTATGGAGAGTAGAGGATATTTCGCCCCCGTACAATACTTAAAATGATTTTTATCCCTAAATATACCACTTTAGGCACTTTTTCTATGTAACATTATTGTCCTTCATTAGAAAGTAATTGAAGTAATAAAGCAAGGTGTTTGGGGTTTGCTTTTTTTTATTATTTTTTTGTTGATTATTTTCATCTATAGATTTTTTTAATTTTTTCAAAAAATTTTAAGATTCTTGATTAACAAATTGAAAAATTAAAATTAAAATTAAAAAATAAAACAAAAAAAATAGTGAATTTTTTTTTACATATTTTTTATTTTAATTTTTAAAAAATTTATCTACACAATATGAATCAAAAAATTAAAAAGATTAACATAATTAAAAAAATACTAAAAAAAAAAAAAAGCCCCTTGGAATTTGTAAACAGCCATTACGTAGGGTGATTGAATTGGAAGCCTTTTTTTACCTTCCTGCTGGTCTCCACGTAGGTCTAAAAGTCTGAAAAATATTTTAGAGTTTTAATTCTTGAGCTTTCATTTACGATGTAACGTGTGTGTATATATATGTATTTTTAAGATTAATATATCATTAGAGTTTTAATTAAAATTTCTTAATTAGGACTCTCCATCATTGTCATTGCCGAAAAGTCTGGAGAAAAACTACAAAACAGTGTTCATGATGAGACAGTCCTACTAGCGCCACATGAGACAGTCCTCTACGATTAGAAGAAATGTACAACAGAGAAAGTTCCAATCCTAAATTGTGATCCATATTTGAAAACCAAAGCTTCCTTTTAGAGAGAGAACAAACGTGTCTTAGAGAGAGAGAGAGAGAGAGAGAGAGAGAGAGAGAGAGAATGTTGGAAGGGAAAGGTGTAGTGAAGGAAACAGACATGCCAATGAAGATGCAGATTCAAGCCATGGATTCAGCTTCTGAAGCTCTTGATCTCTATGATGTCTGTGACTGCATCTCCATTGCTTCCCACATCAAAAAGGTACTTTACTTGATTCCTCCTATACCCAACTCCTCATATTTATGATCTTCACCTGCATCTCCATTGTGACTTGGGGCTGTTTGTTGCATCTTATGAAAGCTTATTATAGTTTATTTTAATTTAAAAATTTATGTTTGACTGTTTGGTGCAGTTTTATTTGTAATTTATTGGGTAGAATTAGTTTAAATAAATTGAAAACTTAAAAGAGAGAAGTGTTATAACTTCCTCTTTCTGATAATTAAATTTTAACTTTAAAAAACTCTACAAACAGGCTCTTTGAATGCCACGGATTCAAATGGCGGAAATAATTTCTCTTCACATACACAAGATTGTGTATATATGACTCTCTTCAAACTATGCAATAGGGGAGCTTTATGCACTAGGACTACCTTTTACATATCTTTGAAGCACAGATAAGATGGGGCATAGTGATCACATATGGATGTGTCCTTTTATTAAGAGCTGGTTTGGCTTATCCTATATAAGTTAAAAAGTCAAAAAATTACTCTAAAATCTAAAATGATATCATTATTCACCTCAAAAAAAAAAAACATTTTTTTTCTAAAAAAGGACACACCGAATTGATTGGTGTGCAGCCGCTGTGTGCAGCAGTGCCTCCAAAAGAAATGATTGGGTGTGATTTTTACACACCGTTGTTCATCCCATGGGGGCCATCACGGGTCCTGTTTTAATAATTTGAACCGTTCAATATGTAGAAATCATCGAGTACTATATGTCTGCAAAAAATCACATTGATCGGATATCGATAACTATATGATCAAATCAGTTATGTACAACAAATGGATGGTGTTATAATTAATGATTGAAAAATAAATAAATATGATCAGATAGCTATCGATATATATAATGTTCGACGAGTTACACGAAATGTTGATTATTAAATCAAACAAAACCGTCCAATGCTTTGTACAAAAATTAGCCAATAATTTCCAACTCAAATTCACTCAGCCGGTTGTACGGCTGGGGCCCACTCCTCTCTAATCATCTCTTACACATTTTTTTATACAATTTTTTAATACACATTTTTCCATAAAAAGTCAAAAAGTTAATCCAAATCTCCATTTTTTTTTTGTTTTTTTTAGTCCAAAAAGATAAAAAGTGCACTTTTTTAAGACACTCCAAACCAGCCCTAAATAATTTATTTTTTAGAGACAACTATTCTCCCTCTTTTTTAGTATTTTGATACATAAATGTTTATTGTTTTTTGTTTATATATATTGAATTAGTGTCACTTTTTGTTAATTTTGATTATTTATACATAATAAAAATATATAATTTTTTTTTGGCTGTGTCCTCGTTCTGTTTGTGTCTCAATTTTTCTTTCAAAATCACTGTTTATGTTTCCATATCTATATCCATGTTTGTCTTTACGTTTTAACCTGCATTGGGTTCCAATCTTAAAAAATTAACCAACCTAAACTGCATAAAAACGAAAAACTCAGTTCAAATTTATGGGCAATTCAGGTTCAATTTATTGAGTAGTTTGGGTTAGACTTGAGCAAACAAATTTGAGTTGTGGAGTTGAGCTTGAACAACTTTCAGCACAACTCAAATTGAGGTCTCATGTGGGATAAATTTTTTTAACTTGATTTTTGATTATTTTAACCTAATTAAAAAAGGTTCTGTCTGGAATAAATTTTTAACTTTTTTTTTTTGGTAGTTGATTTGATAATTATGAGAGAAAAAATAAAATGATTATGATTTGAATGTGATATTTTATCTTATTGGCTAAATTAGTCTATTTTATCTTTTAATAAACTAATTTAATCCTAACCCATATGCCAAACAAACCTTGAGTTTGAATAATCTTCTAATATGACAAAATCTACCCGAATTGCAACCCTAACGAACCTTGAGTTTGAATAATCTTCCAATATGACAGAATCCACCTGAATTGCAACCTTACCTGATTTTATCAGTGAACCAATTAAGTTTAGTTTAATTGACCACCATAACTTCCTTAGGGCTTAGTCCCTAGGGAGATCATGGATTCAACTCCCCTTAGGGGAGTTGAATTAAGAAAATGTAAGTATTTTTAAGTATTTTGCCGAGGGTGAAAATATTTTATTCTATAGGTGTTAATCTAATAATTAACAATCAACGTTTGCGGATAAAAAAAACCCCATACACTTGTATCAGTAGTCATATGAATTTTTTGCCCATGGTTACTTTTCCTTTGGTTGCCACGTTCACTCTCATTATCGCTTTTGTTTTAAGCTTTGTTTTTTTCTCTTCTTGCGGGTTGGCTTACATGGCTGCAGGAATTTGACAACATATATGGAGGTGGATGGCAATGTGTGGTGGGTTCAAACTTTGGTTGTTTCTTCACTCATTCACATGGGACTTTCATCTACTTTGCACTTGAATCCCTCAATTTTCTTATCTTTAAGGCTGCCTCTGCTTGAATCTTGATTGTATTGATGAGAGAGAGAGAGAGATTTTAAGGGGCAATGACATAGGCTTTGGTGGATTTTCTTTGTATGGTAGACAAATGTGGATTGTTACGAGTGTAATGTATCAATAGGAGACTAGTAGGTAAAATGTTTCCATCTCCTCCTCAATCAGTGAAGAAATTTAGCAAGTTCAAAATTCAAATATACCTCCTCATGTACCAAAATATTCTAAGTTCTAGTGACAAAAATGTCCTCATGTACCAACGTATTCAAGTTCTAGTGACAAAAATGTCCTATCTACGCAATGTGAAGTCATTTATGACTTTCGTTTTCTCTTTATTTCTTTTTAGATAAATTACATTGCTAGTCCTTATATTTTAATATTTTTATCATTTTGATTTTATAATTTCAATTAAATCAATTTTGACTTTCAAATTTAAATTTTTTTACTGTCTTAAATTCGTTCAATTAATTGATTAAATTATTAGCAATTTTTTTGTAGCAAATATGCAAATGAACGACATGTATCATATTTTTAAGAGCAAAATTATAAATTTGATCAATTTAGTGACTTAATTCAATCAATTCACTAAAAAATTTCTATCAAAAATCGTAATAGCGTTATCAATTAGACTATACTAATATAAAATATAAAATATAAAATTAAAGGTTAAAATTAAACCAATTGAAATCAAAGGGGCTAATAGTAAAATGTAAAGACTAATAATATAATTTGGCTTTCTTTTTCTATGTTGTGTGGGAGTATATTTACATATTATTCATTGGCTTGCATATCATTCAGCTCCAAATGTTTAAGAAAATGTTACAATGTCTAAGAAAATGTCATTTTCTTCATCATTGTAAACAAGGTCATTTATCTCTCTCAAGTCTTCTCCCATATTATTGTGAGTGTCACTACAATATATAAGAGTTTTAAAAACTAAATATTTTAGTTCTAAAAGTAAAAATTTTGTTGCAAAAAAACATTTAAGGACTAATTTCTATTGTCATGAGGATAGTCGCTAAAAAGTCTTCCCAAAATTAAAAAACAAGACTTTTAGCGACAATTTTGAAAATGACACTAATAAATAGACTTTTAAAAACAAAATAATTTGGTTTCAAAATAGTTTATTTTTTGAGACAAAAAATTTGATCTCAAAAGGATAATAATTTATCACTAATGTCCAATTTTTATTGCTACAAATATAATAACAGTATTTTTCGTAACAAAATTATTTGGTTCTTAAAAAATAATTTTGTCTCTAAATTTTTTGTCTGTAAAATCTTAATTTTTTTGTAGTGTGTACTTCCTTTTTAACTTTAACTTCTGGCAATGTTCAATATCCAGCGGCGGTAGTGGCGGAGTTAGACAATAGCGATGGCAGAGTTAGACAACAGCAATGGAGACAACGTCAATGGGGACAACGGGCTTTCAAACAAATTTTGCTTTCCAGACCACATCCTTGAGAAGATTGGCGATTTTTCCTAACTCAACTATTTTTTTTTCGTGAATTTGTTGTTTGTTTTTTGTTTTGTTGTTTAGTTGAGGTGACCCTTTGAAGTCTTGTTTATAATGTTGTTATTTACTAATATAATATTTTTTATATTCTCAAAAAATCATTGTCCATCAATTTATTCCCCAACTTTAAAATTGAACATTTAAACCCTTCAATTATAAATTAAATTGCTTTCACTTTTTAAGAAGAGGGTAATAATAGAGTTTTTAAATAGTTGGGAGGTCTCAATGTACAATTTTAAAGTAGAGAGAGATAAATGACATTTAGTAATAGTTGAAGTGTTGTCTGTATAATTAACCTTTTTTTATAAGCAAGCAAAACATAATTTCTTAATAATTGTCTAAATATGGTTTACAAATATATATTTCGAGCTGAACAGTTTCCAAATACCCATCTAGTGTGACCATGTATAAATTTTTTTAAAAAAAATTAACATTAGAGAATCTGAGATCCATATCATTCAACATACTGATCCTGATCTTGTATGCTTCTCTCTGGTGCAATGGACTATTCCACCCACTAGCAGTGAGAGCCTAATAAGTCTGTGAGACCAACACGCCTCTCACAGCCAGTGAATTCACTTGACGATAGTGCACCGGAGAGGAGCCTAACTCCATCCATATTTACAGAGAGTAGAATTTCTGGCCCCAAAAATCCCACATCTTCCAAATTTGTATGAAATACTAAAGCACAAAATCTGTAAACATCTCTTCTACCATCCCATCAAAAACTAGCTTCTCTATGTCACCTACAACTTGCTCAACTTCATCCACAGTGAATGCATGCCTCCAACCCAAATCCCATGCCCCACTAGCCACTCCCTCGCACCTCAAATCTCTCTCCAAAACCGCATAAAGCCCATCTATGGTACGTTTCTTGCCAACGTGCTGCTTACTATAACTCCTCAGATCCCTAAGTCCATCGCTCACTTCCTCCACCAATTGGGCCAGAGAGATGGTGATTTTTGAATTACCTGCATGAGCTAGTAACAATGGATGCACTTTTTGTGTACATCGAATGCTTTTGTGTCGCAAGAGTTCATTTGCACAGTCCAACAAGAGTCTGGTATCAGTTTTTTCGCAATTGTTTAAACAAGAGTCTGCTGTCAATCCATTGAGAGTCTGGTTAGGCTTGATATCAAAGAGCTCCTCTGCGTAACTCAAAAATGATGGACTGCTCAAAAGAAAATCTTTTTCAATGGTTTTTGTACCAATGTATTCGTTAGCCTCTTCCGCAGATTTGAGGCTGCTTTCATGTTGGATAGTCAGCGGAGTGACATTGTGAGGAAAATTCCAGCTGCTATCGCATTGGTCTGCAATTAAAGAGGCATGGAGTCCCATTAAAACCAATAAACAGATAACAGATGAAATAATGCTTTTTATAGAATGCATGTGTTGAATGTGTGAACACAGATCCAGTTAGTTAATAACTTACCCGACTTAATTATCAAAGCTCATTTAACCTTGACATCAACTAAAATCTTGAAAATCTTGTAGAACTTGAAAATTAGAAACCCAAAGCATGTAGGTCGAAGATTTTCAAATAAGTTTTATGTGTTTTGCGTGTGATTTTCACAACTGAAAAAAAGAGAGAAGTTGAGAAAAGGCATCCTTAATACAAAATATGCAAAAATAATAGAAGCATAAGGGTCGTAACAATGCCATTACAGCGTTTACATAACAGTGGCAATGTTACATTTGTAAATTTCTATCACACCACTATAGCAGCTGCAATATGTGGCAGAAAACACGAGGCCGATTTTTAAAACCTTGGAAGAAACCGCTTAATTATTTAATTACCAAATTATGCAACTCAATTATTAAAGTTCATTTAACCTTGACAGCAACTAAAATCTTGCAGACCTTGAAGATTAGAAACTCAAAACATGTAAATCTTAGATTTCACATAAGTTCTATGCACCTTTTTGTGATTTAATTAGCTGGAAAAAAGAAAAATCAGAAAAAGTGGCAGTGGTGGCTGTTACAGCCGTGAATTTGTGTCACATCGCTATAGTGATAGCAATGGGTGGCAGTAACCACTGAACCGTTACGTAACGGTTGTAGCTGATTTTTAAAACCTTGGAAGAAACCATAACTGCAAAATGGTTTTCTTGCCTAGAGGACACTCACTCAGATAACAGATAGTCCTGCATGAAATGAGAACCTTATACATGCTTTTTATACAATGCATATGTGTAGAATTTGTGAACACAGATCGACTTAATTACCAACTTACTCGACTTATTTATCAAAGCTTAGTCATTTACACCCACATAACTAGTATCTAAGAATGTGCCATACCTTTAATCTGAATTTCAGATGCATCCGTCCCTTCCTCAGGAAGGAGTCGATCAGCAGTCGAGCCAGTTCTTGTCATATCAGTCTCATTTTCGCAAGTAAGTTCAATTGATTCAATTGTCTCGTCACCATACTTGCTTCCTACATTTTCAACCTGCATTGACATATACTGTATCAATCTTTGATGACTCTAGTTGAGCAGAGTAGTAAATTGATCAAGTTTGACTTAAAATATTGACTTTCAAAATGGATTCAAGCTTGGTTTGTTTACATAACGAGTCAAGCTTGAGTGGCTTGTTTTTTTTATAACGAGCCCATCTTGAACAAACTTTTAACAAGCTGAACACGAGTCAAACTGTAGTAGCTTGGTTCATTTTGCAGCCCTATCCAAGGGCCAAGTCTAATTTCTGCATTGCAATCCCTATTACTTCTTTATTTCCTTGATGCTTTGAATCTTGGAGTCGTGGAGAGAAAAGAAACGGAAATACCCTTTTCTTTTCCTCCAACCCTCCTCAAATCTAAGATCCAAAAAAAGACTTCAAGAATTCTAAAACAACTACATCTATATAGAATCAGAGAACAAACACAAGTTCCTAAAAGAACATCAAGATTATAAAGATGGAATGTCAAGTGGACTCACAACTAAATTAGCTGCCAAGGACTTCTTCACAAGCTTCTCATTCTTCATGTTCTTTTTCCTGTCACCGTAGCTGTGAGGCACATCAGGAGTTGAGTGTTTTGACATGGGACTCGAGGATGTAGACTTTTTCTGGGAAATTCGAGTCTTTGTAGTGTTTGACCCAATTTCAGATTTTCTTTCTTTCGTAGAGGTCACTTTGGCTTGATCGTGAGACCTAGAAACCTCTTTAGATTTCACATTCTCCATTTCTGCTGGCTTTCTTCTGCACTGTGACACCTTTTGAATTCTATCGACTTTCTTCTCAATTGCTTTCTTTTTCTGTTCTTGATTTACTGATTCAGAAACTTTCAACTTATTAGAAGACAACTTTGCAATAGGCTTGACTACTGTTTCTCCTGCTTTTGCTTGTCCCTCTTTACAGTTTTCAGTCCCTTCCTGACTAATCCTTTTGATCGAAGCTTCTTCTCCTCTAAATCTTCTACCCATTTCACTCGAATCTAAAGCTCCGTCGTTCTTTTTCAAACTTCTGAGCACTTCATGGATGTCAAGACCTCCCACATCTCCAGTAAACTTTTGCAAGCGAGGCTCTTCTCTCTCCAAACTCGAAAAGTGCAGGGGTTTTATAATTACAATAGGTGGGGGATCTTCATTAAACCTCTTTTTCGAGTTAGAAGCATTAGAATAAGCCGAATTGCTCTTTAGAAGCCCTATATAATGCATAGTTTTGACTATTTCTTTCAGTTTCCTTCGCTCCAAATCTACCTTACAAGTAGCAGACTGAGGCTTCCTTGCCTTCGGCATATCAATATCAAATACGGGTCGTCTCTGAATCGAAATGTTTTCACTCTCCAACTGTTTTCTTGGAATAGTCTGCACTGCTTGTGAGGAAATTTCTTCCAGACCCATAAGCTTAGCAATCAAATTCGAGCCTTTTGATTTCTGTGGAACCTTCGATGAGGACAGAGAGGATTGGCTTGAGCTAGTGGAGGCCATATCAAGAGCTGAGTCCAGTGCTCTTTTATCACAGTAAGCCTTTTTCTCACCAGGTGGAAGAAGATTTTGCCTAGCAAGACCGTCTCTGATTGCTGTCCTGAGCTCCTCAAAACAATCACTTGAATACCCAGCAGCTGAAAGTCTTGGTTTCTGAAATCCCATTTGGTAATTATGATCTGCGAAGCGATGAGAATTCATTCTTTCAACTCCCATTCGATCAATTCTCTCTCCCCCGGATTTCTCTTCCTGCTTTTTCTTCAATTTATTATCCAAATACTGAGAACCTTCTTGATAACCCCTTGAGTAACCATCAAGAGAAAGTCTCGGCTTCTGAATTCCCATTTGGTAATTATGATCTGCGCAGCGATGAGAGTTCAGTCTTTCAACTCCCATTGAATCAACTCTCTCCCCCCCAGATTTCCCCTCCTGCGTTTTCTTCAACTTATCAATATACTGAGAACTTTCTCGACAACCCCTTGAATAATCATCAAAAGAAAGTCTTAGTGTCTGAAATCCAGTTTGGAAATTATGATCCGTGAAGCGATGAGAATTTGTTCTTTCGACTCCCATTTCATCAATTCTCTCTCTCTCGGATTTCTCCTGATTTTTCTTCAACTGAGCCATGTACTGAGAAGCTTCTTGTAATTTGCCAAGCATCATCAAAGACTCTTGCAAATCAAGAGCTCCTTTCAACAAATCTTTCGCTATTTCGTTTGAATTCCCATCAAAGCTCATTCTCTTAGACCACGAATCGATCACTTGGTTGATCTTATGAGCGCCTTTCGACACCTCCATGAGCTGAAAGCAAGATGGGTTGCTAGGTGAATCTTCAGCGACATTTTTAGACCCCATCTCCTCTCCTCCTTCCTTGTGTGACTGATGATTTCTTTCGATTTTATCTGATTTTTTAGAACTAGTTTTGGATTTTCTGATTGTCCTACATTCAATGACACCTTTGGGATCATCACATGTGACAAATGATCTGTAGACAGCTGATCTTAGACTGTCTTGAGGCATATTTCTGTGACAAAATTCCATTGAAAGAGTCAAATGATGATAATCTAGTTAAATTTTGCATAAAATAGTTGCGTAATTGGGTTTATTCTAATGATAATTTTCAAAGATACACAATTCTCTGGTGTTGTTGAAAGAGAAAGCAAAAATAAACAATCAGTTGCCGCCGAATGAAACAAAAAATGTGAATGTTAAAATACTAAAAGATCATTCTCCTGTTGAAAAATTCAAACACTAAGGTATAATTTTACACTAATTTCTGCCAATTTTCAAGAAAGCAACAAAATTATATGTAGAGAGAGAGAGAGATAGAACAAGCCTATGGTAAAAAAATGTGAATGTTAAAATACTGAAATATCATTATCTTGTTGAAAAATTCAAACAGGAGCAATACCCATGTTCAAGTATAATTTTACACTAATTTCTGTTAAGAACCCAACAAAATGGAGAGAGAGAGAGAGCAATGCCATAGTAAAATTTTGAGTGTTGGATCTGAACTTGAGAAAGATTAATTGTAGACGATGGTAACAAACAGAAAGCAATAACATCATATGTCCGTGAAAATTTCAAGCGTGATACCTGAATTCTTGGGTATTTTCTCTGCAAACAAACAGCCTCTGTCAACCCTGTTCAACCCAATTCTCTGTTCTTTGGCATCTACTTGAAACCCAAGTCAAAGAAAAGCCAAGAAACCAAGAGATATTGAGAGACCCAGATGAGAAAATGATGGAAAAACAAGAATTGGCCAAAACCCATCAACATTTACAGAGAAAAAGCTCAGATCCAAAAGAGAAAAGAGCAAAATAGCAGGTGAATTTTGACTTTCTCTTTCCAGATCAAAGAGAGAGAAAGAGAGGGAGAGAGAGAGAGAGCTGGGTGTTGGTTAGGTGTACTTTGTTTAATAATAATGAAATCGGTTTGAATAATGAGTGATATTGTTAGGGAGAGTGTGTGAGTAATGGTAGAAATTGAATCTTGTCGTATTAGTGTTGCAGAATGCAGAGTACCAAATAAAACAGAGGAAATCTATTCAAAAGATTGAAGAGGGAAGGTGGGATTATGGGAACTGGGAAACTGCCATGAAAAAGACCATGATAAAAAAAAATGAAGAAAAAAAAAAGAGGGTAATTTGTATGCATTAATAGGGACTGTTTGGTAAAAGAAAAAAATATAACTTACATATATATATTTTTCATTTGATTAGTGTCGCAGGTAACTCAACACTTGGAATTCAGATTATCGGCTTGGCCCTTTGCGTTGAGTAGAGGGTAGGGCATCGTGTGGGCGTCCATATTGTATTTGTGTCGTGTTAAGTTAAATTTATATAATTCTCTTAATATTAATTAGCATATCATTTGTATTATATATGAGATTGAATTAAAAAAAATTATTTATAATTATATCAAATATATTTTTAAATTTTCAGCATAAAATATACATAATGTAAAAAAAAAATGTTGACATTACATAATTAAAATAATAAAAATAAAAATTTATTACATTTGTTCAGAATTCACTGAATAAATAAAAGAAAATATAACTAAAATCTAAATTATTGTTGGTCTTCCATCAGCTGTCAGCATGATAGTTCATATTATAATTAATAAACAACACATATATTATGTATTTATAAAATGTTATACTTATATATATATATATATATATATATTCTTTTTACCTTCTACAAAGTATGTACATTCTTTAGATCAATTTATATTTAAAACAAAAGTTATGTACTATGCACAATCTAATTGACTTTGCATTGTTGGTACATGTATGATAAATGCATATGTACGATCTAGGCATGACGCAATATAATCTTTAATCATTTTAACTCTATTATCTTGTAAATTTTTTGAATTATAACATTGTGTTTAAAGATTAAAGATTATATTGGGTCATGCCAAGAGAAAATAAGTAGCTATGACACTTGCTCCAATTATGCCGCCGTCATGCCATGGCGGCAACGATGGTGGTGTCAGCAACGTTCAGATCTATAAAAGAAGAGAGAGAGAGAGACACAGGCAACGACGGTGGTCAGATCTGCTCAGATTTGAAGTTGAGGAGGAGTAGCTCGATCGCCTAGGGTTCATCTTCGTCGTTGTCTCCGTGGACCACCGCGATCTCTGCTAGTTAAGAAGGATCAAAGTACCTTCTAGTTGCATTTGTAACTCCGATGAAATGGACTTCGACGACGTTGTTTCGGCTATAAGCGATGATGAAGAGCTCTAACCTGACCAATTGTACTTCACGTTGCCATTGAGTTAGTTAAAACGCCCATTTTAGGCGAAGGAGATAGCGATAACGGCGGTTAAAGCCATCTCTATCTTGATGAATAGCAGCGGTGTCAGAAGAGTTTTGGAAATTTGGTTTTTTTGGGGGCCGTCTCACTTTACGCTTTTTCGATCGGGCATTGCCGACGAGTCTGCAAGGAGGCTTTGGAGAACGGCAGAAGAGCTCAGGGTTAGGGTTTCGGTGAAGGTTTAGAAAGAGAGATGTGGGAGATTATAGAGAGAGAGAGAGAGTGTGTGTATTGATGTTGTTTGAGACTGAGACCATATAACATATATATATATACATGGGTAGTTTAGCCATTTTATAAAATTTTATTATTTTAGACAAAATACGTAAGCACTTGAATCGTTAATCAAATAAAATTGAGATTTATGAATCGAATGTTCTTTTTTTAATTGTTTACCTTTGTTTTTTCGCCTGAACCTCTCGTATCATCCGCCCGTAAGTGTAAATCCAGAGAATTTTCTAACATTTTTTTGTACATGTCAAAGATTTTTTTTTTTTAAATTTTTTTAAAAAAAAATTTTGGATGGCTTTTTGAACAAAAAGCTAGCATCCCAAATGCCATTCAACCTCCTTATTGTTTCGTGTTATTCTCTTGTATTATTTTGAATTCATATCCAATTCATATTATGTTAATATATCATGATAAAAAAAATTCACTCTTAATTAAAGATAATAAGGGCATGCAAAAACAATTTTTTTTCTTACAAATTAAATTTCATTAATGAAAGTATTCAAAAAATAATTAATTTCAACTCAATTTCATTTCTTATTTTCAAAAAAAAAAAAAAACTAAATTATATTATTTATTTAGTTTTTGTTTACTAGATTGACTGCAATAAACATCGTGTATACGGTCTATGTCGATTTTTCAATTATCAAAATTAAAATTTTAGATTCGGTGCTAAGTTTTTCCTCAACATTAACTGCCGGAAATTCTATTTCCAACACCCTAATATACTCAGTCAACACACTTAATGAAAAAATAAATTAATGACAATTATATCCTACTTAAAATTTACTATAATAGTCATTGATCAACCCCCTATTATTATATATATAAATTCTCTGTACACATCCTTCAAAAATTAAAAGATCTCAATGTACACTGATTTAATTTGATTCTCCCAATTTTTTAACGTCTATTTCCGGGAAAGTTCGATGCTTGCTTGGAAAATCATGGTCTCAATCTTTCAAACCCTCACTATAAAGAGGTGAATCATCTCTGTTACTATGATTCATACTCTTCCTATTCTCTCTCATCATCTCTCTAATTTGGGTCTTTGTTTCTTGGAATTCTTGGATTTAGGTGTTCATGGAAGCACTTATCCAAGGATTTTCTGCCTCTGTTTTTGATCAAAAAAATCTAGTTAATCTTAATCATAACTACATGGATTTTCCATTTCTCTCTCGAGCTTCAAAACCCATTTATAAATCTGATTCTTCATCATCTTCTGATGTGAATTGGGTGAGCGATGCGTCTTCCGAAGAAGGTACTTTGATCTTCTTCAATGGAAAGTGCAGATTTTTATTTTTATTTTTTGTTCCCTGTTTCAATTGGTTCTTCTTCCTTCCCGTTTGAAGTAGAGATGTAAATTGGGCCACTTTGGTCTTCACGGCAGTGGTGGAAATTCAAGTGTGTAAGTGTGTATACATAGGAGTGAAGGGGTATCTTTTGTAATTTTAAAGATTTGGATTGAGATAATTATTTAATAATTAAATTAATAGGGATGTGTATTGAGAAAAGATTTGCCCTGAGTTTATCAGGGTGTTGGAAATAGAATTTCCCATTAACTGCAGCGAACCGTTTACACTTCTATCCACTTCCACTTAAAGTCCTGATTTACCAATATAAAGTAGTTGTTATATACTATATATACATATATTCCTTTTTCTATTTGGTAGTATGATTTCCTAATTTTGAAGCTAATGTACCATAATGTTTTAATGAGTCTGAAGAGGACTGTTAGTTGTTGGGCAGTATTTTGAATTCGACTGAGGTGTACAACATCGATTTATTAGCAAGCCAGTGATGGTATATTAATATACCATATCATTTTTCTTAGCTTTTTATTTTTTATTTTTTGTAGCAAAAGTTGGGATTTTAGTAGGGGCCTTGACCTGCTGGGAGGGACCAATTGATTTTTTAAATTAGTTTGTGGTTTAAACATAAATGCTTTTTTCTTTATTATTTTTGTTTTTGTTTTTGTTTTTTTCTATATAGTTGGATAATGTATTAACAAATTTACTTTGGTTGGGTGGATAAGCTGATTTCTTCTGTCCCTGTTGGGCATGTGTAAAGATACTAACTTTTCACTCACCCATTTTTTTGTGCATTTACGTCCGCTTTCATTTAAAGACAGGAACTTTTCACTCACTCATTTTTAGAAATAAAAATAAAAAAAAAAAAAAAAATTGAAACCTCGAAGAGTGTTTTACAATTTAATCCATAATGATGTGACATATTTGATGTTAATTTGTAATTTCTTACACACTTAATCATATATGTCTCAACTTCTTTACCACATCATTTTGAATAAATTTGAGAATCAAAAGTATAAGTACCTAGCATTTCTTTTTTAAAATTGGACAAATTTTATTTTACTCTTATCTTGTTCATTTTCTCCCTTTACTTCCAACATTTAAAATTGCTCTGTATAATAATGACTCTCTACTTGTAATAAAAAAATTTCATTTAAATTGAGAGAATTTATATGATACACACACATTTTGATATTTGACATCATAAAATTAAGGCAAAGTTAAATTTTAATGTAAAAAGACAAAGATTCCCTTGCCTTCATATTTTTCCTAGCCTATTGAAAACCCTAACATGAAAACATCATCCAATCTTTACCGTCTTCCAGCCCTTTGTCCCTTGCCTCACTACTTCTCTCACTAGGGATGTAAAAAATGGCATGTGGCCGGGGTGTACCCGGGCCAGTTAGGCCTGGATCCAAGCCTAGCCTGGGACCCTAGGCTTGGGTCGTCATTTTAAAATTCGGTCCATCAGCTCGCTCAAGACTCACTCAAAGCTCGGCTTGAGGCTCGGTGTCATTTTTAGTAGAAAAGAATAAAATTTTGATAGAAAAAATAGAAAAAAAAATTTAAAAATAATATTCAAACCCAGGCTTGGCTCAAACCTAAGCCTAGGCTCGCCCTTCTAAGGTCCGAATATCCCCTGAGCTTGGGTCTAATTTTTTGGCCTGTGGATCGGCTTGGCCTGGCCTGAATTTTGTCGGGAGCCCAGGCGGCCTGACATGGGCTTGCCCAAGCTCGAGCCCGAGTAGGTCGGGCCCAATTTACCCCCCTGTCTCTCACTAATCTCACGAACCTCTCCCTCTTCTCTTCTTCCTAACCGCTATTGACATATTGTTTTTCCTACGATCTTGTTCTTATATTATGAGACACAAGGCCTTTTTTGGCATGTATGTTCAAAGATAACTTATTGACATTTTAGTTTTTTTGAGTCGCACCACCTTTTTATTTTTTTACATATTTTTTTATAAAAAAATCCCACACAACAAGTTTTCTTTTTCCATCTAAGGTTTTTTCCCAGTTTAGTATATTTATATTTAGTTTATTTCTATTATTTATATTATTATTTGTATTTTATATTATTATTCTGATTTTATTCCTTGAGATTGTAATTCCTTCCTACGCTTGTTTTTTTCTTTATTTGTTTTTTATTTTTGTATTTTTTTATTTTATATATTTGTTTGTTTTGTGTTGTTGTTATAGGGATTGGTTTGGTTTGTGGTGTGTGTGTAATTGTAAGTTGTGGTATGTGTGAATGGTGTCAAAGAAAAAAAAAATAAAAAACAAAAAAATCTCCAAGAAAACCAACCAAATGGAAAATCAAAAATGGCCAAAAACAAAACACCCACAAAACCACACCAAAAAAACATACAACCACAACAAACACACACACAAAAACACAACACACTACACAAACACAACAAACCAAAACCACAAATAACAAAAAAAACCACAAAAAAAAACAAAACGTCCACACCACACCAAAACACAAAAATAAAACTTGCAACTTCACCCACAAACAACAACAAAACCAAACAAAAACCAACAAAAATAAACAAATACCAACATAAACCACACCCCCACACAACCCTTGACACCCACCCAACCCCTACTCTTACACACATTACACATCATAACAAACATACACAAAAAAAAAAAAAAAAAAAAAAAAAAAAAAAAAAAAAAAAATGTGTGAAAAAATGTAATCTCGCCATCACCAACCTCTCGCATCATCACCCAAACCATCCAAATAACAAAAAACAATTAATAACAACACACCTTCTTTTTGTCACTATCTTTTTCTTTTGTTACCTTCAGCGACGACAACGCATCTACAACTTGACAACACAAAACCACAATCAAACCATTAGTCCTCAATCAAAAACAAAAAAAAAAAATCTCAAACACTCAAAATCGGTATGGTAAATGAAATCTAGCAAGTGCAACACAACACACCACCCCAAAAAAAAAAATTATAAAAGCTATAGTTTACTTTTGTGTTGCACCACACACACGCACAAAAAAGTGCATGCGTAGATAATAATGCCATGCCCACGTGACTAACACAACCAAAAAAAACCCCACACATTTACATCTATGTCTCACACACACGCAAAAAAAAAAAAGCGATGGCATACTGTTTTTTTTTCATATCATAGAATCAAAAATGGATCACAATAAATTGGGGACTAAAATGACACAACAAGTTCAATATTTAGGATTTATGGGTAACTCTCCCTAAAAAAAAGTATAAAAAATTAAAAAAAATTCAATTTTTAACATACTTTCCAAAATAACGAATACCTACTTAAGGAACGTGTTGCTTACACGGTAGAAGTCACTAAGATTTTTTTTTAATTTAATTTTTTAAAATCTTCTTATTATATTAGTATTGACAAAACTAAGGAGTTTGACCGATGGTAAAAACTTGAGGATAAGATCTAAATACTTTAATTTGAGTTACCCAAAGAATACAGAGCCACTGAAAATTTGCATGATCCTTAACTTTCTCTTAAAGTTAGTCCAAAAAAATATTAGTACTGACTTTGAATTATCTTCAAGCTAGATAAGACAGGCCCCTCTACATTTAAAAAATATAAAATATAAAATATAAAAAATTGGTTACTAGGGAATATTCTTGAAGAAAGAAAAATATTATTTCAACATAGTTTCAAGTTTCAACCTCTAATTCAAGATTAGAGGTAATTAGCTTTTACCTTTTACTTTTTCTTACATTATAATTTATAATGTAACTTATCATAATATATATATATCTACTTTTTTTTGAAGAAAGAGAGATTAGTTTCATTGGATAATCTTTAGATGATTTAGATCCAACATGACAATAATAAATTAAAGTCCCCAATTAAATTATGTGTATAAAGTACAAAGCTAATCACTTCAGATATCTGACAAGAATATTATAATTTATACTCCTATTTTTTTCTTTAAAATTATTATTATTATATATGTATCTTTTTTTTTTCTTCAAAATTATTATTAATGTATATGTATATATAATTTGCATTAAATGGTCAATGAGTGGTATCATCATATGGATTAGCGTGACACAGTGAAAAGGGAAGGTAGACAGGGTATCATATGTCCTTTTAATGAATAAAAAAAAAAAGTCCTTTTACATTTTTCATTAATAGAATTAATTATATGTACTTTATTCCGAAATCCGAAATCAGACAATGAAAATTGGAGACTTTGTTTGGTTTGATTATTAAATCATGATTCTATATTAAAAATTAATTATTTATTTGATTATAGTTTTTAAATTATGATTTTAAATCAATTTCAAAATACATTTTGAAAATATGTTTGGTAAATTAGAGAATTTTTGATTTTTTTTGTCTACCTGATAGTCTGCCTGGATATCCTTCTAGACAGTTTTAAATTTTTAGGTCTACCCCCTGTCGTCTCATGCATATCCTCTAGAACGTCCAGCTGATTGATCGAAACAGTTTTTTTATTTTTATTTTAAAGCAGCAATGGGCACCTGTTATCTAAATATATATATATATATATTTGTTTTTGATATTTTTTAAATATATAAAATATTTTTTTGAGAACAAAATGACAAATTATTTGGACATTTATTTAAAATTAGCAAAAAAATTTAAATAAAAATTAATTTGTCACAATAATTTTTTAAAAATAAAAAATATATATTTAAACAAAACAATTAAAAAAAATTCCAATCAAATATACAATGAAAAGTAATTTTAAAGCACTAGCTGAATATTTTTGTTAACAAATAATAATACTTTTTTAATATTTTAAATAAAAAAATATTTTTAATTTTTTTAAAAAAGTGAAGAGTACTCCAACAACAAAAACCATACAGTAAAATTGAATATTATTTATTTTTTTTTTTACTGTTTCACTAGGACTCAACAAAAATATTAGAGACATCAAATGTATTATTACTCATATAATATGAGTCTCACACTTATATAAGTGACTTGATAAAAAATTTAATAAAATATTTTGTCTCTAGCATTACTCAGAACTCAGGTTGCGTTTGGTTCTCGTTTAGAATTATGATTCCAATAAAAAAATTCAAATTTTTTTTTTCAAAATTCATAATAAAACACACAATTCAAAACTTAATTTTAAACTCTTTTCAAAACTCAAAATCAATTTTTTTTCAAAATTCTATTTAAAAAATATATATTTAAAATATTTTTTTGTTTTGTCTTTTAAAATTATTTTTAGAATCATGATTTGAGTGTGGAGTCTTATTTTGAGTTATGAGTTTTGAAAAAAAAATTTGTTTGGTTATGAGTTTTGAAAAGAGTTTTGAGTTATATTTTGAAATTTTTTGGACTTTTTTTTTTCTAAATATTTCAAAAATTTCTTAATTTTATTTTTTTAGGATAAATATTTTATATTTTAAATATTTATTTTAATGTGCACTATATTTCATACGTTTGTATGTTGTATATTTTTAAAATTTTAAATATATATTTTAAATATTAAAAAAATTTTAAAAATTATTTTTTATTTTAGATATTTTATTTTATTTTATAAATATTTTATAAAATATTTTAATTTTTCTGTTATTTGTTTAGTTACGATTTGAGTCTGAGTAGTGTGGAGGTTAGACTTATGTGTTTGGTTATGAGTTTTGAAAATAATTTTTGAATTAAGTTTTGAGTTATGTGTATGGTTATGATTTGAGTGTGAAAATGTGTTTTGAATTTAAAATATTAAAATTAAAATATTGACAAAATTAAATAAAATATTTAAAAAATTAAATAAAATTATATATTTAAAATAAAAAATAAAATTTTCTTAAACATTTTTTAATATTTAAAAAATAAATCTAAAAAATTTCAAAATATAAGTCAAAATTCAAAAACTCAAAACTCAAAATATAATTCAAAATTTTTTTCAAAATTTATAAACAAATAAATTTTTTTTTTTAAAACTCAACTTAAAATTTTATATTTAAATCATAATTTAATATTTAAATTATAATTTCAAAATTAAACCAAACGAAACCACAATTTCTCCTTGTTAACTTGCTCATTAGGATAGGTCAGTTGGCCCTGTCCATAGAACTATCATTTGAGACGGTAAAAAATGCTCATTAACTGCCGCGAGACTTCTAAGAAGAGGAAGTTAGGAGAGAGACAGGGGAGAGCTCTGCCATGCAGCAAAACATTAAAGAGTAAAGAGAGATAAGAGAAACAAAAATATTTTAAAGCGCTAAAACCAGAGTTTTAATCTATAAAGTACGGATATTTCGAAATAGGTTATGTATGTGTATCAGATACGTATCGAATATGGATACGTGCCTGATACGACGGGATACGTATTAGATATGAAAAATGAAGTATTCGATTTTTTAAAAAAATTTTTGAATTTCGGATACGCGAGGATACGGTCAGGATACGGTATAGATACGGCGGGGCAAAAAAATAATTTAAAAAACTTAAAATGGGGTGAAATTGTAAAATATAAAAAAAAGATGAAATAAAACACAAAAAAAAAGAAAAAATAATAAACCAAACTCTCTCTTACCTAGGTCGAACAGCAGTCGTAAAGGAGGAGGAGAAGCAGCTCGCCGATCGTCGATTAGGTTCGCGAATAGGAGCTCCACGATCGTCGATCAGGTTCGTCCCTCTCTCTCTCCCTTTCGCTCCCTCTGTCTGCCTTTCACGAACTCTCTCTCTTTCCCTCTCCCTCTCGATCTGTCTGTCTAGTTGGAGATCTCGATCTCATCTCCCCCCCTCTTCGTCGATCTGTCTCTCCCTCTCCCTTACCTATGTCTGTTTTGCATATTTATTTGTATTATTTTAATTTTTAATTTTTTTAATTTTTTATATGTAGACTCTGCAAATCACATAAGATATTAAAAAAAAAAAAACTTATATATTCGGTTTACTTGAATCTGATAAAACAAACAAATAAATAAACTTATTAATAAATAAATAAATAAAATAAGGTAAAAAAAACTTATTAATAAATAAATAAACTTATTAAAAATAAAATTTGTCAACTTATAAATTATAAACTTTGTAAACTTATTAATAAATCAAATAAGGTAAAAAAAACTTATTAATAAATAAATAAATAAACTTATTGATAAATAAATAAACTTTGTAAATTTTTTCCCCTTAATTTGGGATCGAATTGCATTATGGATGTTATGGGTGATACTATATTGTTGAAATTGTTGAAATTTAATTGAATTGATGAAGTTTTAATTTAATTGATGCTATATTGGTGATGCTATGAGTGATGCATTATGGATGTTATGTATGTTACATTACTAAAAATTGTTGAAATTTTATTTTTGTGTATGTTACATTACTAAAAATTGTGAAAAAAATATTTTTTATGAACGTATCCCCGCTGTATCCGTATCCTACTTTTTCGAATTTTGTCGTATCGCCGTATCCGTATCGTATCGTACCCATATTCTGTATCCGTATCTGTGCTTCCTAGGTTTTAATGGAACTAAGGGTGGTGGGTTTTATGTGATATGATATTTTGATTTTTTTTTTCATTATCAAGTGTATAAAATTTTATTTAGAGCTTTATTTTTAAGGGATGTATCACTTTCCTAAGAGAAATTAATGGTCACTACTTTTATACATATATATATATATATATGAACCGTGATTGAGAGCTCTAGAGCTAAGACTCTAAACCCAACTCTAGTGATGTGAAAAATCCAAAAACAAAAAAAATCAAAACATCACCTTATAATGAGACTCACTCATATTAGAACTCTCTAGAGCTCATTTATTGGAGCTTCTAAATATATATATATATATATATATTCTTTTAACCTTTTATTTTATAACACATATTCGTTTGGCTATGTGAGTTGGATTGGGTTGAACTGAAATTAAATTAGTTATTAAAAGATAAAATAAATTTAAAATTTAAAGATAAAATATCATATTTAAATTATAATTATTTTATTTTTTCTTTCATAAAAATTAAAAATTTCAATTTAACTCAAATTTAAAAAATCTTAATTCTAAAAAATGAATTAATTATTATTATTATTATTATTTGTTGTTGTTGTTGTTGTTGCTGCTGCTGCTACTACTAAACAACAACATAATATAAGACACTTTTTAAATATAAGTAATGATTTAGATTCCCACAAAATATCATTCCCACAACCTCAACTCACTTGTGATTAGTCCAAGTAAGAAAGAGAAAGGAAAAAAAAAAAATAATATAAATACATCATTGGTCTACATCACTATAAGGGTGGTGGGGTCTCTCCAAAAGGAAATCCCAAATATTTTCCTTTTAGATAACTCGTAGAAGATGCTTTTGTAGTACTTTCAATGCCATTTCAAATTAATCTTTTTTAATTGACTTTCACAACCCTTAATCGAACAACAATGATACAGAGCTCAAGGAAAAGAGTTCTAATATGAGTTTTAATAATGTGACAAGTTTAAAAATGAAAAAAAGAGAAAAAACACAGACACACATATCACATTACAGTTGCGTTTTGTAGCTCGAATTTCTTTTAGCCCGAGTGGCTCGACTGCCCAAAATGACGTCATTTTGGGCAGTGTTTTTTTTTTGGTCCTTTCTCTCTGCAAATGAAGTAGAAGGAGGAGGAGGAGGAGGAGGAGGAGGGAAAAGGAAGTTGTATGAGAGATTCATCATGATAAAAAAAAAAAAAAAACACCAAATCATCAACATCAACAACAAACAACACCAAGCTAATAAAAAAAAAACAACAAACAACACCAAATTAGAGAGATTTATCCTCTGTTTTTTTTAAGATCAAAAATCAAACTCAAAAATCCAAAAATTAAACCCAAAAATTAAACCCAAAAATTAGAGAGATTCAACCCAAAAATCAAAAATCAAAATCAACACATCATCATCATCATCATCATCATCATACACAGAGCTGTAGCCAGGCGGTGCGGTGATGGTGTCGGTGATAGCGGCACCGGTGGTGCTCCTCTCTCTTCCCTCTCCCTCTTCTCTCTCTCTCTCTCTCTCTCTCTTCTATTTCTTCCTCCTCTGTTTCAACGACATAAGAGGGAAAGAAAGAAAGAAAGAGAAAAAAAAAAAAATCCAAAATGACATCATTTTGGGTATTTGAGTCACTCGGGCCAACTTTTTCTCGAGCTACGAAGGATTAAGCATCACATTATAAGTGAGACCCACCTGTTTAGAGCTCTTTTAAAGCTCATGTTTTAGAGCTGTCAAATATTTTGAAAAATGCTATGAATCCCAAATGATTTACCAAATTTTCTACCAAACCTCTCACATAGATGTGAGACTCATACAAACTCACAAGTGTGTGGGTCCCATACCCATGTGAGAAATTTGATAAAAATTTTAATAAATTATTTAAAATCTCTAGCATAACCCAAATATTTTTGTTAATTGAAACCTAACAAAGGACAACCATAAATGACATTTACACCTTATATTTCAGTACTTATATTAAAAAATGAAAATAAATAAATAATAATAAGATACTCTTAGAATATTATTTGATATAGGCCTGTTTGGTATAAATTTTTTAGGATAAATTATAAAAAAAAATCTCAAGATTTTATGTGTTTTTTAAATTAAATTCTAAAGTTTTAATTTCATCAATTTAAACCCTAAATTTCATAATGTGTCACAATCTATACCCCTGTTTATCTCTATTTGCTGAACTAACAGAAATTTTTTTTTTTAACACGTGTCGTTTTCTTACTTGTTATTCAAAATTAATGTAAAATAAAAATCATTCTTACCATGAACATAGTACAAAGGATCAAACCAACTTATTTTCCAAACTTCACTTTTAGCCATTTATTCCCCAACATCACCCATTTCCCCAACTGCCCCATTTTCTAGTGACCTTACCAAAATCCCCATTTCCACAACCACTCCTACATCCTTCCACAACCATCGGAGAACAGCGCCAAATTGTGTGGGTAAAAATCTGACCACACTGTAATCTTAGTATCCAGCTGGAGAGCACCGGCAGAATAGATAGCACCTGACTAACCTGCAACAGAAAGAGAAGACTCCGGTGGTGGTTCGCCACCCGAGGGTATTCCGACGATCAAGTCAGTACGCAATATCTCTCAAAGATAATTAATAGTGCTAAACTCACTAGCTTGAGCATAAAAAGCATACCTTAGACCCATGGGGGTACCTCTCTTTTATAGCCAACATAAACCTAGTCCCAATAGAAGCCTAACTTCTATGGACTCAAGATTATTGCTAATCTTGGACTCCCAGTAAGATTAGGATAAACTCTCTAAGAGTCTTATCTTAATACAAACTGAAGTCTTCTCTCATTCTAGGACTCTTGTCCCTCATCCAGGTTGAGTTCCCTTTTCATTCTAGGACTCTTGTCCTTTATCTACTTATCTCGGATTCCGATATCTTCGGAGATAACCTCGGCCTTGCCGAGATCACCTTGGCGTCATGACCAGGACACGTGGCACCTCGGCTGACACGTCGGCGTCACCTTGCCACGTGTTGGTACTCAGAAAATATATCCCCACAACTGTCCCCTAGGTTCTATTACCTCGGTATTCTGAGGTGATGGAACCTACACTGTTCGTTCATCTGTGCCCCTCTGTCCGAAATCAAACTCGCCGACCTCAAAGTTCCCTGGACTTTACTCTCCACTGGTGTTAAGAATCAAGTTTCATGCTTTCCAAGCTGCTTGAAATCGCACCTCCTAGCCGAGGTTCTGGTTCCATTAATTCGTAAACTCCAAGAGCTTTGCAATTGCTCCACTCACACTCTCTGGTGATTTCCCGATTTCCAGTCATTTATTTGACTCCGGCGATTTTCATATCGGCATTCATTTCACTTGGTAGGTTCACAAACTCTTTACTTACTATTAAGCTCAATCTTTCATAACTCTTCTGAAATTTACTTGCCATCTGTTGCCTTTTATTTTCGTCTGTCTTCAAGTTTTGAATTGTTTGAATACCTGGCACTGTTCTTGTCATATCCGCTTTCTGTTGCTAGCATCGTGTCTGGGTCATTACTTTCTTGTTCTTCACATACTTACTTAGTACCTGTGTACTTGGCTTTGTTCTTGAACTTTGTCGTCTTCTTGACTATTTTTCTCTTTTTTCATTCAATCCTCTGGCTTTTTCTCTTTCTAGCTCTTTTGCTTAAATCAGTCATTATTCCAAGCTTTCAAGCCTCTACAACTGTCTTCATTCCTCTCCTCCGGTGAAGTTTACGTCATTCTGTCATTGTTGTCAGACTTCGGCAATTCTCATTTCGGCTTCCCTCTTTCTGGTAAGCCACGGTTCATCTTGGTTTTATTTTTTGTTGCTTTCCAAGAAGCTCTGCTTCATTGTTAATCACCATTGCTGTTTTACCCGTTGTTTCCAAATCATCTTCTTGAATACACACTGTTCACATATCTGTTGATTTCTGCCACTGTTCTTGGCTTGATACACTTGTGCAATCTTTTTGTCTTGATTTCCTGATAGCTTCATCACCATTCTTGATTACGAATTACATTCTTGTTTATGTTTTCTGTGTCTTTTTCTAGATTCTTGCTTTCAATCCTTGCCTTCAAACTCCGAGGTGCCAATTGCCAAGAAGAGCCTTGATCAAACTCTTCGGGAGATTGATGCTCAGCTCGAGGCCGAGAAGGCTGCTGAGAAGTCTTCCCAACTGTCTTCTATATCCTGCCATTGATGCCGAGTAGTTTTGTTTCCTTCTTTTACTCCTTGTACCTTGTACCTTGTACCTTGTACTTTGTCCGTCTTTGTATGCTTTTAATCCGGCTGACATGCCATTTTTGTAGTCTGAATAATTTGTTTTTCAATATTCAAGCGGAAGTGCCTTCTTTCTTCTTCGAATGCATTTCTCTGATTTCTTCTTTGAATGTATGTCTTCTTTTTTCTGCTCTTGTATGATTCTATACTTAGAATAATTTGCATGTCTTCAAAGTACACCTGGACTGTGCAATCTCTTCGGGTAAAATACCTCTGTCATAACTTCTAATCTTGCTCATCTTGGCCTTGTCCTAACACTTGAAAATATTGTAACAAATATTTTCACAAGTGTTGCTTAGGACTTGTCACTTTTTCAATGTCTTCTATCAAGACTTCAGTTTTCCATATTTCAAGTTTTGACAACCTAGTAGTCTCGGCAAGTACGCAGATATTGCTTGAGCTTGACTTTAACTTGTAAATTTTTCTAAAAAATTTTAACAAGTGTTTAACCATCATCCTTTATCATAACCTCGACTTAACTTCAGCTTGTAAATTTTTCTCAAAATTTCAACAAGTGTTAAACCATCTTCCTTTATCATAACCTCGGTTTAACTATAACTTGTAAATTCACACAGAATTTCAACAAGTGTTAAACATGACCTCGGTTTAACTTCAACTTGTAAATTCACACAGAATTTTAAAAAGTGTTAAATATCATCTCGGTTTAAACTTTAACTTGTAAATTCACACAGAATTTCAACAAGTGTTTAAATATCACATCGGTTTAACTTCAACTTGTAAATTCACACAGAATTTCAACAAGTGTTAAACATGACCTCGGTTTAACTTCAACTTGTAAATTCACACAGAATTTCAACAAGTGTTAAATATCATCTCGGTTTAAACTTTAACTTATAAATTCACACAGAATTTCAACAAGTGTTTAAATATCACATCGGTTTAACTTCAACTTGTAAATTCACACAGAATTTCAACAAGTGTTAAACATGACCTCGGTTTAACTTCAACTTGTAAATTCACACAGAATTTCAAGAAGTGTTTAAATATCACATCGGTTTAACTTCAACTTGTAAATTCACACAGAATTTCAACAAGTGTTAAACATGACATCGGTTTAACTTCAACTTGTAAATTCACACAGAATTTTAACAAGTGTTAAATATCATCTCGGTTTAACTTCAACTTGTAAATTCACACAGAATTTCAACAAGTGGTAAACATTTTAACCAACTTGTAAATTGCGACAAATTTCAACAAGTGGTAAACATCATCTCGGTAAATTGCTACAAATTTCAACAAGTGGTAAGCATCATCTCGGTTTAACTAACTTGTAAATTGCTACAAATTTCAACAAGTGGTAAATATCATCTCGGTTTAACCAACTTGTAAATTGCTACAAATTTCAACAAGTGGTAAACATCATATTGGTTTAACCAACTTGTATATTGCTACAAATTTCAACAAGTGGTAAACATCATATCGGTTTAACCAACTTATAAATTGCTACAAATTTCAACAAGTGGTAAACATGTTCTTCTTCTCTTTGCCCCCTGCATGGCTTCCACATATTCCTTTGCAAACCTTATAAAAGGTCTTCAATCTGGCCGACTGCAGTCCAACCTTGTGTGTTTTCTTTTTTATCTTCTGGGATCTGAGATTTGCTCACTGAGCTCTTCTCTTTTCGGATTTAAGTGCCGAGATCTTGTCTGCTAGAATCTTGGATCTGCTCACTCAGGTTGAGTTTTTCTCTTCTCGGACCTACTCATCTAGGCCGAGATCATGTCTTCTAGGATCTGGGATCTAGAATCCGGGATCTGCTCACTTAGGCTGAGCTCTCGTCTTCTCGGGCCTACTTGTCTAGGCTGAGATCGTGTCTTCTCGGATCCGGGATCTAGGATCTGGAATTTGGGATCTGCTCACTCAGGATGAGTTCTTTTATACTTGAATGTTATCTCCTTGGGAGCGCTCATGCCCCTTGTCTTTGCATCCTTTCTGGAAAGGTCTTCGTTCCTCCGCAGGTATCTATCTTTCCATACCTGGAGGTCATCTTCGTTGTAATATTCGCTTCGATCTGTTGTCTTTGGTGCGTCACCTTTCTAGCTGGGGTCTTTCACTCCGTGACTCTGGTCACGAGTTTCTGTGTTGCGGTTGTCCCCTTCAACGTTGAGGTTGATAGGTCTCCCATTCCCAGCAGGAGCGTTGTCTCCAGTCTAATCCTTCTGTCCATCATTGGCCATCTATTCTTCTTTCTTTCATTGGCCATCTATTTTTCTTTCTTTCCCACAGACGGCACCAAATTGTGTGGGTGAAAATCTGACCACACTACAATCTTAGTATCCAGCTGGAGAACACCGGTAGAATATATGGCATCTGACTAACCTGCAACAGAAAGAGAAGACTCCGGTGGTGGTTCGCCACCCGGGGGTACTCCGACGATCAAGTCAGTACTCAATATCTCTCAAAGATAATTAATAGTGCTAAACTCACTAGTTTGAGCATAAAAAGCATACCTTAGACCCATGGGGGTGCCTCTCTTTTATAGCCAACATAAACCTATTCTCAATAGAAGCCTAACTTCTATGGACTCAGGATTATTGCTAATCTTGGACTCCTAGTAAGATTAGGATAAACTCTCTAAGAGTCTTATCTTAATACAAACTGAAGTCTTCTCTCATTCTAGGACTCTTGTCCCTCATCCAGGTTGAGTTCCCTTTTCATTCTAGGACTCTTGTCCTTTATCCACTTATCTCGGATTCCAATATCTTCGGAGATAACCTTGGCCTTGCCGAGATCACCTCGGCGTCACGACCAGGGCACGTGGCACCTCGGCTGACACGTCGGCATCACCTTGCCACGTGTTGGTACTCAGAAAATATATCCCCACAATTCCCATACCACCATCATAACTTGTTGTATAAAACTATGGCAGTCCCATAACCATCATGGTCTGAAACGTCCACACCAAGCTCATCTATTCCTTTGTTGACATCCGTCTTTCCTCTTCCTATCATCATCATCATCACCTTTCGCTTTTTCTATTTATTGACCATGCAAGTTGCCTTTATTCTCTCTCCACCTTTACTTCTATTGGTCGCGGTTGATGGATCAATTTCAACAATTGAGAATGTTTAGATATTAACTCTCTCTACCTATGTTTGGGAATAAGGTTTTGTGGCTTTTTTTGGCTAAAATAGCCACAAAAAACAAAATAGGCTTTTTAGCCAAATAAGACAAATATCACATTCAACTCATAATCATTACATTCTTTCTTTTACAAAAAAACCAAAAAAACTAAAAGCCCTTCTCAAACCAGGCTTTTTAGCCCCAGGTTACAGTAGCCAAAAAAGTCAAAAAGTTAAAAAGCCAACCCACTTTCCAAACGAAGCCTCTTTTGCTCCCTCTCTCTTTGACGGATTAACAGGTTATGCTATGGTGATGGGATTGAACAGATCTAAGGGACATGAAATGAGATATGTCAATAGATTTGAGAGAGACAATGGAGTGGGATGGTAGATTTGAGGAAATAAAGTTGGGGGAGTGACGAATCTGAGTGCAACGGTGATGGTGACAACAAATCTGAGAGCAGAGGGCGATGGATTTGAATGAGGTAATGGCATGTGAAGGTGAACCATAGTCGATTTGAGAAAAGTGGTAGTAGGAGACGTGAGGACTAGTGGCCTTGTGGGCTGGTGGTGGTGAAAGAGAACTACCAATAGTGGATATAAAGATGGGTTGTGGGTAACGGTAGCCTACTAATGCGAAGAGCGGCGCCGTAGCAATGAGGGAGAGGGAAGAGGGGTGAGTGGGTTTCAATTTTTTTATTAAATAAATATAAATTTGTAATAAATATTTTTACATAATGATAAGTGTATTGACAAAAACACCACTTTCCTGTTAATTGTATTTAACAAAACTGAACGGAGGATTGGAATTGAAATCTTATTGAAAATTAGGGTTTAAATTGATGAAATTAAAACCCTAGGGTTTAATTTGAAAAATATGCGAAATCTTGAGATTTGTTTGTTTGTTTGTTTTGTTTGTTTGTTTTTTTGTAATTAGCCCAATTTTTTAATTTTTAATTATTTTAGCTTGATTAAAAAATTTTTGTTTGGAATAAATTTTTAACTTTTTTGTAGTTATTTTGATGATTGTGAAACAAAAAGTGAAATGGGTTTGGATATAACATTTTTATCTTATTAGTTAAATTAACTTATCTTGCAGCTAATTTAACCCCAACTCATATGCCAAATGAAATAACAAAGTGCAATACATATTATGGGTTATCTTTAAATCTCCAATCTACTTAACAAAAGTAAATCAACATGTTCCTCTTTTAAGATTTTCCTTTTACATAAATTTAAAATATCATGTAAACAATATTATAAAATGTTCGAAAATTATATTTAGATCATAAATTTAGATAGAGATAAAAAGAGAAAAAAAAAAAGAAGGCTTATTTATACGTCTTATTTTGGACACTTATGCTATGTTAAGTCCTATGAAATTTCTTATAGAGTTTCAAATTCTATTTAGATAGGAATGTATTTCACAAGATCCTATGAGTTGTAAATAAATGGTATTAATATACTATTATACATTATAATGACAAAACCATATATAGGAAATTGAATGTTACCATAGAAAGTAACATTTTCACATTCAATTAAAAAAAATAAAAAATGTAGTAAGTTTGCGAAATGTAACGTGACACGTTACGTTACGTTTATGTAGGTGTCACGTCACGTTACATTTATGTAGATGTCACGTCACGTTATGTTTATGTAGGTGTTACGTTACGTTACGTTTATGTAGGTGTCACGTCACGTTATGTTTAAGTAATGTCCCATCTGATATGGTCACGTTACGTTACGTTTATGTAGGTGTTACGTTATGTTTCGTAAACTTAATCTATGGTAACATTCAATTTCCTATATATGATTTTATCATTATTTATGATGTTAACAACTAATATTGAGGGTAAATGTATTAACAAACTTCACACAGGACTTATGGGAATATAAGTTGTTTAGTATGACCATATGCAGCATAAGTCTTCCTAATAGGACTTATAAATAATTTTTCTAAAAAGAAAAGATAGATAAAATATAAACATATTTCACTCAAATTTTTCTTTCCTTTTTTAAAATTTTATAATATATTATCCGAGCAAAGACAACATAAAATTACTCAATAATTACCCTAAAAATATAGAAAAATGTTTGGGGGTCCTAATTTTTGTGGCTCAAATGGTTCAAAATTGTCAAAACGACGTCATTTTGACAATTTTGATATTATTTTATACTCAAAACGACGTCGTTTTAACAAATTTAAATCATAAAAATTAAGACCCTCTACTATTGCTGAAAAATATAACCATGTTACACGTGAAAGTGAAGTTCAAGTCATGGCAAGTAATTGCCAAGCGAACCTAAATGGCACTTTCAATGCAGTCACAGGACTCCTGCTTTGCTATTTATTATTATTATTTTTTTCTCTTTCGGTGCCTATAATAAATTTTCCAACTTTATTCACACAACTGCTTTTCTCCTTTTAGCCGTTAACATAAATTATTATTGTACCGTTAGACATATAAGCCATTATTTGGTATTTCTTATATTAGTATATTTTTTATTTTTTTTCAGTCGCATTATTTTTTTTATATTTTTTAATATTTTTTTCATAAAAAATTAAAATATACTTATTTAGATCATTACACTGTGAGTGTTTTCAAAACAAATTTTAAATTAATAGTAAAATTTATCAATTTTAATAATTAAAATTATAAATTTTTTTTATGATTTTTTAATTTTCTTTTGGTCTTACAACTAATTCAGAAATTTTCTTAAATATTAACTATCCTTTTGATAATTTAACTTTTTAATGATTTTTTTAGCTTTTTAAATTTTAATGGGAGATTGACTAAGTCTCATATTTTGAACTTATAATTCATATAATCTCATAAATTTTTTTTTGTGATCCATTTAATTCTTTTGAATGTGTAATAACTCATTTGCTAGCTATAAAGAAGTGTCACATTTAAAAAAGTACATTAAAATTTTTTTTAGTATTACATCATACTTGTTACGTTAAAGTGTCACATTTGGAAAAAGTAAATTAAAGAGTTTTTAATTTTTTTAGAGTGTCATATTATACCTGCCATGTTGGAGTGTCACATGTTACGTTTGAGAAAAATACACCAAGGAATTTTTATTTTTTTAGAGTGTCACTCATGCCTGCCACGCTGTTATTTTTGAGAAAAGTACACTAAGAGGTTTTTATTTTTTTAAAGTGTCATATCATACCCGCTACGCTATCACATTAACTAAAGAGTTTTTATTTTTTTTGAAGTGTCATATCAAATTCGTCATGTTGTCACATTAGGAAAAAGTACACTAAAGAGTTTTTATTTTTTTTTGAAATAAAAGTTTTGGAGTGTCACATCATACCTGTTACGTTGTCATATTTAGAAAAAGTAGTTTTTAATTTTTTTGGAATGTCACGTCGTTGGAGTGTCACATTAATACCTGTCACATTAAAATATTACATTATACCTATCACATTAATAAAAGGATATAACCGTCCACCAAAATACTACTAAATTCAAAAATAGTATTACACTGAAAGAAACTCTCCACTAATAGGACTTAAAAGATTAATAAAAAAAAATTGAGACTAATTAAAATGCTTATTTGTGAGATAGGATTTATTGATAAATATCTTATTTTTAATAATGTTTTAAAAATATTTATTTAATTGAACAAATAATTGTGCAAATTTTTTTTATTAATTAATGTAGATAATATAACATTTTAATATTTTTAACTAAAAAATTAACCGTCAAACGAGATTCAAGTATAATGATAATAATACTTTGACATTATCTCAGATTCAAGTATAATGATAATACTACTTGACATTATCTCTGACCAAAGACAGATCTCACATTGTAGTGGTGGAGCCTACTTACAGGGCGGTTGGCAACCCACTAAAAAAAACAACTTTTACTAATCCGTTTGAGAAGTGGGTTGGTTTTTTGACTTTTTAGTTTTTTTTAGTTATTTTAGTCTGGGCTTAAAAGTTTGATTTGGGAATGATTTTTTGACTTTTTGACTTTTTTGACTTTTTTTGTGAGAGAGGAGTGTAATGATTATGGATTGAATGTGATATTTTGTTTTTTTGGCTAAAAAAGCCTATTTTGTCTTTTGTGACTAAAATAACCAAAAAAGCCCAAAAAAATTCTTGCCAAACGGAGGCTTAAAATGAGCTGAAAAATGGCCAAATCGTTTGTCAATAAAGTATCACATCAATATTTTTTACTTACAAAAAATATTTTTTGACAACTTTTTGAAGGCATTAACTAAAAAATTGAAAGAAAATAATATACAAATTTATAAGTCTCCGTTTGAGAACTGGGTTGACTTTTTTAGTTTTTTGATTTTTTTAGTTATTTTAGTCTGGACTAAAAAGCCTGATTTGCGAAAGACTTTTTGACTTTTTGACTTTTTGGTGAGGTGTCTTATTGTTAATTTACCAAAGTGCCCTTGATCCATATCTACTTGTAATTCAAATATGCATGGTGTCCACGTCAGCTTCCCAACGGTCCGAAATAATTGTTGTTTTTTATTTATTTATTTATTTATTTCTTATTTTCATTTTGGAGTTGTCGTTTTTTGCTAACCTTTTTTTTTATTTTTTTATTTTAGGTTTGAATTTGGCGTATTTTGTTTAAATTTTTTTATTTTTTATTTTATTTTGGCGTATTTTGGTAAAATATTTATTTTTTAATTTGTTTATTTTGGGTTTAGATTTGGTGTATTTTGCTTAATTTTTTTTTATTTTTTTTAAATTTATGTTTTTGTCATTTTTATTTTTTTATACTTTAATTAGTTCTTGTTCTTTAATTTATGTTTTTTGCCTTATTTTTTTATTGGTATACAATAACATTTTTTTTTTATTTATGTGTTTCATTTATTTGTAAATTACGTGGCGAATAACATTCAAATCGTAATTTTTCTTTATCTGTGTTCTTTAATAACATTTATTTAATTTAATTTTAAATATTTAAATAATGTAAATAATCTAAAAAATTTAATAAGCAAAAAATTAAAATAAATATTCAAAAATTTTAAATAATCAAAAAATTAAAATAATTTAAAATGTTAATATTTTAAATTTAAAAACAATTCTACACTCAAATCGTAAGGAAACACATAAGATAAAACTCAATTAATAAATTATTTTCAAAACTCATAACTAAACATATAACTCAAAACTCCATACTACTTTCACAACTCTACAGTCCATACTACTTTTCAGATTTGCAAATAGTTTTTTCATGTGTTTTTTATTTTTATTTTTATTATAAAAATAAAAATAAAAATAAAAATAAAAATAAAAATAATTTTAATTTTAATTTTAATTTTAATTTTAATTTTAAATTATAATTTTAAAATAATAATAATAATAATAATAATTTTAATTTTAATTTTAATTTTAATTTTAATTTTAAAATAATAATAATACTAATAATTTTAATTTTAATTTTATTTTATTGTCCTGTGTATTTTATTTTTTTTATTTTAATTTTAAAATAATAATAATACTAATAATTTTTACTTTTATTTTTATATGAATACATATTATATGAAAAATTACATATTATATGAATATTATATGAAAAATACATATCATATGAATGTTATATAAATCAAAAAGGGTCCTCGTCTTAGTGAAGGTCTTCGTCGAGGCCAAATCGAGAACCAGAGGTGGTGCACCCTCTCTCCTCCATCTCTCTCCTCCTCCTTATCACCGACGTGAATCCCCACGTCACTCCCTTGTTATTCCTCCCCACGCACTTCACTCTCCCTGAAACGGCCACAGACGCCGCCTCCAGCACCGGCGGTCCCACCACCAGTCTCAGCGGCACCGCCAACAAGGCCGAAGGAATCTCGCCGGAACTGCTGCTCGCGGCGGAGATGTCGCCCGATCTACTCGGAACGTTGTCGCTGCCGAAGATCGACGACACGGTCGAACTCGTCCAGGCCAAATCGAGAACCGAGTCGACTTGTTGAAGGTCCTCGTCTTCCATCTCTCTCCTCCTTCTCCACTTGTTCTGTGTGTGTGCTTCCTGTACGCGTTGGGCCTCAGATTCAGAGGGAAGACCCAGGGTATTTTGGTAAATTTGCCCCAAAATGGTTTGAACCCAGCACGTTGCTTTTGTTTTGTCTTCATTTGGCTAAATTAGCCTAATTTGTCCGGACGTGGCTAATTTAGCCCCAGATCAGCTTCCTAAACGACGCCTAAGTAATTTAGCCTTGCTTGGCTAATTTAATTAGATCAAAAAAGTACAAAAGATAAAATAAGTTAATAAGATAAAATATTACATTCAAATCATAATCATTTTATTTTTTTCTTACAAAAATCAAAAAATAAAAAAAAATTAAACCATACGAACTTTTTACTCTCAAACTAAAATAGTCCCAACTCAAAATAGCCAATTAAAAAAAGTTAATACCAAATGACAACTAGTAGGTTCAATTGATCCCATTGAAAATTTAAATTAGGAAAAATTATTTATAAGTCCTATTAGGGAGACTTATGCTACTGTAACAAGCCCGCGGGGGGACCTCGCTACAGCTCGGACTCGATTTGTGTCACCGTTCTTAATTTGAACCAAAGAGTCCAAATCTGGCAAATTGTGTTTGAGAAAACTGATTTTTTTTGAAAGAAGTGCTAAACATGGACTGCTTTGCCAGATACAGAGTCACCACCTAAATATTTTATTTTTGAAAAATTTAGAAAACCCTGACTCGTTGCCTAAGGCCATGTGTCCGTCATTATCAAAGTTGCCTCGGCTCGGGAACTTGGGTACGATTGGGGAAGGTCACTTCGTGAGCACCCCCGCTTGCCCGATCAAAGATCGGCCTTTACTAACCATGATATCTAGGTTTGAAAACTTTGTGTGCTCTTATTCCGGTTATTAGCCTAGATTTACTATGTGATGTGCACAGCATACAAGTATAGACCGAGTCGCCTGAATTGGAACAAAACATTTCCTGTTTGTTTTTGAAAGATGGTTTGCTACTCGCAGGTAGGCTTAAGATGCAGATTTTGCCACTCTCAGGTGGGCTTAAAAAAGATGGTTTTACCACTATCTAGTGGGCTTTAAAACACACAATTAATGATTTGTCCCAATCCAAATAACTCAACCTTCACCCACAGGCATTTGGGCAGTTATATCACATAAGCAAATAACCTCATGGTAAGCATGCTATCATGACAGTCACTCACACGCATGCAAGGGTGCTAAAGCATAAAAACTCATTGAGTACTCCAAGCCAAAACAAAAGCTAATTAGAAATCCATGCATGATCCTAACTATACAGAAATACCTAATGCAACACATGCAAAGATGCGATTATAACAGGCTTGGATATTCTAAACATGGCATATGAGATGCAACAGCTACCAAGTATTCAACTCGGAATTGAAATACAAAGTTAGTATGATGCGCCGAGCCTGGTGCATGCAAAACAGATGAATGAATGCAAACATGCTATCATACTGTCTGCTAATCGAAACATGCCCTAATCTAACCATCATAAGCTGGTAAATAAAGGGAAGAAAGACGTGGGGTTGGAAAACATACATCACACTCACGCACACTTATTACAACATTGCCCTCGCGCAGAGGGTCCGAATAAATAGTACAGTCCCAAATAAATAATACAGTCCCAATAAATAATACAATCCAAATATGTACAAAATCCTAATTAATTAACAAATTAATCTAGGAAAGCGGTAAACTAGCATGCAAGCTAGGGACTGCCTCGACTTTGATCTGGATGATGACTGATGAATGCTCGGGTTGCCTTGCGCGGAAATCCACCACGATGTCCCAATTAGCCTCTGTTTGCAATTGTTTCTTGGAAAGCACGCCAAGCTCCGGAAGGCTGCTGATTCTTGATTTGCTGCAATAGAGATCAGGAAAGGGGCATGGCAATGTATTTTCACATATGTATGCATACCTCGATCCTCGTGCCACCAATGACGCATCTCGATGCATGATGGCCGAGGAGTCGAATGGCACAACTCGATATGGAATGAATGCACATATAAACACAACAATACCTAGACTCCATTATGGGTAATCCGGAGTGTCGGCGACTGGGGAATTGAGACACGTTCTGTCACTCGGAGTACGAAACGTACCTCGTTTCCCGTGCTTGGGCTAACTCCTATCCCAAACACAATGCAATATGCATGACATGCATGAATGCAACTAAGATACAACCTAACATGCACAATGCTATGAAATGGCATACACGATACACGAGGTAACATGGCATACACAATGCGCTAACATACAACCTAGCATACACAATGCTATGAAACGAAATGGCATACACAATGCATAATGGACTTACACCAACACAAGTGGACCTCGGCCACACTCACATAGGAGGCCATTAGATGAAAATGAGACACTCGAAATACGTGCACGCAAACCGAGGATCGACCCTAAGGCACCAAATGCCACTCTAACGAGACATGGCAAGGCATGGAATATGACATACTAGCATGCAAATTTTAGTATCAAAATGTGACACAAAACAGTCCCAAAACATGGAAACATGGCACCCGATGCATGAAATGAATCCTGAAACATGAAATTAGGTACATGGAATGACCTATGGCTATGCAAAGCATGCATTATTTGAACATGAAGTATGAAGAAAAAATCAATACAGCTCCAAAAAAAGCATATTTCCAGTTTTAATCAAGGCCAAAAGGTGAACAAAAATAGGGCTAAACCAACATGCAAAAATGGCCTCGAAAGAGAGATAAAGAAGCAAATAGTATCTTTTGGCCCCAAAATGCAAAGAGCCCTTCAACAAAGTTGAAGAGGGGCTCAAAATGAAGCACTTTACAGTTTACAACAAGTCACGAAAACAAACACAAGTATGGAAAAACTATCATGCAAGAAATGGGCCTAAAGAGGGACAAAGAAGCAAGTGATGGCTGCTGGCCTCAAACAGATAAGGGCCCTTTAACAATGTTGAAGAGGGGCCCAAAACATGATATTTTACAGTTTATGACCAAGTCCAAAACAGTGCATAAGCAAGCTTAAAATACTATACAAAATAAGGTATAAAAGAGAGCTTTAACACAAAGAGCAAAAAGGAAGCCTCATACAGTGAAAAACCCTTGATCAAACATGAAGAGTGGGTCAAAATATGACTATTTACAGTTCGGACCAGAGCCCAAAAATACAAGCACAAGGAGCTAAAAAAGCATGCAAAAATAGGGCCAAAAGAGAGATAAAGAGACAAGTGATAGATGGAATCCATAAACAGTGAAGAGCCCTTCAAAAATGTTGAAGAAGAGCTTAAAACAAGCCTCTTTTCAGTTTATGAACAAGCTCAAAATAATTTAAAAATAGGTCTAAAATACTATACAAGAAAGAGACATAAATGAGAGCTAAAGAGGAAAGTGGTAGTATGAGGCCTCAAACAGGGAAGAACCCTTAATCAAACATGAAAAAGACCTCAAAACATGACTATTTTCAGTTAGGGTCGGAGCCCGAAAATGTAAGCATAAAGAGCTAAGAAAGCATGCAAAAATAGGCTCAAAAAAGGGAAAATATGACTCACCCTTGTAGAACCAAGCTTCAACAACTTTTGGACCAGGTTTGGGAGCTCTTGACCTTTGGAAGACAGCCTCAAGTTTTTGGAATGGATGTTGGAGGTGTGATGCTACGAGTTGTAGTGTAAAATGGTGTAGGACTTGAGAGGTTTTGATGCTTGGAAGAGAGAGAGAGGGAGCTTTAATGCAAGACTCCCAAACAAAACTTTTTTAATCCCCTAAAATGCAGTTGGAGCTGCTGGTTTTATAGGCAAAAGAGTGGAGGAAAAGAGGGGGAAATTGAAATTGAAATTGAAATTTCCCCTCAAAATAGGCCTAAAAGAGAGATAAAGAGGCAAGTGGTAGCTGCCGGCCTCAGAACGAAGAGAGCCCTTCAACAAAGTTGAAGAAGGGCTCAAAACAAGACATTTTACAGTTTATGAAAAAGTCCGAAACAGCTCACAAGTAAGCCTAAAATACCATGCAAAAATAGGCCTAAAAGAGAATTAAAGAGGCAAGTGATAGTAGGAGACCTCAAACAGTAAAATGTCCTTAATCAAACATGAAAAGGAGCTCAAAATATGACTATTTAAAGTTTGGGTCGGAGCCCAACCATGCTTGCAAGCAAGGCTTAAATATAGAGCAAGATAGGAACAAAAATGAGGGGAAAGAAGTTTACCCTTGAAGACCAATGAACCAGCAGCTTTTGGACCAAGAAGAGGAGCTCCTAGCCTCTAAAAAACAGCATCAAAGTGTTGTAATGGAGGATGGAGGTGTATACCAAAAACCGGAGCAAACGGAGGTGGTTAAGCGGTCCCGAACCGAGGTACACGGCCGTCGGCTTCGAAAAATCGAAAACCGGGCTCCAAACGGAAAAAATGACCTACGACCACGAAACGTAGCCTACGGCCACTGAGAGATGATCTACAAGACCTCTCCCTCCCTTTGGGAAGAGAAAACAGAGAAAACGGAGCTTGGTTCGCAAACCGAGGCAAGACACGAAAGAACTCGGAAGTCCGCAGGCAAGGCTCGCAGCCGAGACTCTAAAACTTCCGCATGAGCACAATATGCAATATCACTGAGCGCTCAATCGGTGATGTCTGAGTCTTAAGGTCGGTCAAAAATGGGGTGTTTACAGCTACATATTGTCCTACTAAAAAACTTATGTTCCTATAAGTCCTGCGAAAAATTTGTTGACACATTTACCCTTAATATTAGTTGTTAATATCATAAATAATAGTAAAACCATATATAGGAAATTAAATGTTACCATAGATCATATCTATATAAACGTAACGTAACGTGACACCTACATAAACGTAACGTGACACCTATACGTAACGTGACCTCTACATAAACGTAACGTGACACCTATGATCTATGGCAATATTTAATTTCCTATATAGAAAATTAAATGTTACCATAGATCATATTTATATGAAACGTAACGTGACACTAACATAAACCAGCAACATTTTCACATTCAATTTAAAAAAATAAAAACTCATTAAATTTGCAAAACGTATGTATTTGGTAACGTTTACGTTTTCAGTTTATATTTACAAAAATTTTATAAACTGGTTTTTGTTTATTTTTAGAAAAACATAAATTACAAACGCGTTTGGTAATTGACAAAATATTTTAAAAAAATTAAAAATATAAAAAAGAGTGAGAAATAGCAAGTGGTGGCAGAAGACGGTGCTGGAAAGTAGTGATGGTGGGTGGTGGGTAGCTGGTGGTGGTGCGTGGTTGCGGGTGAGTGGTGGTGGTGGTGGGTGGGTGACGGTGGCGGGTGATGGGTGGTAGCGAGTAGGTGGTGGTGGTGGCGGCGGCGGCGGGTGGTGGTGGCGGGTGGTGGTGGCGAGTAGGTGACGGGTGGTGGTGGTGGATGGGTGGGTGACGGTGGCGGGTGGTGGGCGGTAGCGAGTGGGTAGTGGTAGTGGTGTTGGTAAGTGTTGGGTGGTGGTGGCAGGTGGGTAACGGATGACGGGTGGCGATGGGTGGTGGGTGGTGTTGGTGGTTAGGTAGGTGACGATGACGGGTGGTAGCGAGTGGGTGGTGGTGGCGGCGGTGGCGGGTGGTGGTGGCAGGTAGGTGGCGGATGACAGGTGGTAACGGGTGGGTGGTGGTGGGTGGGTGGGTGACGGTGGTGGGTGGTGAGTGGTAGTGTAGACACCTCATTTTTGACTGTCCATAAGACCTGGACGCGACTGATGGTTTACATGGTGGAGAAAGGTATGCAGGGCAAAGGTTTAATTTCTTCGGCAAAGAGAGAGTCAAATTTCAACTTCATACCCCTGTTCTAGACCAAAACAATCTTGATCAAAAGATTTTAGATTTAAAACCCTCTCTTTCAAAACATTTTGAAAATAAAGTTTTTACGATGTTCCGAGGCTCGTATTTTGTCAAATGTTGCGCTTTTCGGTAAACCGAGCAAGGACAAAGTGGAAATGAATGAAAGAGAGATGAAATCTTTGAAAAATCTTTCAAAACACCTTACTTAGGGGTTTGGAGTTGAAGAAAAGAGGAGAAGAGGGAAGAAATCCAGTTGGGGGAGAAAATGTGCATGAACCGTTAAGAGAGAGTCGAGCAGCCCTCGCCGAATCGGGCCTATTCATTTGGATACTTGGAATCAAGCTATGAGGTCACCACCGTTGGAAAGCTTACTCCCGGGGCTTCATTTTACACTCAAGAATCTCCTAAATTCAATTCCGGATGGAGGAGATATGGTTGATTGAAGTAGGGCATCACTCCGGTTGGACCGAAATCTGCGCGGCTTCACGGAAACTGGCATAACTTTTTTCACAGGAGGAATTTTGATGCAAGGTTTGCGCCATTGGAAAGATAACTTCCGGGGCTTCAATTTAGACACTTGAATGGCCACATTTGGACTTTCCAAGCACCCACCGGCCAGTTTTCTTCCCGATAGCCCATTTTTTTCTTGAAAAGTAGCTGGCTGGCCACCCTTTTTGCCAAATGACCTTTTTGCCCCTTTAAGCTAGCCGGCCTTTCCCCCCTCCCCAAGTGTGTCCTAGATATGAATTTTGTTTTGGACTTCACTCATGTCCGGGGGGTTTAGCCATTTTGGGGGGAAACTTGACTAGTTTTCCCCCCTTTTTTTTCCCTCCATTTTTCCACCAATTTTTGCTTATATAACAGCAGCTCCCAGCTGTGTTTTAGGGTTAGAAAAAATCCTTGGAGAGCTCTTGTGTTGTATCTCTCTCCCTCTCTATATTTTCAAGCTCTAAACACCAAGTTCCAACCCATTTTCTTCATCACCACCAAGCACCACCACCCCTACTCCATTTCCAGCATCTTGGGAGGCTTTCCAGTAGCTAAGAGGCAGCAAATTTGGTCCTAGAAGCAGCCAAGGTTTTGGTCTACAAGGGTAAGCACTCATTTTCCCTTTTGAGCTCCATTTTTGTATCATTTTTCTACCCTCCTTTCTTGCTGTTTTGGGCTCCGACCCAACTGTAACTAGGCCTATTTTGAGCTATTCTACATGTTTGTTGAAGGGTTCAACCCTATTTGAGCCCTCCATTTGGTACTTGCTTCAATATCCTCTTGTATGCCTTTATTTTGCATGAAATTTCTAGCCTATGAGTGATCTGTTTTTGAGCATAATGTAAACTGTAAGTGGGCCTATTTTGAGCCCCTCTTCAACATTGAAGAAGGGCTCAACCCTGTTTAGGTCCTCTATCTTGCACTTACTTCATAATCTCTCCTATTTACTGTAAATTTGCATGATTTGTTTGGCCTACATGTAGTCGTTTTTGGAGCATGGCATAAACTGTGAGTAGGCTTATTTTGTGTCTCTCTACAACATTGTAGAAGGGATCAACCTTGTTGGGGGTCCCCATGTTATACTTGTCATTATACCCCTCTTTGACCCCCATTTTTGCATGCTTTTTTAAGCTTATCTAGCTTCTGTTTTCGGCCATCATCAGAACTGGAAAGAGTCATATTTTGATCTTCTTGACATATTTTATTAAGGATCTTTTCTAGTTTGATGAATTTTTGGGGTACTTCTTGTTATAGCCTTATGTATCCTAGTTCTTGCATGACATTTTTAGCATGTTTTCATACTGAGTTGGGGGATGTCATCTACTGTGAATGTCCATATTTTTAGTCCCTCATCAGTATTGTAGAAGGGTATTTTTCCATTTGGGCATCGCATGTATCACTTGCTTCAATACCCCTCTTGCGGAGCCATTTTTGCATTCTTGCTTAATCCTATGTGTGATTGCTGTTTGGCCATGTTTTGTGCTGGAAAAATGCTAGTTTTGGGGTTTCCTTGCTTTTGGCTTTTCGTGTCATGTATCAGTTATGCATTTTTGGTGTAGCTATAGGCCATTTCGGGTGCCAAAATTCATGTTTCGGGACCATTCCATGCTTCGGGTGCACTTTCGCCATCTTTCGGGACTGTTTTCCCCCATATTCAGTGCTGAAATTCCATTAGCATTTTTGCATATCATTTTCTATGTCATTTCATACCTTAATGCCATTGCCTCAGTTTGTGTGCCCGTGTGCACGCATTTCGAGGCATCTCATTTTCATCTATCGGCCTCTTATGTGAGTGTGGCTGAGGCTCACTCATGCTACTGTAAGTCCATTTTGCATTCTGTATGCCATTTTAGTCTCATTGCATTCCGTATGCCATTGCCTCGGTTTGCGTGCCTGTGTGCGCGCATTTCGAGGCACTTTCTTTTTATCCGACGGCCTCTTATGTGAGTGTGGCTGAGGTCCACTCGTGTTAGTGTAAGTCCAATTTGCATTGCGTATGCCATTTCATGCCTTAGGATCATCGCCTCGGTTTGCGTGCCCGCGTGTACGCATTTCGAGGCATCTCATTTTCATAGCATTGTGTATGTTAGGATTGCATTTTAGTTGCATTCATACATATCATGCATATTGCATCGTGTTCGGGATATGAGTTAGCCTGGGCACGGGAAACGAGGTACGTTCCGCACTCCGAGTGACGGAACAGGTCTCAATTCCCAAGTCACCGACACTCCGGATTACCCATGATGGAGTTAGGTTTTGTTGTAGCATTCATGTGCATTCATCCTATATTGAGTTGTGCAAACCGATTTCTCGGCCATCATGCATCGATATGCGTTATTGGTGGCACGAGGATCGAGACATGCATATATTTGTGAAATACATTGCTATGCCCCTTTCCTGCTCTCTGTTGCAGCAAAATGGAGAATCAGCAACTTTTCGGAGTCTGGCACGCATTTCGAGGAACATTGCAAACAGAGGCTAATTGGGGCATCGATGGATTTCAGCGCAAAGCGACTAACATGCATCATTTCATTATCCGGAGCGGAGTCAAGGCAGCCCCTGGCCTGCATGCCAGTTTACAGTTTTTCTTACTTAATTTGTTAATTAATAGGAATTTGTATATTTATTTCGGACTGTATTATTCTTTCATTTCGGACTATATTATTTATTCGGACCCTCTGTGCGAGGGCAAAATTGTAATAAGTGTGGGTAAGTGTGATGTATGTCTTTCAACCCCACGTCTTTCTTCCCTTTTATTTACCTGCTTACGATGGTTAGATATAGGGCATATTTCAATTAGTATACAGTATGACAGCATGTTTGCATCATTCATTTGTTTTGCACGCACCGGGCTTGGCGCATCATACAAACTGCATTTGTATTTCAATTCCAAATTGAATACGTGTTAGTTGTAAAATTCCACATGCCATGTTTAGAATAGCCGAGCCTGCTATAATTTGCATCTTTGCATGTGTTGCATTAGGCAATTCTGTGTATCTAGGTCCATGCATGGATTTCTAACAAGCTTCTGTTTTGGCTTGGAGTACTCGGTGAGTTTATGCTTTAGCATCCTTGCATGCGTGTGAGTGACTGCCATGAAAAGCATGCTTACCATGAGGCTAAATGCTTATGTGATATAACTGCCTTGAATGCCTGTGGGTGGAGGTTGAGTTATTTAAATTGGGACAATTCATCAAATGTTTGTTTTAAGCCCATTAGATAGTGGCAAAATCATATTTTTTTAAGCCCACCCGAGAGTGGCAAATCCGCGTCTTAGCCTGCCTGCGGGTAGCACCATCAAACCATTTTCAAACAAACAAACATGAAATGTTTTGTTCCAATTCAGGCGATTCAGTCTATACTTGTATGCTGTGCGCATTACATAGTAATCTAGGCTAATAACCGGAATAAGAACGCACAATGTTTTCAAAATCAGATATCATGGTTAGTAGAGGTCGGTCTTTGACCGGGCGAGTGGGGGTGCTCACGAAGTGACCTTCCCCAATCGTACCTAAGTTCCCGAGCCGAGGCAACTTTGGTGATGACGGACACGTGGCCTTTTAGCACCGAGTCAGGGTTTCCTAAATTTCCCATTTTAAAATGTTTAGGTGGCGACTCTGTATCTGGCGAAGCGGTCCATGTTTGGCACTTCTTTCAAAAATCTGTTTTCAAAACGATTTGTCGGATTTGGACTCTTAGGTTCAAGATTAAGAACCGTGACATTTGAGTCCTTGAACTGTAGTAGACCCAATATCGAACCAGAACGGGGGAGGGGGGGACTCGCACTCTCTTTCCCCCGGGATGCGTTCGGGGACGTCTACAGGTAGCGAGTGGGTGATGATGGTGGTGGTGGTGGTGGTGGTGAGTGGCGGGTAGTAGCGAGCGGGTGGTGGGTGGTAGCGAGTGGGTGGTGGTGGGTGGCGGCGGCAGGTGGGTGGCGGATGACGGGTGGTGGCGGTGGGTGGTGGTTGGTGATTGTGGGTAGGTGGGTGACGGTGGCGGATGTGGTGGATGACGGTGTGGTGGTGGTGGTGGTGGGTGGGTGGTTAAGGGTGGCGAGTGGTAGGTGGTAGCGAATGGAAGGTGGTAGTAATGGTGGTGGGTGGTGGGTGGTGTTGTGGTGGGTGGTGGGTGATGGTGGTGGTGGTAGTGGCGGGTGGGTGGCAGGTGGTAGATGGTGGGTGGTGAATGGTGGTGGCAAGTAAGTGGCGGGTGGTGGTGACGAGCGGTGGTGGCGGGCGGTGGATGGTAGTGGCGGGTGATCGGTGGTGGCGGCTGGATGGTAGGTGGGTGGTGGTGGTGGTGGGGTGGGTGGTGGTGGCGGCGGCGGGTGGGTGGTAAGTGGTGGTGGATGGTGGGTGGTGGTGACGGGTGGTGGGTGGTAGTGGCAAGTACGGGTGAGTGGTGGTGGCAGGTGGTGGTGGGGGGTGGGTGGTGGTAGTGGGTGGTGATGGCAAGTGGGGGTGAGTGGTGGTGGCAGATGGTGGTGGGGGGTGGGTGGTGGTGGCTAGTGTTGGGTGGTAAAAAAAAAAAAACTAAAAACTCAAAACGGAAACATTTTTTTTGTGTTTTTAATTTTTGGCCAAATTTATAAACTGAGACTATTGATTTATAAATTAAAAATTTTACCAAATAAGTTTTTATTTGAGTTTTTAAAATTTTTGTAAATATAAACAGAAAACTGAAAACGTAAGTGTTACCAAACGGTTGACACGTTACATTACGTTTATGTAGGTGTTACGTTACGTTACATTTATATAGGTGTCACGTTACGTTACGTTTATGTAGGATCTTGTGGAATACATTCCTATCTAAATAGAACTTGAGACTCTATAAGAAATTATACAGGACTTAGCCTACCGTAAGTGTCTGAAAAAGAACTTATAAAGTCTCCTTTAAAATTAAAATTAAAATCGAATTAAAACAATATATATATACATATATGTATACGATAAAATTTACATATTAACTGAATTGAAATCGTGAGTTTGTCATCCAACCTTCCTTCTCCTTTCCAAGTCTATCTGAAAGAGAATCTAATACTTCTTGATTGTAAATACCTGAACTAATTGTTTGCTATATTGACTGTGTTACTGGAGACGTTGAAAAATTAGAAATAAAAGATAATTCTTTTTATTTATGAAATAACTCTAATCAACTAATACTATTTTGATGTGAACCTTTACGAGTAATTTATCAAATTGGTTACATCTATATTTTGAGTTTTTTTTTTTTTTTTTAAATTTAATTTAATTTATAATTACAATAAAAAATTATAAATTATGTTCATAATGATAATTCTTGTGATTATAAATGAAACATTATTCACAAAATTGCTGTTATATATTATTTTCCTAACCGGAGGGGCCAAGTCTATTAAATGGTAAGACTAGGGGTTGTTTGGAAACAACCTATATATGTACCGTACTTATTTGTTTATTTATTTATTTAGGCCGTATTTCTCTTTTATTTTTTTACGCATCGTTTTATAAAAAATTAAAAAATTACTAAATAAGCAAATCCTTTGCATTAGAACTACCTATTAGCCCAAATCTTTTCACTGCAGCAGAGGGCCATGCCCTACATGATCTTCCTCTAAATCAGTCACTGGATCTATGGTTACTATTACAATAATAATTTGTGTAAATTACACTAATTTGTCTTATATTGTGTTTGGAATATGAATTTATACAAAAATTTGAAAATAAAAAAGAAAAATATGAGTGAAATAGTTATATTTCATTTACATTTCAATTACTCTTTTTCCCCCCTAAGTTTTTATCCAAATTTATTATCCAAACACATCGTTAAGGTTTTGTTGGACCATTTTAATTTCTTTTATTTATTTATTTTGTTCATGAATCTTCTTTTGTCTTGTTCATGAATGGAGATTAATTGGAAGTTTATGGACTTGGTGGTAAGCTAATATTTGGAGACTCACAATTTTTTCTAATTTAATGGTCATTATTATTTGTTGGTGTAAATTGTAAGGTCCTAGTGGCCTATAAATAGTTTTTCTCATCTACTCTTTTCTACACCAACTATTGTTTATATTTGAGAGATTACTAGCAAAGAATGGTATTTTCTTGGTGGAGTTTTGGGTTCACCATCTTGTGCAGAGTTGGTCTGAACCATACGACAAGTGGTCGGCTGTTGCATCCTAGAGGGGACAAGTCATAGTTTTGTGACTGCTGCATCGGTATTTAGATTCTTCCTACCACAGTGGGCTTGATCTCCTTAAAGAAAATGAGATATCTGTGTCTCAGCCTGATCTATTTGTATCTCATTTTTTTTTGCATTTTTTATCAATAAAATATAATTTTTCTGGTATTTTCACCAACAATTTTAAGGAGATCAACCATGGAACAAGTACCAAAAAAAACCTATGATGGAATTGGAGATCTCAACAAGTTTTTCAAGTTTAAAGGAGTTCATTTTAAGAGCTGGAAATGAAAAGTTCTTTTTTACCTCAAGCCTTTTGAAAGTTGCATATGTTCTTATCGAGAAGAACTCAAACAAAATCCCAACCGAGGAAATGAATGATGAAGGCTACAAGGCACATGAAGCAAAAGTGGCTTCCTACAATACAGATGAGTATAAATGTTGCTTTTATCTCTTAAATTGCTTTGCTGATCAATTTTATGATTACTATGACACTACTTACACTTCCATAAAGAAAATTTGGAAAGCTTTACAGGCTAAGTATGATACTGAAGAGGCAGGAGCAAAAAAGTAGGCAGCTAGCCGCTTTTTTCGCTTCCAAATGGTAGATAGAAAATCTGTTGTGGAGCAAGCACAAGATTTCCAAATAATAGTTGCAGAAGTAAGATCTGAAGGTATCAAGATTGGTGACAACTTGGCAGTTGCAGGACTTGTTGACAAATTACCGCCATCTTGGAGAGAATTCCAAAAGAGCATGCACCACAAACAAAAGGAGACTTCCTTAGAGGCGTTGATCACTCGCATCTGAGTCGAAGAGGAGGTTGGAGGCCAAGATGCAGGGACAGACGCAGGATTCTAATGTCGGAGGGGCGAGTGTACATACAATCAAAAAATTTGTAATGAGCATGTGATATACAATATCAATTTCTACCCAAATATCACAAAAATATATAATTAGATATTTCCATTCATCGTATATAATTACAAAATATTATCAAAATACAATTTGATATGTTCTAGTAAATCTATATTAATTTTCAAAAAAGCAATTATTTGCTCTATATATCTACTTAGGCATCTAAAGTTCTGCTTGATAGTTGACAATAGAAATGTAATACAAAAGTATAAATAATTGACTGAAAATTACACAAATGGTTCCATTACCAGCATTACTAAGTTTATAGTCCAATCTTTTTTCCCCAAATAATAAACCCTAGAGAGAGAGAGAGAGAGAGAGAGAGAGTGTATTGGAGTACTCTTGGAGAAATCACGATCTTGAACGCCGGAAGACTCATGACACAGGAGAGAGAGATTGTGTTTTGGGTCACTGGTTCTGATGATTTGGATTCACTAGTTGTGAAATAAGAGAGGGAAGAGAAGCTTATTTGTTTTGAATATATGATGACTGATCTAGGTAAACACCTACTGCTCTTGAGTAATCATTTTTTTTTTTAATTTAGTTATAAGCAAACAACTAAAAAATTGGGGCCACAATCAGACAAAAAGGACTTTAACATATTAACAAATAAATTCTCAATTATTTTAACATTACTAAATTTAAAATAAAAAAATAATCATACTTAAAAAATAAATTATTATTATTAGTATTTATCAAAAAAATAAATAAAATTTTAAATTTTAAAGTACAAAATTTAGGGGGTGGTAGTTCTTAAATTGTGTGCAAAAACTTTGGGGTGGCGAACATATATAATTTTAAAATATTTGTAATTTTATTACTATATCTACGGATTTTTTTCAAAACTTTTTTTTTTGGGGCGTGGCCTCGCCAAATTTCTTTCAGTCCATCCCTGCCAAGATGCATTAATAACACAATTGAGTAATGACAAATCTACCACAAAGGTAAACTTTTATTCAGCAAATAATAACTTATCCAAAGGTCACAATTCCAAGAATGCTTATTTCAAAACCTTATAAAAAGAATATGAAGAATTATGGTAAACCTCACAATAAATGGATTAATCCAAATAAGAACCAAGGTCCATCACCTCCACAAAATTTTACATGCTTTGTTTGTGGTAAAAGTGAGTGTAAACACCCCATTTTTGACTGACCTTAAGATTCCAATGTCATCGATTGAGCGCTCGGTGATTTCACAAGTTGTGCTCGTTCTGAGGTTACAGAGTCTCAACTGAGAGCCTTGCCTTCGGACCTTTTGTGCTTTGCCTCGGTTTCTGAACCAGGTTCTGTTTTCTCTTCCCGAAGGGAGGGAGAGGTCTCGTAGACCATCTCTCAGTGGCCGTAGGCTACTTTTCGTAGTCGTAGACCACTGTTCCCGTTTGGAGACCAGTTTTCGATTTTCGGAGCCGTCGACCGTGCGCCTCGGTTCGGGACTGCTTAACTTTCTCTGTTTGCTCCGGTTTTTGGCACACACCCTGTTTCCTCTCTCTAGAGGGACACTGTGGCCAAAGAGACCACCTTCGTGGTCGTACGCCACTTTCGATGCTTAACAGTCAGTTTTCGGGGCACCTGGCCGCGCGTTTTGGCCCTCGAGCTCTCGTTTTACATCCGTCTTGGTTCATTTTTGGCATGGACCCTATTTTCATAGTTTGGAAGGTAGTACAAGGGTGGGAGACCACCTTTTCTCTTTGGAGACTACCTTTTCCCGGTCGCCCGATTTTCTTGTCAAGTAAGTGGTCTCCCTCACTTTTGGGCCACAATTGCTGGTAGCCCACCACACCACTTGCTTGTATTGAGTGTGGAGACCACCCTAGGAGCCAACCGACCACCTGGACCTTTTGACCCTGGTCGGCCGACTAGGGGGAGTGGTCGGCCGACCACCTAAACTAGTCGGCCAGCTTTCTCCTGTCTCCTTTGAGTTGGTTCTAGTGTGCAGTGGAAGGCACAAAATTGATCCTCCATACACGTGTATGGAGGATCTTCAAACTTGGTTTTAAGCTTCTAGGAGAAGCTTTGAACCTCTTGGGCTATAAAGGGAAGGTTTCTCTTCCCTTGCAAGGGTTGAGAAATTGTTTAAGGCTTATGCATACACTTCTCCCTATATCTCTCTATTAGGTGTTCTAAAGCCCTTTGTTCTTGCATCATTGCATATCACCTCTTAGCCTAACACCTCCAACATCAACCTAAGCACCTTGGAGCTGGTTTTCAGAGGTTAAAGGTGTGCTATTTTGGTCCAGAAGTTGCTGGTCCCTTTGGCTACAAGGGTAACAGTCTCTTTTCCTTTTCTTAGCATTGTTTTGCTTCATCTTTTAGCCATACTTGCAAGCATATTTGGAATTTTTCATAAAATGAAAAAGTCTTATTTTGAGCTTCTTAACATGTTTGTTTAAGATCATTTTTCTGTTGGGGGTCATCTACCCTATCGCATGCTTCATTTCATCTTATCTTGAGCCATTTCTTAGAGCCTTTGCATTGAGCTTTGTTTGGCCTTCTAGCCACTGAAAATCCAGTGGATTTTCAGTGGCTAGCATACTATTTTGAGAGCCAAAATCAGAGAGGGGTAACCCTCTCACCCCTTGTTTGTTTTCTAGCATATTAGGCCTAACAAGGGAGCCTATACTTGCATGCTTTCTAGCCTCATTTCAGGACCTTTTCAGTGAGTTTTAGGGCCTGCATAACCTCTTTCTAGAGGTGGTTTTGTTATATTGGGTGTCCATCTTGCATGTGTAGAACAACCCTCTTCATGGCCTATCAAAGGAGCATCTCATTCTTGCATGCATAGACCATGTTTCAGTGAGTTTTTGGGCTTTACTTGGCATGTCATACCTCTGAATTTTGTTGGTTTAGTGACCTCTTGACTGCTCCATATACTTGTAGTGTAAACCCTCTTCACTAGCTTGTATTGCATGCTATTTTGGTCCTTGATTCTAGCACTTTTTGGCCATGTTTTAAACTGATTTTGTACATGTTTTTGACTGTCTTAGCTCTATTTTTATGCCTCATGGTCGAATGATACTTTCTATGCATGGTTGTAGTTCAATACCCTTGCCTAGCTTTAAGTTTTGGAACCTATTGCATACTTAGGTTGAGGTGTTTCTATGTTTTGGGGCCATTGTGCATCATATTTCAGAGCTTACATGTATGCCATATTCCCATGTTTTTCACTCTTTAAATGCGTTTGAGAGTCGGGCTTGTATGTCTCGTTTTTGGACCATCGCATGAGCTTCATTTCTTTGCATTTTGAGCCATCATTTTAGACCATTTTCCCACTTTCTTGGACCTGCCTAGGGTCTGTTTGGGGCTGGTTTTTCCATTTGTGCATTGCTTTGTGTACCTCTAGTGTAATACACTTCACTAGTTTCGGTATTCGGGCCATCTAGTATGTATTGTGTGAGGTGTTTGCATGATTCGGGACCATTTTGCTTGTCATTTCAGAGCTAGAAAATGCATGATTGTATGCCATATTTCATCCCTTGCCATGCTTCGGTAGAGTGGCATTTGATGCCTTAGGTTCAGTCCCTTGCATCGGACATGTTTGCATGAGTGTTCCTGCCTTTAATTTAATCATGTTTGGCCACTGATTTGGATGTGGCTGAGGTCCATCCATCTTGGTTTAAGTCCATCTTGCATTGTATATGCCATTTAGTCCATGTTGTTGCATGATTGACCATTGCATTGTGTTTGCCTTGATTATTTCATTGTTAGTCTCCATGTGTGCATTGCGTATGCTATATAGTTCTCATGTGTATTGAGTATGCCATTGATTATTTCATAGCATTGTGTATGCTAGTAGCATGTTTACATATCATCATTTGCATGCTTGCATCATTTAGTGGCATTATGTTTAGGTTGCATGTTAGGGTTGCATTCATGCATGCCATGTGTATTGCATTGTGTTTGGAATAGGGTTTAGTCCAAACAGGGGAAACGAGGGACGTTCGACTCAAGTAATGACGTGCCTCGATTCTCAGTTGCCGACACTCCGGATTACCCATGATGGAGTTTAGGCCTTGTTGTGTTTATGTGTGCATCCATTTCATATTGAGTTGTGCAATTCGACTCCTCGGCCATCATGCATCGAGATGCGTGATTGGTGGCATGAGGATCGAGGACTACACTCCCTAGAGCTCATGTAATGACGGGGAGAGTGGTTGTGCATACATATGTTGAAAATACTTTGCCATGCCCCCTTCTTGCTCTCTGTTGCAGCAAACCAGAAGCCAGTAGCAAAAACTGGTCAGCAGTCTTCTGGAGCTTTGTACAGTGTTCCGAGACTAGTTGCAAACAGAGAAAAATCAGGGCATCGCGATGGATTTTCCGACAAGGCGACTCGAGCATGCATGCATTCCTCATCATTCAAGACCGAGCTGAGGCAGTCCATTTCATATGTTTTGCATGCTAGCTTATTTATTTTAGTTAATTTGTTAATTAATTAGGATTGTGTAATAATTAGCTGTAATTCGTTATTCATTCGGTTATGTATTATTTATTCGAACCCTCCGAGAGAGGGCAATGTTGTAATAAATGTGCGTGTGTGTGATGCATGTCTTCCAACCCCACGTCTTTCTCCCTTTTATTTACCAGCTTATGATGGTTAGTTTAGGGTATGTTTCAATTGGCATCTATATGTTCGCATGTTTGCATTCATTCATCTGTATTGCATGCACCGGGCTCGGCGCATCATACTAATTGCATCGTATTTCAATTCCAAGTTGAATACATTATTTTTGTAGCATTTCATATGCCATCTTAGAATAGCCAAGCCTATCTTAGTTGCATACCTGTATATGTTGCATCAGGCATCTCAGTATAGTTAGGATTCATGCATGATTTCTAATTAGCTTCTTTCTTTGGCTTGGAGTACTCGGTAAGTGTTTATGCTTTAGGATCCTTGCATGTGTGTGAGTGACTGCCATGATAGCATGCTTACCATGAGGCTATGTGCTTATTTGATATAACTGCCTGAATGCCTGTGGGTGAAGGTTGGATTATCTGAATTGGAACAATTCATTGATTGCGAGTTTTAGCCCACTAGATAGTGGCAAATTACCATGTTTTCTAAGCCCACTTGAGGGTGGCAAAATCCACATTTTAGCCTACTTGCGAGTAGCAAACCGCTTTAAAAAACAAACATGAAATGTTTTGTTCCAACTCAAGCGATCCAGTCTATACTTGTATGCTGCGCGCATCACATAGTAATTCTAGGCTAATAAAACCGAAATAAGAGCACATAATGTTTTCAAAACTTGATATCATGGTTAGTAGAGGCCGATCTTTGATCGGGCGAGCGGGGGTGCTCATAGCTGACCTTCCCCAATCGTACCCAAGTTCTTGAGCCGAGGCAACTTTGGCGATGACGGACACATGGCCTTAGGCAACGAGTCAGGGTTTCCTAAATTCCCCCCTAAAATAAATATTTAGGTTGCGACTCTGTATCTGGCAAAGCAGTCCATGTTTGGCACTTCTTACTAAAAATTAGTTTTTCAAAAACGATTTATCGGATTTGGACTCTATGATGATTCATCGGTCTTGCATTGCACTCTGCGAGATTAGATACAGGACCGGGACATTGAGTTCGAACTGTAGTAAGCCCAATGAACAAAATGGGATTCCCTCCCGGGACGTTCGGGGACGTCTACAGTGAGCATATTGGTCGAACTTGCAAATTTAAAACGCACTGCCCAAACGCTAACGTTATTGAGGAGCCATTTGTGATGATGATTACGTAAATTTACATGGTTAATTATGTGGACGATTGGTGGGTAGATTCGTGCCAATAGACATGTTTGTTATGATCAAGCTTGGTTTAAGGTGTATGCTCTCTTTGATGATGAGAAAGCAATTATACTTAGTGACTCTAGTCAAAGCAACATACTTGGGAGTGGTGAGGTTGACTGAAGTTCACCTCCGACGTGTGCTTACTTTAAAAGATGTGCTTTATATATCATCCATGAGGAAGAATTTGATGTCAAGTTATTTGTTGAATAAAGCTGGTTTTAAGCAAACTATGGAATCTGATCAATATGTGATTACCAAGAAGGGTATTTTTGTGGGTAAGGGTTATGCTTTTAATGGGATGTTCAAATTGAATGTTAAGATTAATAAACCATCTACCAATTCGGTTTACATGTTGTCTTCTATTAATTTTTGGCATGCTCGCTTGTGTCATATTAACAGTAAATATGTGGGAATCATGAGTAGTTTAGGATTAATTCCTAAAGTGACAAGTTTTTTTGAGAAATGTGAAGTTTGCACTAAAGCAAAAATTACCAAGAGGCCTCATAAAAGTGTTGAAAAAAATACCAAATTGCTAGAATTATTTCATATTGATTTGTGTGAGTTTAAAGGAATTTTAACTCGGGGTGGTAACCGATATTTTATCATTTTTATTGATGATTTTCAAAATACACAAATGTATATTTATTAAAAAATAAAAGTAATGCTTTTGAAAAATTTAAAGAATTCATTCTTGAAGTGGAAAATCAATTCGGTAAAAAGATTAAGAGAATTAGAAATGATAGAGGCCGGGAGTATGAATCTCTTGGATTAAACTCTTTTGTTTTGTCATTGGAAGTTATTCATGAGACTACTCCACCATATTTACCTTCATCTAATGGTGCAGCTGAAAGAAAAAATAGAACGTTAATTGACTTGATGAATGCTATGCTTATTAATTCAGGTGCTTCCTCAAATCTTTGGGGCAAGTCTATTTTGACTGCTTGCCATGTGATAAATAAAGTGCCACACAAAAAGACTAAAATTGTACCTTATGAGTTGTGGCGGGAGCATAAACCAAATCAAGGTTATTTGAGGATTTGGGGTTGTTTAGCTTTTGTAAGGCTTGCAGATCCTAAACGACCTAAATTGGGTGAACGAACTACCACCTGTGCTTTTCTTAGGTATGCGTTGCACAGTACAGCCTATAGAATTTTTGATATGGAAAATAATTTTATTTTTGAATCAGGTGATACTATTTTTCATGAAAATAAATTTCCTTTCAAATATAGAAATAGTGGGAGTCAAATAATTTCTGAAAATATTTTATCTATGTTTAGCTCTTTTACTCCATCTCAAGCTTTTCAAAAACAAGAAAATTCTCAAATCCAACCAAGGAGGAGTAAACGAGCTAGAATTGAAAAAGATTTTGGTCCTGACTATTATCTCCTGACTATTATCTTTATAATGTAGCAGAAATTCCTCTTATGGTGCAAGAAGCTTTATCATCACCTGATGCTATTTTCTAGAGAAAGGCTGTAAATGATGAGATAGATTCACTACTTTCAAATAAAACATGGAAGCTAATAGATTTACCTCCAGGTTGTAAAACTATTGGGTGTAAATAGGTCTTTCGTAAAAAACTTAAACCGGATGGAACTATAGATAAATATAAAGCGATGCTTGTCGCTAAAGGTTTTAAGCAACAAGTTGATCTTGATTTCTTATATAAATTTTCTCCAGTTACTAGAGTTACATCCATTAGACTGTTGATAGTAGTGGCTGCAGTTCATGATTTAAAAATTCGTCAAATGGATGTAAAAACAACATTTTTAAATAGAGATCTAGGTGAAGAGATTTACATGAACCAACCCGAAGGCTTTTGCACCATCTTTACACCACTTGTTTTCCATGTTTTCTTGCTATTTTTAAACTCTTTAAAACCTGTTTTTATGGGCTGAAGCTTGTGGTTTAAGGCTATTAAAGGTAGAGGGGTTAACCACCCTTCTTTGATCCTTGTTCTCTAAGCCTTTACACATGTGTTTCCCATCTCTTCATCAACTTTTTTTGAGCTTTTTACCACTGATTTTCATAGTTATTTCAGTGGCTAAAATCATGTTTTCAAGTCCAAAAATGAAGGGGGTAGCCTCCCCTCATTGTGTTTTGCTTATTAGCTTAACATGCTCCATATTTTAGCTTATTTTTCTAGTTTTTGTTAGCTTAATTCCAATATGTTTTAGGGCTATTTCATACCTTTTTTAAGACTATTTTTAAGTGTTTGTTGTGTTTGAGCTTTGTTTTGCATGTTTCTGGTGTAAGTGTCCTCACAAACTTGGTGTTTTAGGCATTTACACACCACTTGTTTGAGTTGATAGCACTTATTTTGGGCTTTTCATACTTTATTTCAGCACTAATAATCTCTACAACCTCCCTCCATTCTTGACCTTTTATTTTTCTTTGAAAGTGGTTTCAAGTCACTTGTTTGCCCAAGTATGAAATTGAAGTTTCATTCTTAATGGTTTAATCCTTTAAGGGGTTCATTACCAATGATATGAGGCTTCTTTCATACCCAAAGCAACTTGTGTTTTGAACCATCTTTCTATTAGAGAACTCAACTCACCAATGGACTTAATTGGTTAAAGAATTGAAGGGAAATTAAAATGAGTAAACTTAGGACTAAAATTGTGCAAAGACAAGAATTTGATCGTGCCTTTGTGTGTTCAATCAGACGTTAATTGAACACATGGAACTTGGACCATTTCATACTTGTTAATGATGAAATGATCCAAGTCTCCAAGGTCAATCACTTCCCCTAATCTTTCATGAAAAGGAGGAGGTTTGTCTTTTTTTCTTGCATTTATTGAACATTACACACTTGGTTTCACAAGCCATCATGCAATGAAATTGCTTGAATTGGTGGTTTGTGGCTTAGGTTCACCACTCTTTAGATTTGTTTATGAAAATGAGGGGTGAGTTGTGCAGACAATCCTTGAAAATACCTTGTATATGCTCTATTTGTTCTATGTTGCATGCAAGATGAACCTAGGCATCAGTGGCCAGCAAGCGACTTTCCATGGCCAGCATGTGGTCGGCAAACCACCTCCATGGCCGGTTGGTGGCCGGCAAACTTTATCTTTAGCCGGCTGGCCACTGATGCAAAACTCAGCAGAGTGTTGGTAAGGTGGATCAAAAGTTGTTCTAGAAATGTTCAACTGTGCAAATAGAGGCATTCGGGAGCAAAACGGTGGTCTTTTTGAGTGGAATTTGAGCATGCGCATGCACATCCCTTGTTTCTTGAGGCGGAGTAATTAACTGTTTAGTTTAATTATTAATTGCAATTGTGTTGTAATTCTTTAATTAGTTAAGTAGTTAACTAGTTATGATGTAATTATTTTAGTTAGCTAGATTAGTTAATTAACTCAAGTGTTGTAATAATTAGTTAAGTAGCTTAGCTATTTATTCAGTTCGTAATAATTAGCTCAATTAGCTTAGCTTAGTTAGCTAGTTAGCTAGTTAGTTTAATTCATTTGGACCCTCCTGTGCGAGGGCGTCAATGTTGTAATAATGTGTTTGTTTTCCAACCCCACGTCTTTCTCCCTTTTATTTATCAGCTTATGATGGTTAGATTAGGGGCATCATGTTTCAAATAGCATATTGCATGTTTGCATTCATTCATTTGTCCTATATGCACCGAGGCTTGGCGTATCATTCTAACTGCATTGTCATTTCAATACTTCTTTGAATACGTGCTTAGAACGCATGTCATCAAATCGATTCGTATGTCATGCTTATTAGCAGAGCCTATCTTAGTTGCATTATTGCATGCGTTGCATTAGACATTTTGTATAGTTAGGAATCATGCATTTTTCTAACTCTTTTGTTTATCTTAGCTTAGAGTACTAGATGAGCCTTTATTCGCTATAGCATACTTGCATGAGTGTGAGTGACTAGTATGTCTAGCATGCTTGACTTGAGGCTAATTACTTAAGAGCTATAACTATTTAAATGCCTGTAGATGAAGGCTTGTTACTTGAATTAAAATGATTCAATGAATGTATGTTTAAGCCCACTTTGTCAAGTGGCAAATTCAAAAACTTTAAGCCTACTTTGTTAAGTGGCAAAATCAAACTCTTTTAAAAAACAAACATGAAATTGAATTGTTCCAATTTGAGCAAACTAGTCTATACTTGTGTATGTGTGCATCACTTAGTAAATGCTAGCCTAATAAATCGAAATAAGAGCATATAATGTTGATAAAAATCATATCATGACTAGTAGAGGTCGATCTTTGATCTGGCGAGCGGGGGTGCTCAAATGTATTCATGACCTTTCCCTCTTGTACCTAAGTTCCCGAGCCGAGACAATCTTGGTGATGACGAACACGTGGCCTTTGGCACGAGTCATGGGTTTCTTAAATTTCTCCAAAATAAAATATTTAGGTGGTGACTCTGCATCTAACAAAGCAGGCCATTTTTGACAGTTTTGATGTAAAATCAATTTTTCAAAAGATTTGCCGGATTCGGACTCTTTGGTGTTTATCAATTTCACATTGCACTTGTGAGATTAGATTCAGAATCACGGGAGTCTGAACTGTAGGGTTTATTTCCGAGTTTTAGAAAGGGGGCGTAAAAAATCCAAGCTACATTAATCAAAGGGAATATGCTCGCATGATTGTTAGTTTGAGATATACTACTGACTGTACTAGACTTGACATTGCACATGCTGTTGGAGTACTTAGCAAGTTTACTAGCAAGCCAAGTTGAGATCATTAACTAGCCATGGGAAGAATTATGAATATTTATCTGGTACCAAAAATTATAGTTTGTTTTATAACAAGTATCCTACGGTACTCTAAGGATATAGTGATGCCGATTGGAACAATTTGTCAAGTGATTCTCTCTCTACCTCAGGTTTTATTTTTACCTTGGGTAGTGGTGCTATATGTTGGAAGTCTAAAAAATAGACTATAATTGCTAATTCTACAATGGAAGCTGTGCTTATATGTAAACACCCCATTTTTGACCGACCTTAAGACTCAGACTTCACCGATTGAACGCTTGGTGATGTTGCATGTCGTGCTCGTCCAGAGGTTTCAGAGTCTCGGCCGTGAGCCCTGTCTCCGGACTTCTGGGCTTTTCTGTGCCTTGCCTCGATTTGCGAACTAGGCTCGGTTTTCTCTGTTTCTCTTCCCAAAGGGAGGGAGAGGTCTCGTAGATCATCTCTCGGTGGCCGCGGGCTACATTTTATGGTCGTAGGCCATTTTGCCCATTTCGGAGCCCGGTTCCCGATTTTCGGAGCCGTCAGGTCGAGTGCCTCGGTTCGGGACCGCCTAACCACCTCCGTTTGCTCCGGTTTTTGGCATGCATCTTATTTACTCCCTTTTGAGGGACACTGTGGTTCGAGAGACCAACTTCGTGGTCGAACACCACTCCCGGTGCCTAACAGTCAGTTTTCGGGGCCCCGGGCTGCGCGTTTCGGCCCTCGAACCTTCATTTTGCATCGGTTTGCGTTCATTTTTGGCAGGGACCTCTGTTTCATCACCAGGAAGGTTTTAGAAAGGTGGGAGGCTAGTAATTATTTCAGCAACCAGTTATATTCCTTCATTGCCCTCCGTCGCCCGTTTTTCTCACTCGGAAGCCAATGTTGACCACCCTTGGGCCATTTTCTTCAACCCTAACCCCCATATTTGTGTTGTACACACCTGGGAGGCCACCAATATTTGGTGGCTGGCCAGTAATTGTGTTTGAACCTTTTGAACCCCTTTGAAAAGTAGATTGTTCTCTCTCCTAGTTCACTGTTTCCAGTTTTTGACCACAGGGTTGTGTTGAGAACACATGGGAGGCCACCAATTTGTGGTGGCCGGCCACTAATTACACTTGGCCTTTTGACCTCGGCCGGGCCGGGCCATGCCATGGGAAAGCCGCCCACCTGCAAGCCCAATAACCAGCCGGCCTTGCTCCTTGGATCCTGTTCAGTCCAAATGTACCCTCCTTTTCTCCCCAGATTTTGTATCCGGGGGGCCAACTTTTTGGGGGGAAACTTGAATTCATTTCCCCTCCATTTTCCCCCCCTTTTCTCCCCCTATTTTGCCTATATAAACAGCCTCCCAGTTGTGTTTGAAGGGTTAGAAAAAATTGTTTTGGAGCCTTGTATTACACCTCTCCCTTTCCCCCATCTCAAGCATCCAAACCATCCAAGTCCTATACCATTTCCACACCATCACCTAGCACCACACCACCACCTCCATTCCAGACATTTGGAGCAGCTTTCCAGAGCTTAAGAAGCACCATTTCTTGTGCTAAGAAGCTGTCCAAGACTAGTCTACAAGGGTGAGTACATTTCTCCTCCTTTTGGTCCTATTCTTGCTCAATACATTAGCCATAATTGCTTGCATATTTGAGCTCCGGCCTTAACTGAAAATGGAATTTTTTTGAGCTCTATTTTATGTTTGTTTAAGGTCCTCTCACTGTTTGAGGCTTCCTTATTGCACTTGCTTCATTACCTCTTTTGTATGCCTATTTCTTGTGTAGTATTTTTGGCCTATATTTAAACTGTTTTGAGGCATGTTATAAACTGTAATGTAGTTTATTTTGAGCCCTTCTTCAACATTGTTGAAGGAATCATCACTGTTTGGGCCCCCCTTTTGTCACTTGCCTTTGTATCCCTCTTTTGGCCCCATTTTTGCATGATTTGTTAGACTCTTGTGCTTCTATTTTTGGACTGTGGTCCGAACTGTAAATGGCCTCATTTTGACCCCTTATTCATGTTTCATTGAGGGTCTTTTGCTGTTTGATGCATCCTTTTTATACTTTGTGTTATAGCTCTCTTTTTGGCTTTATCTTGCATAGTATTTTGAGCATGCTTTTACACTGTTTTGGGTTTGATCATCAATTGTAAAAAGTCATATTTTAGGTCCCTCTTCAACTTTATTGAAGGACCTTCATCTGTTTGGGGCCAGCATGCATCACTTACTTCTTTGTCCTCCTTTAGGCCCACTTTTTGCATGAGAGTTTTGCCATACTTGTGTCTGTTTTTGTGGTTTGTGGTAAACTTTAAAACATCATATTTTGGACCCTTCTTCAACATTTTAGAAGGGCCCTTCTCTGTTTAGGGTCATAAGCTGTCACTTGCTTCATTATCTTGCTTTCGGGGCCGTTTTTGCATGCTAGTTTAGCCCCAATTGCGTTCGCTGTTTGGCCTTGCTTAAAACTGTAAATATGCTAATTTTTGGGCTTTATAGACTCTATCTTCACATTCCATGTTCAAATAATGCATGCATTGCATAGTTATAGGTCATTCGGTATGCCTAATTTCATGTTTCGGGACCTATTCCATGCATCAGATGTCATTTTGTCATCTTCGGGGCTGTTTTGCATCATTTATTGCCTCTGAAAATTGCATGCTAGTATGCCATATTCCATGTTTTTCCATGTCTTGTTAGAGTGGCATTCGGTGCCTTAGGGTCGGTCCTCGGTTTGCGTGCACTCGTGCATGCATTTCGAGTGTCTCATTTTCATCTAATGGCCTCTTATGTGAGTGTGGCTGAGGTCCACTTGTGTTTGTGTAAGTCCATATTGCATTGTGTATGCCATTTCATTCCATAGCATTGTGTATGCTAGGTTGTGTGTTAGTGCATTGTGTATGCCATATTATCTCGTGCATCGTGTATGCCATTCTATAGCATTGTGCATGTTAGGTATTATCTTAGTTGCATTCATGCATGTCATGCATATTGCATTGTGTTCGGGATAGGAATTAGCCCGAGCATAGGAAACGAGGTACGTCCCGTACTCCGAGTGACGGGACGTGTCTTAATTCCCCAGTCACCGACACTCCGGATTATCCATGATGGAGTTAGGCTTTGTTGTGTCTTCATATGCATTCATTCCATATTGAGTTGTGCAATTCGATTCCTCGGCCATCATGCATCGAGATGCGTGATTGATGGCACGAGGATCAAGGCATGCATACATTTGTGAAAATACATTGCCATGCCCCATTTCCTGCTCTCTGTTGCAGTAAATCAAGAATCAGCAGTCTTCCGAGGCTTGGCGAGCTTTCCAAAAAACTATTGCAAAACAGAGGCTAATTGGGGCATCACAGTGGATTTCCGCACGAAGGCAACCCGGACATGCATTATTCATCATCTGAAGAAGAGTCAAGACAGTCCCTGGCTTGCATGACAGTTTATTATTTTTCTTAGTTAATTTGTAAATTAATTAGGGATTTGTACATATTTGGACTGTATTATTTGGACTGTACTATTTATTCGAACCCTCTGCGCGAGGGCATAATTGTAATAAGTGTGCATGTGTGTGATGTATGTCTTCCAACCCCACGTCTTTCTTCTATTTTATTTATCCGCTTATGATGGTTAGATTAGGGCATGTTTCAATTAGCATACAGTATGATAGCATGTTTGCATTCATTCATCTATCTTGCATGCACCGGGCTCGGCGCATCATACAAACTGCATTCGTATTTCGATTCCAAGTTGAATACATGTTAGTTGTAGCATTCCATATGCCATGTTTAGAATAGCCGAGCCAGCTATAGTTTGCATCTTTGCATGTGTTGCATTAGGCATTTCTGTATACTTAAGATCATGCATGGATTTCTAATCAGTTTCTGTTTTGGCTTGGAGTACTCGGTGAGTTTTATGCTTTAGCATCCTTGCATGCGTGTGAGTGACTGCCATGAATAACATGCTTACCATGAGGCTAATTGCTTTTGTGATATAACTGCCTTGAATGCCTGTGGGTGAAGGTTGGGTTACTTGAATTAGAACAATGCATTGACTGTGTATCTTAAGCCCACTAGATAGTGGCAAAACCATCTTTTTAAGCCCACCTGAGGGTGGCAAAATCTGCATTTTAAGCCTACCTGCGGGTAGCACTATCAAACCATTTTTCAAACAAACAAACATGAAATGTTTTGTTCCAATTCAGGCGACTCGGTCTATACTTGTATGCTGTGCACATCACATAGTAAATCTGGGCTAATAACCGAAATAAGAACGCACAATGTTTTCAAAATTAGATATCATGGCTAGTAGAGGCCGGTCTTTGACCGGGCGAGTGCGGATACTCACGAAGTGACCTTCCCTAATCGTACCCAAGTTCCCGAGCTGAGGCAACTTTGGTGATGACGGACACGTGGCCTTAGGCACGAGTCAGGGTTTCCTAAATTTCCCAAAAATAAAATATTTAGGTGGCGACTCTGTATCTAGCAAAGTAGTGCATGTTTGGCACTTCTTCCAAAAAATTTGTTTTCAAAAACGATTTGCCGGATTTGGACTCTTTGGTTCGAGATTAAGAACCGTAACACAAATCGAGTCCGAGCTGTAGCGGGGTCCCCCGTGGGCCTGTCTACAGTTTCTGGTGACTCTGCTGAGGATTTAGAGAACTTGACTCGAACTCATGATATCTGATTTTGACTACACTTGTGCGTTTCTTTGTATTGCATTTGCAATGGTGCACCTAGGACACCGTGTTTCCCATCTGCTATTCCTGAACGGTTTGTTGGAGGCTTGTCTTGTCAAGGCATGACCATAAGGCTGACCGGTTATAGGCTCTGCCAGTATGGGAACACAAACCCCGGTTTCACCGGGGCACCCTTTTTGACCATTTGACCTAGTGCATATCGAAGTCTGTAGTGACCATTCCAAACTAGGACAGGTTGCTTACCCGATATAGGTTGTTTGAAACCGCTGCGTGCATAGTGAAACCCTAGTTCCTGACAAAATAGGACAGGGAAACCCTACCCCAACATAGGGGTGTTTTGGCTCTCACTTGCTTGTTATGTGCATTAGAGTGCGTCTCTACAGGAATGCATGTATCAGTTTGCAAGTTTGGGCATCAGGCCTGCGGGCATCAATCAGTATTTGAGAATCAGTTATCTGCGGGTATCGGATTCAGTCTTTGGGGAAACGATGATTCAGTGACGTGATCGGATTTGAGGAGATATGTTTTTGCTTATCAACCGTGTGTTGTATGCTTGATCGTGTGTTGTGTATTTATTTTAAGTCATTATGTCTTGTTCATTTATCTGGTTATTTATTTCCTTTTCGCTTTATTTATCTTTTGCTAGGGCAGTTTTAGCACCATTGCTTCCGACCCAGTAGACATTCCCCAAGCACTTTGGATACGAGGTCGTCGACTCAATCGATCTGAGGATCTGGTTGACGGACATCTAGTGTTCTATTCTTTACCCTCCGTTGTCAGGAGAAAGCCGAGGAAGCGCAGTGTGTCAGAACAGAGGTTGCCAGAACAGTGGGTTACTCCATCAGAGAACAGTAGGACTGAGGTCTCAATTGTTGCTATAGAAATAGATATACCGGTCAGTCGGATGGATCAGCAAAATACGTCAGGGGTGGAAGCCCTGATGCGCCAAATGCAGGAGAGCATGTGACAAATGCAGGAGGACACTGCCCGTCAAGCGGAGTTCTCCAAACAGCAGGTCGCGATCATGGCCCAGCAGGCTGAGCTAATCACTAGACTGCAACAGCAGAATGCGGCATCTGCTTCACATCAGGTTCCTCTTCTACCAGGGGCCCCATTACCCGAGCAGGCACCTACTGTCCAGAATGCTCTGCCAAACACCCAGAACACCGTGCCAAATATCCAGAATATCCAAGAGGACACAAACCTTCCAACGGGGCCAGCTCCGCCCCCGCTTCCGCCTCAACTCTCCAAGACCCATACACCCAGCCACCCGGACTCTCCCTTTGAGTTCGAAATGGACCATACAGCTCTAAAACTGAGCAAGCTTGAGAAGCTTTTGAAGAAATCACAAGGGGTAAAGGCTATTTCGGACATCGAGGACGGATACATCGACGTGGCCGTGACATTGCCCGATAGGTTCAAGATGCCACAAATTGACCGCTTCGACGGGTCCGGGGACCCCATGGTCCATCTTCGACTATTCTTAGACATCCTGCGGCCAATGGGCCTAACCCGACCACAAAAGCTTTATTGTTCGGCGAACCTCGCGGTGTGGTCGCTATCTGCACGCCGGTTAGAAGATGAGGTAAAAAGAAGCTGGGCTGAAATAGCTGAGACCTTTGTTGCACAGTACTAGTGCAATACCCAGATCGAGATTACAACTCGTAATCTCGAAACAACGAGGCAGGAGCCTAAAGAAACTTTCTCAGATTTCGTAACTCGATGGAGAGCGAAGGCATCGATGATAACTTTGAGGCCTACGGACAAAGATCAAATCAGGATGATTGTGCGCAATCTCTAACCAAAATTGATGCAAAAGATGATCGTACTCCCCTTTCCCACCTTCTCAGATTTACACGAGATGGGGGTACAGATTGAGGATGCCATGAAACAAGGTCTGATCGATCAGGATAGGGAACAACCTAGAAGGACTTTCAACCGTAACAACAACACAGGCCCAAGTGGCGCTGCAACTGCCCGAGCTTCAGAGGTGAGCATGGTCACCACCATTCCCCCTCCCCCAAGACCCATGGTAGCCATACCTTTCTCTGGCGCATCTGGAAGCAATATCCAAACCACCAAATACCAGCCCAGAGGCCAAAGAACCTTCACCCCCCTATAGATGCCCCTGTCCAAAGCTCTGGGGGTATTAATCTGGAAGAAGCATTTGACGCCCCTAGAGCCGAGGCCACTGCCAAATCCACTCACTCTCTCTCATGACCCAGCAAAATACTGCGCGTATCACCAACAGCATGGTCATGACATCGACCGTTGCTATAGATTGCGTCATGAGATCTAGGATCTTATTGACAAGCAGGTGATCGCGCCTCCTGACAAACCCAACGTCATAACAAATCCTCTCCCACCACATAACCAAGCTCCTCCTTCCAACAGAATCAACTTCATCCAAACTGGGTCGCGTTTTACGATCCTAGTATCTATATCACCCCATTCCACCTACCTAAGCCGGAGGTGATCCTTCCTATCTGCACTGACTTGTGCCTGATGGACATCTCCACAACCCAATCCAAGCCAATGGTGGTGACCACCGAAGATGGGACAGGGCAGATTTCAGAGGAAAGTGGGGTTGTTGAATCTGGGGTTGAACAGTATGGGAATCTCGCTGGAGGGGTCTACGATCCAAGTTAATACATCCAGTCAGTGGACCGGTCTGAGCTGAATGTAGGGTTGCCAGAAAGAGCAGAATTATGTGTAATACAGGGGGACAAATTTGAACGGGGAACGAATGATCTAACAGCCGTAGGAGAAGACCTTGCCAACCTCCAATTCTTCAGTGACCAAGAATCAGGGGATGCGGCAATCAACTGGTTCGAGTATGAGAAGTTGGCAGAAGTTACCGGATGGTTAGATGATCAACCAGACATCGTAGAATATCAACTGCACCAGGTCTGACGAGCGAGAGTATCGAGGCGGAAGGGCCGAGAGTGAAACATCACGGGAGAGCGCCGGCACTAAGAATTTCGCTCAGAATATGGGGATTATAAATACAGGAAAAATTGAACAACCAGCTATACTGACACAGTTGGAATAACAAAGGTTTGAGGATTCCGAGAGAATTAGAAAAGCTAAGGCCCATGTGGCGGTCGAAAGTGCTGTGTGCACAGGAACAGAAAATGTTGCGGGCATGAGGACTGAAGGTGCTGCGAGTACGATCGTACCGAAGCCGGACAGGTGTCTGTCGGCTGCCGACGGAATGTGGTGGGAAGACGATAATTTATGTCTTGCCCACACGGATGAGGATTGGGGGAATAATCAACCAGATGATACCTGGTATATCGACGAGGTCGCTCATATGACAAGAAGTGGGCGGTATTTTAAGCCCTCGTACTTAGACCAATCTGAGGCATCCGGGAAAGACAAGGAAGCTGAGAAACAGAGAGAAACAGATTGAAGAAGAGGCTGTGCTCAAGCAATTGAAGAAGATACAAGCAGACATCTCCATCTGGGGACTGCTTATGGCGTCGCGAGTGCGCAGACAGGCTGTCCTATCTGCCATGGACAAGGCCAAACTCTCTATAGATACTACACCAGAGCAGCTGGTTGGGCTGGTCTTTCCGGGAGGAGGTTCCCCGGCATTAACCTTTTTGGACAAAGAACTACCGCCTGAGGGCACAAATCATAATAAACCCTTCTACGTTTCCGTGGAATGTATAGATGTGGTGGAAGTGGTTTGGAAATACTCTTCGAATCCTGGAAGACGCCAATGATCCTCTGCTAATCACCTGCAAAAATACAAACTCCGGTCGGGGGTGCCGGAATTAGCACTCCGACGGACAAGTCAGTTCCCCTCCAGAAAGCTTGCTTACTAAGTTTTTAGAAGTGTTTTCTTACATACCTTTATTAGTCTGAAGCTCTTATATTTATAGTCATTTTTCAACCTCGGGACCCGGGTCTACTTTTTTCAATCATTACCTTTCCTTACACTTTCATAGGGCTTTATCCTATTCGCCTAGTCATCGATAGGCCGATCTCCCTTCGAGATTTTTACCCGTTTGGCGCCGAGTGGCCGAGATATTACTCCTCTACCTTCTTGACTATTCGCTACCACAATTGTTCTCGAACCCCTATTTAACCGTCAGTTAAACCGGCGTGTTTGGAGCCGAATTCGAAAGAGGTTTAGCATCGGGCGGCCACGCATATCCCAATACGTCAGGAGGCGCACGCCTGTTTTGCTCATCATTACACTTTCCCGCCTATTTGTGTATCAAAGCATTTATTGTGATTTGAAACTTTAGTCCTTTCAAATTCACATTTCGCTCGATCTCTGAGCTTTTTGGATCGCCATGCATATCCCTCCGTGGCTCGCGTTTTACGCAACCTCTTCCCGCCTTCCTTTGTCTCATCCGCTTTTAAGTAAGTCTTCTTCTTCCTCCATTGTAACCCTATTTTCTATTTGTTATTTTTAGCCTCGGCGAATACTTGGTTCCGCTTAAAATGGCAAAACACTTGAAAGACCTCCTCTCCGAGGATCGTATCTCCGGTTTCCTAAGCATTTCTCTATTCCTGACGACGTTCATCTGTCCCTCGTCACAGACAATGCTCTCGACATGGAGAGGGAAGATCAAAACACGGTTGTATTCCCTCTTTTGTCCATTGCGGAGGGCGGAGTTCGCTTTCCCTTACACCCGCTTCCTAGGGCCGTTCTCCGCTATTGGGGTTTGATCCTTCTCAACCCAATGTAAATTTCTTCCAGATCATCATGGGGGTTGTGGAATTGAACCAAGCCCTTAGAATTAACCTTGGGATTCCGGCCATTCGGCATTGTTACTCCTTAGCCAAATCCTCTGGTCGGCTGGGGCGATATTTTCTCAGAGCCAAAGATACTGACCATCATTTAGTGACTATGCTTGCCGTACCGTAAGCGAGTTGACGACGTGATGGTCAACGTCCGAGGTAATTGGGAGTTCGCCGAAGGGGAGGATCGCCTGGACCCTATTCCTAGGCGTAAGGGTGAACCAGGTTGACACGCAATGTCTTATGTTCGTTGGCCTATTCCTTATTCGGCTTCTTTTTCTTAGATCGCTTTTATCTTCTCGCAGTAATAGGTTGAAGAAAATTTTGAATTCGTTGATGACGCAGCTTGGGGAAATTGAGATCAAGATCGACATATTTCGCCGCCCAAACGCATAAAAAACAGAGGGCCGCCCATATTCTCCTTGATGCGAACCCACTTACACCACTTTCTACCGCAGATAACATTCCGATTCATTGGGCGATCAACCTCTCGGCCCTTATCTTTCCTGGTAAATCTTCGCAAATCGGTCTCAAGCTTCGATTCGGAGGACGACGCCGATCAGAGAAGTGATTGCCGATCCGACCGAGGATCTCGCTATAGGGGGCGCGGCGAGGCCGCACGCCGCATCCGAGGCCCTCAACCATCCACCTCAGACGAGCGATTTCTCTGGGGATATTTTTGCGAACTTGGGGATCTACCCGCGATTTTTTCCGAGGATATGGCGAAGGAGAGCTTAACGCAGATGGCGCAAGAAAAGAAATGCCGAAGCGCTTGCCCGCCGAAAGGTGAATGTGCGAATCTAATCCTAGCTTGATCAAGCCATTCATAGCCGCTTCGAGGGCGCGGTTGAGGTTGCCGTGTCCGTCAAGGAAAAGGAGGTGGAGAACAGCCGATCAGTGATGTTTAATTTCGAGCAAGGCCAAAACGCGATCCAAGGAGAAGCGACCGAAGCCGCCTCGTAGTAAACGGCCTCGACTTGAGGAGCCGGTCGTGGCGGCTCCGTTCATTATTCTGCCGAAGATCAGGGGCACGCCGATTTTATCCGATGCCTCGCGGCGAGGATCCGCCGTCGCTCTTAACTCGGCGGCTTCAATTTCTTGCCGCCGACAAAGAAGCCTTCGTGCCGTGACTGATGTCATGGCCGGTTTTAATCGCTCAATCAAGACTTCGTAGGTCACCGTTTCCTTTTGTTTGTTTAAGGCGCCTATTTACACCGAATTGTTTTGCAGACGATCGGAAGGGTCGTCGACTTGGGCCGTCGCTGCGTGATGCTCTCGAGAATCGATCATTTGCAAACAGAGTGCAGGTCGAGAAGTAGGGCGGAATTGAAATTATGAGGGTTGAAATGGAGAGCCTTGCGAAAAAGCGGAGAAAGAGAGGGCTCAGCCGAGTTGATGCCGTGTTGATCAGGCAAGCACGAGCGAGGAGTCGCTCAAGCTTTCCCAGAAAGCACTTGTTGAAGCGGAGGCTCAATTAGACGAGCTTAAACCCGCGAGAAAGCCGAATCGAGGCCTTTGAGGCGGAGGCGCCGCTTTGTCGAGTATGTTGAAGAAGTGGCCAAATTTGAGAATCGCGGGTTCAAGCATGGGTGGCTCAAAGCTCTTGCCGCCGAGGTTACATTGATTTGCCGATTCTTACGGCAGTGGATGTTGAGCCGCTTGAATCTGGCGCCGACGCAGTGATTTGGGAGCCGCTATCGCAAGGCGTCGTTTTTTTTGTCTTTGTTGTTTTTTCTTCTTGGATAGTCGTTGGTAGTTTTCATGTATAAATTGGTTAGCATCTGGCGCAATTTATTAATGAAAATTGCCTTGTAATTTCAATACGTATTGATTTTTGCCGCCACCACACACTTTGTATGAGACGGTTCTATGCTTAATTTTAATGAAAGAGTTACGTGTTTTGTCGTATTTGGTGATTTTTATCTAGAACTCTTAGAACATGCCGCACGTGCAATATCGTTTGTTTAATATGTATCCGCAAGAACCGGGCTCTTGCGCTTTTAATAAATATCCTATCGAAATCGGCATTTGCAATTTCACCGCCACCGATCTTGGGCCGATCGGGCACTCTAGTAATAGATTGATGAATCGCCTTGCCCCATGGGCTCATGATAGGGCGCTTTGGATTCAATTCGCCACCGGCAGATACCCCGGTCAACACTTTTGGTAGGATTCAATACGTATTCTACCAAAATCGGCATTTGCAATTTCACCGCCACCGATCTTGGGCACCGGGCACTCTAGCGAATAGATTGATGAATCTGCCTTGCCCCTGGGCTCATGATAGGGCGCTTTAGATTCATTCACGCCACCGCGGGATACCCCGCCGAACACTTTTGGTAGGATTCAATACGTATTCTATCAAAATCGGCATTTGCAATTTCACTGCCTACCGATCTTGGGCCGACTGGGCACTCTAGCCGAATAGATTGATGAATCTGCCCTTGCCCCATTGGGCTCATGATAGGGGCGCTTCGGATTCAATTCGCCAGTCGGCTGGATTCCCTGGCCGAACACTTTTGTAGGATTCAATACGTATTCTATCAAAATCGGCATTTGCAATTTCACTGCCTACCGATCTTGGGCCGACTGGGCACTTGAGCCGAATAGATTGATGAATCTGTCCTAGCTCCAGGCAACCTGTGAGCAGGTTAGACCAACCACCTGCCCTGCCGTCATCCCATTCGGCGTCGGGCGATTGGGTTTGTAATTAATGAGCCTGCCTCGATCGCGTTGCCTTCTTGGTGTTTAAAGGGTCTGTAGGTACTGTGTTGAAGCGATGACTTTTAAAGAAACTGGTAGGTGCTGTGTTCGAACTCCGGAAGGGAAGTCGATTGTGCGAATGTCGAACAAACGGTTTTTTAACAGCAAAGGGGAAGCGAAGACATTGGCTGAGCTGGGTGGCGATATGAGTCGGAGTGAACATCGAGGCGCGCCCTTGTGTGCGGGGAGCAAGAGCTCTATGAGTAGAGAGGGGCGTCGATCTCCTCGACGTCGAAGCGTCGCCTGCACGAGACAAAGCCTCAAGGAAGTTGCCACACGCACGTGTCGAAAGGAGATCAGACGCGACTCCGTGTCCGTTGAGCTTTGCAGTGTTTGTGAAGAATAGGCCCATGACGGAAGCGGATTCGATCGTGCGAGATCCAGATGTGGCGGTCGAGTTCGCTCGACAAATATTTCCTCCTGAAGTTCAGCAGTCGATGATTGGTCGTCAGGACTACGAAGTGTTTCGCGAGGGTATACATGGGGCGGTGAAAGGGCTCTATACGGCTTACGGTCGGTATGCGGTTGGCGCCCGCCGAGAAATGGCGGAGAAGGAAGCACGATCCGGAGTTTGGAGGCTCGAGCAGATTTGAACGTGAGTTAGGGACGATCAAGGCCAGTCGAGCCAACAGGCGTGTAAACCCAATCGTCAAGAGAGGGTTACCCGGCTTTATAAGCCGCCATTGCCGACGGGATACGGCGAGTATGTTCGCCTTTGGAGTCCGCAGAAGGAGAGGTCTTATGAAAAAGGTTTTCACGAAGGGCGGCTGGTTGGAATTCAAAAGACCAAGGAAAAGCTCGCCGAAGAGGTTTGCCGATGTGAAAATCGTGGGTTTAGGCACGGTTGGATCAGGGCAACTCAAGTTGCCGAATCTCTTCGCCTGGCAGGAATTGATGTGGCGTCGCCTCGCTACCGCGAGAAAGACTTTCCGTTTTCTGCTTTTGGGGTTGAAAAGAGTGAGGATGAGGATGATGCCGTATAATATGTATTTGTTGTATGGTTCGGATGCTAGTCGCTAAGTAATTATGTAATTTCTTGATGTTTAATAAAAGATGCTTTATGGGAAATATCAAATTCTCTTCCGTATTCTACAGACGCTGTTTAATTTTATTGCATAAATGTTTGGCTAGACGAGAATACACCAATCGGACTCGGGCGTTTTTAATTCGATGCCGATTGTTCGGCTTTGATCGGCCTCCATGTAATGGCCGTCGATTTAGAATTAAACCATTGCGTGTTTAGAATTTGGGTAAGCCACGAGCCAGAAGCGGAGGGTGTTTGTTTGCAAGACGGCGCAAATGCCGCTTGATCAGCCGATTGGGGAGAGATGGTTCTAGCCCCTTTTGTGTTTTAGTCGACCGTTGGTTTAACCAAGTCATGGAGAATGTTGATCGGCCTTTGTCTTGTGGAGTTTAACGATAAGAATTATTTCGAGATTTGGGCCTCGAGATCGGTGCCATTACTGAGAATAAAAACGACAAGGCCCTTATGCGATCAAACCTATTTAGTTCCCCAGCGGCTATTGTATGGGATAATGCAGATCGAGAGTTCTCGTTATCAGAACGTGATGATAGTTGCAGGGCCTCAGCTCCCGGCCGACCTTGGCGTCGGGTTGGTTTGCGGCGGAGGATTCTCCGGTGTGGGCGGTGGACCCGTGAAAGGAGGAACTGGAAACTCGTCGATCTCAAGTTCTCAAGCAGATCGTCCGAAGGAGATCTGACCGTTCCCCAAAACCTTCCTTGTCTTGGATCTTGGCCTTGACATTGTCGATGGCGTCAGAGGTCGGGGATTATGATTCGGTGCGGATGTGCCCTTGGATCGATAGATTCGTTTGTCTTAGAAGTTAGAAATAGATATTGTAATGTTCGAACTCAGTTGCGTCGATGTAACAACTTTTTAATCGAATAAAAAGTGTCATTAAATAAAGAGTGTTATTTCATGTGTTTTACTGCATATGGTTTAATAGTTTGTCGTTAGCTTGCCATTGGAACTTTTGTGGTTTAAACATTTTTCTGTAGGTGGGCCTACCTTAGGCGGATTGGGAGTGTGGTGTATTAAGCCGGCTAAGGCATGTTGTCCGGATGCACGTTAGTGATTCGGCTATTGATTAAAACGGGCTCAGTATCAAGAGTTCCGCTTTTGGCTTCGGAGGATCATTCGCCCTCATTTAGGCCGGAGGTGTCGTGTACCAAAAGAGGTTCAATTCGGACTTGTTTTGGCCGATCGTGATATCCACGAAAGGGCGCGAATCCGGAGGCTTATTCGCCCCGATGACGTGAATCGAAGGGCGCGAATTCGGAGGCTTATTCGCCCAAGATGACGTGTATCGAAGGGCGCTCGAATCCGGAGACTTGTTTGGGCCAATCGTGATATCCACGGCGGCGCTCGAATCCGGAGGCTTATTCGCCCGATGACTTGCATCGAAGGGCGCCCAATCCGAAGGCTTATTCGGCCCAAGATGACGTGCATCGAAAGGGCGCTCCGAATCCGGAGACTTATTTTGGCCAATCGTGATATCTACGAAGGGCGCTCCGAATCCGGAGGCTTATTCGGCCCAAGATGACGTGCATCGAAAGGGCGCTCCGAATCCGGAGACTTGTTTGGGCCAATCGTGATATCCACGAAGGGCGCTCCGAATCCGGAGGCTTATTCGGCCCCAGATGACTTGCATCGAAAGGGCGCTCCGAATCCGGAGGCTTATTCGGCCCAAGATGACGTGCTTCGAAAGGGCGCTCCGAATCCGGAGACTTGTTTCGGCCAATCGTGATATCCACGAAGGGCGCTCCGAATCCGGAGGCTTATTCGGCCCCAGATGACGTGCATCGAAAGGGCGCTCCGAATCCGGAGACTTGTTTCGGCCAATCGTGATATCGACGAAGGGCGCTCCGAATCCGGAGGCTTATTCGGCCCCAGATGACGTGCATCGAAAGGGCGCTCCGAATCCGGAGACTTATTTTGGCCAATCGTGATATCGACGAAGGGCGCTCCGAATCCGGAGGCTTGTTTCGGCCAATCGTGATCTCCACGAAGGGCGCTCCGAATCCGGAGGCTTATTCGGCCCAAGATGACGTGCATCGAAAGGGCGCTCCGAATCCGGAGACTTGTTTCGGCCAATCGTGATATCCACAAAGGGCGCTCCGAATCCGGAGGCTTATTCGCCCGGATGACGCATATCAAAGGGCGCCCGAATCCGGAGACTTGTTTTGCCAATCGTGATATCCACGGCGGGCGCCCGAATCCGGAGGCTTATTCGCCCAAGATGACGGCATCGAAGGGCGCTCCGAATCCGGAGACTTGTTTCGGCCAATCGTGATATCCACGAAGGGCGCTCCGAATCCGGAGGCTTATTCGGCCCCAGATGACGTGCATCGAAAGGGCGCTCCGAATCCGGAGACTTGTTTTGGCCAATCGTGATATCCACGAAGGGCGCTCCGAATCCGGAGGCTTATTCGGCCCAAGATGACGTGCATCGAAAGGGCGCTCCGAATCCGGAGACTTGTTCGGCCCAAGATGACGTGCATCGAAAGGGCGCTCCGAATCCGGAGACTTGTTTCGGCCAATCGTGATATCCACGAAGGGCGCTCCGAATCCGGAGGCTTATTCGGCCCCAGATGACGTGCATCCAAAGGGCGCTCCGAATCCGGAGACTTGTTTTGGCCAATCGTGATATCCACGAAGGGCGCTCCGAATCCGGAGGCTTATTCGGCCCAAGATGACGTGCATCGAAAGGGCGCTCCGAATCCGGAGACTTGTTTTGGCCAATCGTGATATCCACGAAGGGCGCTCCGAATCCGGAGGCTTATTCGGCCCAAGATGACGTGCATCGAAAGGGCGCTCCGAATCCGGAGACTTGTTTTCGGCCAATCGTGATATCCACGAAGGGCGCTCCGAATCCGGAGGCTTATTCGGCCCCAGATGACGTGCATCGAAAGGGCGCTCCGAATCCGGAGACTTGTTTTGGCCAATCGTGATATCCACGAAGGGCGCTCCGAATCCGGAGGCTTATTCGGCCCCAGTTGGGTTGAAGGTCAGGCAAACAAAAATCCGGTTTCATTAAAATGAAGTTCCAAAGATAAGCATCGGTCCCATAAGTTGGGTGCAGAGATGAATTTGCATAAAATCTACATTCGTGGATTGTCATGAGCCACGGATCTCCTCAATGCCGCGATGCTGGGGAAGCGCATGAGCCGATGGTAGGTGCTTGGGGCGGCCTTCATGACGTGCAACGAGTGGCGGCCTATGATGGCATTATCTCGCGATGGAAGCTTTACAACCAAGAATTCGTGGTCGACCGCTTTTGAGCCCGCCTGAACCGGCAAAGAAGACGACCTTCCCCAAATGGATACTGGTTCGCGTTGAAGCGAGCAGCAATTTGGCCGACGATGGTGACAGATCCGACTTCGTTACGAAGTTCTACAAAAGCTTTGTAGTACAGATTTCAGCTCCTCGGTCTATGAGGATGCGTTCAACGCCGAATTGACGTCTGGCGTAGAACGTGGCGACCAAAGGGTCGACGTGCGGCCTTCATTAGGAGGTCGAGTCGTCGAACCCAATCTTCGGCTTCACCGGGCCGCCGGTTTGCTTGTTATGTTTTTGGGGAGATGGTGCGATTGGATCGTGGACGATCGGGTGGTCGGCAGACCGTAGATCATATGGATCACGCCAAGCGAGGTGAATCTGCCTCGGGGCCAATGCTTTAATCGGCGCTCCCTTGCTAACATATTGCTGTAGCCGACCATCCTGCACCAATTCTTCCAGATGATCCTTCAGTGCATAACAATTCTCGGTTTCGTGGCCGTGATCTTTGTGGTATTCGCATCGTCTGTCCCGCCTCCGTGTGTCGGGAGGCCCTATCATCTTTGACGGCCACTTGAAAAATGGGAGGTGCTGGACCTTTGTCATTATTGCCGCGACGGTTCTTAGCTCCGTATATTTCTTGTCGTTTCGCCTTGAGCGTCATTGTCGACTTATAGCTGCTCGTTTGCTCGGTAGGGGCATTGATCGCTTTGTTCGGAATCACGCCTTTTGTCTCGCTTGGTTCGCTGTCGTGGTTCGTGGCTTGGTGGCACGGAGTTTATTGGTCGAGCAATTTCGGGGTTCCGCTTTTACGAGCTTTGTCCCCTTTTGTTCTCGTGGCATCATCTCCGACTTTACAATATTCTCCGACTTTCTTCATCAAGCCCCAGATTGTTTTGGGGGCCCTCCTGGTCAAGGAGTTGCGCAGAGCACTGTCAGGGTGTAAGCCCATTTTGAAGGCGGTTATGGCCATGGAGTCGTTAAAGCGTCGTCGACTGTGTTGAAGCACTCCCAATATCGAGTTGAATACGCCTGGCGTCTCTCCGATGGATCTGCATTGCCCGAGGGAGTCGGCTGCTTTGGTTGTACCTCGTTGGTGATGAACACGCCCTGAAGACTTTTTGCGATTGGTGGAAGTTCTGATCGACGCTGCTCCAACTTGTAATACCACTGACGCTTAGCGGTCCTAGGCTCTCGGGGAATATTCGGCACATGAGGGCCTCGTTATGCATGTAACGTCATGGCTCGCTTTGTAGTGACGGATATGATCGGGGTCCGATTTTCCGTCGAAAGAGTGAACGATGGAGCTTTTGAATTTCTTGGGCAAGGACGCCCTTGTGATTCTTCGAACGAAAGGGTCGTGACGGTCCTCCTCGTTCGAGCTGCTTCTTCTTCGCTTGTTCCTTGGTCGCGGATCTTCGTCGGAGGAGCTGGAGGTTTGGATCGTCCTCGCCGAGCCCGTGGATAATGAGTTGGAGTCATTGTTGGTAACCTTTGGTCGGGCCCGTGGCCTCTGTCCGCCTGCCCTGAAATGGCTCCGGTTTACGGCGCATGGCTTCCTTTAGATTTTGCTACCTCGGGGCCAAGTCTTGGCGGAGTCGTTCGTTCTCGGCGATCATGTTCTCGAGCCTTTGTTCGATTCTTTGCTCGCTCGATGACAACGCATTGTTTCTTGTCTTTGAAGTCGTTGGCGAAGTCGAAGCAAGGTGCCGCAATGGTTTCTTTTCCGAGCATGTTCGCTGGGGTGAGGTCGTCTCCCTGCGCGATCGCGTCGGTGGCTATCGGAGGATCTTCGGTCACGCCTTCCATGGATGTATTTGAGTATTCCCACAGACGGCGCCAATTGTGGTGGAAGTGGTTTGGAAATACTCTTCGAATCCTGGAAGACGCCAATGATCCTCTGCTAATCACCTGCAAAAATACAAACTCCGGTCGGGGGTGCCGGAATTAGCACTCCGACGGACAAGTCCGGCCTCCGTAAAGCTTGCTTACTAAGTTTTTAGAAGTGTTTTCTTACATACCTTTATTAGTCCGAAGCTCTTATATTTATAGTCATTTTTCAACCCTGACCCGGGTCTACTTTTTCAATCATTACCTTTCCTTACACTTTCGAGTAGGGCTTTATCCTATTCGGCCTAGTCATCGTATTAGGCCGATCTCCCCTTCGAGATTTTTACCCGTTTGGCGCCGAGTGGCCGAGATATTACTCCTCTACCTTTACTGACTATTCGGCTACCACAATAGACAAGTGGATACCGGTGGTACTTGTTGATACCAGGTCCGCCATCAATGTCTGCCCAACCAGAACAGCGTATGCAATCGGGTTGAAGCCCGCAGACTTCGTGCCGACTACTCAGGTGATTAGAGCATATGATAATACTAGCAGGGAAGTGATGCGGACTGTCAAAATTCAGACTCAGGTTGGTTCGGGACAACATAACATTGAATTCCATGTCTTGGACGTTCCCGCAACCTTCAATCTACTCTTGGGGCGGCCATGGTTGCACCAAGTGAAGGCAGTCTCTTCCACTCTACATCAGATGTTGAAGTACTCTCACGGGAAAGGGGTGGCTATTGTCTTCAGGAATTCATCAATCCATCCACCGCCAGAAGTGTCCACACTTGTCTTGGAAATTGAGCATGGCACAGAAGATGTTTTCTTATCAGGGTTTACTTTGGCTGAGGCCCGGGCGGTGCAGAATATCATGGCTGTGAATGAGGGAGTGTACGTCAGTGCTCAATCTGTCTACCTCATGAACAAGCTACAACATATCCCCAGGATGGGATTAGGAAGGAGTGGCCGGAAAGGCGTTGCAGCATTGGCCGAAGTGCCACACAACCCTCATACCTTTGGCTTGGGTTATCTGCCCACCAAAGAGGACTGGGTGAGGAAGGGAAAAGAAATGGCCGGAAGAGCCAGAGCAAAGCAGGCTGGGAAGCCTTTTGAGTTAATGCATAGGCCCATTCAGGGTACCCTGAACGGACGCTTCGTCCGGGAGGGGGAGGACTTTCCATTTTGCGGCTTTCCAGATTCGTGGCTAAACGCGGAGAAGAAGCGCGTGCCAGGTTTCGAGATCTTCTTCGACCTGCAACTATTCGGGGATGACGTTGCCACGGAGCAGACAGACCCATCAGCTGAGGTTGAGTAGTGTAAGGCAGTGGATCTTGAGGGCACAGAATTTGAAATGGGGGTAGCACTGGTATGTCTACTTTCTGATCCTCCGATCGACCATAAGTGCTTGGGGGATAACTTCTCGGTTTCTATGATTGGGGATGAAACGGCTGCGGGCCTACCAGCAACTATCTTGGATGCATCTATCGCACCCTCTCTCACTTGGCAATACGAGGAGGGATTTTGTCCTGTAGTATCGGGTCAGGTAGTGAGCCGGAATCTGATTCCATCGAGTCTTGTGAGTCGGAATCAGGTTCCAGCTCGACTGAGTCTGAATCTGGTAATCCTGGGGATGATAACCCGGATACCACAGTCCTGTCTCGTCTTTTTCCTTTTCATTTGAGTCTGTTGTAAATGAATCGGACGATTTGGATGTGCTTAATGAGAATCAAGTAACTGTGGTTTCTGAGTACTTTTCTGTGCCCTTGATTTATTGCATTAATTCAGACTTTCAAAACTTTGACAAAAATGATGAGGACGAAGTTCCTCCGGTTTTGCAATGTTTACTTGAGCAAGAGCAAGAGAGATTTGTCAAACCTTTAATGGATGAAATCACTGCCGTGAACATTGGTACTGAGGAGGACCCGCAGCTGGTCTAGATCGGATCTACGTTGTCTTTGGAGGAACGCGAGCGCTTAGTCGCTTTATTAAAAGATTTCAAAGATGTTTTCGAAGACATGCCTGGAATTGATCCTGAGATTGTACAGCTTCGGATCCCCCTTGACCCCGAGGCCTGACCTGTCAAGCAGAAACTCAGAAGGATCCGCCCGGACTGGGCTCTCAAGATTAAGGAATAGGTCACCAAGAAAATCGACGCAGGCTTCCTGCTGGTATCCGAATACCCGACTTGGTTGGCCAACATTGTTCCAAAGGTAAGGAAGATGGCGAGATTCGGTATGTGTGGATTTCGTGGATTTGAGCAGCTAGTCCGGCGACGACTTTCCTTACCGCATATCGATGAGTTGGTGGATTTCACAATGAGGCATGCTTTGCTCTCATTCATGGATGGCTTCTCGGGCTACAACCAGATAGTGATGGCGCGAAGACTGAAAAGATCAAGATTCACCACCCGTGGGGACATACTGCTATAGAGTCATGCCATTTGGGTTGAAGAACACTGGAGCTACTTATCAACGGGCCGCAACCATAATATTACACGACATGATCCACAAAGAGGTTGAGGTGTACGTGGACGACATGATTGTCAAATTCAAAGAAAGAGAGGGCCACTACACCGCCTTGCACAAGTTTTTTCAACAGATCAGGGAATTCCGGTTGCGGCTGAACCCTCAGAAGTGTACATTTGGCGTTACAGCGAAAAAAATGCTAGGGTTTCTGATTACACAAAGGGGCATCGAGGTCGACCCTTTCAAATTCAAGGCCATCTTAGAAATGTCACCACCAAGGACCGAGGAGGAGGTGCGAGGCTTTCTGGGTAAAGTGCAATTCATAAGACGGTTTATCTCAAAATTAACCTTGACTTGTGAACCACTTTTTGGCCTCCTCAAGAAAGGAAAGAAGTTCCAATGGGACGGCCGATGTCAAGCTGCATTTTAACAGATTAAAGAATATTTACAGAACCCGCCCGTGTTGTCACTGCCAGAACCAGGGAAATCGTTGATTTTGTATCTGTTAGTAATTGAGACTACAATGGGCTGCATGCTTGCGCAAGAATCAGAAGACAAGGTGGAGAGAGCCATCTACTATCTGAGCAAGAAGATGCTAGAGTACGAAACCCGCTATACTCCGCTGGAGAAAGCTTGCTTAGCTTTGGTATGGGCTACTAGGAAGCTGCGGCACTACCTGTTAGCTCACTCTGTAATGTTGGTTTCACGACTTGATCCCATCAAATATCTTTTCGAGAAACCAGCACTTACGGGTAGGCTAGCTCGTTGGTTGCTGTTGCTCTCCGAATTTGATCTAAAGTATGTAACGCGCAAGTCGGTCAAGGGAAGAGCAGTGACAGAGTTCTTAGCCGACCATCCAGTGGAAGGGGGTGAAGCAGTCAAGTACTTATTTCCAGATGAGGCCATTTTGCATATCGACGACGAAACTTGAACGATGTACTTTGACGAAGCGTCAAATCAATACGGGTATGGGATAGGAGTGTTGCTGATAGCACCCGACAATTCCCGTATCCCTCTAGCCTTCAAACTCTGATTCGAAGTCTCGAACAACGAAGCAGAATATGAGGCGTGTATTGTTGGTCTAGAAGCAGTCCTGGAACTAGGGGCAAGACGGTTGGACGTCATTGGGGTCTCGAACCTTGTTTTGTCTCAAGCTAAAGGAGATTGGAAAGTGAAAGAGGAAAAGATGATGATGTATCACCAGACCTTGGACTTGTTGATTCCTCGGTTTGAGAAGCTAAGTTTTACTCATCTACTAAGAGAGAACAACAGGTTCGCAGATTTTTTAGCAACTCTATCTTCCATGATAGGCATCCCGTGTGGAGTCCGGATGCGTCCAATCATCATCGACCAGAAATTTGCACCTGCCTACGAGTCGATTGCTGCTATAGATGAAGTTTAGGACGAAAACCCCTGGTATTACGACATCTGGAACTTCTTAGAGAAAGAAGGATACCCGCCAGGGGTAAATGCCAAAGACAAAAGGGCAATTAGAAGAATGGCCGTTCAGTTCATCATCTGTGGGGCTAAGCTGTATAAAATGGGTCATTTGGGAATGCATAAACTGTGTGTTGATGCCGAAGAGTCAAAGCGTCTAATGGAAGCCATCCACGGGGGAGAATGTGGTGCGCACATGAATGGGGTAATGTTGGCACGGAAGATCCTCAGACAGGGTTACTACTGGTCCACCATGGAGGAGGATTGTATAAGTTTTGTCCACCGATGCCACAAGTGTCAAATTCATGCAAATCGCATGATCATTCCGCCGTCAAGGCTGTACAACATGACTTCGCCATTTCCATTTTCAGTCTGGGGAATCGATATGATCGGGGCTGTCACTCCGAAGGGGTCGAATGGGCATGAGTTCATCTTGGTAGCGATAGATTATTTCACAAAGTGGGTTGAGGCCCAATCTTATGTGGTGTTGAAGGCTTCGCACGTTGCAAAATTTATTAGAAACAACATCATCTGTCGCTACGGGGTCCCAAACGAAATAATTTCAGACAATGGTTCCCACTTCAAGGAGGAGGTGATTGATTTGTTAGAGAAATATAATGTGGCTTTTCATAAGTCGTTTACCTATCGGCCGCAGACCAATGGAGCGGTTGAGGCCGCCAACAAGAATATCAAGCACATACTGCAGAAGATGGTGAAAACCTACCGGGACTGGCCAGATAAGCTGTCGTTTGCTCTATGGGGCTACCGGACTTCAATCAGAACTTCTACTGGGGCGACTCCGTACTCATTGGTTTACGGAATGGAGGCCGTTCTGCCTATTGAGATTGAGGTCCCGTCATTACGAGTATTGGCTGAGTGTCAGATAGCCGAAGCGGATTGGCAGCAGAGCAGATTTGAGGAACTCATGCTCTTTGATGAAAGAAGGCTGAAAGTACTGTACCATGTCCAACGTTATCAACACATAATTGCCCGGGCTTTCAACAAGAAAGTTAAGTCCAGGAATTTAAAAGAAGGAGATTTGGTGCTCAAGGACAACCGAGCTCCCATCCACGACCCAAGGGGCAAGTTCAGACCCAATTGGACTGGTCCCTACATCATCAAGTCAATGGTCGTGTGAGTACGTGGTTCTAATGGATCTAGATGGCTTAGAGTTCTCATAACCGATCAATATGGACAAGTTGAAGAAATATTACCCTTGAGAGGCTCGCTAGGCCGAAAACCCGAAAGGGCGACCTAGGCAAAACTCAGAGTACAGAAAATTTGAAATCATAAAAACTGAGCTCGCAAGGTTGAAAACCCGCAAAGAGCGACCTTGGCAAAAGTTAGAGCGTAAAAGGAGAGTGAAAATACCCGAGCGAACCTGAGCCTGAACTACGTAAGGCTTGATTCCCATCTTTGGGATACGTAGGCAATTTCATCCTGAAGTTCAGCCATAAACTTTTCCCCGATCAACTTTGTCCATTTTGATCATCTCAGTCATCTTTTTCCATCAGCATTTATCGCAATCTCCGGTACAGTGCTATTCAGACTAGGGACAACTTTCCGTTGCCACACGATGCCGCAGTACTATTCAGACTAGGGGCAACTTTCCAGTTGCTAGGATCCGAGGTTGTGCATCTCAGTGACAGATCTCAGGCGTGTCCAGTTCTGATCCATATCGAAAATAGTTTTGAAAAGTTTTAATAAAAGTTGACTTTGTTCAAATTAATCTTTTTTTTTACAACTAGGACCATTTTTGGACCCAAGCGGAAAATTTTTAGTACCACAACTTTCAATTTCATTGATTTCAAAACAGAGTTCTCTTGCTCTTACATACAATTGGAGTTGCTTTTTATTACACCCATAAAGAAAACTTGAAAGTACCGATAAAGCAATAAGTCCGGGGCATAGTCAAGTTAGGTGTCCCTGCGCCTCTTCCCGGAGCTAGTCGAAGCCTCTGATGCCAAGCTAGGCCCAACCTGTGCCTCTTCATTTAGCCAATCCCAGCATTCGTCAGACAAGGTGCAACTGAAAGTGGGACAGGGGCCAGGAGCTCTCTAGTCCTCCATGCTGTGGCATATCGGGCAAGCCAGGCGCCTCGACAAAAAGGCGATCGGTACTCAATCCCCTCTGGTGGGCAAGTCTGATCATGGCCAAACTGATGCTGAAACCGGAACGGAAAATAGAACACACAATGGAGTCGGACCAATCGGACCGACCTCTGTGGGACATGCTATAGCTCATTGCCGGAAGATTGAGCCAAGGATAGCGCCAAGCAACGCGGTCAACAGATAAATTGCACATCCAGTTGAACCACCATCCCTCATCAAGCGCATCAACCAGGCGTTGCCGAAAGAAGTATCCGCGGGCTGAGTAGGCAGGGCAAGAGTCCACAACCTACAGTTTATCCATCAACCATACCTGGGGAGGGATGAAAAATGAGAGAATAATGAATAGAGAGATGTGCGATGAGAGAACAGTGAGACAAAGGTTTTGTAAGAAAAACCGAGCCTGAGGGCCGAGTGATGTGAGCAAATACATATGTGAAATTGGGTGGGAAACATTACCTGCAGCAGTAGTGGACTCCCCACGAATCTGGTCGTTTCCTGACGTTGGAAAGCGTCCAAGCCCATCAGTGTTTCGGCCAATGCCATAGTAACACAGCTCTTCCCTTCCTTCAAGCCCTGAGCAACTTCAATCAAACGGATGCTGGGTCCACCCAGGCCCGGGGTAAGCAGGAAGTGAGATAGCATGCACAAGCAGAGCGCATGTTGTCGGAAACCTTGCCAATGGTGGTCGCTGCGGTCACCGGCACCAGAAAAGCGATGGATCAAACCGAGGATATCTAGTTCCCCATTACCGATCAGAGATCGAGCATCATGCGCGGTAAGCCCACACATCCGCCTTAAAGCTTGGGCGTGGCCAAAGCGAAACTGAGGCAAGATCTCTTCCGAACGTTCAGACTCTATCAGAGCTTGAAAATCTTCAAAAGTTGGACATACCTCTTGCCTGCCAAAGCTAAAGACGTGCGTCACTGGGTTCCAGAACCTTGCTGCAGCATAGAGGAAAGGAAGTTGCAGCGGAGTACGACTCAGTGTGAATAGTGCATTCAAGCCGAAACCCCAGAAGTTCAACTTTTCCGAGCCATCTAAAGAAGAGATCCAAGATGTGAGATTTTCTTCGAGAAATGCCACCATTTTTGTGCAAAGGAGTGATGAAATGAATGAGTCCCGAAGTTAGGGCTTTTAAAAAGGATGGGACACTATTCAGGAGGACATGTGTCGAAAATTTGGCGGCTACCGGGATAAGTGGCCAGCCGGCCACCTTTTCTAGCAAGCCGGCCACATTTCTCTCCTCACATACAAAAAGCTGGCCGGCCGGCCCCCAAAAGTTGTCGGCCATGCTCTGATGTGTTTCTTCAGTCCTGTTTTACCCTCCAGGAGGAAGTTTCAAGCATTTCCATGCAAAGGGTATGTCGAAGGCCTCCGTTTCCCTCTGTTTCGGATGCATTCCGTTGCCCAGATCGTCCGAAGCACACTTTGTTTTGTTAAGTTTTGTCTATCGAGTTGTTGTTTTGCTTATCGAGTTGTCGTTTTGCTTATCGAGTTGTTTGTCGAGCTGTCGTGTTTTCGTGTGTTTGAGTTGGTACTCTTTGTTTAAGCAATTTTCTTGTTAAGATTTATTTATTGAGTTGTCAACACTGTTGTATTTTGCTTATCGAGGTGTAAACTTGCTAAGGTTCTGTTGTATCTTAGTAAGTTAAGTTGTTGCGTCAGTTCACTACCTGACTGGGCAAATGCACAATGCATATTTTTTTCAATCTCATTATGGTGCAAAACAATGTGATATGATGCTAAGAGTTTAAAATACAACACCCTTTTCAAAAGCCATTTCATTCCATCATGCTTTATTTTGCAAACAAAGGGCACAAGTTTTACAAAAATAAAATTGCCTAATAATGCACAATGTGCTACAACTACTAGCAAAAAGGTAAATAAAACAGGGAACCGCAACATCAATGCTCTCGAGAGTGGGAATAAGTGGCCCTTTTCATCCTCTTCTGCGGAATAGCCTCTGCACCCCCATCACCGTTAGAGTAGGAGCTGTCATCCTCAGGATCCCCCTCAGCCTTGCCCCCACTCTCGGAGCCAAGACCAGAGCCCTCCTCTCTGTCAGCAGATGTCTCCGACTGACGATCTGCAACATCCTCCTCCTCATCCTCATCGGGCTCCACCTCTATAATGTATGCCCTGCGTCTGCGAGACGACCCCTCTCCTCGAACTCCCCGAAAAGGCCTGGATGGCCCAGCTCCCCGAAAAGGCCTGAATGGCCCAGCTCCTCGAAAAGGCCGAAATGGCCCAGCTCCTCGAAAAGACCCAGATGGTCCGCCTCCCCGAGAAGGCCCAGGTGGCCCGGCCTGCAGTTGAGCATATACTGGAGGCATCTGAAAATGAAAAATGCAGTTTGAATACATTAGCCAAAACATGTATATCAGATACAAATGCAAGCAAGCTACACAGAGTGGATGTATGCAGGAATAATGCATGAATGTGGTGAATGTCAGATGTGCTCTATACAAGTAGCCTATTAATGCAGTAAAATGTCCAAAATTAGCATGTTATCAGAAGATACAATGTTAGAAAACTAAATGATACCTGGAAGCCCATAATGGACAATTGCGCCTCCCTCCGCAGGACCATCCCCTCAAGTGAAGCTACCATCTCGAGCACCTGATCCATGTACTCAACAGGGGGCTGCAAATGCAAAAGGCAGGGGTATCAGTAAAGGAATGAGTGTCTAAGTATCTGAGTAGTGAATCAAAGCTGTAAAACATACCGGTGGTGAATCGGGGTCTCTGACATATCGGTGGCCAAGCATCGGAGGCTCTATCGGGATCGGAATCGGAGAGGTAGTCCCATATTGCCACCCCATCAGCTCAGTCGGCATATCCGGCCATCCAGGATGATGATAAGTCCGGGGAATCGGGGGAACCAATCCACCCCCATCTCTAGATGTACCAGCCCTACTGGTGGAAGGGCCGTCCGCAGCCCGTGCCTAGGCCCGGCTCGAAGATGGCATACCAGCAGGCCTCATCGTCGGAGTACGGACTCCCGTCAATGGAGGCATCAGGTATATGTGACGGTAAGTGGCATAGTCCCCCTCCTCAAGATGAAGTAAGGCATTAGTACCCAGCATAGCATTAATAACATCCCAAGAAGAGAGCCTATCAGCGATCCACATCTCGACTGGGGGTGCTGAGGGAGGGTCCTGAGAAGTATAGCCCCATACCTGACACAAGAAGCGCTCCCCCAGAAACCAGGCCCTACCAACTGGCCCCTCGAATAGGATCCTGTACTGGGAGGCACCCCGTCCTCCAGCAAACTGGTATCGGAGACCTTCACCTAAGGGCGCCCAAGGCTCCCATGTAATTTGCAGGTAACCAATCAATTAGAAATCAGGAAGGTACAAGACAAGTCAAAGATGAAAGCACAAAGAACTGAGTGTTCTGAAATACCTCCGTTGACCGCACCGTATCGAAATACTGCCGTAGATAAAGGAGAGACCCCCGAGGTCCTGGCCGGTGCTGGCCCTCAAATACAAGTGAGTACGGGGTCACGAGGGGCCCCTCCACCACCATCTTTGGGGCTAATATCGAGAAGTACGCATAGACCCATAACTGTGGAAAACAGTGCAAAATGTAAATGCAAAGTGCTAAAGGCAAAATACAGTGTGTAAAGTATGCCGTGTGTGCAGTGTACAAGTAATGAGGAGCGGAAATGTAAATCAGGAGGGCAGAAAGTACCTCCCAGGCTCTCCAGTAACCACTAAGTAAGTCCCCCCATCCGCGGGAGGTCGCGCTCATGTAGCGATAAGGGTAGCAGTTGGCGCCACCCGATCATACCGTCGACTGTGATAGGTCTACCAAGGCGCTCAACAGTCTGACCATGCAGTGTTCCTCTGCCGGCAAACAAGAGTGGTCCCAAGAGGAACATCGAAAACCACGGCATCTTGTCTTTGCCTCCTCAGAGTCGGGCTCCATCTCCACCTCCAAAATGGGAAGAGAACCAGTGTATCGGACTCGCCGGCTCTATCAACAGGCGGGTGAGCCCCTAGCAAATATACCCAAGCGGCCTCCCATTGACCCATATCCTCGTCGTAAGGAATGGGCCAACCTCCCACGTTAAGGCCAGTTAACACAGCAAAGTCAAACGGGGTCATGGTCAAGTCCCCTGTGGCGGAAAAATGAAAGGAGTTAGTGGTGTCCCACCATCTCTCCACCAAAGCTGCCATTAACGTCCTCCTGGCGGGACAACGGGAAAGCCCAGTACAGAAAGGCCCAAACCTTGCCAAATCAACCAAATCCCGAACAGCCTCCGGGAGCTCGGCGTACCAATCTCAAGCCACGGTGGAGCCGTATCCCCGCACAGTGCGAGAAGTCACCTGCATTCAGAATGAATACACGCTTCAATGAAATGAATGAGCTGTGTGCAAATGAAATGAATGAGCTGTGTGCAAATGAATGGGCTGCGTGCAAAGTAAAGTGAATGAGCCGCGTGTTCAGATTTCAAAGTGTAAGCTGTGTGCTGGAAATCAGTGTTTGGGCTGCGTGTTCAACTCTCAATTAGTGTGTGCCGTGTGTTCACCTCTAGTTTGAACTGTGTGTTCAGAAAATCAGTGTTTTGGGCTGCGTGTTCAACTCTCAATCAGTGTGTGCTGTGTGTTCACCTCAACTTCGAACTGTGTGTTCAGAAAATCAGTGTTTGGGCTGCGTGTTCAACTCTCAGTCAGTGTGTGCTGTGTGTTCACCTTTAATTCGAACCGTGTGTTCAGAAAATCAGTGTTTGGGGTTGCGTGTTCAACTCTCAATCAGTGTGTGCCGCGTGTTCACCTTCAACTTCGGACTGTGTGTTCAAAAAATCAACGTTTGGGCTGTGTGTTCAAATCTCAATCAGTGTGTGCCGCGTGTTCACCTTCGATTCGGGCTGTGTGTTCAGAAGATCAGTGTTTGGGCGGCGTGTTTAACTCTCAATCAGTGTGTGCCGCGTGTTCACTTTCAACTTGGGATGTGTGTTCAGAAAATCAGTGCTTGGGCTGCGTGTTCAAATCTTGATCAGTGTGTGTCGTGTGTTCACCTTCAATTCGGACTGTGTGTTTAGAAAATCAACGTTTGGGCTGCGTGTTCAAATCTCAATCAGTGTGTGTCGTGTGTTCACCTTCGATTCGGGCTGTGTGTTCAGAAAATCAGTGTTTGGGCTGCGTGTTCAAATCTCAATCAGTGTGTGCCGCGTGTTCACCTTCAATTCGGACTGTGTGTTTAGAAAATCAGTGTTTGGGCTGTGTGTTCAAAACTCAATATGTGTGCGCCGTGTGTTCACCTTCAATTTGAGCTGTGTGTTCAGAAGATCAGTGTTTGGGCTGCGTGTTCAACTCTCAATCAGTGTGTGTCGTGTGTTCACAATCAATTTATGGGCTAAGTGTTCAGAAACTCAAGTGATTGAACTGTGTGTTCAGAATGTAAACAGAATGCATGGAAAATGCAGAATACGTTGCAGAAAAGATAAAAACGAAGTAAATACCTCTCGTGCCTCATGAGAGAGGTGATACTCCGGCTCCCGCAGAAGCAAATCTCCAGGTGCTCGCTCGTCAAAGTCTGTGAAGTGATGGAAAACAGCTCGCGGAAAAATATGTGCTAGCGGGGCGTACCTCTCGGGTATGAAGGGTCAAACCCTCGGAGGCAGAGCCATGATATCGGGATCACCTCCGGCATCCGCAGGACCTCCACCGTGAGGAAAATGACCGGCCATTTCAGAAAACCTGCAAAAGGAGCAAAAATGAGCAAAAATTGAAAAAAGTCAACAAAAGTTAACTCTCGAGAAAATCTTCCAAATGTTGAGATAAACTCACCTCAAGTGGCGAAATGAGAAAAGAAGCACCGCAATCAAAATTTAATCGGTTCAAAGTGATTAAAACTGAAAGTTTTCGCGAAAACAACTTGCGTGGGGTGTTGGAAAACGCGTATAGAGCTTAGATTTGAAGAGAAAAATGGTTTGGGAAAGTAGAGGAGATGATTTCGGAGCTGAGGTTATGAACTCAAAATGTTTGGCCGAATGAATTTAAAGAAAAGAGGGTGAAAAGACAAAAATGCCCACGGGTTTGGACAAGTGGCCGGCCGGCCACCTTTTCAGGCTGGCCGGCCATCTCCTTTTCAAAAAGTGACCGGTGGCCGGCCGGCCACAGTATGCAATATCACTGAGTGCTCAATCGGTGACGTCTGAGTCTTAAGGTCGGTAAAAAATGGGGTGTTTACAGCTACATATTGTCCTACTAAAAAACTTATGTTCCTATAAGTCCTGCGAAAAATTTGTTGACACATTTACCCTTAATATTAGTTGTTAATATCATAAATAATAGTAAAACCATATATAGGAAATTAAATGTTACCATAGATCATATCTATATAAACGTAACGTAAGGTGACACCTACATAAACGTAACGTGACACCTATACGTAACGTGACCTCTACATAAACGTAACGTGACACCTATGATCTATGAAACGTAACGTGACACTAACATAAACCAGCAACATTTTCACATTCAATTTAAAAAAATAAAAACTCATTAAATTTGCAAAACGAATGTATTTGGTAACGTTTACGTTTTCAGTTTATATTTACAAAAATTTTATAAACTGGTTTTTGTTTATTTTTAGAAAAACATAAATTACAAACGCGTTTGGTAATTGACAAAATATTTAAAAAAAATTAAAAATTTAAAAAAGAGTAAGAAATGGCAAGTGGTGGCAGAAGACGGTGCTGGAAAGTAGTGACGGTGGGTGGTGGGTAGCTGGTGGTAGTGGGTGGTTGCGGGTGAGTGGTGGTGGTGGTGGGTGGGTGGGTGGGTGGTGGTGTGGTGATGGGTGGTAGCAGTAGGTGGTGGTGGTGGTGGGTGGTGGTGGCGGCTAGGTGGCGGGTGGTGGTGGTGGATAGGTGGGTGACGGTGGCGGGTGGTGGGTGGTAGCGAGTGGGTAATGGTGGTGGTGGTGGTAAGTGGTGGGTGGTGGTGGCAGGTGGGTAACGGATGAAGGGTGGCGATGGGTGGTGGGTGGTGTTGGTAGGTAGGTAGGTGACGATGGCGGGTGGTAGCAAGTGGGTGGTGGTGGTGGCGGTTGGTGGAGGCAGGTAGGTGGCAGATGACGGGTGGTGACGGGTGGGTGGTGGTGGGTGGGGGGGTGATGGTGGTGGGTGGTGAGTGGTAGCGAGTGGGTGATGATGGTGGTAGTGGTGGTGGTGGTGATTGGCGGGTGGTGGGTGGTAGCGAGCGGTTGGTGGGTGGTAGCGAGTGGGTGGTGGTGGTGAGTAGTGGGTGGCGGCGGTGGTGTGGTGGCGGTGGGTGGTGGTTGGTGATGGTGGGTAGGTGGTAGCAGTGGCGGGTGGTGGTGGTTGTGGATGGGTGGTTAATGGTGGCGAGTGGTAGGTGGTAGCGAATGGATGATGGTAGTAGTGGTGGTGGCAGGTGGGTGGTGGTGGGTGGTGGGTGGTGGTGGCGGGTGGGTGGCAGGTGGTGGTAGGTGGGTGGTGAATGGTGGTGGCAAGTAGGTGGCGGGTAGTGGTGGCGGGCGGTGGTGGCGGGTGGATGGTAGGTGGGTGGTAGTGGTGGTGGGGTGGGTGGTGGTGGTGGCGGGTGGGTGGTAGGTGGTAGTGGATGGTGGGTGGTGGTGACAGGTGGTGGGTGGTGGTGGCAAGTAGGGGTGAGTGGTGGTGGCAGGTGGTGTTGGGGGGTGGGTGGTGGTGGCGGGTGGTGGGTGGTGGTGGCAAGTGGGGGTGAGTGGTGGTGGCAGGTGGTGGTGGTGGCTAGTGTTGGGTGGTAAAAAAAAAAAAAATTCAAAACTCAAAACGGAAACACTTTGTTTGTGTTTTTATTTTTTGACCAAATTTATAAACTGAGACTATTGATTTATAAATTAAAAATTTTACCAAATAAGTTTTTATTTGAGTTTTTTAAATTTTTGTAAATATAAACAGAAAACTGAAAACGTAAGTGTTACCAAACGGTACACGTTACATTACGTTTATGTAGGTGTCACGTTACGTTACATTTATATAGGTGTCATGTTACGTTACGTTTATGTAGGATCTTGTGGAATACATTTCTATCTAAATAGAATTTGAGACTCTATAAGAAATTACACAGGACTTAGCCTACCGTAAGTGTCTGAAAAAGAACTTATAAAGTCTCCTTTAAAATTAAAATTAAAATCAAATTAAAACAATATATATATATACATATATGTATATGATAAAATTTACATATTAACTGAATTGAAATCGTGATTTTGTCATCCAACCTTCCTTCTCCTTTCCAAGTCTATCCGAAAGAGAATCTAATACTTCTTGATTGTAAATATCTGAACTAATTGTTTGCTATATTGACTGTGTTACTGGAGACTTTGAAAAATTAGAAATAAAAGATAATTCTTTTTATTTATGAAATAACTCTAATCAACTAATACTATTTTGATGTGAACCTTTACGAGTAATTTATCAAATTGGTTACATCTATATTTTGAGTTTTTTTTTTAATTTAATTTAATTTATAATTACAATAAAAAATTATAAATTATGTTCATAATGATAATTCTTGTGATTATAAATGAAACATTATTCACAAAATTGCTGTGATATATTATTTTCCTAACCGGAGGGGCCAAGTCTATTAAATGGTGAGACTAGGGGTTGTTTGGAAACAACCTATATATGTACCGTACTTATTTGTTTATTTATTTATTTAGGCCGTATTTCTCTTTTATTTTTGTACGCATCGTTTTATAAAAAATTAAAAAATCACTAAATAAGCAAATCCTTTGCATTAGAACTACCTATTAGCCCAAATCTTCTCACTGCAGCAGAGGGCCATGCCCTACATGATCTTCCTCTAAATCAGTCACTGGATCTATGGTTACTATTACAATAATAATTTGTGTAAATTACACTAATTTGTCTTATATTGGGTTTGGAATATGAATTTATACAAAAATTTGAAAATAAAAAAGAAAGATATGAGTGAAATAGTTATATTTCATTTACATTTCAATTACTCTTTTTTCCCCCTAAGTTTTTATCCAAATTTATTATCCAAACACATCGTTAAGGTTTTGTTGGACCATTTTAATTTCTTTTATTTATTTATTTTGTTCATGAATCTTCTTTTGTCTTGTTCATGAATGGAGATTAATTAAAAGTTTATGGACTTGGTGGTGAGCTAATATTTGGAGACTCTCAATTTTTTCTAATTTAATGGTCATTATTATTTGTTGGTGTAAATTGTAAGGTCCTAATGACTTATAAATAGTTTTTCTCATCTACTCTTTTCTACACCAACTATTGTTTATACTTGAGAGATTACTAGTAAAGAATGGTATTTTTCTTGGTGGAGTTTTGGGTTCACCATCTTGTGCAAAGTTGGTCTGAACCATACGACAAGTGGTCGGGCCGTTGCATCCTAGAGGGGACAAGTCATAGTTTTGTGACTGCTGCATCGGTATTTGGATTCTTCCTACCACAGTGAGTTTAATCTCCTTAAAGAAAATGAGATATCTGTGTCTCAGCCTGATCTATTTGTATCTCATTTTTTTTTGTATTTTTTATCAATAAAATATAAGTTTTTTGGTATTTTCACCAACAACTTTAAGGAGATCAACCATGGAACAAGTACAAAAAAAAACCTATGATGGAATTAGAGATCTCAACAAGTTTTTCAAGTTCAAAGGAGTTCATTTTAAGAGCTGGAAATGAAAAGTTCTTTTTTACCTCAAGCCTTTTTAAAGTTGCATATGTTCTTACCGAGAAGAAATCAAACAAAATCCCAACCGAGGAAATGAATGATGAAGGCTACAAGGCACATGAAGCAAAAGTGGCTTCCTACAATACAGATGAGTATAAATGTTGCTTTTATCTCTTAAATTGCTTTGCTGATCAATTTTATGATTACTATGACACTACTTATACTTCCATAAAGAAAATTTGGAAAGCTTTACAGGCTAAGTATGATACTGAAGAGGCAGGAGCAAAAAAGTAGGCAGCTAGCCGCTTTTTTCGCTTCCAAATGGTAGATAGAAAATCTGTTGTGGAGCAAACACAAGATTTCTAAATAATAGTTGCAGAAGTAAGATCTAAAGGTATCAAGATTGGTGACAACGTGGCAGTTGCAGGACTTGTTGACAAACTACCCCCATCTTGGAGAGAATTTCAAAAGAGCATGCGCCACAAACAAAAGGAGACTTCCTTAGAGGCGTTGATCACTCGCATCTGAGTCGAAGAGGAGGTTGGAGGCCAAGATGCAGGGACAGACGCAGGATTCTAATGTCGGAGGGGCGAGTGTACATGTAATCAAAAAATTTGTAATGAGCATGTGATATACAATATCAATTTCTACCCAAATATCACAAAAATATATAATTAGATATTTCCATTCATCGTATATAATTACAAAATATTATCAAAATACAATTTGATATGTTCTAGTAAATCCATATTAATTTTCAAAAAAGTAATTATTTGCTCTATATATCTACTTAGGCATCTAAAGTTCTGCTTGATAGTTGACAATAGAAATGTAATACAAAAGTATAAATAGTTGACTGAAAATTACACAAATGGTTCCATTACCAGCATTACTAAGTTCATAGTCCAATCTTTTTTCCCCAAATAATAAACCCTAGAGAGGGAGAGAGTGTATTGGAGTATTGTCGGAGAAATCATGATATTGAACGCCGGAAGACTCATGACACAGGAGAGAGAGATTGTGTTTTGGGTCACTGGTTCTGATGATTTGGGTTCACTAGTTGTGAAATAAGAGAGGGAAGAGAAGCTTCTTTGTTTTGAATATATGATGATTGATCTAGGTAAACACCTACTGCTCTTGAGTAATCATTTTTTTTTTAATTTAGTTATAAGCAAACAACTAAAAAATTGGGGCCACAATCAGACAAAAAGGACTTTAACATATTAACAAATAAATTCTCAATTATTTTAACATTACTAAATTTAAAATAAAAAAATAATCATACTTAAAAAATAAATTATTATTATTAGTATTTATCAAAAAAATAAATAAAATTTTAAATTTTAAAGTACAAAATTTAGGGGGTGGCAGTTCTTAAATTGTATGCAAAAACTTTGGGGTGGTGAACCTATATAATTTTAAAATATTTGTAATTTTATTACCATATCTAGGGATTTTTTTCAAAACTTTTTTTTGGGGAGGGGGGGGGCGGTGGGGCGGTCGCCCCTGCCAGCCCCCCTTTCGGTCCATTCCTGCCAAGATGCATTAATAACACAATTGAGTAATGACAAATCTACCACAAAGGTAAACTTTGTTTCAGCAAATAATAACTTATCCAAAGGTCATAATTCCAAGAATGCTTATTTCAAAACTTTATAAAAAGAATATGAAGAATTATGGTAAACCTCACAATAAATGGATTAATCCAAATAAGAACCAAGGTCCATCACCTCCACAAAATTTTACATGCTTTGTTTGTGGTAAAAGTGAGTGTAAACACCCCATTTTTGACTGACCTTAAGACTCCAATGTCATCGATTGAGCGCTCGGTGATTGCACATGTTGTGCTCGTTCTGAGGTTATAGATTCTCAACTGAGAGCCTTGCCTTCGGACCTTTTGTGCTTTGCCTCGGTTTCCGAACCAGGTTCTGTTTTCTCTTCCCGAAGGGAGGGAGAGGTCTCGTAGACCATCTCTTAGTGGCCGTAGGCTACTTTTCGTAGTCGTAGACCACTGTTCCCGTTTGGAGACCAGTTTTCGATTTTCGGAGCTGTCGACCATGCGCCTCGGTTCGGGACCGCTTAACTTTCTCCGTTTGCTCCGGTTTTTGGCACACACCTTGTTTCCTCTCTCCAGAGGGACACTGTGGCCTGAGAGACCACCTTCGTGGTTGTACGCCACTTTCGATGCTTAACAGTCAGTTTTCGGGGCACCTGGCCGCGCGTTTTGGCCCCCGAACTCTCGTTTTACGTCCGTCTTGGTTCATTTTTGGCATGGACCCTATTTTCATTGTTTGGAAGGTGGTACAAGGGTGGGAGACCACCTTTTATCCTTGGAGACTACCTTTCCCCGGTCGTCCGGTTTTCTTGTCAAGTAAGTGGTCTCCCTTACTTTTGGGCCACAATTGCTGGTCTCCCACCACACCACTTGCTTGTATTGAGTGTGGAGACCACCCTAGGAGCCAACCGACCACCTGGACCTTTTGACCCTGGTCGGCCGACTAGGGGGAGTGGTCGGCCGACCACCTAAACTAGTCGGCCAGCTTTCTCCTTTTCTGTCTCACTGAGTTGGTTCCAGCTGTGCCAGTTGGAAGGCACAAAATTGATCCTCCATACACGTGTATGGAGGATCTTCAAACTTGGTTTTAAGCTTCTAGGAGAAGCTTTGAACCTCTTGGGCTATAAAGGGAAGGTTTCTCTTCCCTTGCAAGGGTTGAGAAAATTGTTTAAGGCTTATGCATACACTTCTCCCTATATCTCTCTATTAGGTGTTCTAAAGCCCTTTGTTCTTGCATCATTGCATATCACCTCTTAGCCTAACACCTCCAACATCAACCTAAGCACCTTGGAGCTGGTTTTCAGAGGTTAAAGGTGTGCTATTTTGGTCCAGAAGTTGCTGGTCCCTTTGGCTACAAGGGTAACACTCTCTTTTCCTTTTCTTAGCATTGTTTTGCTTCATCTTTTAGCCATACTTGCAAGCATATTTGGGCTTTTTCATAAAATGAAAAGTCTTATTTTGAGCTTCTTAACATATTTGTTTAAGATCATTTTTCTGTTAGGGGTCATCTACCCCCTCGCATGCTTCATCTCATCTTATCTTGAGCCATTTCTTAGAGCCTTTGCATTGAGCTTTGTTTGGCCTTCTAGCCACTGAAAATTCAATGGATTTTCAGTGGCTAGCATAGTATTTTGAGAGCCAAAATCAGAGAGGGGTAACCCTCTCACCCCTTGTTTGTTTTCCAGCATATTAGGCCTAACAAGGGAGCCTATACTTGCCTGCTTTCTAGCCTCATTTCAGGACCTTTTTAGTGTGTTTTAGGGCCTGCATAACCTCTTTCTAGAGGTGGTTTTGTCATATTGGGTGTCCATCTTGCATGTGTAGAACAACCCTCTTCATGGCCTATCAAAGGAGCATCTCATTCTTGCATGCATAGACCATGTTTCAGTGAGTTTTTGGGCTTTACTTGGCATGTCATACCTCTGAATTTTGTTGGTTTAGTGACCTCTTGACTGCTCCATATACTTGTAGTGTAAACCCTCTTCACTAGCTTGTATTGCATGCTATTTTGGTCCTTGATTCTAGCACTTTTTGGCCATGCTTTAAACTGATTTTGTACATGTTTTTGACTGTCTTAGCTCTATTTTTATGCCTCATGGTCGAATGATGCTTTCTATGCATGGTTGTAGTTCAATACCCTTGCCTAGCTTTAAGTTTTGGAACCTATTGCATACTTAGGTTGAGGTGTTTCTATGTTTTGGGGCCATTGTGCATCATATTTTAGAGCTTACATGTATGCCATATTCCCATGTTTTTTACTCTTTAAATGCATTTGAGAGTCGGGCTTGTATGTCTCGTTTTTGGACCATCGCATGAGCTTCATTTCTTTGCATTTTGAGCCATCATTTTAGACCATTTTCCCACTTTCTTGGACCTGCCTAGGGTCTGTTTGGGGCTGGTTTTTCCATTTGTGCATTGCTTTGTGTACCTCTAGTGTAATACGCTTCACTAGTTTCGGTATTCGGGCTATCTAGCATGTATTGTGTGAGGTGTTTGCATGATTCGGGACCATTTTGCTTGTCATTTCAGAGCTAGAAAATGCATGATTGTATGCCATATTTCATCCCTTTCCATGCTTTGGTAGAGTGGCATTTGATGCCTTAGGTTCGGTCCCTTGCATCGAGCATGTTTGCATGAGTGTTCCTGCCTTTAATTTCATCATGTTTGGCCACTGATTTGGATGTGGCTGAGGTCCATCCATCTTGGTTTAAGTCCATCTTGCATTGTATATGCCATTTAGTCCATGTTATTGCATGATTGACCATTGCATTGTGTATGCCTTGATTATTTCATTGTTAGTCTCCATGTGTGCATTGCGTATGCTATATAGTTCTCATGTGCATTGAGTATGCCATTGATTATTTCATAGCATTGTATATGCTAGTAGCATGTTTACATATCATCATTTGCATGCTTGCATCATTTAGTGGCATTATGTTTAGGTTGCATGTTAGGGTTGCATTCATGCATGCCATGTGTATTGCATTGTGTTTGGAATAGGGTTTAGTCCAAACATGGGAAACGAGGGACGTTTCGTACTCCAAGTGACGAAACGTGCCTCGATTCTCAGTCGTCGACACTCCGGATTACCCATGATGGAGTTTAGGCCTTGTTGTGTTTATGTGTGCATCCATTTCATATTGAGTTGTGCAATTCGACTCCTCGGCGATCATGCATCGAGATGCGTGATTGGTGGCATGAGGATCGAGGAATACACTCCCTAGAGCTCATGTAATGACGGGGAGAGTGGTTGCGCATACATATGTTGAAAATACTTTGCCATGCCCCCTTCTTGCTCTCTATTGCGACAAACGAAGCCAACAAAAAGCGGTCGTGATCTTGGAGCTTTATGCAGTGTTAGAGACTAGTTGCAAACAGAGGAAAATCAGGGCATCGCGATGGATTTTCCGGCAAGGCGACTCGAGCATGCATGCATTCCTCATCATTCAAGACCGAGCTGAGGCAGTCCATTTCATATGTTTTGCATGCGAGCTTATTTATTTTAGTTAATTTGTTAATTAATTAGGATTGTGTAATAATTAGCTGTAATTCGTTATTCATTCGGTTGTGTATTATTTATTCGAACCCTCCGAGAGAGGGCAATGTTGTAATAAATGTGCGTGTGTGTGATGCATGTCTTCCAACCCCACGTCTTTCTCCCTTTTATTTACCAGCTTATGATGGTTAGTTTAGGGTACGTTTCAATTGGCATCTATATGTTCGCATGTTTGCATTCATTCATCTGTATTGCATGCACCGGGCTCGGCGCATCATACTAATTGCATCGTATTTCAATTCCAAGTTGAATACATGATTTTTGTAGCATTTCATATGCCATCTTAGAATAGCCAAGCCAATCTTAGTATAGCCATACCTGTATATGTTGCATCAGGCATCTCAGTATAGTTAGGATTCATGCATGATTTGTAATTAGCTTCTTTCTTTGGCTTGGAGTACTCGGTAAGTGTTTATGCTTTAGCATCCTTGCATGTGTGTGAGTGACTGCCATGATAGCATGCTTACCATGAGGCTATGTGCTTATTTGATATAACTGCCTGAATGCTTGTGGGTGAAGGTTGGATTATCTGAATTGGAACAATTCATTGATTGCGAGTTTTATCCCACTAGATAGTGGCAAATTACCATGTTTTCTAAGCCCACTTAAGGGTGGCAAAATCCACATTTTAGCCTACTTGCGAGTAGCAAACCGCTTTAAAAAACAAACATGAAATGTTTTGTTCCAACTCAAGCGATCCAGTTTATACTTGTATGCTGCGCGCATCACATAGTAATTATAGCGACCCCGGTCTTTTCCCATTTGATTATTGTATCCGGACTTATGTTCCGTGGATTCCGTTGTCATATTGTTGTCGTTGTTGTCCTTTGATTCCTTGTTCTTTGGTTATAGGATGCTTTGCGAGTTGATTGCGGTTGGTTGGGTTTAGAAACCAATACTTGATGTTGTTTTTGGCTTAGCGCTCGGCGAGCTTATCTTCGCTTCGGCGAGATCCTTCTTTTGGTTCGCTCGGCGAGCCTTTCTTGGCTCGGCGAGGTTGCGTCGATGCTGAACGCGGTGTTTGTTGGCTCGGCGAGCGAGCCTCCCTTCGGCGAGCTGGTTTGTCTTTGGCTCGGCGAGCTTCTTCGGCGATGTCTGTTTCTGTCGCTCGGCGACCGGTCTTCTCGGCGAGTATTTAAAAAGCGGGATTTTTAGGGCGATTTTTCATTCTTTTGATCCCAAACCCTAAAGTCCGACTTTTCTTCTTCTCTAAACACCTTTTCCCTAGGTTTGATCTAGTTAGGGTGTGTTTCTACCCTAGTTCCTTTACAAATAAGATAGAGAGTGAGGGCTTTCATTTAATGAACAATCTTGGATTTGGAGCACTTTGAGGTTTTGGGCATCATCCTCATCTTCTTCTTTTCGAGCTATATCTTGAGGTAGGATTTCCTACTCCATTTATCGTTTTAATCCTAAGTATTGGTATTTTGGTATGTGGGGTAGTTTGGTTAATTTGGGAGAAACCCTAGGGTTTGTCATAGATTAATTTATATAACCAATTTAAGGGAAGATTGTGATATTGGGTAGATTCATGAGATTGGGGAATTTAGTGATTTAATGTTGTATTTGGTTAGTTTAAATACTTACCTTGAGGATGTTGAAATTACATGTGTTGCTATAGTAATTTCTTGTTTAGAAATAATTGTTTTGGGCTATCGGTGGAGGATAGCCATGATTGTTGTAGACATTGCATGTGGATTAGGCAAATTGAAACTAATCATTTGGTTAAGTTGTTGAGGATAAAGGTTTGAATATTACATTGAATTTATGTATTGATTTATTGTGTATATGACTTTATGTTTATGTGCATTACTTGTGTATGGGAGGATATAGGGGATGTACTCCACGGTTTAGGGGAAGATGGGGGATGTACCTCTAAACCGATTAATGATCATGGGAAGATAGGGGATGAACCCAGGGTTGCTGCTTATATGCGCGCCTATAGCAGAGATACAACTCATATGCTTATCTAGTTGATATGATACATCACCAAAATGTGTATCAGTTGGGAAGTATGGAAGTGAATTTGATTGTGATTGATACAATACCAACTTGTGTATTTGTTATGTTATATGAGAGGTTTAACTTGATTTGTTATCCCTGTTGAATTGGAAAGATTGTTAATAAGAGATGAAATCCCCGTTGAGTTATTTGGGCTGTGTTACGAGCCATAATTGGAAGGTGAATTATGCCATAGACAAAGTGTCATAGGCAATGTAGACATTTGTGTCATGAAATTGTAAATAGATTATTTTGTGTTAACCATGTATCGGATGCTCTTTAGTTAATTCTTATGCTTGGTTTAGTATTTCTCTCTGGCTCACCCTATATGGAACTTCATTTTTGTTCGGTGGTTCTACCTCCAAAGACTTAGCTTGTGAGGATTTGGACTTGAAGACTTGTTGTATTTGGTTTAGTTGTTTATTTGAATTATGTAAACATTCAAGCCTAGGGCTTTATTTGTTTTGAGTTAGAACTCATGGAATTGTGTCCAAGTGTTGGCTTGGAAAGATGTAAGCCCGTAGGGCATTTATTTTGATGTTTTATTTCGTAATACTCTGATGATTGAAATAATATAATGTTTTCTGTTAATAAGGCATGTCATGTTTTATATTTAATGGGCTTAATTTTGAGGGCGTGACAGTAATTATAGGCTAATAAAACCGAAATAAGAGCACATAATGTTTTCAAAACTTGATATCATGGTTAGTAGAGGCCGATCTTTGATCGGGCGAGCGGGGGTGCTCATAGCTGACTTTCCCCAATTGTACCCCAGTTCCCGAGCCGAGGCAACTTTGGCGATGACAGACACGTGGCCTTAGGCAACGAGCCAGGGTTTCCTAAATTCCCCTTAAAATAAATATTTAGGTTGCGACTTTGTATCTGGCAAAGCAGTCCATGTTTGGCACTTCTTACTAAAAATTAGTTTTTCAAAAACAATTTGTCGGATTTGGACTATTTGATGATTCATCGGTCTTGCATTGCACTCTGCGAGATTAGGTATAGGACCGTGACATTGAGTTCGAACTGTAGTAAGCCCAATGAACAAAATGGGATTCCCTCCCGGGATGTTCGGGGACGTCTACAGTGAGCATATTGGTCGAACTTGCAAATTCTGAAAATGTGCACTTGCCCCAAACGCTAACGTTATTGAGGAGCCATTTGTGATGATGATTACAGAAATTTACATGGTTAATTATGTGGACGATTGGTGGGTAGATTCTGGTGCCAATAGACATGTTTGTTATGATCAAGCTTGGTTTAAGGTGTATGCTCTCTTTGATGATGAGAAAGCAATTATACTTAGTGACTCTAGTCAAAGCAACATACTTGGGAGTGGTGAGGTTGACCTGAAGTTCACCTCTGGACGTGTGCTTACTTTAAAAGATGTGCTTTATATATCATCCATGAGGAAGAATTTGATGTCAAGTTATTTGTTGAATAAAGCTGGTTTTAAGCAAACTATGGAATCTGATCAATATGTGATTACCAAGAAGGGTATTTTTGTGGGTAAGGGTTATGCTTGTAATGGGATGTTCAAATTGAATGTTAAGATTAATAAACCATCTACCAATTCGGTTTACATGTTGTCTTCTATTAATTTTTGGCATGCTCGCTTGTGTCATATTAATAGTAAATATGTGGGAATCATAAGTAGTTTAGGATTAATTCCTAAAGTGACAAGTTTTTTTGAGAAATGTGAAGTTTGCACTAAAGCAAAAATTACCAAGAGGCCTCATAAAAGTGTTGAAAAAAATACTAAATTGCTAGAATTATTTCATATTGATTTGTGTGAGTTTAAAGGAATTTTAACTCGGGGTGGTAACCGATATTTTATCACTTTTATTGATGATTTTCAAAATACACAAATGTATATTTATTAAAAAATAAAAGTAATGCTTTTGAAAAATTTAAAGAATTCATTTTTGAAGTGGAAAATCAATTCGGTAAAAAGATTAAGAGAATTAGAAGTGATAGAGGCCGGGAGTATGAATCTCTTGGATTAAACTCTTTTGTTTTGTCATTGGAAATTATTCATGAGACTACTCCACCATATTTACCTTCATCTAATAGTGCAGCTGAAAGAAAAAATAGAACGTTAATTGACTTGACGAATGCTATGCTTATTGATTCAGGTGCTTCCTCAAATCTTTGGGACGAGTCTGTTTTGACTGCTTGCCATGTGATAAATAAAGTGCCACACAAAAAGACTAAAATTGTACCTTATGAGTTGTGGCGGGAGCATAAACCAAATCTAGGTTATTTGAGGATTTGGGGTTGTTTAGCTTTTGTGAGGCTTGCAGATCCTAAACGACCTAAATTGGGTAAACGAGCTACCACCTGTGCTTTTCTTAGGTATGCGTTGCACAGTACAGCCTATAGATTTTTTGATATGGAAAATAATATTATTTTTGAATCAGGTGATACTATTTTTCATGAAAATAAATTTCCTTTCAAATATAGAAATAGTGGGAGTCAAATAATTTCTGAAAATATTTTATCTATGTTTAGCTCTTTTACTCCATCTCAAGCTTTTTCAAAAACAAGAAAATTCTCAAATCCAACCAAGGAGGAGTAAACGAGCTAGAATTGAAAAAGATTTTGGTCCTGACTATTATCTTTATAATGTGGAAGAAATTCCTCTTACGGTGCAAGAAGCTTTATCATCACCTGATGCTATTTTCTAGAGAAAGGCTGTAAATGATGAGATAGATTCACTACTTTCAAATAAAACATGGAAGCTAATAGATTTACCTCCAGGTTGTAAAACTATTGGGTGTAAATAGGTCTTTCGTAAAAAACTTAAACCGGATGGAACTATAGATAAATATAAAGCGAGGCTTGTCGCTAAAGGTTTTAAGCAACAAGTTGATCTTGATTTCTTAGATACTTTTTCTCCAGTTACTAGAGTTACATCCATTAGACTGTTGATAGTAGTGACTGTAGTTCATGATTTAAAAATTCGTCAAATGGATGTAAAAATAGCATTTTTAAATGGAGATCTAGGTGAAGAGATTTACATGAACCAACCCGAACGCTTTGTGGAGCCTGGCCAAGAAAGTAAGGTGTGTAAGCTAACTAAATCCCTTATGGTTTAAAAAAGCTTCTAAACAGTAGTATGAGAAATTTGATTCCTGAATGCTTAAGAAAGGCTACAAGACTAATGAATGTGATAAGTGCATATATTATAAAATTTGTGAGAATACACATGTGATTATTAGCCTATATGTAGATGATTTACTTATCTTTGGCTCTAATTTGCATATTATAAATGAGACTAAAAATATGCTTAATAGTCACTTTGATATGAAAGATCTTGGTGAAGTCAATTTTATTTTGGGAATTAAAATTACCAAGACTAATGGTGGCATTTTTCTTAATCAATCGCATTATGTTGAGAAAATTTTAAAGAAATATAACTTTCTAGACTGTAAATATGTTGCTACTCATTTTGATGCAAGCATATATTTATCTATTGTAACAAATGAAAAAGAAGTGATTAATTGTAGACACCCCATTTTTGACCGCCCTTAAGATTTGGGCGCCACTGATTGATCAGCCGATGATAAAAGTTATGCTGTGCAAATGTTCGATTTCTTCAGCAAGAAGAGCTCTAAATCCCAACCTTACACCTCATTTCAGACCAAAACTATTATAGACCTTAAAACCCTCTCTTTTAAAATATTTTTGAAAAGTTTCTACGATGTTCCGAGGCTCACATTTCGTTAAAAATTGCACTTTTCGGTAAACCGAGTAAGGATAAAGTGCAAATAAATGGAAGATAGGTGAATTCTTTGAAAAATATTTTAAACTTCTTATTTATAGGTTTGGAGTTGAAGAAAATAAGAGGAGAGGGAAGAAAAGTAATTGGGGAAGAAGTTAGGTATGAAACCGTAAGGGAGAACTATGCAGCCTACACTAAATTAGGCCTATCCTTTTGTACACTTAGAATTTAGATGTGAGGTTGCCACCATTGTAAAGTGGACTTCTGGGGCTTCATTTTAGACTCAAGAATCTCCTAAAGCCGAGTCTGGATGAGGGAGATATGGCTGTTTGAAGTTAGGCATCAATCCAATTAAGACAAAACTGAGAAACCTTCACAACCTTCACTAAAATAGGCATATCTCTTTGCACACTTAGAATTTAGATGTGAGGCTATCACCATTGGAAAATAGACTTATGGAGCTTCAATTTAGACTCAAGATTGACCAAAAACCGAGTCTGGATGAAGGAGATAGGCCCATTTGATTTCGGGCTTGGAAGTAGATTTTTCTTGTGGCCGGGAGGTAACCGGCAATCACCATTTGTGGATGGCCAGCCACCACTTCTGACTTGCCGGCCACCACTTCTAGCCTACCGGCCATTGATGTCCAAGCTGGCCACTGGTGACCAAAAGTAGATTTTTTGCAGATATTTTCCTCTAGTTGTTTCCACACTGCTCCAGTTGTTTTTGAATAGATATTTTCGACCTAAGGCTCAAGTTTTCTATATATACATGACCTATCTCTCATATTTCAAGTTTAGAAAAACTTTGGGAGCAAAAAAGTATCCTCTCTCTACAATTTTCTCTCTCTACAATTCTCTTTCTCTTGCAACTTGCATAGCTTATGCCCAAACACTCTAAACTAAACCTAGAGAACTTCTTGCTGAGATGATTTGAGCTTGAATTTGAGCTTTTGAAGCACTTGAGAGTGTGAAATTGGTGGTTTATAACTTAGGGGTTCATTCATCTCCAAAAGGTATACCTTCTCTTGCTTTTGCACCATCTTTACACCACTTGTTTTCCATGTTTTCTTGCTATTTTTAAACTCTTTAAAACCTGTTTTTATGAGCTGAAGCTTGTGGTTTAAGGCTATTAAAGGTAGAGGGGTTAACCACCCTTCTTTGATCCTTGTTCTCTAAGCCTTTACACATGTGTTTCCCATCCCTTCATCAACTTTTTTGAGCTTTTTACCATTGATTTTCATAGTTATTTCAGTAGCTAAAATCATGTTTTGAAGTCCAAAAATGAAGGGGGTAGCCTCCCCTCATTGTGTTTTGCTTATTAGCTTAACATGCTCCATGTTTTAGCTTATTTTTCTAGTTTTTGTTAGCTTAATTCCAATATGTTTTAGGGCTATTTCATACCTGTTTTAAGACTATTTTTAAGTGTTTGTTGTGTTTGAGCTTTGTTTTGCATGTTTCTGGTGTAAGTGTCCTCACAAACTTGGTGTTTTAGGCCTTTACACACCACTTGTTTGAGTTGATAGCACTTATTTTGGGCTTTTCATACTTTATTTCAGCACTAATAATCTCTACAACCTCCCTCCATTCTTGACCTTTTATTTTTCTTTGAAAGTGGTTTCAAGTCACTTGTTTGCCCAAGTATGAAATTGAAGTTTCATTCTTAATGGTTTAATCCTTTAAGGGGTTCATTACCAATGATATGAGGCTTCTTTCATACCCAAAGCAACTTGTGTTTTGAACTATCTTTCCATTAGAGGACTCAACTCACCAATGGACTTAATTGGTTAAAGAATGGAAGAGTAATTAAAATGAGTAAACTTAGGACTGAAATTGTGCAAAGATAAGAATTTGATCGTGTCTTGGTGTGTTTAATCAGACGTTAATTGAACACATGGAACTTGGACCATTTCATACTTGTTAATGATGAAATGATCCAAGTCTCCAAGGTCAATCACTTCCCATAATCTTTCATGAAAAGGAGGAGGTTTGTCTTTTTTTCTTGCATTTATTGAACATTGCACACTTGGTTTCACAAGCCATCATGTAATGAAATTGCTTGAATTGGTGGTTTGTGGCTTAGGTTCACCACTCTTTAGATTTGTTTATGAAAATGAGGGGTGAGTTGTGCAGACAATCCTTGAAAATACCTTGTATATGCTCTATTTGTTCTATGTTGCATGCAAGATGAACCTAGGCATCAGTGGCCAGCAAGCCACTTTCCATGGCCAGCAGGTGGTCGGCAAACCACCTCCATGGCCGGTTGGTGGCCGGCAAACTTTATCTTTAGCCGGCTGGCCACTGATGCAAAACTCAGCAGAGTGTTGGTAAGGTGGATCAAAAGTTGTTCTAGAAATGTTCAACTGTGCAAATAGAGGCATTCGGGAGCAAAACGGTGGTCTTTTTGAGTGGAATTTGAGCATGCGCATGCACATCCCTTGTTTCTTGAGGCGGAGTAATTAACTGTTTAGTTTAATTATTAATTGCAATTGTGTTGTAATTCTTTAATTAGTTAACTAGTTATGATGTAATTATTTTAGTTAGCTAGATTAGTTAATTAACTCAAGTGTTGTAATAATTAGTTAAGTAGCTTAGCTATTTATTCAGTTCGTAATAATTAGCTTAATTAGCTTAGCTTAGTTAGCTAATTAGTTTAATTCATTTGGACCCTCCTGCACGAGGGCATCAATGTTGTAATAATGTGTTTGTTTTCCAACCCCATGTCTTTCTCCCTTTTATTTATCAGCTTATGATGGTTAGATTAGGGGCATCATGTTTCAAATAGCATATTGCATGTTTGCATTCATTCATTTGTCCTATATGCATCGAGGCTTGGCGTATCATTCTAACTGCATTGTCGTTTCAATACTTCTTTGAATACGTGCTTAGAACGCATGTCATCAAATCAATTCATATGTCATGCTTATTAGCAGAGCCTATCTTAGTTGCATTATTGCATGCGTTGCATTAGACATCTTGTATAGTTAGAAATCATGCATTTTTCTAACTCTTTTGTTTATCTTAGCTTGGAGTACTGGATGAGCCTTTATTCACTTTAGCATACTTGCATGAGTGTGAGTGACTAGTATGTCTAGCATGCTTGACATGAGGCTAATTACTTAAGAGCCATAACTATTTAAATGCCTGTGGATGAAGGCTTGTTACTTGAATTAAAATGATTCAATGAATGTATGTTTAAGCCCACTTTGTCAAGTGGCAAATTCACAAACTTTAAGCCTACTTTGTTAAGTGGCAAAATCAAACTCTTTTAAAAAACAAACATGAAATTGAATTGTTCCAATTTGAGCAAACTAGTCTATACTTGTGTATGTGTGCATCACTTAGTAAATGCTAGCCTAATAAACCGGAATAAGAGCATATAATGTTGATAAAAATCACATCATGATTAGTAGAGGCTGATCTTTGATCTGGCGAGCGAGGGTGCTCAAATGTATTCATGACCTTCCCCTCTTGTACCTAAGTTCCCGAGCCGAGACAATCTTGGTGATGTCGGACACGTGACCTTTGGCACGAGTTATGGGTTTCCTAAATTTCTCCAAAATAAAATATTTAGGTGGTGACTTTGCATCTAACAAAGCAGGCCATTTTTTACATTTTTGATTTAAAATCAATTTTTCAAAAGATTTGCCGGATTCGGACTCTTTGGTGTTTATCAATTTCACATTGCACTTGTGAGATTAGATTCAGAATCACGGGAGTCTGAACTGTAAGGTTTATTTCCGAGTTTTAGAAAGGGGGCGTAAAAAATCCAAGCTACATTAATCAAAGGGAATATGCTCGCATGATTGTTAGTTTGAGATATACTACTGACTGTACTAGACTTGACATTGCACATGCTGTTGGAGTACTTAGCAAGTTTACTAGCAAGCCAAGTCGAGATCATTAACTAGCCATGGGAAGAATTATGAATATTTATCTGGTACCAAAAATTATAGTTTGTTTTATAACAAGTATCCTACGGTACTCTAAGGATATAGTGATGCCGATTGGAACAATTTGTCAAGTGATTCTTTCTCTACCTCAGGTTTTATTTTTACCTTGGGTAGTGGTGCTATATGTTGGAAGTCTAAAAAATAGACTATAATTGCTAATTTTACAATGGAAGCTGTGCTTATATGTAGACACCCCATTTTTGATCGACCTTAAGACTCAGACTTCATCGATTGAGCGCTTGGTGATGTTGCATATCGTGCTCGTCTAGAGGTTTCAGAGTCTCGGCCGTAAGCCTTGCCTCCGGACTTCCGGGCTTTTCTGTGCCTTACCTCGGTTTGTGAACCAGGCTCAGTTTTCTCTGTTTCTCTTCCCAAAGGGAGGGAGAGGTCTCGTAGATCATCTCTCGGTGGCCGCGGGCTACATTTCGTGGTCATAGGCCATTTTGCCCATTTCGGAGCCCGGTTCCCGGTTTTCGGAGCTGTTAGGCCGAGTGCCTCGGTTCGGGACCGCCTAACCACCTCCGTTTGCTCCGGTTTTTGGCATGCATCTTATTTACTCCCTTTTGAGGGACACTGTGGTTTGAGAGACCAACTTCGTGGTCGAACACCACTCCCGGTGCCTAACAGTCGATTTTCGGGGCCCTAGGCTGTGCGTTTCGGCCCCCGAACCTTCATTTTGCTTCGGTTTGCGTTCATTTTTGGCAGGGACCTCTGTTTCATCACTAGGAAGGTCATAGAAGGGTGGGAGGCCAGTAATTGTTTCAGCAACCAGTTATATTCCTTCATCGCCCTCCGTCACCCGTTTTTCTCACTCGGAAGCCAATGTTGACCACCCTTGGGCCATTTTCTTCAACCCTAACCCCCATCTTTGTGTTGTACACACCTGGGAGGCCACCAATATTTGGTGGCCGGCCAGTAATTGTGTTTGAACCTTTTGAACCCCTTTGAAAAGTGGGTTTTTCTCTCTTCTGGTTCACTGTTTCCAGTTTTTGACCACAGGGTTGTGTTGAGAACACATGGGAGGCCACCAATTTGTGGTGGCCGGCCACTAATTTGTGGTGGCCGGCCACTAATTTGTGGTGGCCGGCCACTAATTACCAACCGGCCTTGCTTCTTGCATCCTGTTCAGTCCAAATGTACCCTCATTTTCCCCTCAGATTTTGTATCTGGGGGGCCAACTTTTTGGGGGAAAACTTGAATTCATTTCCCCTCCATTTTCCCCCCTTTTCTCCCCCTATTTTGCCTATATAAATAGCCTCCCAACTGTGTTTGAAGGGTTAGAAAAAATTGTTTTGGAGCCTTGTATTACACCTCTCCCTTTCCTCCATCTCAAGCATCCAAACCATCCAAGTCCTATACCATTTCTACACCATCACCTAGCACCACACCACCACCTCCATTCCAGACACTTGGAGCAGCTTTCCAGAGCTTAAGAACCACCATTTCTTGTGCCAAGAAGCTGTCCAAGACTAGTCTACAAGGGTGAGTACATTTTTCCTCCTTTTGGTCCTATTCTTGCTCAATACATTAGCCATACTTGCTTGCATATTTGAGCTTTGGCCTTAACTAAAAATGGCATTTTTTTGAGCTCTATTTTATGTTTGTTTAAGGTCCTCTCACTGTTTGAGGCTTCCTTATTGCACTTGCTTCATTACCTCTCTTGTATGCCTATTTCTTGTGTAGTATTTTTGGCCTATATGTAAACTTTTTTGAGGCATGTTATAAACTGTAAAGTAGCTTATTTTGAGCCCTTCTTCAACATTGTTGAAGGGCTAATCACTGTTTGGGCCCCCCTTTTGTCACTTGCCTTTGTATCCCTCTTTTGGCCCCATTTTTGCATGATTTGTTAGACTCTTGTGCTTCTATTTTTGGACTGTTGTCCGAACTGTAAATGGTCTCATTTTGACCCCCTCTTCATATTTTATTGAGGGTATTTTGCTATTTGAAGCATTCTTTTTATACTTTGCGTTATAGATCTCTTTTTGGCCTTATCTTGCATAGTATTTTGAGCATGCTTGTACACTGTTTTGGGTTTGATCATCAACTGTAAAAAGTCATATTTTAGGTCCCTATTCAACTTTGTTGAAGGACCTTCATCTGTTTGGGGCAAGCATGCATCACTTACTTCTTTGTCCTCCTTTAGGCCCACTTTTTGCATGAGCGTTTTTCCATACTTGTGTCTTTTTTTGTGGTTCGTGGTAAACTGTAAAACATCATATTTTGGACCCCTCTTCAATATTGTAGAAGGGCCCTTCTCTGTTTAGGGTCAGAAGCTGTCACTTGCTTCATTATCTTGCTTTCGGGGCCGTTTTTGCATGCTAGTTTAGCCACATTTGCGTTCGCTGTTTGGCCTTTCTTAAAACTGTAAATATGCTTATTTTTGGGCTTTCTTAACTCTGTCTTCACATTCCATGTTCAAATAATGCATGCATTGCATACTTATAGGTCATTCGGTATGCCTAATTTCATGTTTCGGGACCTATTCCATGCATCGTATGTCATTTTGTCATCTTTGGGGCTGTTTTGCATCATTTATTGCCTCTGAAAATTGCATGCTAGTATGCCATATTCCATGTTTTGCCATGTCTTGTTAGAGTGGCATTCGGTGCCTTAGGGTCGGTCCTCGGTTTGCGTGCACGCGTGCACGCATTTCGAGTGTCTCATTTTCATCTAATGGCCTCTTATGTGAGTGTAGCTGAGGTCCACTTGTGTTAGTGTAAGTCCATATTGCATTGTGTATGCCATTTCATTCCATAGCATTGTGTATGCTAGGTTGTATGTTAGTGCATTGTGTATGCCATATTATCTCGTGCATCGTGTATGCCATTCCATAGCATTATGCATGTTAGGTTGTATCTTAGTTGCATTCATGCATGTCATGCATATTGCATTGTGTTCGGGATAGGAGTTAGCCCGAGCATAGGAAACGAGGTACGTCCCGTACTCCAAGTGACGGGACGTGTCTCAATTCCCCAGTCACCGACACTCCGGATTATCCATGATGGAGTTAGGCTTTGTTGTGTCTTCATATGCATTCATTCCATATTGAGATGTGCAATTCGATTCCTCGGCCATCATGCATCGAGATGCGTGATTGATGGCACGAGGATCGAGGCATGCATACATTTGTAAAAATACATTGCCATGCCCCCTTTCCTGCTCTCTGTTACAGTAAATTAAGAATCAGCAGTCTTCCGAGGCTTGGCGAGCTTTCCAAAAAACTATTGCAAAACAGAGGCTAATTGGGGCATCATAGTGGATTTCCGCACGAAGGCAACCCGGACATGCATCATTCATCATCTGAAGAAGAGTCAAGACAGTCCCTGGCTTGCATGCCAGTTTATTATTTTTCTTAGTTAATTTGTAAATTAATTAGGGATTTGTACATATTTGGACTGTATTATTTGGACTGTACTATTTATTCGAACCCTCTGCGCGAGGGCATAATTGTAATAAGTGTGCGTGTGTGTGATGTATGTCTTCCAACCCCACATCTTTCTTCCCTTTTATTTATCCGCTTATGATGGTTAGATTAGGGCATGTTTCAATTAGCATACAGTATGATAGCATGTTTGCATTCATTCATCTGTCTTGCATGCACCGGGCTCGGCGCATCATACAAACTGCATTCGTATTTCGATTCCAAGTTGAATACATGTTAGTTGTAGCATTCCATATGCCATGTTTAGAATAGCCGAGCCTGCTATAGTTTGCATTTTTGCATGTGTTGCATTAGGCATTTCTGTATACTTAAGATCATGCATGGATTTCTAATCAGTTTCTGTTTTGGCTTGGAGTACTCGGTGAGTTTTATGCTTTAGCATCCTTGCATGCGTGTGAGTGACTGCCATGAATAACATGCTTACCATGAGGCTAACTGCTTTTGTGATATAACTGCCTTGAATTTTGTGGGTGAAGGTTGGGTTACTTGAATTGGAATAATGCATTGACTGTGCGTCTTAAGCCCACTAGATAGTGGCAAAACCATCTTTTTAAGCCCACCTGAGGGTGGCAAAATCTGCATTTTAAGCCTACCTGCGGGTAGCACCATCAAACCATTTTTCAAACAAACAAACATGAAATGTTTTGTTCCAATTCAGGCGACTCGGTCTATACTTGTATGCTGTGCGCATCACATAGTAAATCTAGGCTAATAACCGAAATAAGAACGCACAATGTTTTCAAAATTAGATATCATGGTTAGTAGAGGCCGGTCTTTGACCGGGCGAGCGAGGGTGCTCACGAAGTGACCTTCCCCAATCGTACCCAAGTTCTCGAGCCGAGGCAACTTTGGTGATGACGGACACGTGGCCTTAGGCACGAGTCAGGGTTTCCTAAATTTCCCAAAAATAAAATATTTAGGTGGCGACTCTGTATCTGGCAAAGCAGTCCATGTTTGGCACTTCTTCCAAAAAATCTGTTTTCAAAAATGATTTGTCGGATTTGGACTCTTTGGTTCGAGATTAAGAACCGTAACACAAATCGAGTCCGAGCTGTAGCAGGGTCCCCAGCGGGCCTGTCTACATTATAGCGTTAGCTTCAACATGTGAGGAAGCGAATTGGTTGAGAGATTTGTTATATGAAATCCCTTTTTTGGGAAAAACCAATTCCTCTTGTGTTGATTCGTTGTGATAGCACTAGTACTATTGGTAGAGTGAACAACTATTTTTATAATGGTAAATCCAGACCTATTCGAAGGAAACACAGTAATGTGAGATCCTATTTGAGTAATGGCATCATAACTGTGAATTATGTAAAATCTTGTGATAATCTTACGGATCCGTTAACCAGGGCCTTGGCGAGAGATAGGGTCTGGAATACATCGAGGGGAATGGGTTTGAAACCTATAAAATCGTAAACCTTGTATGAGGATACCCAACCTAGGGACCAAAGATCTTGTAACTAGGTTCAATAGGAAGAATGAATCATATGGTGGTTGTAAAAAATGCACTTCTTAATATTTTGTTATTGATTCCTATGATGTAAGTGCATTTGTCCTATAATGTTGGAGGGTTGAGTTTTTATACTCTTAATGAAATTCTGTAACTCTTGTTGAGTGGGGTGTGTAAATTACAGGAACATCCTTGATAGATTTCACCTATGTGAGCATGGAAGTGGGGCCGCTTTCTATGAGAACAAAGCTTATTCTCAAATATGCTCATGAAAACTAGGATAGGCATAAGGCCGTAATGTGTTGGTTATTAAAAGCTCATGTCAACACCTGGATTATTATGTGTGAGCATTAGTACTTTATTTCCCCTAAGTAGTCATCGTTCAAGTTTGAGACCACTTCTGACTCTGGAGTAGAGGTTGTTGTTTCACTAATGAAGGTTCAATGTAGAGCATACCTTTATGATGCATACTAGTCTATCTTTGTTTGGTAATCTCTCTTGTCCTTGTTGATATTAAAATGAGTGGGGGATTGTTGGACCATTTTAATATCTTTTATTTATTTATTTTGTTCATGAATCTTCTTTTGTCTTGTTCATGAATAGAGATTAATTGAAAGTTTAAGGACTTGGTGGTGAGTTAATATTTGGAGACTCTCTATTTTTTCTAGTTTAATGGTCATTATTATTTGTTGGTATAAATTTTAAGGTCCTAGTGGCCTATAAATAGTTCCTCTCATCAACTCTTTTCTACATCAACTATTGTTTATACTTGAGAGATTGCTAGCAAAGAAAGGTGATTTTCTTGGTGGAGCTTTAGGTTCATCATCTTGTGTAGAGTTGGGCTGAACCATACGACAAGTGGTCGAGCTATTGTATCCTAGAGGGGACAAGTCATAGTTTTGTGATAGTTGCATCGGCATTTGGGTTTTTCCTACTGCAATGGGCTTGATCTTTTTAAAGAAAACGAGATATCCATGCGTCAGCTTGATTTATTTGTATATCATTTTCTTTGCATTATTTATCAATAAAATATAATTTTTTTGGTATTTTCACCGACAGGTTTAAAGAAAAAATAACAAGTCGCACAATTTTGACATAAAGTTTCTTTGATATTTTAATTTACATAACACTTAACCTTCTTTTTATCAATAATTTATTAATTATATAAAAGAATTTTTTTTTTTAATTTTATATATTGTTATCTATTTCACACTGAAATGGACAATTTTTATGTTTTCATACTATTTATATTTGGGGAAATTTACCAATAAATCCTAAAAGTTGTACTTGTTTTGCAATTAGTCCCATTTGTTTTCTAATGATCCGTTTGGTCCTGTTGTTTTTAAAATGATGTATTTGCCATCGTTAGGATGGTTAACGTATGAGTTGTAGATGGATTGGTGTGATTTTGCGTGTGCCACACATAATTTAATTACATAGGGGGTGTTATGTACGTGCTGTATGGTTGGTTGGGTCTAGGCACATGACATGTTGTGGGTGCCACATAATGAGGGAGCACACTAAAGGCTTTTTGTGATTTTTGCCTTAGTGGTGCAGGTCTAGCGTGTCACACAATCCGACCCGACACCATCAAATCACAATACCCGAAACCTAAACCCACGACCCATCCCTATTTTGTTAGGGGCGGTTTACTAGTTTGTGTGAAACCCTAATTTTACATTATCAAAAAATTTGAATTGTGATTCTGTGTGTGATTTGGGGGAATTGATTGGAATATCCTGACAGCGCGAGATTGTCACGTTGAAACAATGCATCGTTTTGTTGATTACGTCGTCACACTTCAGAGAATGGTGGGAGGAAGACGATGAATCGAAGGCCTTATTGTGTCAGTGTTCATCCCTGGGGAATGAATCGATGGCAGAAAACGGTATGTGGCAAGACCCTACTGTTGATTTTGGTTTATTAGATGGATATGTGAGGACCCATTTTCGGAGTGTGTGTGTTGTTAGTTGCTTTTGATGTTTCGGGTCCCATTTTTAGACTTTATTTGTTGGTGTAGGGTTTGGATGTGTATGTGTTGTTAGAAGAGTTTGTAGTATAGGATCCAATTTGCGGAGTGTATGTGTTTTCAGTTGGTTGTGATATTTGGGGTCCCATTTTTTTACTTTATTTATTGCTAGTTGGTGTGGAATTTTGTAATGTATGATGATTATTGTAAATGGTTTGGGTAAATTGGTGTTGTGTTGTGTGTGTGACGTATAGTGTGTGGGGGTAATGGGCTGGAGGTAGGGATTTGGGTTTGTTTGATATGAAGTGTGTGTTATGTGTAGTGGTTATGATGTTGAATGGTTTATGATTTTTTGTGCATATTGAATGTTAAGGGGGGCTAGTGTGACATGTTGAGAGGTGGTCATATAATGACTCTACAAACAATGTACACACACGAAGGTAAGCATGGTGTGTGTGCAATACGGGTGGGATTGTAGGAAAAATTGTACACAGCGTAGTGAATGTGGGTGTTGGTTGTTTTTTTTTTATTTTTTGGGTAGAGAGTGGCGGTTTTTTTTTTTTTTTTTTTGTAAACGTAAAGCCTACATGTGTGAAAGACGTGTGATGTACATTGCGTATGAGTGACGCAAAATTAAAATTCGTTTGAGACGCTATGACATGTTTCGTGTTGGCGCTATAGTGAATATGCATAACATATACTCACACAAGCAAGAACTTGTTGCTTGGTGACAGCGTTTCGTATGTGAATTGTGGGGTGTATAGGTGGTGTTGTGAATACACATGTGCACATCTTATTTAATTTGGGTATTAGCTGTTGGCTGTTGGAAAAATTGGGGGAGAAATGCAATGTGTACTGTTGTGTATGTTTTTATGGAATGTATTGATGTGGCTGGGTGTCATATGGTGTAGGTGTGACATGTACCATTTTAAGTTTGTTTTGTTATGTTGGAATTGCATTTAAACTGAAAATGTTGTGTTGTTCTTGTTTCAGGTTCTCGTAAGGAAATGAGTCCATGGACTCGTTCATGTGAAAAAAAACGAGCTGAGGAGGGTATTGGTTCGGATTCAAACAAACTTGGGGTGAAAATGCAAGGTCGTATACTCTTCAAACAAACTAAAGTTGTCACATATGAGGTGGGCCGTTGTGTAGAAAAAGCGGCTGCTGGTGGGTAACGTCAACATAAAACGAGGCTAAACTTCTGGTTTAACATAGCTAGGATTGTTAAGTTTGTCAACTAAGCAAAGTTGATGGAGAGACATTTACGACAATTGAAAAGGACACCATTCTGGATCATGATCGAGGCAGTACATGTGAATAACCTGAATCACAACGAGTTTACAAAGTATGACGAGCTCATATTTAAAATTATAAACGCATACAATCCTCGGGAAATTGTGTTCAACATTGGTGGGTCAAGTGTGAAGCTTGGGAGCTGCGACGTAAGGTTACTATTTGGATTACAATACAGGAAGAGGCGAATTGATCTGTCACCCTGTCATGAACCAAACCCACCTCTATAGGTTTAGTATCGTAACTAGCCAGTAATCTTGGGATTACCGAAGGCCTCTAAGAGAAATTAACATAATATTAGGGGCTAGCAGAAACAAATAACAAATATACAACGTCCATTGAGCTGTGCAGACTTATATGAGATAGAAAAATTTTAAACTTTTTATATACATATATACACATCGTCCATACGTCATCATATATATGTAGACTAGACAAAAAAAGACTTAGCCCTATTTACAAAATAAACAAGGACTTGTTTAACCAAACAAGGAAACAAAACTTAAACTTTAATCACATAGCCTTAACCACTTGACATATCTGGAACCTCCACGGGAGGCACATAGGTTGGCTGGCAAAAATTGATTCCATGCAGACGCCTTTAAGCTTGGTCATGCTCCTAATCACTTACATGCATATATATATAAACAGTGAGCTGGAGCCCAGTGAACAATAACAGAGTAACGGGTTTTAATGAATGACGTCTCATATCAGCTTTAGAAAACAGATTCATATTTATTTCAAAAACAGAAGCAGATCCATATTCATAATCTTGTCCAAATCATATACACAAATTAGAGTTCATGCATAATCATACGTAGTATATCCATTAGTGCTAACAGAACAGATACAGAACAGATGCAGAACAGATGGTGGTTATGAGTAACCAGTTCCATAAAGGAACCTCTGGATTCGGGTAACAAAGAATAGATATGCTGAGCCACATGATGGAGCCTCCAATACAGGTAACAGAATGCAGACATATTAAGTTCCATAATGGAACCTCCGATACCAGGTAATAGCTAACAAATATCACATGATGCTAAGAATGCCACGAATATATTGTTAGAAATTAGACAATCATTCATTGTACAAAACATATCATTTCTAAAAACAGATCTTAATTCATCGTACAAAAATAAATAAAGTTGAATATAGCTTTACTAAATTATTACTCATAGATAGCAGCAGAAGCAGATCAGACAGATTAGACAGATCAAACAGATTAGACAGACAATAGCGCGTGACCTACACAAACACATAACATATGCACATTAAAACACAATATTACTTCTTTGATCAAACTTGACTTTTCTAGTCTTTTTCTGTCTAAACAGTCCGAAGTTCTACTACATTTATTCTTTCTCATTCAAATGAACCGGGTTCTTATTTCATATATTCTTTCATTACGAAGTCCTTTTTTTCCCAAATAGACCGATCTTTTACTTGGCTTTTTAAACAATTACTACTAGATCAATGACTCATCCTTTAACTAACTAATTTATGTTGATTGGTAGCTTATTAATCTTTATTGAGTCATAAATAATGTCTAGAATGCTTTGGGAAGAGATGAGAATAAAAATATGAACTAAATACAATTTTTCAAAATATTCTGAAGATAGTTGTTCACTCAAGCGAGCCTTTAGTCGCTCGAGCGGTCTGTAAAAGACTATAAAAGTACTGGAAGCCTTCAATATGCGCTCGAGCGGCAATTAGTCCGCTTGAGCGGTCTGTAAAATTTCAGAATTTCGAACTTCTTAAAAATGGCTTCTAAATGCATTTTCAATTTTTAAATCCATGCATATCTTGATCAAAACCATGAAAATACCTTATAAAATATAAACACTTATTTATTCATAAATTATTTGCCCAAAATCTTGAAATATAATAATTAATTTATTTAAATCAAAACTTTACTTAATTTCAAAATCAAAATCCGTGAACTCATAGTTTTCTAGACTTCTTTTTCAAAATCAAATGTACAATTAGAATATCAAAATTTGTAGAATTTGTTCATGCATGTAGGAACTAGAGTCAAACTCATGTAAGATATTCAAAAGCAAATCCAAAATAATTAGTTTCCATAATCATGAACATGCATGTAACTCATTTTATGTTCAAAACCCAATTTCTTCCTAATTCCATGAATTTAATCCCAAATCCTTCTCAATCTCAAGTATTATAGAATGATTCTACAAAATCAAACCAAAAATAATTAATTTCTAAATTAACTCTCATAAACTTGATCTTAGCTCCAATTCATCATTTTCTTGTCAATTTCTTTCTAATCCCATAAAATTGATTTCTAACTCTTTTCTATTCCCTTTAAATTATGAAATTGAAATTATAAAACTCTTAGAAAAGTATTTGCATGTGTGAAATTATAATCAAAATCAAACCATTTACATCAAAATCCCTTTAATTCAAAAATCAGGCTCATAATGTTCATGAATTCATAATTTACCAAAACATGTTTTTCTTGTACCCAAACATGAAATTAATTCTTCAAATCTCGTAAAAATTCATTGATGCATGTAAAGATGAAATCCAAATTCATGAGAAATAACACAAATTAAACTCATTTGATAAATTTTCAAATTAATTTCTTAGTTTTTGGCCTTAATTCTTTTCTTTTCATTATATGTAAAATTACATACAATTGGATTCTATTTCTTCTTGATTTTCAAAACATGAAATTAAACATGTGAGCCATGAATATTTTGAAAATGTGCAAGATATATACTCTTTTGTATGCAAGACCTTTAAAACCAAGTTCAAAAATGATGAAACATGAGACATGCAACCTTGGATATGAACCTAGTTTACTATTCATCATCTTCTTGACATTTCCTAACAAATTTCATGTAATTAATCTCAATTACTTCATGAATTCAACTTTTAGATGATTCCTTTACAAGAATTAAAGACTAAAAATCTTACTTAGAGTCTTTAGCTTGAAGAGTTCTAGCCCAATCTTTAACTTCTCTTACAATTCTTCTCCTCTCCAAATTTTGGAGCTCACTCTCACTCTCTCTCTAGAGGTTAAATGAGCTCAAAGTTCAGCACATCTTGACTTAGGAGTTCTCAGCACAATACACTTCACAATACGCTTCCCTTCTTCACACTACACCACGTGCACACACACATACACACACACACACAATCTTGAGTCTCCAACACAACACTCACATACATACACCCACAGATTTCTTAGCACACCCACAAAATTTCTCAGCACACCCATATCTGCACCCACATTCACTATTAAATTCTAGACCATTCTACAATTGATTTATGATTGGGATGAATTTAATTAAAAAACTCTTATTCTTAATAAACCTTGATTAACACGTAATTAAATTAATCCTAACTAATCATAAACTTCACATAATTTAATTTATCTAATTTAACTTCCTTTAGAGTCTAATTAATTATATTAAGATTTATCATTTTGAATCAGATTTTTAATCAAATTCCCAAAAGGTTCCAAATATGAAATTAAATTTATTTTCATCATCAATTTTGGCTTCTCACATTATTAAGGCCTTCAATTTCACATTAGCTCATGATTTCTGTCAATAAATTACATATTCATTTGAACACCTCACAAATAAAGTTAATTCATAATAACCTTTAATTCCCAACCCTCATAACTGAATTAACTCTAGTTCGGACCCAATTAACTAAATCTCAATTTTATAAACTTGAATTGAATATTTAGTTAAACTCCCATATAGTCCGATACTCAAAATTAGAATAATTTAATTCACCATTTGTATTCTCTTGAACCATTTAGGCTTTCAATTTCTAATTCCAAAATAAACCCTCAATAGAGTCATATATGAATCAATCTTCATAATTTTCATAAATCCCAGATTAAATTAGAATAATTGGCAATTAAATTTCAAATCTCCATAATTAATTAAGTGCTAATCATTATACATGATGGGGTCGTTACACACCCGGTTAGAGGCTAGTGTCATATTTTGTGCAATGAAGGGCACGTGACATTTTGCGAGTAACGTCGAAATTGGTAAAGACTTTGTTCTTAGAGGCCGCTAAGGGTCACACAACGCAGGATGAGGAAGACACGGCGAAGTTGTTAGCTTTGTACATGTGTGGCAAACTATTTTTTCCCAACACGGGGGAAACAATCAGCTGGGCATTTGTTCGCTACATCAACGACCTCAGTATAGTCCAATTGTATGACTGGACTGGCGCGATACTGACAACATTGACGGGATCAATAAAAGGGTTCCACTGAACGCCTGGAAGGGTGACTGGCTGCGTGGTTGTACTGCTGGTATGATTCGTATGGCATTGGTTGTTATGTTGTTTTTTTTTTTTCGTGGTTAATGTGTTTTTAAATTTTGTAAATGGTTGGACTAACTTATATAATATTTGTTGCTTGTCACGCAGTTTTGGTTTTGTGAATATTCGAACATAGTATAACCAAAAAATGAGCACATGTTTCCCAGGTTTTTGACGTGGGACATTAGAGAATTGCTTAATAGTTGTTAACGGGTGGATTTGTCTAGACCTGTCAGTTTTCAGGTATTTTGTTTGTGTTCGATTGTGTGTTATCTCTGTAGTGGTTGTTTGTTGTTAATGGCCATACAACTGTGACATTTAAATTTTTATTTGATTTGATTAGGTAAAGGTCGACCGGTTGAGATCGTTCAAGTATGAACGAGAGCTGATGGGATTAGATGTTGAAGTGGTTGGGGGAGACGTGATTGATGTTGTTGACGGGGTTCTAGACGAGGAAGGAGATAATGACAGTTTTGTTGAAGAAGGTGACCAAAAAATTAAGACAGGTGATTGTGAAGTGGTTGGTGTGCAGGCTGAAATGGGAAGCAACGAAGAGCATGGTGATTGCATTGGGGACAATGTCCAGCGTACTCCTAGTTGTGACGGCGACATACCCAATAGTGGAGTGTGTGGCCACGTTGACGTTGCAAGGTGTGACGGCGTGGAAGGTGCCATTTCCGAACAAGCACGCAATGCAATTGCATCCCTGGAAAATGATAACAAATTAAAGGACAATAAGATTGCAATGCTTGAAGTTGAAGCATCTAGGTTGAAGAGAGAAAATGAGATGCAAGCAGTTCATATAGTAGGTGGGTTTTGGGTGTGTTTTGAAAATAAAGGACGAAGAGGTTGAGAGGTTGAAGAAGGAGAGCATGGAATTGCGTAAACAAATTACGGTTCTTGAAGACCAATTGGCAAATTGTAATGTTCATGATGTGACCCAAGCATTTCGTACGGTGGAAGTTGATCATGAAATTCGTGGGGTTAGTGCTGGTAGTAGCGAGATGCGAGGTGAAGGTTTTTACGATGTGACATCGTTATGTGCAGTTGAAGGGTGTGGGCAAAGTGATTTGAACTTGGGAACACATGAGATGATGGTGCAGGTGCATGGGCTGAGCGATTTGAAGTTGTATGATTCCAAAACCGAAATGGTAGTAGATGTGTTGCAGGCTGCTCCAGGGTTTGGTGTGTAGAAGTCTTATGTGCGTAACATTAAGAATAAAATGAGGAAAGAGTGGAAGCTGTGTGAGTTCAAGTACCCATTATTAGTTGGGCGTGGGACAATAAGCGGCTCGGTTGTAGGCAATGTCGGAGGGGAAGAGAAATGTGTTGTTGAAGATGGTATTATAGATGTGGATGCAATTGTGTTAGCTGGAAAAAAAAGTGGTCCGGATTTGGTATAAACAATCGATTGGGTGTTTGGAAAATGATGACGATTGAAGAGAATGCAAAGATCACAACTGCGTATAAGTGTCACAGAGATGGGTACGTATTTTAATACATTTTCCTATATATAAACATGGGCGGACTGATATGTCTGACCTGTGTTATTGTGTAGCGCCATCATTTGGAGGGACAGTACAAATGGAGTGTCAGTGTATTTCGACGATGTGAAGGCCCTTGTTAGGCAAAGTTCTATCCGTGGCAATGTAAGTTTTTTTTTTGTTTGTTTTGTTTGTTTTGTTTTTGTTTGGTTTGGTTTTACATGTGTGTACAAGTAAAAATATGGTGGCAGTTGGTTACTGTGTTGCATGTGTTTTTAATACGGTGAAATTAGTTTTGGTGCATGTTAGGTGATCGATGCTTATTCGAAGGTGCTTAAAATTGAGCAGTATAAGATGTATGCAAATGATGAGATAGTGGACAAGTTGTATTTCTTCAGTAGCATTTGTTTGGTAAGTTTGGGGTGGATGATGGATGTCTGTTTGCTGTGTATCTGTATTTGTTGTGACATGAGTGGCATATGTGTGGCAGGACATGGTGAAAAACAACGACGTCCGTGCAATGGAGACATATGTGACGAGAAGCATCGTGACGGAAAGCATATACAGATACATTCATTTCCTCATATGTCATGACGCACACTGGACACTTGTCATTTATGATACAGATGATAGTAGTTGGAAGCAATTCAACCCAATGAGGCAACGTTCAGTGCGTATAGATGGCATTACAATGAAGCTCTAATGCTGGTAAAAATGAGCACACATTTTGATGATAAGGTGCTGCATGGGGTGGTTGAGTAATGATTTTTTGTGTGACAGGTTTTTTTTTTTTTGATTTGTAATATGTGTGGCAGAAGGAATGAGTGTCCAACGTGATAAAGAAATTGTTATGTGCGTTTGGAATAGATGAGGTAGGGAATGAAGTAGATTTCAACCAGCCCCTAGAAGCTGTCGCACAGTGTCCATAGCAGAAAGTAGACACGTAAGTAGCCCTGTGTTGTATTGTTGTTGCAATCCGGTTTGTATAGAATGTTAATTGTCTCGACATGTGACTTATTGCACATAATGGTTTTGTACGCAGACTTGATTGTGGGATAATTGTTTGTGCTATCATGCGGCAGTACGTGCACCAGTGTGATGTGGCCCAGTCTCTGCAAGGAACTAACTGTAGCGTGTTGTGTGCAAACATGGTCAAGGGTTTTGTTAATGACTCAGTGCGTGGAATTAAGGAATGTAGTTGAATTGTTTTGTGTTATGGTCGAATTTTATTTACAGCCAACTATTAACAATATGTCATGGTTGTGTTTGTTTCGAATTAGAAGGTTGTTCATTTTGTTTAGTTTTTGGTTTGTTGACGTTGAATTCAGTTATACGTAATAGTACATGCCGTATTTGTTTGTTGGGATCGTAAACGCACCTTATTTCGGTAGTGTGTAAGTATTGGTGTGTGACACTTTCAGCTTGATGAAAATGGAATAAGCAATGTTGAATGGGAAAATGTTGTTTTGGTTTGTTGCAATAGTTCAAATGAGCACGTTGTACATATATATTCCCTTTTGACAAAATTATAAGTCAAAAGACACAGGAAATTTATGGAGCATAACAACAAGTGAATTTTGGATGAATGTTGGTGCTGGTGCTGTTGGAATGGGTGTAGTGGTGACGTAAGTCATAGAACATTCGGCAATACGGTGTTGGATTTGTGGGTATTATTGAAAGGGTGGGTGTGCGGAACAGTGCAAAAGTTGCACTAGTGTCGTTGTGTAACAGTTTGCACAATCGATAGAAAAAAAATGTAGAAGCTTGTGAACGTATAAAAAATCATGTTAAATGGTAGAATCAGCTTTAATGGAAACATGAAAAGTTAGAAATGTTGAAATGGGAATTAAAATTGAGCAATACGATGTATGTAATAGTCACACATGTTTGCATGGGTGTGTTTAGTACATTCCCTTATTTAAACTAAAAGAAATTGAAAGTAGCAAATAAGCATTTTAAAACTTTATGGCTGACTTGAATGCTAGATTAGTTCCTTGCACGTCTTCCTGTTATGGTTCCCTATACGTTGGCACCAACTACATCGAATTTGATGAACTTGTTTCTCCCTGGAAAGCATCCGTTTCTTCTTGTGCCTGCCTGGTGGTCTTTTGACAATCGGTGGTTGTATGACAAAATCATCCATGTTAAATGGTGGTTTCTCAACAGTTGGAATTGGGATAATGTTGTGTGCATACGAACATCAGTACTCTGCCACATGGTAGTATGAATTAACAAAAGTGTAAAAGTCTTTGCCACTGTTACAGATGGCAACAACTGCATGAGCGCAAGGGAAACCTTTGATTTGCCACTGGAAACATATGCATGTATGTCTCTCAACATCAACCATGATAGATGGGAAAGAGTGAACGTCATAAATCTCATCGTTTGATTGGCTCACAAGCCACGATCTGCCTTTGTTGTATGCTTTAACCAAACGAGCTTGCATTTTCACGCAGACAACACCATGCCACGCTTCCGCCTTGCGCCGACGTTTGGCCCTTTGCTGCATAATTTGAGTTTGGATACTAGCTACCATTTGAGTTATTGGAAGGTGTCTTGCATCCCGTATCCATGATTTAAATGACTCCACTGCATTAGAACTCATCTCCCCGCAACGTGCACTGCTAGTGGAAAAAAAATAGAGACATTAGTTTTGAAACAATGAACAACATGAAAATCGACAATAGGTTATGGGGAAAAACAATTTAAATATGTTGTAGGCATGAATAAAATGGATTACAAGTATTTACCAGAAATAAGCATTCGCTAAATATTCCAGAGGCAAATCTTTCAAAAATGTCGGTGTGACCTTACGTCTGGATTTCATGAACTCCGTTAAACTATGGTTGAATGTAGCCACTGTTGGAGCAGATGCACACACTCGGAATTTAGCCAACAAACTAGCTCGGTATGAACTATTCACGTATCGCATTTTGTCTTGCAAGATCCGTTGCAAATGTTGTAAGCAGAATGCATAATGGGTATTGATTCTATCAATCCAGTGTATCGGTTTGAGACGAACGTAAGTGTTCTATGTCCATTCACCATATTCGCGAGGTGTCCCCAAAACCAAGACCAGTTGGTCGTGTTCTCCGAATCAACGATGGCGATTGCTAAAGGAAACAACCCTAATTTTTTTTTTATTCCATTGAGAATAAAACAAGCAATGTCGATTAAAATATTAACTCATTTAATGGGGGACCACACAATTGGGTGGCAGAAACACACACACCAAATATGGGGAAACACACCAAAGAGTACGTATGAACTTAAATAATGAACAGTAATTGTGTGCTCCAACATAGTAAAATACAACATATCTTGGTTACTATCTTTTGCAGTGGCAACTAACAAGTTCCCTTTGAATTTCCCTTTCAAAAACGTCCCATCCAAAAAGAGTAACAGTCTGCAATGGTTGAACCCATCAATACATGCTTTGAATGATATGAAATACCTTATGAAACGATTGTTTTGTTGGTTGTAGTCAATATAGATATAACTTCCTAGGTTGTTGTCCATAACTACGTTACTGTACCAACGTAATTGGTCAAACGAAATGGAGTGTGCACCGAACATTTTCCCGTGTGCTTTTTCAACACCTAACTATGTGACTCGGTAACTAACCTCTAATTCGTAATCTTTCTTCAAGTCATAGACAACATCGGTAGGCCGTGTGAGTGGTTTGTCACGTACCCTCTTGGATATAACATCACACACTAAATCAAACGCAACCCTTAGATGATTGGGTGTCCACACAGCAACACCACAAATGTGCTCGCTTTTTCATTTACGAAGGTAAAAAAAACCATTGCCATGTAAGACACGTGCGTATATAGACCACATGCATCCTTTGGATTCTTTCATCATGCATACTGTTGTAATTCAAACAAAATCATTCTTCACATATTCGAACAGAAATCCACACTCAACCGCATACTTGCGAAGAACCGTTCGGAACTCAACAACTCCTCTCTCAAAACTTTTCCCAACATGTTGAATCCCATTAGCCCACGGAGCAGACAAAAAAACCTTCTCTACATAAGGACAAAATTTGGCTAGCAAATCTTGTTTATTATCCACGTCGGTCTAGTCAACATCCCTATATGTCTGACATGGGACAATCCGTGCATTGTGAGGTGGACTGTCAATGTGATTGGCATCTTTGATGTCTCGCAACTGAATGATGACATCAACACATTGTAGGCGAAAAAACCATGCGAATGAGACCATGTTCTCAATATCAACATCATTCTACAACGTGAAGTTATTATAACCTGGCATTTTGAAAAACAAACTCACATTCTCGGCTGTCAACCCACAAAAATTCCCACACGCACGATTTACCAGATCATGGTAACAAAATGGGCCTTGTAAATTGATTGCGGCATTCGTATTACCATAACAAACCAACATGACGTGCGTGTCTATCCCCTCTATGTTTTTAACATAACATCAAAAAACAACCCCCACCAGACACTGAAATCAACTTGTCCCACAAATCCCTTACTAATCAAATACACCCACCCCATCCATACCTACATAATAGGGACTTATTGAATGACCAAAAATGCTACCATTACTGTGACGTCACACAGACGACACAGCACCACCCCTTCCCAAAAACCCACATTTAACCCACAATGACATGAACACAAACAACCCCGTAACAAAAACTAATACTACCAATAAAACAAAACAACTTTGTGTTATTAAAAAAAAAAGAGAATACATACCTACATAACAACGGCAAAATGAACAATTGAAAATGCTACCCTTACTGCGATGTCACACAGACCATGCAGCACTGCCCTACCCCAAAAACATAAAACCCTAACAGTCAATGGTGGAAATGTGTATCACTGTAACGTGTAACTTACCAAAAATAAAGGTTGAAAAACCTAAGTGATTTGTGATTAGATTAAGATTTAATTGTTTCAATTCCCAACCAATTAAAACTCACAATCTAAATCATCAATCATGTATGAAAGTGATTTAGATTGTTGTTTAAAAAACAATGAATCGATACAAACGATTTTTTATGTGAAAAAATCACAATTGAAGCACCTTTAATTGTGATAAAAAAATCACGGGTGAAATGCCACAAATCAATCCACTACTAAAGAAAGAAAGATTACAAAGATACCAAACAAATTACCAGAACCGCTTCTAATTTGTCTTCAAATCTTCTGTATGTCTTTCACTACAACCTTCGTTTGGAATTGATTAGCTTGATGTTGAATCCACAACATCTATTGTCGAATAAACGACTACACACAGCATCAAACTCCTTTGATTACTCTGTGCTTGAATCTTCGGATTCCATTAAAGAAGAATACTCTCCAAGAAAATCAAACAAACTCCTTGATGTGTGCTTATAAGAACATGAGTTTAACCTCAATCAAACATCAAGGAAAACCAGAAAAATATCCCCAAAAGAAAATCCTAAAACCCTTAAAGTAGATCTAGGAAAAGTAACCCTAGAGTTGGAGCAACAAGTGGTTTTATAGAGGTTGAAATCGCGAGGTCCGCTCAAGCGGGGACTCTATATCGTGTGTTCCAAACCAGGGTTACACTCGAGCGGAAGATCCTATGCTTGAGCATAAAAACACATCACTCGGTATTTTTGCAGACACGAAAAATGCCGTGAGAGTGTAAACTCCGCTCGAGCGCCACTTTGCCTGCTCGAGTGGGAAGACTAAAAACTGGAAAATTACAACTCGACTTAAACATAAGTTTGTCCATGGAATTTGACAACAAGAAGGGTCCTAACAATCTCCCCCTTTGTCAAATCCTGTACAAAACTATTCTAAACAATTTTCCAAACATGCAACCCAAAACTCAAACTAGCTAAAACAATCAACAACCTCATAAACAAAAAAAAAAAAAAAAACCACTATATAAACAAAACCATAAGAACTGAATACGATGACCATGAACCGCGTAATTCTTGAACAATCCACCTGAAGAAACAACCACACAAACCAAAACTGTGGAACTGGATAAATAGCCAAATATATATATATTGAAACAACTGCAGCCCAATATCAAAAATCCAAAAATTATAGCCATCCAAAAAATAAGGCATGCCACAAGTATTTCTAATAAAGTATCTTCTAACATCCAAAAATCCAAAAAAAATAGCTTAACTATCTTCCAAAAATATTCCTAACAACCAACATGTAACATGCATCCACTCCCCTTTTTTGTCCGAGAGAGAAAAAAACAATAGAGAAATCAGTGCAAGAGATATATCTGTGCAAAAGGAACACTAGCCAAAAAATATGTCTGTGCAACAAGAGATCACTGAGCTAGTGGCTGTGGAGATGACTGTATCTGGAGAAGAGTCAAGATTTGAGACCAATGAGTAGAGGATTGTGCAACGAACTCCTTAATGCGCTTGGATGAGGCATCTAATACAGTAAGCCGGACATCGACAGTAGTCTCTAGATCTGTAAGCCTGGCCTCGAAAATGTCTATCTGGCCCTCAAGACGATCAAAATGAGATACAATAGACTGCTCGAAATGATGGAGCTGGCGTCAGATAGTACGAATTGGAGGTTGCTATTCCCCCTCACCAGCAGCCTCACCGGCAGCAACCGCATCATACTCTACTTCCTCGACCATAGCAGCAGCACCTGTACCTGTACCTGTACCTAAACGACCCACCCCGGTAGGGACCCTTCTAACATGAGACTGACTCTGGGAGACAGTCTTTTTGGTGAAAGGCTAGGAAGGAGAAGCAAAGTCATCCTCGTCAAACGAGGAAACCTCAAACTTGGTGAAAAGCCGGTTAATGAGGCAACCATAAGGTAGGCCAAGGTTGTTACGCTCAAATGCAACAACCATCTTTTGAATGATCAAGATGGCAAGATCAATGGAGCTATGGTGAGCAATACAATGAAGGGCAAAACCTTGTTCTTGATTTATTTTCAAGCTATTGGTGGTCACAATAATGTTGGCACACATAATAAGATTGAGTAATCGAAATTGGGAAAGGAGCTCATTTTGCTTGATCAATGAGCCTGGGAGCCATGGACGAGATGTACCACATAACGCAGTGGCCACATCATTAAAATCACAAGTGGGTATTACAGGAAAATGATAGAAAATAGGAAAGACTTTACTAATCCCTAAAAGCTCACGAATGAGGTCAGTAGTAACTGTGATAGATTTGGACCAGACCCAAGTCTTGAATGAAGGACCAATATCATTAATACTCTCCATATTACAGTAAAATTTCCTCACCCAATTAAGATTTTGTGGACCCGAGAAGGAAAGCACCTGTAACAACCCTCACTTTGCCTTAGTCATGCTTACATGCATTTATATGATTTTGTCTTGTTAAGTTACATTCATGAAATCCTGTTTTGTTTTATTTAAGTGTTGTTGCATGCTTTGTTCCTTGTTTGGTGTGTGTTTAGCTGAGGTCATCTTAAGCCTAGGTTGCACCTTTGAACCTCTTACGCCTAGGACCATCTTGGAACCACTTTGGTTGACCTCCACCTTCACCCTGGCATATTGGCCGAGATGTCATTATCTAGGCCGAGGTGTTCATCACCAAGGCCGAGATGTGTATTATCTAGGCGAGGTGTGGCATATCTAGGCCGAGGTGTGGCACAGCTAGGCCAAGTGTTATCCTTCCTAGCCGAGATCATTGAGGCCCCTTTTGCCGGAGCTGATGTTATAACCCGAGATCCTCACCTTACCAGAGTGCCCTTGTCACCTTGCTTGTTATACACACTTTGTCATGCCCTTGTCTTGTCATTCAGTCACCTTTTGAGGAAACCCAATCCGGTGGTGCCACGTGTCCCAGCAGAGGGTTAAGTCAGCCAGCAGAGAGAGAAAACATATCATTTGTCATATCTTTGCATTGTAGAGAGAGAAGCTCTAGGAAGAGAAGAGGAAGTTAGAGTGAGAGAGTAGATTTTCAAGCTTGATCCTTAGAGTCTAAACCGTTTGATCTGAGTGTTGAGGTTAGATTCTTGATCCACTCTTGTTATTCTTTATGTTCATCTAATCGCATTGCATGATCTAGCATGATTCATGAGCCATGCATTGATTTAAAGCTTGTTTTAGAAAGAGAAAATGGTGTTCTTGTGTTCTTGAAATAAAACCATGTTTTGATCCGAAAGTTTGTGTCAAGATCCATGTTTTTGTGTTTGTTTTCATAAGATCTTCAAGTATGGGTACCCAGGTCCATGTTTTCAAACTCATCTCATGAAATCTCAGATTTTGAATAAAGAAGCTATGATTTTAACATTCATGTTCTCCATGTTCATATTCTTCATGTTCTTCAAAGGAAACCCAGATTTTTCCCAAACTTCATTTCCCTGAATGTGGTCGTCGGGACCACACCTCGGCCAAGAGGTGTGGGACCTCGGCCAAGACCTGGTTGGTACCCAGCATGTTTTCCGAGATAAAAAACAGTGTTTGACTCCCAGCACATAACTGCTTTGTTTTGACTTAGTTTTGAAAGAAGTGCCGAGATCATTTGCACACATGTAAAGCTTGTCTTAGGGATGCATTTCATATCCATCTTTGAGCATCTCTTCTTGACTTCTTGAAGTGTATTCAATGGGATTTATTATGTACTTGTAGGCCTTGGATCCTTACTTGTAATCCCCACACCCGAAAAGCTATGTGAGTGGTATTTTTAATAAAGCTATGTTATAAAGTTTTGATAAAGCTTTGCTTCGTTTTGGAAAAGTATTTGATCAAGCATGAATGATTGTCCCTAGTTTTGTATCAAGTATTATATTTGTTTTAATGACATTTTGGGAAAGCCCTTAGCGCCAGGGGACTATAATGCAACTGCACCCTTGTTTTGCCACTGACGGTTTTTCGCGTGGGTTTGTTTGTCTGGAATGTCATCCTTTGGTATTATGTAGATATTATTAACATCCAAGAAGCTTTGAAAGATTGGAAAGATGAACTTGGTTCATCCTTTGACTTTGTACAAGATATGCTATATATTGTCTGACAAAGATCTTGAATATCAGTCTTGCAAACCTTTATTTCTGATATCATTCACTGAGTATCCAAGCTCACCCTATATATATATATATATGTAGGTGACGAGCAGGAAGGCGGTGACGCCTAGATGTGTTTTGCATGATGTTTGGATTCATACTTTTGCTAGCATCTTGAAGATTATGCTTCTTGGCTTTGTATTTCACCTCTTTTGTATATGTCGGCTTGAGAAGCCTTTTGATCAAGATGTAATATGTATTTTATTTTATTTGTATTCAAGTTGTAAACCATGTCTCTGTGTATGTCATTTCATTTGATCTATGCACAGCTCTTATGGACTACTTAGATTTAAATTTATTGATTCTGCGCATGTAAGCCTCATACCTATACTTTGATTGTGTGCGAATTTTTGTAAGTAGGCCTTTGGTGATCTCGGATTACTGACCATCACGGCACCATTGTACTAGGGGCAAAATGGGGTCGTGACAGTACCAACTCCCCACCCAAAGGATCAAATAGTGGATGAATATAGATGGATTCAAAGATGTTTGGTAGAACAATTCATTCAAGATGAACATTGCAAGAAGGATAGGACTCTCTAAACAATTTGGCTTTATCAGCCGAGGGAAACCGGTATGTGTTAAAGGAGGGTCGTAAGGCGATGGACTTCTTACGCTTAGAAGAAGACATGACTAAACCAAAAAAAGAAAACCAAAAGAACAAACACAAAGTCCCCAACCCAAGAAAATAATTAAAAAAAAAAACTGAAACAAAGCATTAGTAGTAAACTCAAATCTATCAACATTAAACAGCCAAGAGTTGTATGAATGATATTGCAACAAAATAAACAAATACCTAAGGAGAACAGAAAGCCCATAACCAATATACCCAGATAGATCAAATAAATAAATAAAAACTAGAACTTAATCCATTGATATTCTTGAACACAACTCAATATTCCAAAGCACAATATTCCATAACAAGATTCAATCAACCAACAAGATGCAAACACTATGAATTAAGAAAGAATTATGAACATGAGAGGAACAAGCTACAACCAAAAAAATAAATAAATAAATAAACAGAAGGAAAGAGACAAAATTTAAGACAAACTAACCTTAGATGCCCAAAAAATACAAGAATCACTAATCAACGGTCCAAGGAAGGACAAAACACTAAGTCGCTAAGAAGCCCTAGGTGAGAGAGATCGAAATTGGGGGAAAAATTGAATTGAAGAGAAGAGGAAAGGAGTTTTATATCAAACCATTCCGCTCAAGCGTGGGTTTGAATGCTCGAGCGTGAGCCAAAACACTCGTGGCTACGCTTGAGCAAGAAATTGGACGCTCGAGCTCCAAAAGCGACTTCACAGAACTGAAAAACTCTGCACAAAATGCTGGAAGAATGAAATCCACGCTCGAGTGTGAGAGTTTCTGCTCGAGCGGGGACAAAACAACCCCAAACCTCAAAACACCCCTTTTTTTAAAATAAATAAATAAATAAAATAAAATAAAAACAAAAAACCAACTCAGCTAGAGAAGTGTGACCTGTAAAACAGAGGTGAGTATAATTGCAAGACTATGACACTGAGATGAGATTATCCACAAACCATGAAGCCTGCAAACTTGCACATTTTGAAATTATGAACCACAAGAACATGAGCAATCAGATAAAATTTAATCAATGATCATAAGCTACATGAGAATGCATTACTCAAAAACAAACATGAGAGCTCACAAAATGAATGTTTGTGTGTGTGCGTGTGTGTGCAATCCTTGAGAGGCGACAGAGTTAGAGTTAATCCTTGTAGTGATCGGATGGCTGGACCTCTGGCAAGAGTAGTGAAACAATCACAGAGAAAAGTCAAACCACTAGGAATCAAGGGGTATTTGTTGAGTAAGCGCGGAGGCACCCTCTCAGTCAATGAGTCCCCTTTTATTTTTTTTATCATGAGACTTTTCTTTTCTGTGGGCACTCAATGGTGGCTTGCACGCTCAAGAGTATGGAGACCAAACCAGAGAAGCATGGAATGAGAAAGGATGGCCTGGTTGGTGCCTCTATGGTAGCCTTTTCCTAATGCTCGGACTTCAATGAACTGAGGGAGGAACCGTGAAAGTGAAAAATGATAGTAGATGGTTAAGAGACTCAACATCACCCATGATATACCAGTATAGGTCAATTCCTCCAATAATGTAAAAGATATGCTGTTAGTGGTCCATAGAGAACTTTGATCACTTGTGCGAAAACACCTACAACAGTTTATCTCACGAATGTGTACAGAATGAGGTCATGAAGTCAATGAGCATGGGCATTCAGAATGAGCTATGAAGAATGAAATCTAGCAAGCAGTATAAGAGGAGTTCATATTTTTCTAAATGCAGGGATAACAGGAATCAATGAGAATGAGATTATAGCATCCAAGTACATAGAAAAGAAATCACTCACACCCCCTCCAATAACAGACAACACCCTAGTAACTGAGCACTACACCCAAGGTCTTTGTAAGGAACTCAAACCTAAGAAGATCGAGGGATTTTGTAAAAAAATCAATTTTTTGATGCTCAGTGGGTACATGTTCAAGTACAACAAGGCCTTCTTCCTTTAACTCTCGGATAAAATGATGATGAATGTTAATGTGTTTGGTGCGAGAGTGTTGGACATGATTTTTAGAAATGTTTATGGCACTTGTGTTATCACAGAAAAGAGTGAGAGTGTTTTGGTCTATTCCATAATCGTGAAGCATTTGCTTCATCCATAGCATTTGTGCACAACAACTCCCTGTAACAATATACTCAGCCTCAGCAATCAAAAGAGATATGGCATTTTGCTTTTTGCTATGCCAGGCAACCAAATTATTCCCAAGATAAAAACACCTCCCAAATGTGCTCTTACAATCATCAGCACACCCTGCCCAGTCAACATCAGAAAAACCAGTGATTTTGGCCGTAATGTCGGTCGAGAACCAAATCCTATACCCTGATGTCCCATTCACATACTTAACGATACATTTGATAGCAATCAAATGAGACTTTTTAGGATAGGCTTGGTAACGGGCGCAAACACCTACACTAAATGCAATGTCAGGACAACTAGTAGTGAGGTACAAGAGACTCCCTATCATACTCCTATATAGGGTGGGATCAACATCAGTACCAGTTACTTAACCCCCCAAAAAAAAAAATAGTACCAGAGGAATCTTTAGAAAGGTGAAGACTGGTGCTCATGGGAGTGCAAGCATGTTTGGCCGACTCAAGTCCGAACTTAGAGACAAGGTTTTTGGCATACTTAGTCTGAGAAACAAACATACCCAAAGGAGACTGTTTAATTTGAAGACTTAAGAAGTAAGATAACTCTCCAATCATGCTCATCTCAAACTCATGTGTCATGCAATCTGAAAAGTATTTAACAAGATGATCAGCAGTGGATCCAAACACAATATCATCAACATAAATCTGAGCAACAAGAATATGAGACATAGTATGTTTCCCAAACAAAGTCTTGTCCACACTACCCCTTTGAAAATCATTACCAAGTAGGAAGGTAGTAAGTCTATCATATCAAGCCCGAGGGGTTTGTTTCAATCCATACAAAGCCTTATCTAACTTGTAGACATGGTTTGGACATTTAGGGTCCTCAAACTCTTTCGGTTGATTAACATAAGCCTCTTCTTTCAAGTACCCATTCAGAAAGGCACGTTTTACATCCATTTGAAACAGTTTAAAACCAAGAAAGCATTCAACACCAAGTAAAATACGAATAGATTCGAGACATGCAACTGGGGCAAACGTCTCATCATAGTCAACACCTTCTACTTGTGTGTAGCCTTGAGCAACCAACCTAGCTTTATTTCTAACCACAGTACCATTCTCATCAGATTTATTCTTAAAGATCCACTTAGTACCTATCATATTCATATCTCTAGGTCTGAGAACAAGAGTCCAAACATTGTTACGTTCAAATTGACCTAATTCTTCATGCATAACATTGACTCAACTATCATCTAGTAAGGCCTCTTTTATATTCTTAGGTTCAATTAATGAAACGTAACACATATGAGATACCTCATCTTGAATTTGTCTTCGGGTTTTCATTCGATCTGAGACACTTCCAATCACCTGTTGAGTTGGATGATTCAGTTTCACCCTTGTTGATGGTTTGAACTCAGGACTTGTGGTGATAGAAGCATCAGAAGTGGTGTCTCTCTATGCACTCTTTGGACTCTGACTTACCTGAGAAGTTGGTGTTGTCTCAACTTCTAGTGCTTGGACCTCAGCTTCTCTTTGACTTTGTGGTTCAGTATCCATGATTAGAGACTTACCATTTTCTTCCTCAATTGTTGCTGAAGTAGGAGAACCTATGTCATCTATAACCACATTGATCGATTCCATTAAAGATGAAGTTCGTGGGTTATAGACACGAAAAGCCCCACTAGTGGTTGAATACCCTAGAAAGATACCTTCATCACTTCGGGAGTCAAGTTTGCCCAAGGGCTCTCTATCTTTGAAGATGTAACACCTACTTCCAAAAGTTTTGAAGTATGTCACATTGGGTTTCAGTCCTTTCTGCAATTCATATGGAGTTTGTAAAGTGTCAGGCCTTAAATACACACGATTTATGACATAAACAGTAGTATTCAGAGCCTTAGCCCAGAACTTTAGAGGAACTTTCTTACTAAGGAGCATGACCCTAGCCATCTTTTGAACAACCTTGTTCTTCCTCTCAATAACTCCATTTTGTTGTGGAGTAATAGAAGTAGAAAATTCATGCTTAATTCCATGCATATCACAAAAATCCGAAAACGAACTGTTTTCAAACTCATGACCATGATCAGTTCGGATTCTTATGATACGCCCAATAAAAATACCCTGTTCATTTTGGATTTTATGGACTAAGGCCTGAAAATCATCAAACGTATCAGATTTTTCTCTTAAAAAATTTACCCATGAAAAACGAGTAAAATCATTACATTAAAAAAAATATATCTTTTACCTCCAATGCTTTTCGTGCGAGTAGGTCCCATTAGATCCATATGAACCAATTCAACATGACGTTTGGTTGTAAAGCTGTTCACCTTTTTATAAGAGGCACGGGTTTGCTTTCCAAGTTGACATGGTTCACACACATGGTTTAGATTGTTATCCAATTTAGGTACACTTCTCACAAGCTCTTTGTTGGCTATCTTAGTTAGATCTTTGAAATTCATGTGACCTAATCTTTGATGCCATAAATCAATGTTACTTATGATGGCTGAGTGGCAAGTGACATCATCAGTGGTAACAATCCTGTAGCAGTTATCAGAGGTGCGAACCCCATGCATGACAGTATTTCCCTTTTTATCCAAAATTTCACATTTATTTTTTGAAAACAATACTTCATGGTGGGAATCACACATTTGACTGATGCTTAAAAGATTTGCTTTAAGGCCATCAACAAGTAATGCATTTTCAAGCTTGGGAAGACCAACAACACTTATAGAGCCCTTACCAATGACTCTAGAAGTGCCACAATCTCCAAAGGTAACAATTCCACATTTATATTTTTCAAGGGAGGTGAAGTAGGATTTGTTACCTGACATGTGACGAGAGCACCCACTATCAAGGTATCACATATGTGAGTCACGTGCTTTTAGAGCAGTGTGAACAACTAAACAAGTCAAATCATCTTTTCTTACCCATATCTTTTTGGTCTTAACAAAATCAGGATTGGCAGTCTTGGTAAATGTCTTAGCGTTGTGAACACTCTCATGTATCTTGGTGTTCTGCCTAAACATGTAAGATTGTCTCCTAACCCAAAAAGTATTAGAAATTCTACCCTTTTGAGACACCTTACTAAACAATTCAAAGCAATAAGGACGAATGTGGCCATACCTACAACAATGATGACAAACAAAAACAGGTTTTACCTCCCTTTTGTTGATCTTGCCCCCATTCGGCAGATGAAGAAAGGGATCACCTTGGTGCACCTTCAGCTTTCCCTTTTCTTGAGTCTTCAGGTCATGAGATGTAGAGGCATGTCCCTTGTGAGCTATCGCATTACCATATACTAGCACACTTTTGTCACAACCCATTTATTGAGACCCGAGGATGTCTTCTTATGACTTGGAACCTTTGTTCTACATGGCAATTGTGGCTCTAGCAGTTCTGAGTTCTTTATCTTTATGACAGACCATCTCTTCCAATGTAGCTTGTGACATCTCAAGGCTTTCAATCTTCTCTTCATATGTGGCATATATTTTCAGAAGTTCGTTCCTTTCGGTCTCACATGATAGAAGTTTCCCACATAGGTCTTGCCTGTCATTAAAGATCTTGATGACATTCTGCTTTGCTGTTGTAATTTCTCCTTTTAGCTTGACATTCTCGATCTCACATGCTTTGAGCTTGAGAGTGAGTTTGTCATTGATCTTGGACAGATTCAGAGAATCATCGTAAAGCTTTTCGTAAGCCTATTGTAAATCATCACCATCAATCTCATCATTGTTTTCTGATGTTTCATCATCTTCTTTTTGTTTCTCTTTTTCCTGGACCTCATCCAGTCGAGCCACTAAGGCAAGAAATGTGATAGATGGTGGTGAAGATGACTATCCTCTTTTATTAAATTCACTCAGAATGTCCCAAGCATCTTTGGCCTTTGTGCAGTGAGCAACCCGTTGCTGTTCTCCATCAGTAATTACTTCACGAATAGTAATAAGAACTCTCTGATTGCTCAGATTGTCAGTACTTTCAACATCCTCTTCAATGGCTTGCCAGCCTTCAGGGTCGAAAGCTCTTAAAAACGCCCTAATTCTGATTTTCCAATACAAGTAATTACTCCTATCAAAGGTAGGAGTACGGTGCAGATTCTGATCACGAGCAAATTCTACTGGCTTTGGAGGAGGTTGAGTGAAAGTGGACCAGAATGCCATGAAAGCACTATCCTCGTCTTTAGCGGATTCAGTTTCTTTGGGTTCTTGCTCTGACCCACTTTCATTATCCCAAGTCACTGTATAGACTTTCTTTCGATTCTTTTTCAATGGAAACTCAAGAGCAATACGTCCAAAACCTTGACATTCATAACACTTGACCCCTTGTCTCTTTACAATCTTCATTTCAGTTTTTGGAGCAAGTTTTGGTGGAAAAATTTTGGGTTTATCATTACTCTTGTCTTTTGAACTAGGGTCTCTGAAATTCGGCTTCTTTTTCTTTAAATTTTTTTAAACTGTTTAGTAAACATAGCCGTCATCTCAGACTCTAGATCAAACTCAGTCTCAGAATTTTTTGCAGTCTCATAAGTACTAGTGGAAGCCACACTATCTTTTTGTTTTTTCTTAGAAATCTGGTGGGCTTTATAAGTCTGCAAGTTTCCAACCAACTGATTAAGCTTGAGGGTATTGACATTCTGAGCCTCCTCAATAGCTGTTACTTTTGATTGGAACCTCTCGGTAAAAACCTCAAAATTTTTCCAACCACCTTGGTTTCAGGGATTTTTTCACCGAGTGTGAAACAGGAATTCACAATATCACTAAGTTTAGCATAGAAATCATCAAACGTCTTATCATCACACATAAAAAGGGTTTCAAAGGCAGAGGTGAGACGTTGAAGTTTTGACCTTTTAACAGAAGTAGTACCCTCGTGAATCATTTCTAGAATGTCCCAAGCCTCTTCTGCTACCTCACATGTGCAGATACGACGAAACTCTTCAGGTGTGACGAAGCAAAAAAGAGAATTGAGAGCCTTACTATTCTAACTCGAGTTTTGATAATCGAATGCGTCCCATTTATCAAGGGGTTTGGGAATATCAACACTATCAATGGTGACAATAGGTTCACTCTACCCATAGATCACACAGTGCCAAACTTTCTCATCAATAGATTTTAAAAACGCTCTCATACGAGCTTTCCAATAAGAATAGTTCGTACCATCAAGTAACGGAGGTCTATGGGTCGAGTTATCTTCGTGAATTGAATCCATATCACCAATCACACAAAATCACACTCCTATAGTTTTGATAAAAGCAAGAGTGACATGCTTTGATTTCAATTGAAAAACCTAAGTGATTCATGATTAGATTAAGATTTCAATTCCCAACCAATTAAAACTCACAATCTAAATCATCAAGCACATACAAAAGTGATTTAGATTATTATTTCAAAAACAATGAATCGACACAAATGATTTTTTACGTAGAAAAACCACAATTGAAGCACTTTCAATTGTGATAAAAAAATCACAGGCGATAAAAAAATCACAAGCGAAACGCCATAAATCAATCCATTACTGAAGAAAGAAAGATTACAAAGATATCAAACAAATTACCAGAACCGCTTCCAATTTGTCTTCAAATCTTCTGTATGTCTTTCATTACAACCTTCGTTTGAAATTGATTAGCTTGATATTGAATCCACAATATTTATTGTCGAATAAACGGCTACACACAGCATCAAACTCATTTGATTACTCTGTGCTTGAATCTTCAGATTCCACCAAAGAAGAATACTCTCCAAGAAAGATTAAACAAACTCCTTGATGTATGCTTATAAGAACATGAGTTCAACTTCAATCAAACATCAAGGAAAATCAGAAAAATATCCCCAAAAGAAAACCCTAAAACCCTTAATAAAGATCTAGGAAAAGTAACCCTAGAGTTGGAGCAACAAGTGGTTTTATAGAGGCTGAGATTGCGAGGTCTGCCCGAGTGTGGGAATGGACGTTCGAGTGGGGACTCTATATCGCATGTTCCAAGCCAGGGTTCACGCTCAAGCGGAAGATCCCACGTTCGAGCATAAAAACACATCACTCAGTATTTTTGCAGACACGCAAAATGCTGTGAGAGTGTAAACTTCGCTCAAGCGCCACTTTACCCGCTCGAGTGGGAAGACAAAAAACTGGAAAATTACAACTCGATTTAAACATAAGTTTGTCCATCGAATTTGATAACAAGAAGGGTCCTAACAAAGGTGATCCCTTTAAAATAGACCCAATCAAATAAAAAAGGGTATAAATGACCACAGCTAACTACCAAACTTGAAAAATAGGATCACATAGATCTAAACCTCTCCACCAGCAAGACTTATTCGATCATCATTTCAAAAATGGGACTGATTCGTATAGTTGTTTCTTAGATGGGATTTAATGATACATATTCCTATATTTATTTGTTTTAATTCCTTTAATTTTATTAAAAAGAATCAGTATAATTATGTTAAAATTATAAGATAAATTATATATATTTTTAAGAGAATTAGTGTAACTACAGTGGATGACTCTGTTTTATTTGTTTGTCAGGTGATTGTGTCAAATACTTTGTTTTAGGACTTGTTTGGATTTGGAATTATGACAAAGTAAAAGGTAACAAAGATTAACAAACAAATAGACTTTATTAATCTTCAAACGAATACAAACAAAAGAGGGGTTTAATTCAATGCCTTGTAAAATTTATTTATTTATTTTTTTAAGAAAGATGAAAAGCAGTTATATTAAAATAAAAATAAATAACATACCAAATAAAATAAAAACAAGACCCTAACGGGCTAAACAACAAACAACAAAAAAACAAATTCATCAAAAATCAGTTACGATTTAAGAAAAATCACAAATCTTTTCATATATGTGGTTTGGTAAGTTAAATCCGCATCAATCTAAGCAAGATTTGCAACAACACCCGTCATCGCCATCGCCATCGCCATTGATGTCGTCCATGTCGCTATTGTCCAACTCTGCTACTATTGCTGTCATATTTCGAACACCACTGTAAGCTAGAATTGAAGAGGAAGAAGACCCACAATAATATGAGAGGAGGCTTGAGGGAGGAGGGAACCATTGTAGGTGTCAAAAAATAAAAAAAAATCTATACCAAAACCGGGGGAGAAACACCCAAAACCCTTATTCTAGAGATGAAAAACCCATATTTACACTCTAAAGATGCAAATCTATACTCTAAGGCCATGTTTGTTTGGACGAATTAGATTAAGTTGGATTAGCATTCCCATGACTAATAGTCTTAGGATTACGAATCCTCTTGGATTATGTATCCTATCATATGTTTGGATTGAGTTAGGATTATAAGGATGAATTAATAGTCCAGACTTTGGCTTAGTCCTCTAATTTATATCCCACCCCTTCTGTGGGATGGAATAATCCATCATATGTAGGATACCAGATCTGGATGAATTGTTAGTCCGTACTTCAATTGTTTAACCAAATATTAGATTAATAATTTTATTGAACTATTAATTCAATCTTTAACTTATGTCCACTCAAACAAATATGACCTAAAAGTATAGAGCAACATTTTATAAGTATAAAAGAGATTTTCGGAATAACGTCGGAACTTCACTTGAATCTCTATAGAGAGAGAGGCTCTGACTGCACACTCTCTCTGTACTGGGCTCGGTGTCACGACAAAGTAAAAGGATACGAAGATTAACAAACAAAATGAATTTTATTAATCTTCAAGTGAATTCACAAACAAAAGACACTAAGAAAATTACTCACATATGAAACTATTCTTACTCTTATCTATAAGTGGGTGTTCATGTGGTTACAATTTTAACTATGAGGAGTCAATTTTTGGCATTTTTTCATGAATTATTTTGATACATATTTTTTCATAACAAAATAATTTCCTCTCCAGTTTTCTCAAGTCTCTTTTAAACAGATTTTAAAAGTCTTAATTGATACTTAAGATTTTGTCACATTGTCGATTATTATTTTGGGTAAATTACGAATATACTTCTCTTGAGATTTGCTTAAATTATAGATTGTCTTCTGTGATTTGAAAAATTACAAATACCCCATTGTTAGAATTTTTTATTTAATAGAATTAACTAAAAAAATAAAATTCATAATTGCTCTCCTATACATGAATAAAATTCTCTAAATTATTAATTGAAACATATTTTTAACATTATTAAAAACTGTTAATTGACTTGATTATTTATTAATAAAATGAGCAATTTGTTATAAAATTAAAAATCTTAGGGAGAAATATAATTTTTAAAATCACAGGGGACAACTCGTATTTTAATCAAATCTCAGGAAGTGTATTTGTAATTTACCCTATTATTTTTAATATTTTTTAACTTGATATTTTTTTTATTGCATCCAAAATTTATAAAATTCATGTGTTCCTGTATCATAATAGGTGTGTGATTCAATACTAAAAAAGTTAAAATTTTCAATACACATTTTACATATTTTCAAACATTTTTTTTTTATATTTATATATATTACATATTTTAATGTATCATATATGTATATATGGAAATAAAAAGTCATGCAAAAAAAATAAAAATAAAATAAATTTCCAAATTGGGCCTAGACAGTTTAAGAAGAATAAAAAAAAAAGAACATCTTAGCTAAGAACCAAATAGTTCTCCTACTTGCACATAAATTAATTACACAATCGGATACGATCGTGTCACACGTGTATGGAATTCGCCAAAAGGTGAAACCCACTTGATGTAATAGAGTGGAAGAGGGCTTGCCTGTTGTGTCTAGAGGGCTACTACGACCTTAGAGTGGAAGAGGACTTGCCTATTGCGTCTAGAGGGTTACTATGACCTTTGAAGCGCTCACTCCTAATTCTATTTTCATGATCTGAACCGTTTAACTAGTTAAATCCATTGAGTAAATTATATATATATAACAATTTAGATTAATTAGATATTTGTAACTATATAATTGGATCATATTTGTTTAAAAAAATATATATAGTCAAATCTCAAAATCACATTAGTCATCCATTTCTTAAAGACAAATATAATTTGATATATGATTTTTTACATGGATAATTTACCCAACAAAACCTATAAAATGAATGATTCATATTATGAAAATTGTTTCGAGATTAGCTTGCAAAGGCATTGTAGGGGATGTTCTAAATAAGTATAGTTTTTGACTTTTTATAAAAAAAAAAAAATATATGTAGAAAAATAAAGAAAGTTGATAGAAAAGTAGAAATGAGATGTTGATAGATATTGATTGATGTAACCCAAATAAGTGTATGTATACAAAAAAGTACACTTTTTTAGTACATGCCAAACAAGCATTAAATATCTTAAGTCCTGAGGGAATTGTGTCTGATTTTGTAATTGATTTTTATATTCTTAAACATACCAAAACCGAGAGAGAGAGAGAGAGAGAGAGAGAGAGAGAGAGAGAGAACTAACAAACTAAAAATCCAATGGTGTGTTCGGTTTGTGTTTTGAAATAAATTTTTAAAAAAAATTCTGAAGAGAGAGTTTAGAATTTTTTTTTGATTTGTTTGGTTATATATTTTGAAAATAGTTTTGGAATTTGGGAGTTTGAGATGATTTGATATTTTGTTGTAGTTGAGTAGATGTGTGCGAGAGAAAAAGTAATTGAGAATGAGAGATGAAAGAGAAAAAGTGATTGATTGATGTGTAGGAGAAAAAAAGTGATTTTGGATTTTTTATAAAATTTGAACCAAACAAAATTTTGAAAATTTTTTTCAAAAATTATATCTTGAGATACAAACCAAACAAGTCCCAAATTTGTAATTGGATCTCCATAACTAGTGTTTTCAAGAAGGCAAATTAATCTACTTGTTAAAAATTGGAGGGCGTTGGTCATCATCTGCAAATGTTATTTACTAACTTTCCCCATGTTAAATTGAATAAGGGAGAATGTTAAAAGAAGGAAACATATATGTTCATTTTGTTGTACACTAATCATGTTTCCAAACTGTAGTCGACGGATGACAAAGTTTATAGGAAAGAAAATAAAATGCTCTCAGCAAGATCATAAAAACCCTTACCTAATTGGAACTAAATAAGAGAGTTTAGACACACCTAACAATGTAGAAGAAATATAACACGGGATATTTGCATGCGTTCCCTTAAAATAGATTTGAGTCATAGCTTGACCCAACCCCACCAAAAAAAAAAGGCGATGACTCAAAATTATTAAATCTCAAATTGAGTCTTATAAGCTTTTACAAATTTCATTCATTAACTTATATGTTGCACATTAATGAGTTAATCAATCAATGCAGAATTGTTAAAAATAAAAACTAAGAGCAATTCCAAAATCAAAAGAACCTATGATTTTGAAATCAAATTTCTTCTAGTTTTAAAGAAACTTGAAAACACATAAATGACAAAAATAAAGAAAAAAAGATTGAGATGCTAAAAAGGAGTGTGAGTATACTTCCTTTTTATTGTTGTAACCGATCATTCTAAAATTCAAATTTACAGCTCTTTTTATTTATTTATTTATTTATTTTTATAATTTTAAAAATTGACACACATGTTGGCTATGTGGTAATCAAGAGCATTCAGGCAACAAAAATCATGTTTTGTGAGGAAGATCCTTGTATCTCTAGTTTTTAATTAAATTTTCTGGGCATTTTTGTAATTCGATAGAAGAGTAGAATAATAAGGTGAAATGGTGGTTGACAGCGAAAGTTAGTTATATGTCCATGACAAAGAGTAGTTATTTGTAAGAGAGAGAGACAGAGAGAGAGAGAGAGAGAGAGAGAGGATTTTATGTATTTCCCGGACTTTTTGCAAGCATTGAAAAATCTAACCATTCAGTGTTCATAGCAAATCCAACAAAAAATCCTCTTTGTTTTGCATATTAGGTTGGTTCCATTTTTTTAAAAATACTTTTTAGAAAATTTTATTTTCTTATTTTTTGTGTTTTTACTGAGTTTTTTTTAATAATTTAGGTATTTTTTTTAGTTTTTAGACACACCAAATATAAATACACCTAAAAAGTAAAAAAATTATAAAAAAATATTTTAAAAATTTACTAAATACCAAAAATACAAAAAAATACAAGAATTCAGTAAATTTTTTATATTTTTCTGTATTTATTAATTTTTTAAAAATATTTTTTCACAATTTTTTTACTTTTTAGATACATTTCAGTAAAATGCATATAAAAAAGTAAAAAAAAATGTTTAAAATTTTAAAAATATTCACTAAAAACAAAAAAATACGAAAACTAAAAAACTCAATTTTCAAAAAATTTAATCCAAAAAACTCAAACCAACACACTGATTTTTTTTTGGCCCAAAATCTTTTTTTTTTTTAACAGGCCCGGAATCTTCTGTTCCAATGTTTTTTATTCCTATGTCCCTATGCATTCAGCCGCACAGTGTGATAAAAATCTCTAAACACAAAAAATAGAGAAATTTCCGGGGAAAGGATCCTCCTCTCTTTATACTAACCCCTCCCTTTCTCCCAATCAAACTATCACCTCACATTCCATTCCTAAAAAAAGTAAATTGCAAAACTACCCAAACTCCCTCCTCTCTCTCTCTCTCTCTCTCTCTCTCTCTCAAACTCAGGAAATTCAGAAAAACTTTTTTCCCCTTTCCATCTCCAACCTCTCATTCTGGAGAAGGGTTTTTCTTAATTTCCCTTTCTCACTTTTAGAAATATTAGATTGAATTAATTTTTTTTTTGGTGGGGGTAGAAAAGTAGCTCATCATTGCCATTTTCATACTTTCTTTGCTACATTCTTGATATACAAAAGCATGTATTTACATTTCATAGGAATGAAATTGATGTACAATGGTTATTAGAGAAGAACGTTGCATTTAGAAGTTGAGTTCTTTTCACTTTTAAAAAAAGATGTTAGAGGTACCAGAACGACAGACGCAAAGTTTAATATTTGAAGGTACAAAAAATGGAGATGACATTGAGGGGAAGCAATTTTATAGTCAAGGTGGAAAGCCTTCACCGGTACAGTCAATAGGATCAACATTCAGTCCATCCAGTGATAAGAGTCCAATTTCACGCTTGAGCAAGGAGGGAGCCAAAGGAGGCGGTTCACAAGGCAAGGACCGGCAACCCTCAGGTATTTCCATCATATTATCAACAATTTCTAATTTTTTTTTAAAATTTTTTTATCCAATGTATTGATCCAATTATCCCATAATCATGAAAACCCAATGATTATTTTTAGCAGTTTTATGAGTTTGGATTGAGTTTTCATATTTGTTGTCGGGCTTAGATATGGAATTAATGAAGGAAAGGTTTGCTAAGCTACTTCTCGGCGAAGACATGTCAGGTGGTGGAAAGGGTGTTTCATCCGCTTTGGCTTTGTCAAATGCCATTACAAATCTCGCTGGTAAGTTTGATTTCTAATCTCCCATTTTTATTTTATTTTTATTTTATTTTCCAGAGGATTCAAAGTTGTTTATTGTTGAAGAACAAGAATTATGAATTATAATTGTTATCATTTAATGTCCCCAAAATTTTCAATCATTTACTCATCTTTTATGTTCCATTATTTGATTGTGATCTTATCGTTCTGTTACAATTTATGCTATTTTCTCTTCATTTTTCTGATATGTACAGCTTCTGCTTTCGGAGAACAGCGAAAGTTAGAGCCCATGTCTGCAGATAGGAAAGCGAGGTGGAAAAAAGAAATAGATTGGCTTTTATCTGTGACAGACTACATTGTTGAGTTTGTTGCTTCTCAACAGAAATCCAAGGATGGAACAAATATGGAGGTGATCTCTCTCTCTCTCTCTCTCTCTCTCTCTCTCAATTTGATTAGATTTATAATTCTACAATATCACATTCCTTATGCTAGTTCCTAAATTGACAGATAATGCTGACACAACAAAGAAGAGATTTGCTCATGAACATCCCCGCCTTGCGCAAGCTTGATGCAATGCTCATTGTAAAAGCTAGCAATCTCCCGCTTATATATCTTTTCCGATATGTATTACTAATTAACAAAAAAACCAAACACGAAATGGGATACAGACTGTGTCTCATTTCATGTTTTGTTTATGTGATCCTAGTATTATTGTATCTTTCTTGTTAGAATGGATTGTTGTTCTTTACAGGTAAATTTTTTTATTGTTCTGATAAAAAGATAATTGACAGGACTGCCTTGACAACTTCAAAGACCAGAATGAATTCTGGTATGTCTCAAGAGATGCCAATGAATCTGAGCAAGGAAGCCAAAGAGATGACAAATGGTGGCTACCTACCGTTAAAGTTCCTCCAGATGGGCTATCAGATGCATCGCGGAAATGGATGCAATTTCAGAAGGAATGCGTTAACCAAGTACTCAAAGCATCAATGGCCATCAATGCTCAAATACTGTCGGAAATGGAGATCCCTGATAACTACATTGAATCCCTCCCCAAGGTATAAGAACAAAAGAGTTCACAATAATTAGTCCCAAGAGACTTGAGTAATTACTAAATTTTGGCTATTTTTTTCCCATTTTTTCCTCGGTAGAATGGTAGATCAAGCCTTGGCGACTCAATATATAAAAACATTACAGTTGAATTTTTTGATCCTGAAGACTTCCTCTCGAACATGGACATGACAACAGAGCACAAAGTTCTTGACCTAAAGAATAGAATCGAGGCTTCCATCGTGATTTGGAAGCGGAAGATGCACCATAAGGATGGAAAGTCATCTTGGGGTTCAGCTGTGAGCATAGAGAAGAGGGAGCTCTTTGAAGAGAGAGCGGAGACCATCTTGCTCCTACTCAAACAACGGTTCCCAGGACTTCCTCAATCCTCACTTGACATAAGTAAAATCCAATATAACCGGGTAAGAACAATTAACACTTTCAATATGATCTTTTTCTACGTGCATGTGTATATCCAAGTTAAACTAACCAATCGTTTCTACATTTCCCCCTTTAAAAAATATAGGATGTCGGACATTCTATCCTGGAAAGCTATTCAAGGGTACTTGAAAGCTTGGCAAATACAGTCATGTCTCGCATTGAAGATGTCCTCTATGCAGACTCTCTCACTCAAGATCCATCATTGGCGGTATCCAAACGAAAGCCCTCAATGGATTCCTTGCCAGCAGAAGGACTAGAGAGTTCCCCAAGCAGCGCAGAAGATATAGAAAAGCCAAACACTACAGAGACGCCAACGTCAATGACACTATCAGATTTCATGGGTTGGAGTTTGGATCAAGGAGAGGCGGAGATGAAGAAAATTCAATCAACAGGAAACTTGGACAATTTGTCCAAGGAGGAAATTGAGAAGTTGAGCAAACCTATTGACGTTGTGACCAACAAAAAGTTTTCGTACATGGAGAAGCTTGAAACCTTGGGCGGTCTGAGAAGTCCAACCCACTTTTGATAGTGCTAATTTTAGAAGCATAAAAAGAGGAAAAAACACAAACACAAGGTGAGAGATATGGACAATTAAACAAGAAAACACAGACCTTTAGCTTTACTTAACAGAATGTAAATATAAAGATCCGCTAAGGGGTCTATGCAGTTAGTATTCCTTTTGTTCTTCCATCCGATTTTGGATAGGGAAGTGTACTAATCATCCGTTGGGTTATATATTTAAGAAATCTTTTTTAGATTTATTGTCTTTTAGATTCTTTAGTATGTGTATTTTGAAACCCTTTTTTTCTCAATTATTCCAAGCTCTTTGAAACCTTGTGCCTTTCCATGTACCTGATGTCCTATCATGTTTGGTTGTTTTCATTTTTTCATTTTTTTGGTTTTTTTGTGTTTTTCTTTTTAAACAAAAACAATGAAAAGTTTGAAAACATCTATCATTTTCATTTTTGAACGGAACTGTTTTCGAAAATTTGATAGCAATGTTTTGGTGTTCTCCAAAAAAGTGGGTTGTTTTCGGAAATTTTTTTTGAAAACAATTATCCAAACAAATTTTTGTGTTTTCTGGAAAACATTCACATCAAACAAAAGTAAAGAATTTATATGTTTCCTCTTCTGCATAACGATTCTACACAAACAAAAACAATTTTGAGCATCAATTCCAACATCTACTTTTCCCCAAAACACAAGTTGAATTCACATCAAACTAAAAACCTACCTCATTACATTACGTGATGTTCATAGTCTTAACAATCTTCCTACTTACATAGCACTATTACAAATCTCTATTCCTTAGGGGGAAAAAAAGATTAAAAGCAAACATCTACAATGGAACTTCTCTACTTCTGATCTGTTAACAATCTCCAAATAATTTACGTTGCTCTTTTACTTCGCCGACCAAATGAGAAGATATCATTATTATGCTTTAATTTCCAACTTAGAATGGTGCGTTTGATCTTACGAGTGTTCTGCAAAAACCCATATATATATAAATAAATAACGGTGAAGTAAAAGTGAATATCCAAAGGGCTAATAAGGATTGTTCAACTAAAAAAAAAGAAAAAAAGAGGGCTAATAGGGAAGCAATAGATGAGAGAGTTAGTTCACCTCAAAATGGAAAGGATTTCGAGCTTTTGGTAGTATGGATAGGCCATCGCGAACAGGCAATACTGTTAAAAGAAAAGAGTGTATAATATAGGTTATGAAGATATGAGAAAGAGCAATGCTATACATAATCCATTTTCTTAGCTCATTTTCTCAATCTTAGACACAAGTCAATGTACATGGGATCCACTTGTGTCTAGGAGTGTGAAAATACAATAAGAAATAGGATTATATGTAGCATTTTCCTAAGAAAAATCGATTATGGTATTTTCAACTTCCAAATATGAACTCTAATTCAATGTTTTAAATAATTCTAACATAGTTTCTGATGAAGTTGATCATATTACCTGAAGCTGAATCGGCATCTACTGTGTCCAAACTTGAAGATGGCTTGTGATCGCAAGTGTATAAGAAAAGAGGCACTTCCTCCTTTGCCTCAAATTCATTCAAACTGATAGTTTTTGCAGCAACTTGAGTCACAGATTTCCTGCATTGATCCAACTTTATTACTAACCTTGAAACCGACATTTTTGTGTATTATTTGTCATTATCTATGAAACGGGATACTTCAAATTAGTTGTCATAGCCATGTTCCACACATGTCAAACACCAACATGCTAGGACACGTATTGGTGTGTCTATTTTTATTTTTATTTTTTCCCATTAGACATGCTGGAACATATCATTGAGACGTGTGTCTTGCTTCTGGACACATTTAGGACATGTTTGACTTCTCAATATTTATTTATTATGGATAATCTATTCACTATTAAATTAAATACTATTGACATTTCTCACGTATTGATTTTATGATTAACAAGCAAAATAAAAATTGGGAAGATAAAGAAAAAAATTACCTTGAAACTTCTATTGATCTCTTGAGATCTGGCATTGCTGAAAAAAAAAACATGCATTTCATATGTAAAAACTGATAGTAAATTCGTAAGTTTGGTAAATTGGATTGAAAAAATTGAAGAAACAATCAATATATGCTTACGCGGAAATATGTATCGGGGATGAAATCTTGGAAATTTTGCATTCCAGCATAGTCTAGTTAAAGCAAGCTTGTGACTGTATTGTTGGCATGTGACAAGTCTCTTTTTAAACACCAAAACAAATAAATCAAAAAATGATGTGAAAAAACACTTTGCAAAAGCATAAGTAGAAAACAGAAAGTTCCTAACTTGTTTCAAGCCATTAATTCTGAACTCTGTTTCGGAAACTGAATTGTCCTGCGAAATCTGGTAATCTAGGTTAGCGGCGACGCTCCCGAGATGATCGACTACTGTAACCACTGCTTTGGATAAGTAATCTTTTGTGTTCTCCATTACCCTGCAGATGAAGCATCAAAAGCTTTGTCAAATTCTCACTGTTGATGATACTAAACATGTCACTATAATCTTAATTAGATTTCTTAAATCTTAGACTCAATTGTAAGAAAATCTCTATGAGCTGAGTCTGAGCTATATGTTAAGACCTTTGTGGATGATACCCCTTTGGGCGATAGAAGTCATGATGAATTTGGATCACACATTTCCTTTTTTTGTGAATTTTGCGTTCGTAAAATACTACGTGTATAGAAAAATCAATGTGCAGGCACCCAACACACATTGTTTTTTTTTGGTGCACATAGCATTATTGCTACTGTATTTTAAAGATGAACATTACATAATTTTTCATAAGTCTTTGCATCTGAGAGTGAGAAAAAATGGTAAGAAATGGGATTATTTGTAGCATTATCTCCAAACGTACCTTACTAAGCCCAAGTGATGTCTAGCGCTATGTTTGTTATGGTGGAAATGTTTTTCAGTAGAAAATGTTTTCTTGTTTTTAGTTACGACCTTGAAACTAATGAGTTACTAGTTGTAGTGGTGGTAGTAGTAGTGTTGGTGCGGCGGTGAGGGTAGGCAGTGATGGGGTGTTAGTGGTGGTGATGGTAGATTGGTAGTGTGGTAGCATTGGTAAGACCTTATTTTGTAGAACATTTTCAACCTTTTAAAAGTTCAAAAAAAAAAAAAAAAGCTCCTTCGCCTTTTCGTTGACTTGTGTTTTGGGTTGTACCAAAGTGAAAAAAATATATAGAAAACGTTTTTCGCCAAAAACAATAGTTTAAAAACTGCTGGAAAGAGTGTCATGAAACATTGGCATATACAGGGTATTTTGCAGAGTAGAGAAGGAGCTACTCACATATTCTTATGTACACTTTCAGCATTGATGAATGAAGCTTCGCAGTAATCGGCAGCGTAGTGAAGCTGAGAACACAAATCTTTAAGCTCCTGATACAAAAACCACAAAGAAATTGAAAGGTGAATGTGAACATGAACAGATTACAATGAAATGTGAACATAAATGTAACATAAACAGATTACAATGAAAAAAAAAAAGAAAAAGCAGAGACACACACACACCCCATGTTAATGGGATTTAGAAAAGAAGTTGTATGTGGACACAGAGTAGAGTACTCACTAACCTTGAGAGACTTGTCAAAGCCAGTCAAATCATCATCCAATTCAGCTTCTGGGTTTTCAAGGAGAAGTGGTTTTGAGTCCTGCATTGTCTGTGTTTCTTGTTGGAAGTGATGGTGCAAAGTTGAAATGAAGAGAAGAGAAGACAACACAAAACCTCTTTTTAATCTAGGGGATAGGACTGACCAGTGAGTTGTGGGTTGTTTAGGTTCACCTGTTTGGTTTGTTTGCACAATCTGTTTTTTCAAAACTAGTTTGGTCAATAAAATAATAATAAAATAAAAAAAATCGTTTTCATATAAATTTCTCTCTTTTGGATGAAAATAATTTTGGAAAAATTACAAAAAAAAAAAAAAAAATCTTGTAACAAAACAGGTATTGAGTTTTTAATTTTATCAATTTAAATATTAATCTTTGTCTATTTTTATTAAATAAAATAAATGAAAAAAATAATATTTTTAATCATTCACATGTGCATATAATTGAGAGAGGCAAGATAAGAGAAATAAATCCAGACAGATACTTGGCTCACAAGAAATCACCGAAAACTGAGCAATGATATTTTGTTTTTGAAATCACCGAAAACTGAGCAATGACATTTTGTTTTTGAAGACATTCAATTTAAAATCAGTTGATTAATAAAAGAAGCCTCTAAAATATATAAATAAAGTTTCAGTAATTTAAAAAATCGATGTGAGACAAGTGTTTGACAGTTTGTAAACCTAGACATGTGAGTAGAGCATAATTTGTTTGGGGATGAGTTGGAGATTGGAGTCTCGTGATCCATGTACTCTCTCTATCTCTCTGTGAGTATGAAAATGGAGTAAAGTTGGATTTGATGATAGCATAACTAAACACAGAAAGAAAATACCAAAATTCATTAAGTCTTCGTTTGGTATTGGTTTTTTTAGTTGGTTTTTTTGCGTTAGATTGAGTTTTTTTTTTAATTTCGTTTGATTTAATTTTTTTGACTTTTTTAATTTTTATAAAAAAAAGTGAAATGATTATAATTTAAATTTGACATTTTATTTTATTAACTAATATATCTAATTTTATTTCTTTGTATTTTTTTTAATCAAAAATCTAAAACCAAACGAAATTTCATAGTATCTGTTGTTGCGGGGAAAAAACCAAAAAGTTGAAAAAGAAAGAATTATGGTCAGCCCCCCGTGAGTTCTTGTTTCTTCTTTTTCTCTCTCTCTCTCTCTCTCTCTCTCTCTCAAAGGCAAGAAGTCCATTTAGTGATAATGGTGTCTGATTGGCACTGAAGCTGATAAAAGGCTAAAAGACATAGGAAAAACAAAAAAAGTTTCACATGAAAATATAGGTTCTGTTTTATCAAAATTTTTTATTTTATAAATTTTTTTGTATATATTATTTAAAAAAAATTATTATTTTTTAAAATTGATTTAATAATCGTATCATGTTTAATTTATCATATTTGTCTAAAAAAATAAATAAATAAACAACAAGTATATTTTTAATAATAAATCATACACTCGTTTTTTTTTTTTTTGACAAATTAAATATATTACAATTATCAGATCAATTAACTTTTTTATTTGTTATATGTGGATAATATACATAAAGATTCTAACAAAAACGAGAATCATCAAAACAAAATAAACTCCACAAACCTAAAGGGAAGGGAAGCCCTGCCCAAAATATTTACATGTATACAAAATTATATACTGAGCTATTGTGGTAATTATATTCTAGAGTTGATAATGATTGAATTTTTTTTATTAAAACAATAGGTGTTAAAACTGTCGCATCATTTTAAATAAAAATATTATATAAATTTTATCGGTATAGTACTACCTAATTGTATTGTAATAGTTCACATCTTATATCACAAAAACATAAATTTGTACTGTTTCTAACTGTACACAGACCAATCATCTAGTAGTGGAAAGGGCTTTTGAGATGATTATCAACTATAGTAAAGCTAAATATAATTCAAGTCTATCATCATACAATATGATCTCTATCTTAAGTTCATCATTTCTTGATCTTCTAATTTTACAATTATTGTCATTTAAGGTCAAGTTTGGCAAGTTGAAAAAAAATTAAAAAATCAAAAAATTACTCAAAAAGTTAAAAAGTTATCACTATTCACCAAAAGTAAAAAATAACGACTACACAACTCTCAATCTTAATTTTTCCCTACACACTAATTTATACAGTTTTTTAATACATATTTTTTCATAAAAAGTCAAAAAGTTAACCCAAATATCTATATTTTTTTCCTCAATTTTTTAATCCAAAAATACAAAAAATACACTTATTTAAAACACCCCAAACAATCCCTTGCTAGAGCATGGAAGACTTCACCGGTTAAAAAACATTGATTGTGTTATTAAAGTTGCTAAAAACAAAAACCCCTAACAACTAAGACCATATGTGATCAAAAGCAAGGCACTAGCACAACTGAGATTTATGTGATCAAAGCATCAAACAACACTCGTGGGCTCACGAATGAACATTCTACCCGTCACCTGCCACAACCTAATTGTCCAACCATGTGCTAATACGCCCTTGCCATTAACCAAGGGCATATTAACAGATCAATAATGCATAAGCAAATCATCAATGTGCATCGCTAATAGCCCCGGTCATGCACACCCCATGAAACCAAGGGCAGGGCAGGGCCGGCCTGAGGACAGGGAAGAGAGGTCTGTGCTTTGGGTCTCTAAATTTGAGAAATTAAAAAAAAAGGACACAAATACTATAAGTCCAATTAAATATGGGGTCCCAAAAAAAATAAAAATAAACACAGTCCATAAATTGAATGGGTTAACTTTATTATTCATTGAAAAAGATATGGTGGATAAATTTGATTATGCAAGTTTCATTCGTGATTTTGTAGTTAAAAATGTGATAAGGGTAATGTTTATGTGATAGTTGGTTCAATTATAAATTAGATATTACTAAACTATAAAGCAACAATATTATATATTTTTTTTTTGGAGTATTTATAATGATTACTTTATATCTTAATATATGAAAGTAAATTTTTATTTATAATTTTAATGATTATATGTTCAGATAAATTTTTTTGTGACTACAAATAAATAAAAAAATTATAATTTATCGTTTTATTCATAATTTTTTTTTTTTAATATAAAAGAGACCCCATTTTTAAAATTTGGCTTAGTCTCCCTAAATTTCAAGGCCCACTTGACCAAGGGTCACTCATGAAACCGAGGCATGAGGGATAGAAAGTGCACAACAAGGACAAGAGTCAAACGTGCAACTTGCTGCATAGAATAACCTTTCTACTAGAGTTAGGAGGCTTGTTATCATCTAACGAGAATCCAATCAGTGATCACTCAAATGTAACTAAATAACATCAAAGGCACACACCTCAAAACACCAACCTCTTCCTTTATTGGTTTTCAACCAGATTTCAGACCAACCAACATAGTATTGGAAATTGGCTTTGTATAAATTTATTATTTTTTTTTTTGGGTTAATTTTGAGTATTAATTAAGATATGATTCAAGTGTTATTTTTGATATTTCTAATTAGGTCCATATTTAATGTCGCGTATTGAATAATATCGTATATTTGATTGTTCAAAATCATTTCCGGATGAATGAGAATTCTATATGCATTTTCGAATTCATAGAAATAGCTTTAGGTGGATTTCCTACACATTTTATGAAATGTGCTTGTCCCACATAGGAATGCTTAAGGATTTATTTGAGTATATATACTCTGGCTTGCCACACTTGGGACGAGTCCCAAGGGGCATCCCAAGTTTTGTAAGGAAGAGAATTATGGACAAAGTAGGCTTGGCCCAAAACCACCACACGAGCGTCGCCGTTATACCGGGTCGGGTCTTAACTTTAATTTTTTTGACAAAATTCGTTTGAATTTTTCAAAATTCTTGCGGGAAATTTTTTTTCTTCACAGAAATAATTCAAAATTTGCTTCAAAATTTCAAATTTGAATTTTTAAAATTTTCCAGTCACCTCCTTTCCGAAGCGGTGTTGTTTTGGTTGTACTTTTTCGGCTATGTTCGAATAGCCAACAAATCCAACCTGTACAGGTGCATGCAAGGCTATAAATAGCCTAACATTCTTGTTGTGGATCGGAGGCACACCAGGAAACACACACAAGCAACAACACAAGAGATTTAACGTGGTTCGGCAAGTCGCCTACGTCCACGGGCAGTGGATTCACTATATGGAGAAATGGAATTACAATTCACTCTCTGTATTCTCTCTTCCTCACAACTCACTCTTAAGCTCACCACACTGTAATCTCTCTGCTCTCTCTACCTCTATTTATACATGAGAAGGGAGGGAGCTGGCTGGCCTTGCACATGGCCAGCTGTTGTTCAACGATGGTGGATCAACAACTTCGGCGGCTTGTCGGTTGGCAGCCGCAATCAAAGAATGTTGCAGTCGACTTCACATTGGCGAGAATCACCTCCTTCACATGGGGTGATATCAACAAATCACTCCCTCAACCCATGTGAGGTGATCTATTGCACACACTACTGCTAATCTTGTCATGTCCAAAATTTAATATAGTCTGCATCTCCTGAAGCTAGAGATAATATACCAAAGATACAAAAAGAGGAGGGAATCATACATCCTCAACTCAACTCACACCACTCTTTGATTTGGAGAGAGCCTCTGCTCCTATCTCCCACATATCTCTTCCACGCTTCCTGTCTCGGATGTCTTCACCTGCTATGTTTGAACTTGTGTAACCAAGATATTATACACCCCTTGATTGGATGTCCTGCACCCCTTGCTGAGATGCCCTTGACTATCATGCCTTTGCCCTCTGTCCATAGTGATCGATCAACACTATCTTGCACCTAAAGGTGCTTAGTTCCGAGAGATGTTGACCAAGTCCAAACAATGTTGGACCTTGATCCCAGAAACCACTTTTGTGAGCATATCGGCCGGATTATCTGCAGTACTAATCTTTTGAAGCAGAATATCCCTTTCATTCACAATTTCTCGGATAAAATGGAAACGGACATCAATGTGCTTGGTGCGGGAATGATGAACCTGGTTCTTTGCCAAACAAATGGCACTCTGACTGTCACAGAACACCTCAACGTGCTTCTAAACAATACCCAAGTCCTCAATTAACCCATGTAGCCAAATAGCTTCCTTAAAGGCTTCTGTCACTGCTATGTACTCTGCCTCTGTAGTAGACAAAGCCATCGTTGACTGAAGCGTTGACCTCCAACTCACCGGCCCTTTAGCAAGCGTAAATAAATACCCTGTTGTTGACCGGCGTTTGTCTAAGTCACCAGCATAATCTGAGTCCACATATCCAACCAGATTTTGTCCGAGTCGATTATCTCTCTCGAACTTCAATCCCAGATTAACCGTGCCATGTATGTACCTTAGGATCCATTTCACTGCCTGCCAGTGATCTTTTCCTGAATCATGCATATACCAGCTTACCATACTCACAGCATGTGAGATGTCAGGCCTTGTACAAACCATAGCATACATTAATGCACCAATTGCATTTGCATATGGAACCTGTGCCATATGCTTTCGTTCTTCTTCTGTGCATGGAGACATCGAAGCACTGAGCTTGAAATGAGGGGCCAATGGTATACTCACAGCTTTTGTTTTCCCATTTATGCCAAATCTGTCTGACACCTTTTTTAGATACTGGGTTTGTGTTAGACAAACCGTACCCTTCTTCCTGTCTCTCTTGATCTCCATGCCAAGAATTTTCTTTGCTTCTTCCAAATCTTTCATTTCAAACTCTCTTGCCAACTGTGCCTTGAGTTTGTCAATCTCCACCTTGCTCTTTGATGCAATTAACATATCATCCACATATAAGAGCAAATAGATGAAGGAATCATCTGGAAGCTTACGAAAATATACACAATGATCAAATTGACTTCTTGTGTATTCTTTCTCCATCATGAACTGATCAAATCTTTTATACCACTGTCTCGGGGATTGCTTCAACCCGTACAACGATTTGTTCAGCTTACAGGCCCAATTCTCTTTTCTAGCAACTTTGAAACCATCTGGCTGGGACATGTACATCTCCTCTTCAAGATCTCTATGTAAAAAAGCAGTTTTGACATCAAGTTGGGCGAGCTCGAGATCAAACTGTGCAACCAAAGCTAACAAGATACGAATAGACGTGTGCTTCACAACAGGTGAGAATACCTCATTGTAGTCTATTCCTTCCTTCTGAGTATAGCCTTTAGCTACCAATCTAGCTTTGAATCTGATGTAGTCTTTGCCTGGGATGCCTTCCTTTTTGGTGTAAACCCACTTACACCCAATTGCTTTCTTTCCCTTTGAAAGTTGCACCAACTCCCAAGTCTGGTTCTTGTGAAGTGACCCGATCTCTTCATCCATAGCCTTCTTCCAATTAACACTTTCTACATTCTGCACGGCTTCTTTGAAAGTGCAAGGAACATTGTCTTCAATGATTGGAAATGCATAGGCTACCATATCGGTCATCCAATCGGGTTGCTCAGTAACTCTTTTTCCTTTCCTGATTGCAATGGATTCTGACTGTTGTGGGGCCTCTGGATCTTCATTTTCATCTGAACTCTCTTCAGAGCTATCCACTGAGACTTTTTCAGGATGGTTGATTGGCTGACTAGTCTTTGCTGGAGTCTTAAACTCCACCTGCACTGACCTCTTCAATGCTTCCTCATTCTGTTGAGGATTTAGCTGCGTCAGCATTGTAGACTCATCAAAGGTAACATCTCTTCTGATGACAACTTTCTTTGATTAAGGGCACCAGAGTCTGTATCCCTTAACACCGTCATTAAAGCCCAAGAAAATGGCTTTCTTGGCTCTTGAATCCAACTTAGATTCTGTAACATGAAAATAAGCTGGACAACCGAAGATACGTAACTGATCATAATCAGTAGCTGGCACTCCTGACCATACCTCCATGGGAGTCTTGCCATCTAGTGCTGCAGTAAGCAGTAGGTAGTCTGTTGACAAGATAACGAGCATAGTTCAATGCCTCGCCCCAAAATGCCTTACTCAATCCTGAATGTGACAGCATACATCGGACTTTCTCCACCAAAGTGCGGTTCATGCATTCTACAACTCCATTTTACAGCAGTGTTCCAGGAACTGTGAAATGTCTCACTATCCCTGCATTCTGGCAAACCTCAAAAAAGGGATCTGATGTGTATTCCTTACCATTGTCAGATCTGAGCTTCTTGATCTTTCTGCCTGTCTGGGTCTCAATCATCTTCTTCCACATAAGAAAGATGTCTAAGACTTCATCTTTGTGCTTCATTGTGTAAATCCAAACTCTTCTTAAGAAATCATCAATGAACGACACAAAGTAGTGTTTACCTCCCAAAGAAGCATTTTTGGAAGAACCCTATACGTTGGTGTGAACGTAGTCTAGAATCCCTTTGGTACGATGAATAGCAGTACCAAACTTGATTCTTGTTTGCTTGCCCAGTACACAATGCTCGCAGAACTCAAGAAACCCTGTTTTGGCGCCTTTCAACAGACCTTGCTTTACCAACCCTTGTAAAGCCTTCTCATCGACATGCCCTAGGCGCATGTGCCAAAGTCTGGAAGTGTCTGATGCATCATCTTCTGAGCTGGTGGAGACAGCCACTCTCCTTGTGACTGTAGAGCCGTCTAGGAAATATAAATTTCCTTGTCGAGTACCCTTCATTGCAACAAATGCTCCTCGAACAACTTTGAGGACTCCACCTTCCATAGTTACTCTGTAACCTTTGGAGTCTAAAACTCCCACTGAGATGAGATTCTTTGTTAGATCTGGTACATACCGAACATCTTCAAGAATTATGATTGTTCCATCATGTATTTTCAGTCGAATTATTCCAATCCCCTTTGTCTGGCAAGCTTGGTCGTCGCCCATCAGCACAACTCCTCCTTCACCATTATCTCCATCTCGTGCAACGTTCACATTTTCTTCTTTCTTGTCTTTATTGGGACAATCTTTTGCCCAATGTCCCTTCTAGCGACAAGTAGCACACTTGTGTAGACGTCCCCGAACGTCCCGGGAAAGAATCCCGTTTTGTTTGTCTGTGGGTCTACTACAGTTCAGAACTCAAATTGTCACGGTTCTTAATCTGAACCAAAGAGTTCAAATCCGGCAAATCGTTTTGAGAAAACAGATTTTTGTAAAGAAGTGCCAAATATGGACTGCTTTGCTAGATACAGAGTCGCCACCTAAATATTTTTAATGGGGGAATTTAGGAAACCCTGACTCGATGCCAAAGGCCACGTGTCTGTCATCATCAAAATTGCCTCGGCTCAGGAACTTGGGTACGATTGGGGAAGGTCAGCTATGAGCACCCCCTCTCGCCTGATCCGAAGATCGGCCTCTACTAACCATGATATCTTGTTTTGAAAACACATGCGTTTTTATTCTGATTAATTAGCTAGAATTACTATGTGATGTGCATAGCAAACAAGTATAGACTAGATCGCCTAATTTGGAACAAAGTATTGCATATCTGCTTAAAGGAAATGGTTTGAAAGTTGCTACTCGCAAGTAGGCTAAAACACGGATTTCAACGAGTTGTTCCAACTCAAACAACCCAACCTTCACCCACAGGCATTTAGGCAGTTTATATCGCATAAGCATCTAGCCACATGGTAAGCATGCTGTCATGTTAACATTCACACTCATGCAAGATGCTAAAGCATAAAATACTTACAATATACTCCGAGCCAAAATAAAGAACATGTTAGCAATCATGTATGATCCAAGTCCATGTTTAAATGCCTAATGTAACGCATACAGAATGTCACTAGGATAGGCTCGGCTAACCTAAGAATGACATGTGAAAATGCGCAAGTAGCATGTATTTACGTTAGATTTGAAATACTTATGCAGTTAGCATGATGCGCCAAGCCCGGTGCATGCAATACTGATGAATGATGCACGCATGCATAGCATAAGGATGCTAAAGTAAACATGTCCTAATACTAACCAACAAGGCAGGTAAGTAAAAGGGAGAAAGAAGTGGGGGTTGGAAGACATGCACACACACATCCACACTTATTACAAATTTGCCCTCGCTTGAAGGGACTGAAAGAATAATACAATTTAACTAACCTACAAGCTAATTAAATATTACAGACCAATTAAATCAGCTAAGTAAATTAACTAATCTATTTAAGCAATAAATAGCATCCTCGGGAGGAGGGTCCAATGCATGCGCGCTTGGTTCCGCTCGGAAAGTCACTGCCATACACAAGATGCCTCTGCTTTGACTGTTCTGCTCCTCTGAAGACTTCACAAGTCCTAGGATTGCTTCTATGAATACTGTGGAACACCATCGGCTGAGGGGATTGGTCACCGGCCATGAAGAGTGGTCATCGGCCACAAATGAATCCATCGGCCACTTATAGATGGCCGGTCGGCACTAAAGATGGCCGGCCGGCCAAAGCTTCCTACAAAAACTGGTTTGACAGCAACAAAGGGCAAAAACAAAGCATGGCAATGCATTTCAAGCTATGTATGCACCAACCACACTCCTTATCATATATATGACTCAAAGGAGGATGGGCCTCGATTTTCGGACCACCAATCGCGCATTTTCATGCATGATGGCCCAAAGAATCAAGTATGCATTTCGATTTCAAATGAAATGCAATGCACATAAACAAACCAAGGGGCTTTCAACCTCTATCATGGCTCGATCAAGAGGTGAAGCATGCATGCTAATGCAATGCAATCCTAAGCATGTGAACTAATATGCAACATGGCAATGCAATGTGTACATGCAAGTATGCAAGCGAACATACAAGGTGGGCATGCAAACAAGCAAAGGGGATAGACTTAAACTAATTTAAGCAGCCCTCAAACGAGCCTAAAATAGTGGCCAATGCTATGGAAATGAGGGCCAACACACACACACACACGTACATGTTGATGGGCCAACATTTAAGCATAAAGGAACAACTGCTAAGCACACTTAAAAGGAGGCAAATATGGACAATTAGCATGCAATGTAAGCTTTGAAAATCATGTAGGAAATGATGCCAAATCAACCTACTAATGCAAGCTAAGCATGCAACCAAGCCCAAGGACCTAAAGCATGATCATATGACACATGAAGCAAATGACCAAAATGGATCAAAACAGTCCTAAATCATGTTAAGGCAGGCCCCAAAAACCACTTAGATGGCATCTAAATGATCTACACATGGAGGCATGCACAAATGCTTAAACATGGAGCATACAACACAACCTCTTAAAGCATCAAAGGAGCATTAAATGCAAGCATATTATAAGGACTGAAATAACATGGTAAGTGGTTCCAAACCACTGAAACACTGCAGGTAATGCATGCTACACACTCACACACCCAAGGCTAACAAGCCAAAATGCAAGGTGGCTATACTAAGCATGTGATGGTCGACCAAAACAACAAAAAATAAAGCTTAAGCATGCTAAAACAAACACAAAAGCTTCACAAAGCTTGGCCAAAATCATGCTAGAACAAGGATCAAAACCTAAAGCATATTGAGACCTAAACATGGCATTACAAGGCATGTATGCTAAGCAAGCATGGTGTACCAAAATCAACTCAAAATAGTGCTAAATCATGACATAATAAGCACAAAAAACCGCTAAGGCATGGTCAACATACACTTATATTAGATGCTCCCTCAAGAGGCAAAAATGGTCCTTTTCAAGGACAACAAGGAGAGGGTGTGGCCCTCTCCTTCTTAGGACCTCAAGGCACCATCCTCACTACTGAAATCCCTCAAGATTTCAGTGGTGAGGAGGCCCAAACACAATGGTCCCGGAGCTCACCAAAATGGCGCAAAATGAAGGCCAAACAAGCCTTAAGAGGGGTCAAACAACCCCAAAGCTTAGAACACTCTTGAACAACTATTTAGAGGGCTCAAAAAAAGAACTTTTATGTGTTATATGCTAAGCTCAAAAATAGATGCAAGATAGTCAAAAAATCCTTGCAAAAATGGGGTATTTAAAGGAGTAAGTGCTCACCCTTGTAGACCCTCTTCAAGAATGGACGACCAGCAGCTTCTTTGGCTCAAACCAGCTCCAAAACTTCAAAAATAACCCTCAAGGGCCTCAGCTCCAAGAGGATAGTGTAATAGTGGGTGTTTGTGTGCAATCCTAAGGCTAAACACACACACTAAGCTAAAGAGAGAGAGAGAGAGATATATAGAGATAGGATAGATACACAAACCAAACCCTAAAACCAGAGCTCCCTAAGAAATGTTGTCTTCTTTTTTTTTGTAACCCTAATGGAGGAAGAAGAGGCTCCCTCTTATAGAGCTCAATCTTGTAAGCTTACAAGACAAGCTAGCTAAGAGGAAAATCCCTCCATACACGTGTATGGAGGAGAGCCAAGTGCATGCCAGCTGTATGAAAATATCTGCAAAAGCAGATACACAGTAGTCGGCCGGCCAAAAATCCAATTGACCAAAAAAAAGATAGCCGGCCGGCCATCTATAGTGCTGGCCGGCCAAACATTTAGCCGGTGGCAACAAAACATAGCCGGTGGCCTCAAGCCATGGCCGGTGAAGTGTGGGGATGGCCCATAAGCCATTCCCTGCCCCTCCAAGGCAAAACACAAGTGTTTGGTGCAAAACCAAACACAAAACAGTCGAGTCGAGAGATCCTGAGGCAAGGCACGTAGCCAAGACCTCTAGGAACTCAAGACAAACACAAACATAGATGATCACCGAGTGTTCAAGTGGTGACGTCCAAGTCTTGAGGACGGTAAAAAATGGAGTGTCTACAACTTGTCTTTTGCAAGACATCTTCTATCTGATGATTTCCCTCTGGATTTTGAGCGAAACTTTCCTCGCCCTGTATATCTCCTGTTATTTGTTCTATCTCTGACTGTCAATGCCTCGGATGCTGAGTCCCTGTTTGCAGACTTATCTTTCCTTCTGAACTCATTGTTTACCAAGGCATTTGCAACATCAACATACTTGATCTTTTCTTTACCGTACAGTAAAGTGGTAGGGAGATGATCATATGAGTTAGGCAAGGAATTCAACAATAACAGTGCTTTATCTTCATCACCAATATGATCATCCAAAATTTTCAAATCCGTAAGAATTTTGTTGAAGTTGTTTAGGTGTTTGTTCATCGAAATACCTTTCTTGTAGTCGAAACGAAACAACCTCTTCTTCAAGTAGAGCCGGTTCTCAATGCTCTTTGTCATGAACTTATCTTCCAGCGCCTTCCAAAGGTCCTTTGCAATATCATATTCTGTGAAGGCGTACTTCTCCTCTTTTGCAAGGCAAAGTCGGATGGAACTGTAGGCCAGGAGATTTACTTTCTCCCATTCTATCCCGTCAAGGTCATTTGGTTTGTTTCCCAAAGTGAAGTGCAGGTTCATCTGGACAAGCATATCTTTAACTTCGCATCTCCACATGCCGAAGTTGCTGCTTCTATCAAACTTTTCTACCTCGAACTTAGTATGGGACACCGGGGTCCAATGCCTAGAGTTGCTTGTGCTCGCTGGATTACTTACGGACTCGGTTGATTTGGTCTCTGTAGATTCTGCCATTAAACTATTTTTTTTTAGAAACTTCGATTCAAAAAACTGACCATACGGATGTGTCTGAAATACTCAAAATAGTTGGAAAGCACTATTGAATCGTCAAAAATGGACTCCGAATGACTTTGATCGAGCCAAAATAGTGTGGACGGTTCAGATCTGCAGAATCTGGTGCGTTTGAGATGCACCGGATAATTACTCTGGAACGGCGCTGTAAACGGCGCGGGCGGCGCGGTCAACGCCTCTTCGATGACGTGGCAGGACACGTATCAGATGATGCGGCACTCCTGCTGGCGTGTCGATGACGTGGCGAACACGTGGCTGGCGCGTGGCTACGCGTGGAGTACACGCGCTTCCCCCTCAGTCGCCTTCTTCCTTTTGCGGTGCATGTGCCGCGTGGGAGTGACTGGGATGACGCGCTTCTTTGTCAACGGCGCGTGGAAGCGCGTGTGGAGAGTGGGATTTACTCTCCTTCTTCAAAGGACGCGTGAGAGCGCATGAAAGGCTTTCTGGGGCTGGTTTTTGTTTTTCTAGACTCGTCTCTTCGAGATCTTGCTCCTGATGTGCTTAAAGTTGATTTCGAGTACTTCGAAATCTTGGCACTTTCGAAAAAATTCGATTTTTCACAACCCGAGCTCTGATACCAATTGTTGTGGATCGGGGGCACACTGGGAAACACACACAAGTAATAACACAAGAGATTTAACGTGGTTCGGCAAGTCGCCTACGTCCACGGGCAGCGGATTCACTATATGGAGAAATGGAATTACAATTCACTCTCTGTATTCTCTCTTCCTCACAACTCACTCTTAAGCTCACCACACTGTAATCTCTCTGCTCTCTCTACCTCTATTTATACATGAGAAGGGAGGGAGCTGGCTGGCCTTGCACATGGCCAGCTGTTGTTCAACGATGGTGGATCAACAACTTCGGCGGCTTGTCGGTTGGCAGCTACAATCAAGGAATGTTGCAGCCGACTTCACATTGGCGAGACTCACCCCCTTCACATGGGGTGATATCAACAATTCTTACAATTTATTTCATCAAATTTTTTATTTTCTTCTTCTGTTCATCTTCCTATGCTCCTACATCTGTCTACTATTTAGTTTCTAAGAAAAATACAGAGAGAGTTACAACATTGTTTGGTTCGTCAGACTTGATTTTGTACTGCAACAAATCAAGCAATAGTTGTTGTATCCTGAGAAGTAAATGTCGTTAAATCTCGAAGTATCGGAGTGAAGGAAAAATCTACTTTAAGGAGATTGTGTTCAACACAAGCTCCAACTTATAATTTCTGTAAGCTATTAATCCGGAATTTAATTCATTTAATTATTCTCTGGATTATTTAATTTTATTTTGTTGTTTATTTTATTTACACACTTAATTTACACATACACACAACCACTAGGCTATAACACTTAGTTGTGCTACATTTTATGTCATACTCAAGCTTTGATTTGCTCCAACAATTAACACCTAGGTGCCATGGCTTCAACACCTAATTCACAAATCATCCTAGACTTGTTCTATGTTACTCGTGTGAGGAGGATCCAAAATGCCCTTCTCCTCGTAAGAAGGATTAATAACTCACAAAGGAAGTAAAAGGCATGAGCCATCCACATGCAAAATGACGGATTATTATGCTGATTAGGCAAGTTATCCCTCACTTACCATGAAATCAATCACCCTGGGTGTCTAAAAAAGTTAACAATCATTATGACAGGGTTGAAGCAACTAACATAACCAGGCCTCATTTGGAGAGTAACTATTTTAGCAAAAAAGCCAAAAGTCACTATAACTTATCACATCACTCTCTCTATTTTTCTGTACATCTTTTTGTAAAAAGTCAAAAAGTTACTAAAATAACATGTTCCCAAAAGAGGCCTAAAACTATTAAAACATGAATTCAAAGAAGAATGGACTCCAAAAGGATCAAATGAATGGTTCATCCACATAATCTTCCAGTGCAATGTACTCCTCAAATCTATGTCAGAATATGAAATTGTATATGATATTATGTTAGGAACATGCAAGTAGGAGCAACAAAATTAGCCAATTGCTCTGCTACCTTTCATAAGAGATATATATCAAACTTTCCGGTACCAAAAAAGAATTCGAGTGGTCCGTCGGAGAGAGACATTAAATATGGAAGGAACTAGAGAACTAATTGGCACCAATGAACACCTTTGTTCCTTTATGATTGCCAAGCAATCAGTTTAATTTCATATCCTGTTCGACTTGAGGAAAAAGAAAAAGCAACATGAGACCTACATTCCACTTCAAAAGAAAATCTGTCTTGTGAGGTCACCGCAAACATGCTGTCATAAAGGCAATGAGATCCCTGCAACATGGAGAGGAATTATTAGAAAGACAATTGTGGTCACACGTAACATAATGCAACGAATGTTGTAAGAATATATGACAATTAATTTTCCAAATTATTACCATCTCTTGGTAACAATTTTCCATGTTGAGTAAAGAAAACTGTTCAAGCAAGAATATATGACAATTAATTCTCACATTACTAAATGACAGTGTCCACCACGTTAAATTAAAATTACATGATCAGATTTCTGAACCGAATACAAGCCTACCCTCCTTGAAGCTAATAATAAGAAAAATCACTTAGTAAGAGGAAGGGGGTTAAGGAAATGAACAAAGTAAAATTCTGATGCAACTTCAAGTGCTCATTTTGAGGATGAAGAAGAGTCACTGTGTTCTCCAAGGTTGAGTTACCTGTGACAAATCCAAAATTGAAAATGGACTGAACTAGTCCACAATAACCCAATCTCAAATTTTGAAGCCATGAGATATAAGATGTTAAAGGAACTAAGAATATAGGGAATTAAGAAACATGTTTATAGAATGAGCATATGCATGATGAGGCTGTTGTTAAGGATTTGTAGTACGACACAAATTGATAAAAGTTGATAATGAATACATTAACAAGACGGAAGAAGTGGGTATCAAGTGGAGATAAAATGAGAAAAAAACAAACTAAGAAGGTTTCCATCATGCAATGAAGATACATAAGTACACCTTTAAAGAAAGTGACCCTATACACATTGGTTGAGATGGTTAGGAAGGCAGTAATATCATGTCACTTCACTGAGATTGTGGCCCCTGAGACCTTTAATAGGACAAAATGGTGAAACAAAATTCATGTATCCGACCCTAAAGGGTTGGAAAATGGCTTTGTTAAAAGCAGCTGACTTGCTTGAAGAAGCTATAATAACAAGATTGTGTTTGGCAAATGATTGAAATAGAAATAGGGATTGGAGAAACTTCAGGATGGTAAAGAAAATTGAGGCCAATGACGAGATCGAGTCATATCAATATGCAACAATTTTATGAGTATTCAAAACAAGAACCGAATATAAATAATTTTATGAGTATTCAAGTATATGTCAAGATATAAATAATTAAGCTATGCCTCACTCCACATGCTAACTACTTGAGGTTTTAGAGCAGGTAAGATCATGTGTTCAAAAACTTTAAGCTTAAGCTTTTAGATGAGGTCGTGGTTAATAATTAAAATATTATAGACAAATTAATCACTATTCCCTAATTTTGATTCATCTCAAACCGGACTAGGAAAAGGATTTTAAGGAAATCAACACTCAAGAGCAATGCATCCATAATGGTCCAGTTTCATATGAGTTCCCAACACTCTTTCATTATTATTCTAAGTTGCCTCTATTATCTTAAGTCTATGTCTTGATTCCACCTCCCATGTCATCTCATGCAGAACTTTTGAATTTCAATAACATTCATTCTTAGCTCTATCAGGTGCACAAGAGCCTTAGGATGATGTGGCAACACCATTCAATAAAGTCGGCAAATTTCATTTTACCTGTCATGTGGTATAGGCCATGTGGACATAGCTATCTGTCATTTAAATATGACCACTTAATGATTTGTGAATTAAAGTGTACCGTCACATTTTTCATCTTAATTAACTGAAAGTGCATTACACGTGCCTATATTTTTCAATGACAGAGGGGCAGGCATATGCACATAGCCTACACTACACTATTTAAGTGAAAGGTTAAGAGAAAGACAGATGAGGGTAGTTAGGTAAATTTGTAAGTGTCGTTAATGGAAATTAATTGTACATTTTATTATTTGGTGATTCTTTTTCTTCTTATTTCCGTCTATAGTCAACCTCTTTTAAAAAAAATTCAAAAAATTTTATGCTTCTAGATTCAACTCGACGAGATGAACTAAAAAAATTTTAATCCAAAAAAAGTCCGGAAAAGACCCAAAAAGAAAAAACTGCAAAAAATAGTAGACATCTCTGGCTTATTTTGGCTTTTTCAATCTTTTTGGAATTTTTTAATTTTGTTTTACGTTCTAGATTCGTCTACATGAAAAAGTAAAAATTTTAACATAATTTTGAAAAAAAAAAGTCACTTGGACAAAAAAGAAAAAAGAAAAAATAGGCGACTTAATAAGCTAACATCCCAAAGCTATTATTTTCAAATGACACAGATTATATACACATGGCTCTATATACATATATATAGGGTAAAGTGAAATTTGCCCGCAAATTTAAGGATCGCACACCCTCATTAAAATTTTAACCAAAAGATTGACGCTTAAGTTACCGAATCCAACAACATTTTAAATATATATCAAATGAATAATACGTAGATGTACCAATTAATATACTAACTAGTACACTAACATACTAACAGATGATATAATATAATTTTAAGAGTTTTAGGTATTTATAATTTGTATAATAAGTGAAATCAGTAGTAACAATGACATAATATTAATTAGTACATTAATTAATTGGCACATGTAACACGACCAACTCTAGTGGTAACCCAACTCCACCAAACACACATACTTGAATGTGGAGAGAGAGTTGAATCAAAAAAGAATATGTAGAGAGAGAGAGATTTGAAGTAAGAGTTTTGGGAAACAAAACAGAGATGTAACCTAGAGGTGCGAGAAATGCGTGGACAGCTAGAAGAGAGTGAAGACTTGTTGAGATTGAGAGGTACAGATCGTAGGCGAGAAGATAACCTAGACACCACTGTCGAAGACGCCATTGATAAGTCTTCACTTCACTCGCCTTATAGAATCATACCAGTGTTCAAATGACTCGTTCCTTTCCATTCATGAAACGTTCGTTATATTTGCCAAAGCGGCGTCGTCTTTTTCAAACGTCACCTCACTTGCTTGTAATAAGGGTAAATTACCCTGACACTTCATGAAATTTATGTTTATTATAGTTCTTCTCTTTACTTTTTAAAAATTATATCTCTCCTCTCAATAATTTAATTTTTTTAAATACCAATTTTACCTTTATTGGGCAAATTACATTGATACTCTCATATTTTAGAAATTACAATTCCCTCTCTAAGGTTTAAAGTAACATTACCAATTGTCTCCTCTGTCAGTATTAGTTGAAAAAAAAATTTATCGGAAAAAAAATTATTTGAAAAAAAAAATTTATTTGGAAAAAAAAAATTGAAAAAAAATTTTGTTAGCAAAATTTTTAAATTTCTGTTTAAAAACTAACTTAAACTCATTTTTTAAATTTACGTTTTTTTTCTCAAATTTACAAACTGAGACAACCATTTATAAACTAAAAAATTATCAAACAAGTTTCTATGACAAATTTTTAAATTTTTGTAAATATAAATTGAAAACTGAAAACGAAATGGTTACCAAACAGGCTTCAGATGGTAAACATGTCATAAAATTAAAAAATAATTAAATAAGTTACCAACGTAAGAAATGACTTATTAAAAGATTCTTAGGCTATGTATGGTTTGATTTTTAGATTTTTTTTTAAATTAAAAATTAATCTGGTTAAGAAATAAAAAATAATTATCATTTTTATATAATTTTTATCTTTCGAATGGTTAGAAATAATTTTTTACAAATTAAATTGAAACAGTCATACCTATTGTAGCGCCCTCAAAATAATGCATAAAATCCAATCACATATGACATCCATAGATATACGAGAATGAGATATTTCTTCATTTATCAGAGTATTCATTTCAAAAAGTATTATATGTTGACAATAAAAGTAAATGTCCTATGGGCTTACAACTTTCCAAGCCAACACTTAGTTAAAACAAAAGAGAGTTCTAACTCTTAACATATTAAGCCCTAGGCTTGAATTACATGTAATACAAAATAATGACAACAACAAAAAGATCTTTTAGCTTCTAAGCCTCCCAAGTTATGTCCTTGGAGGTGGCATATCACCTGTACCTGAAAATGATGTCCCATATAGGGTGAGCCAAAGCCCAGTAGAGATATGCTAAACCAAATATAAGCAATAACTAAACCATTAGCATTTGACAAATGGTTAACACTTGTAAACCAACTCACAACATTTCCCAGTTCAACGACAAATACATTCGTGTTTCATTTCATTTCCCTTTACTTATCCAATTTAATTCATAGACATGACTCATTACTTAGCCAAACAATTTAAATGAGACTACAACTCATTTTAAACCATTTCCAATATCCGTAATTCAAATGAGACTACAACTCATATTAAAAACACTTCTAATATCAACATCATTCAGATGCATATGAGGTTTCGGGACTTTCACTCTGGACACTCCGACCAACTTAATTATCAATGGAGTTCATCCCATATCTCTTCCCAAACAATGGAGTATATCCCCTATCTCCTCCCACACATTGGAGTACATCTCCTATCTCCTCCCACACAAATATACATATGCAATGTATTTAAACACTTCATCATATACAATAATCAATCAATACACATATTCAATGTGTTGTTCCAACCGTCATATTCAATGACATATTCCAATTGATTAGTTTCAATTTTCCCTAATCAACATGCAGTGTCTACAACAATCAAGACTATCCTCCACCGATAGCCTAAAACAGTTATTTCTAAATAGATAATAAATTTATCAAACAGATAAATAATCAACAATTTCCTAGGTGGGTGATGAATTAATCCAACCACGTCACTCTACCAAAATCCCATCCGATTTTATGATTCTTAACTCAATTTCGTATTTCCATATATCCCAAACTAATTATACAGATTAATTAATTAATTTCAATTAGGGCTTTAATTCCCCTATTCACAAATGTTGCCCCCAAGGAGAAATTTCACTCATATTTCATAAACAACCCCAATTTCAAGTCTCATATACATATTAGACTCCAACATAGAAAACCCCTCTTTTATAATTTCAATTTCAAAACCCCAACTTTCCAAAATTAGCAAAATTAGCAAAACTTCACCATTTATACAAAATGACTAAAATTTAGGTCAAAACTCATAGTAAGGAGTAGATTATCCCTACCTCAAAAGAAGAGACTCAAAGGAGATGAAAGTGAAAACCCAAGATGCTCCAAACACCAATTTTTTGGATCAAAATGTAGCTCACACCAAGCTCTATCTTTCTTACAAAGGGACTAGGGTAGAAGACCACTAGAACTAAATGTATTTGTAGAGAGAAAATGAATGTAGAGAGAGAAGGTGTCGGATCTAGGGTTTGGAGGAAGAAGAGAGTGAAAAATCTGTGTAAGAACCCGCTGCTGCGAACTGATATACTCGAGGCTCACTCGAGTGAAAGAGTGGTCGCTCGAGCGACCAGACACAGACAAACCTCGCTCGAGCGAACAACACGAAGTTTTAGGTCTGCAACCCAGAAGCACGCTCGAGCACAAGAATGCTCACTCGAGCGAAGAAACTCAAAACATAGTCCTCGCTCGTTCGAGCCAAGGAAATCTCGCTCGAGCCAAGAAACACAACCTTCAGGTCAAAAAGAGATACAGATGCACGCTCGAGCACAAGAGTGCTCGCTCGAACACAAAGAGCGAAGGAACCCTAGCTCAAGCGAAGACACCAAAACCCAAATCTCACTCGAGTGACAAAAGCCTCGCTCGAGCGAAGACACCAAAATCTGGGGAGCAACAATCTATTTCAAAACACACCCAACCTGTTACAAACATGCCCAACACATCCCAAAACTCAAATACAAAGAATTAAAGGACGGAAATGCAATATATACAACAACATACATCCACGGAACTGAATCCGGATTACAATAACCAGTGGAGGGAAAACCGGGATCGTTATACTTATGTATATAACTTGCCCAAAAGTTAAAATGATAATTATTTTTTACCCTTAAATGATAATTATTTTTTATTTTTTATTTTTTATTTCTTAACCAAATTAATTTTTAATTTTTAAAAAAAATTTCTAAAAATCAAACCATACGTAGCCTAAGAATCTTTTGATAAGTCATTTCTTACGTTGGTAACTTATTTAATTATTTGTTAATTTTATGACATTTTTACTATCTGAGGCCTATTTGGTAACCATTTCGTTTTCAATTTTCAATTTATATTTACAAAAATTTTAAAAACTGCCATAAAAACTTATTTGATAATTTTTTTGGTTTATAAATGGTTGTCTCAGTTTGTAAATTTGAGTAAAAAACATAAATTCAAAAAATGAGTTTACGTTGATTTTTAAACAAAAATTTAAAAATTTTACTAACAAAAATTTTTTTTAATAATTTTTTTCAAACTAATACTAACCGAGGGGGCAATTGGTAATGTTACTTTAAACCTTAGGGAGGGGATTGTAATTTCTAAAATGTGAGGGGTGTCAATGTAATTTACTCAATGAGGGAAAAATTGGTATTTAAAAAAATTAAATTGCTAAAGGAGAGAATCTGTAATGAAACTTTAAATCTCAAGGGGGAGATGTAATTTCCAAACTGTGAGGGGGGAACTGTAATAAATATAAACCTCAGGGGGTGTCAGTGTAATTTACCCTAATTATTTTCATTTGGAGAAGAAAAATGATGAGGAACTTCCTAGGGTTTTTTCCAAACTAAGTCCCTACATTAATTTATTTTCTAAATTAAGCTTAATTTGGTCGAATTTTTTAAATTAAGCTAAAACGTATTTATTAAACACGTTTTCAATATTTTTGTGGTCCAAACAAACAAAATAAACAAAATTATAAAAGCGTGTTTAGAAAACGCGCTTTTAATTAACGTCGCATGGTTACAAATCGCGCGTTTACTAATTATCACGTCAATTAATAAAACGCAATTGAAAAATGCGCAACATGGAAACGTGTTTTGAAAACACGCTTTCAATAAAAATAAAAAAAACAATTAATTTTACACTCACATCACACACATTCACACTCACACTCACACCCTTCTCTCTCTCACACACATACACACACACACGCACACCTACATCACTCACACTCACAGCACTCTACTCTCTCTCTCTTTCACACACATCTACACACACTTATAATAAATAAATATAAATAAAAATAATTAATTTTATTCATTATATTTATTTTAATAAAACATATATAATTTTTAATATATATAAATTTTATTTTTATAAAATTAATACCAATAAAAAGATATAAATCATATTTTTAAAATGAGACCAATATTATATATATATATATATAATAATAATAATTTATAATAACAAATAATAATCACTCTGTTTGATTTGATTATTATGTATTATTACAAATTATTATTACATATATTTTATATTCGTCTAGAAAAAATAACAATCGCTCTATTTGGTTTGATTATCTTTAAAATGAGACTAATAATTTAAAATATATATATATTTAAAAAATATAACCAAACCAAACATATAAGTGTGTGTGGATATGTGTGAAAGAGGGAGAGTGGAGTGATGTGGGTGTAAGTGTGTCAGAGAGAGAGAGAGAGAGAGAGAGAGAGAGAAAAGAGTGTAAGTGTGTGATGTCTGATGCTAAGCTTTATCTTTCTTTTTGGCCACAGGGTCATTGCTGTGATCCCTTATTGTGTTTTTTATTGTACTTAAAACGATACAGTTTTATCTTCTTTTTTTATGTTCTTACTATTTTTTTTTTGGCATCATAAATTACACTTTGCCCTAAACCTTAAATTCTAAACCCTAAAATAAAAATAAATAAATTTTAAGAATTAAACCCTAAACTCTATAAATAAAAAAAAAATTAAGAATTGAACTATAAATTCTAAACCCTAAATCCTAAACGCTAAAATAAAAATAAATAAATTTTAAGAATTAAACCCTAAACCCTAAAATAAAAAAAAATAAAAAAAAATTTTATCCCCAAACCCTAAAATAAATAAAAAAAATTAAGAATTAAACCCTAAATCCTAAACCTTAAAATAAAAAAAATTAAGAATTAATTAAAAAAGTGATCATTTTATATGGTTGATTATTATTTGTTATTATAAATTATTTTATATATATATATATAATATTGGTCTCAATTTTATAAAATAAAATTTATATATATTAAAAATTATATATGTTTTATTAAAATAAATATAATGAATAAAATTAATTATTTTTATTTTTATTTATTTATTATAAATGTGTGTGGATGTGTGTGAAAGAGAGAGAGAGTGGAGTGATGTGAGTGGGCTAATTTCACTGATTATGCCATTTTCAAAACTTTAGTCCTACTCTAAGGTGTCTTTTTTTCTTTATTCCCATTATAGGGTAAAACGGCTTTAGCAAAGCCGTTTTCCAAAACATGGCTTTACCAATGCCGTTTTCAGTGAATAAAAAAGTTAAAAAAAGAGCTTAATGAAAAGCCGTTTTTACTTAAAGTATAACTAAATTTGAGTTAATTAAAAACGGTTTTACTAAAAACATTTTTAGTAAATTTTTTTTTTGCCATTTATATTTTCATATTGGTTGCCATATTAATTTTAAAAAATAAAACGGTGTTTGGAAAACCATTTTATAAAATGTTTTTATAAAAGCCGTTTTATAATACGGTTTTTCTAAAACCGTTTTCATTTAAATTTTTTTTTTCTTTTTTTTTTTCGTTTTGTTTTGGCTTAAAACTCAACTGGTCCAACAACAGTCCGAAACACACACACACACTCCGCATTCAAAATTGTCGAATAGCACCATGAAGGAGGCCAAGAAGAGAGACACGCGAAGAGCACCGCTGAGGAGGCGAAGAAGACCAAGGCCACTGCGAGAGCTGTACGAAGAACGAAGAACGGGCAACGTGACACCACCGCCAAAAGGAGGAAGACCTTCAGCAAACAGTGACATTAAGGTTTGTATTGCATAAATGATAGTTTTCATTTCAGATTTCGGAGTTTCAATTTATAAATTAGGGATTGCTAAAACTAGGGTTTCGAAAAGGTACAAATGTTGTAATTTATAAATTACGGATTGCTACATCTAGGTTGTTCAATGTAGAACAAAATGTTCTGGCCACAAAATTTGACAAATTATTTGGTCATCTGTTGTATTTTATTTTAAATGGTTATAATTATCTTATTGTATGTCGAAATGAAATTTTTTCCATTTTGATTATATAAACTTTTGTCAAAGATGTTCAGGTTTTTTGTTTGCAAATAATTTTACAATATTTTTTTATTTCAAATGTGGCCATTATTTAAAATGTACAGGTTATGTATTTTAAATGTACAGGTTTTATATTTGGAAATATTTTGTATTTTATTTGAAAAGTGGGTAGTATTTGGTTTTATTTGCAAATGATTTTATTTCCATTTTCATTAAGAGTAGTAGTCCGAAAATAGATGTGTTCATCTTGTATGTTTGATCTATAAATTGATTCATCTGACCAATATGTTCTGTTTTCTTTGATGTGGCACATATTTTTTCATTTTTAGAAGGGAATTGTAAAACGAATTTGTGAGCATTTATGAGTTTGCATAAGTATAGGTTTGAATATATAGAGTCTGTATAGTGTCAAAAACCTATCATGTGTATGTATAGGGTTCAATATGTATGTTGACGATTATATAGACTTTTATAATTTCGGCTTTCTATCAAGCATTATAATCAAACGTCATGTAGTAACAGTTCAACCATGAAAATCAGATTCCCAAATGTGCTTATGTTATTCTTTTGAAAAAATTGTCAATGTTTATATGCACAGTTTACGTATGGAAGTTGTTAGCATTATGTTCTATTGGGGGAGGAAAGATTTTGCGAAATCGTGAGGAAGGTGTGTCGCATGACACTGAAGTGCAAGGGTTGTACAATGTACATAAGGGGATAACATTGGCTGAGTTGAAGGCTATGATGGTGCGCAAGGTCGGTACGTACGGGGAAATAACGCGAGTAAAGTTTAAATGTAAACTCCTATGTCGGGGGAAGCATAAGTTGTGGCCAATCAACGATAATGAGACATTAACTAATGTCTTAGATCTCCCACAAAAATATGGTCTTGAATTTTATTTGGAAATCTATGTGGAGAATGAGAGCAATGTTGGTGGCACACACATGGCAATTTGGATGGGAGTGACATTCACTCAAATGTTGACACAATTGCAATCCCCTGACAATACACTTATACAGTCTGCACACATGTACCCTCAAGATTACCCTTCGTTCAATTATTCTCAGAGTTACATTCAGTTCAATGCATTAGAGCATGTTCATGGTTGTTACAGTGCCGGAGCAGGTTGTAGACGCGCCCCGAGGGCCTTATGCTACAGTTCGGACTCAAATGTCACGGTTCTTAATCTGATCCCACAATGTGCGATGTGAGATTGATAAATCACCAAAGAGTCCAAATCCAGCAAATCGTTTTGGAAAACTGATTTTTGTAAAGAAGTGCCAAACATGGACTGCTTTGCCAGATACAGAGTCGCCACCTAAATATTTATTTTGGGGGAATTTAAAAAACCTTGACTCGTTGCCTAAGGCCACGTGTCCGTCATCACCAAAGTTGCCTCGGCTCAGGAACTTGGGTACAATTGGGGAAGGTCATCTATGAGCACCCCCGCTCGCTTGATTCGAAGATCGGCCTGTACTAAGCATGATATCGAGTTTTTGAAAACACATGTGTTCTTATTCCGGTTTTTAGCTAGAATTACTATGTGATGCGCACAACACACAAGTATAGACTAGATCGCGTAACTTGGAACAAAGCATCGCATATCCATTTGTTTGGAAATGGTTTTGAATTTTGCTACTCGCAAGTAGGCTAAAACATGGATTTCGACGAATTATTCCAATTCAAGCAATCCAACCTTCACCCACAGGCATTCAGGTAGTTATATCACATAAGCAATTAGCCTCATGGTAAGCATGCTGTCATGTCAACACTTACACTTATTGCAAGATGCTAAAGCATAAACACTCACAGTGTACTCCGAGCCAAAACAAAGAACATGTTAGTAATCAAATGTATGATCCAAGTCCATGTTAAAAAAGCTAATGCATCGCAAGAAAAATGCAACTAGAATAGGCTCGGCTAATCTAAGAATGGCATGTGAAATGTGACAACTCGATACACGTATTCAAGTTGGAATTGAAGTACTATGCAATTAGTATGATGCGTAGCCCAAGACATGCAATGAGATGAATGATGCAAACATGCATAGCATAAGGATGCTAATTGAAACGTGCCCTAGAACTAACCATCATAAGTGGGTAAGTAAAAGGGAGAAAGACGTGGGGTTGGAAGACATGCATCGCACACATGCACGCTTATTACACAATTGCGCCCTCTCGAGGGAGGGACCGAAAGAATAATACAAATTAATTAACTAACAAGCTAATTAAATATTACACAATACTTAATTAATTAAATGAATTATTTAGGCTAAGAAAGCAATAAAGAGGCCTTGGGAAGAGGGATGAATGCATGCACGCTCGACTCTGCTCGGAAATCCATCACCATGCTCATGCTGCCTCTGTTTACACTGTTTTGCTCCTCTGAAAGCTGCAAAAGTCTCAAAATTGCTTCTGAACTAGTCCCTGAGGGTTGTGGGAGATCACTGACCAAGAGGTGTGGCCACCAGCCATGAGGAACTGGTAATCGACCATTTGTGGCAATATCGGCCAACAATTCATGGCCGGTCGGCATTGAAGATAGCTGGCCGACCACATCTTCCTACAGAATCCTATTTTGTTGCAGCAGAGGACAGACAAAGCATGGCAATGCATTTTCAAGGAAATGTTTGCACCACCACCCTCCTTATCATGTCTAAGACTCAAAAGAGCATGGTTCTCGACTCTTGGGCCACCAATCACGCATTTCGATGCATGATGGCCAAAGAGGCCAAGTGTGCAACTTCAATATTAAATAAAATGCATATAAACACATATGGGGCCCCAAGCCTCTACCATGATTGATCAAGAGGCAAGGGATGCATGTTCAATGCTATGCAACCTAAACATGCAAGCACACTAGTGCAATACAAGCATGCAAGCAACAATGCTATGCAAGGCAACTAGCATATGACAATATGCGAAGATAAGCATGCGAACAAGCATATGGCTTAACAAGCATGCAAACATGCAAGGCATTTGATAACATTCGCTCATGTAACAACATGTGAGGCAAACATGTAACAACATATTAAGCAACCTAAAACCAAAAGAATGCATGCCAAATGCACTACCACTTAAGCATGCAACAACTTGTTATGGGCCGAGTATACAACAAGGCATAATCGAACTAGCATGCTACAACATGCAATTTTCCAAATATGCAACAAGCATGTGACAACATACAAGGCAAGCATGCAACAACATGCGGAGATGGACTTAAACCAAAATGGACAACTCTCGAATAGGTCCAAATCAGTGGCCAAAATGCTAAGGGGTAGAGGACAAAATCACATACAAACATGCACGGTATGCCTAAGGCTTAAAGCTTAAGACTAATCAAGGGACTTGAACCAAAGCTACACAAAACAAACAGCATATGGCAAGCATAACCCAAAACAGTCCTGAATCATGGCAAAGTAAGCCTAAAACATGCAATGACCAAAGCCAAAACAAGCTAAAACAAAAGGGCAAGGCATGAGGCATACAAGGCCACAAAAGAGGCATTACACTATACATAATACAACCAAACATGGCATGATTTAGGCAACCAAAATCAGAGGTATGACATGTCAAAATAAGCCCAAAAACCCCTTTAGATGTCATCCCAAATACCCAAGCATGTTGGCATACGCGATGTCACATTCATAAGGCATAAAACACAAACCCTTTAAAGCATCAAAGGAGCAATAAATGCAAGTATTCAGGCATACTATATGGACTGAAATAAAATTATAAGTGATGCCAAACCACTAAAATGATCCAAATAGAGCATGCTAATAACTTAAGCACCCGAAGCTAACAAGCTAGATTACATGGTAGCTATACAAAACAATGCAAGCATGACCAAAAAGACCAAAATCAGAGCTTAAACATGTCACAACATGCTTAAAAGCCTCATGGAGTTAGGCCAAAACATGCAAGCATAGTAGTCTAAATGCTAGGCACATGTTAAGGCAAATTGTGGGATTACAAGACAAGTATACAAAGCATGCACGGTATGTCTAAACCAAGTCAAAATAATGCTATATCATGGCAAAACAAAGCCTAATATATACTGAAATAGAGCTAAAACAAGCTAGGCATACATGCTACAAACATAAGCCATTTATGTGAGCATTCAAGACAACAAGGAGAGGGGATGACCCTCTCCTATTTGGGACACCAAAACCACCTCTCTACCACTGAAAATCCTCTAGATTTTAGTGGTAGAGAGGTCATGCAAATCAAATAACAAAGGCCAAAATGGATGGCCAAAAATATGGCCTAACAAAGCCTAAGAGGGGGGAAACAACCCCAAACCTCAAAGAGACCTTAAACAAAGTTCTAGAGAAATTAAAAAAAGAACTTTTATCAGTTTATAGTCAAGCTTAAAACAATAAGCAAGAAGGACTAAAAGCCTAAGCAAGAATGGGGAATAAAGAGGATAGTTTCTCACCCTTGAAGAACCTCTTCAATAACACCACTCCAGCAGGTTTCTCTAATCAAAATCAACTCAAGAACCATAACAACAACCCTCTAGTGCCTCAGCAACCCAAGGGTGGTGTAATACTAGGTGTTTAAGTGCAAAAGTAAGACAAAAACTCACTTTTGAGGCACAAAATAGGATCAAACAAGGGAGTATAGATACAAAACTATATCTCACTCTCTAACCCTAATTTTTCTCTAAACCCTGGAGGAGGGAGGAGGAGCTCCCTTTATATAGAGGTTCAAATGCAAAGCTTTCTAAGCAAGCTAAGCAAGAGGCAAATCCCTCCATACACGTGTATGGAGGGGGTGTAATGTGGATGCCAGCTGGCGTCAAATATCTGCCAAAAGTAGATGGAAATGGGTCGGCCGAAAAATATGGCTGATTGACCAACAAAAATGGCCAGCCGACCAACAAAAGTGCCGACTGGCCAACACCCTTGGCCGATGGCAAGAAAAATGGGACCGATGGCATCATGCCTTGGCCGGTGGGTTGAGGGGATGGCCAACAAGTCATCATCTTCCCTTAGAAATAGAAATACAAGTGCTTGGTCCATAACCAAGCACAAAACAGTCAAGTTGAGAGATCTCGAGGCGAGGCGCGCGGCCGAGACCTCCGAGAACTCAAAACGAACACGAACAAGGGTGATCATTGACTGTTCAAACGATGACGTCCAAGTCTTGAGGACGGACAAAAATGGGGTGTCTACACAGGTCCAAGTGCTCCGACAATATCTAATTCGCTGGTTCGTACAACTCCATCTACCCACTAGACTGAAGAATGTCTAACAGTTTTTAATGGTGAATGTACAACGGAGATAGCAACCCAATTGTATGTGACCTCTGATGATACAGTGCTATTTTATGACGAGCCTGGAGTAAGTGATGAAGATTCCGTGGAAGATTTCGATGGCACACAGGAAGGTGAAGACAATGAATCCGGTCATGACGGAGTTGGAGTGCATGATGAAATGTAGGACGTATAGCCAATTATCCCTTTCTATAGTAATGTGCATTTCGACAATGATGGTTCCATCACTAGCTGCGATGTTGTCGAACGTTGACCATTGTGGGACTCCGAAACTGCTGATTTTGAGAAAGGAATGATCTTTAGTGATAAGAAAAGCTTAGTGCATGCTGTTCAATTGTATAACCTGAAGCGCAATTGAGAATGCAAGGTCGTAGAATCCAAAGGAAACAGTTGGGTGTCCAAGTGCAAGCATGGCTGTAACTAGAGGGTTCGGGCAACGAAGTTGAAAGATAATGATTTCTTTCAAATCAGAATGTTTGATGCGCCGCATCAGTGTGTGTACCCAAGAATGAATAGGAACAATTGCAACCTCAAGTCTGATCTCATTGCTCATTTCATCAAGGGACAGATTGTGGTAAGTAACATGATATAATTTGTTAAGGATTTACGTATGTGTTTACTATATTGAAATGTAATATATATTTGTAGATATCATTAGAATTGCCTCTTGCTACCATAATTAAGGACGTGAAGGAGAAGTTTCAGTTCACGATATCATATAAGAAAGTGTGGCTTGCTAGGACGAAAGCTATTGTAATGGTGTTTGGGGACTGGGACAAGTCATACCAAAGGTTGCCCAGATATATGGCTGCACTGCAGACATTCAATCTAGGCACAGTTGTCATGTGGGACATGATCTCGAAATTGCAATCTACCTTAATTGGTACTAAAATGTACATGAACTATGTGTTCTGGGCATTTAAACCAGCAATAGAAGGCTTCAAGTACTGTTGTCTAGTGATATGCATTGACGACATACACTTGTACGGGAAATACGAAGGCAAGATTGTTGCGGCTACTACAGTGACTGCTGCAGACAAGATTATACCTCTTGCCTTTGCCGTTGTTGACAAGGAGATGATCGAGAGTTGGGGTTGGTTCATTACTCTCCTTCGGCAACATGTGTGTTGTGATCGAGAGGGGGTGACATTGATATTCGATCGACACACAGCTTTGCTTAGTGTTGTGTCCAGAATTTGGGACAATCCAACAATGTAACCAAGAGGCTACCATAGGTATTGCTTGCGACATGTATGTAGCAATTTCAATGAAAGATTCAGCAATACAGTAGCCAAGGATCTTGTGTGGAGAGCTAGTTTTGCACAGCAAGTGTGGATGTTTAATAAGATTATGGAGGATATCTACAAGCTAGAGAAGAATGCTGAACGGTGGTTTAGTCGGATGAACGCTATTCATTGGACATTATGCCATGATAGTGGTTGTCGTTGGGGCATATTGACGACAAACCATAGAGAGGGCTTCAATGGTATACTCAAACGTGTACGTAGTGTCCCAATTACAGCATCTGTTGAGATAACTTTTTATCGGCTCGTCAAATATTTTGACGAGGGCAGGACCATTGCTGAAAATGCGAGTAATCAGGGTCACTTGTACACGACTAACGTTCAGCGATGGATTGACAAGCACCAAGCTAAAGTGAATGTCCATATGTTGGTACCGATTAATAGGTAAATTTCATTGGATGAACGGAATTCACAACATATTATCACTTCGCACTCATCAGTCATTCATGTTAGTCTATATTTGAACATACCCTCAATATTAATCCACGTACATACATTTTATCTGCAGGGGAACAGGGAAATATGAGGTAAGGACAGCACCGCATGGGATGAAGGGTGGTGCTCGTCAAATTGTTAGTCTTGGACCACCGCGTTGTTCATATAGGAAGTACACATTATTTCACTTGCCATGTTCCCACATGCTTGCTGTGACAGCAGACTTGGGTGAGGACCCTTTTCCTTTCGTTGCACCGGAGTATAGGTTAGAAGTCCACAAGCGTATATTCACGCAGAAGTTTAGGCCCATGCCGCACGAGCAATATTGGCCTAACGATGATTACCCAACTTTGCTCGCTATCCCAGACCGGCAACGTGAGGTTAAAACGGGTTGTCCTCAACATAGCCGCATCCACAACGAAATGGATACCACTAGACAAAGTGGAATACACCATTGCAGTTTGTGTTTGCAGAGAGGTCATGATAAAACAAAATGTCTAGCGAGAATCCGATCGATTCGACATTAGTTTTTTGTCTAGTTTACATATTAGTGCCACACAACTTGCTTCATTCTTTGAATTGTAGTTAACGTATTAATCAATGAAGCAGTATTTAGTAATTTGATAATATATTTACCACTTGAATTAGAAAATGTCGCTTAATGATGACATTGATTTGGCCAAATGTGGCAAATCTCTTCAAATGGAATTTTTAATTAATTTTTTTTTCACCTATCCTTTACTGCTTAGTTTTTCGAAAACATTCGTGTACTGCATTGTGAACACTTTGGTGCATTGATGGTCCATTGTGTCCTGACCTCCATGGACACTTGTTTATCTATCTTTCTCTCCTTAGTTGATGTGATATTACAAGAATGCAAATATTGTGAATTTAACTAATAATCACCAATATAAATGCATGTCATATTCAATGGTTTGCCACATTTTGTTAGGTCCTACATTGTTGTTCTGTTTTGAAATAATGAATTACAGGAGGAAGCCTATGTTATCAAGTCAATCGTTGCTCTGAAATTTATTACATATTAGTAAATGCTTAGTTCTTCTAAAAAGTTAAGTACTATATTTCAAATCTACGTCAAACCCTTTTCAAACCTTGGTACTTTTTTCATGTGATCGTTATCTGCTGGAAGAAGTCCTTGTCGGCATATGGGGTGATCACACATTAACCTGACCTGATGGTTCATGTGATATTCAATGAATCAATATTCAGTAATATTAAATAACTAGCATATGCCCGTGCCTAAAGGTACTATGTAAATAATGTTAGGATTAGAATATAATTGTAATCCCAACGCTATTTAAATATATTTTTTAATTTGATAAAATCACAAATTTATTATAAAATTTTGGAGTTCTCACAAAACTCGTCACGAAAACTCACTTTTGCTCATATAATGTATAGCTAGATAGATAGATGTGCCTGCCATACATACAATTTCCACGGGCATACATGCAAGAATGCTTTTGCGTATATAATTATATGGAAATTGTATCTCAGCCCTTGTTTTATAATTTGAATAGATCTGCACCATCCAAATGTCCAAGTAGGACAAATTGAAAAACCATCCTGCTTTATTATATAGATATTTTTACTACTTCAATGCAATCAGCTTCACGCCCTCCAATATAGACTGACTAGTCACTTCATGTTGAAGTGAAAACTCGTTTAAAGTTGATTCACATTTTCCCACATCAGAAATGTCAACATGACAACTGTCTTACAACAATTTGACTACTCACACAACTCCCATGTGTAGTTTATTGTAATGACTAGTCGGTGTCAATTTCTCAAATTGTGAAAACATGAGTAAGTGCATCCATCTCCATTTTATTTGCACTACCATGCCCAATGACTGCTATAAGTATCACACCATAGCAGACCTACATGTTTATACAAAAGCTGAGAGATATCATCATGACATATACGATGGTTAATCTATATTCAACAATAGGTCGCCATTAGGTTGCAGATGGAGATGAATTTGAATACCTATTAAATCCGAATTTGTGTTACTCACATCACACCGTCAATACCATGAGAGCTGAGTGGGAATTTCGCATAACTCGAGCAAATGTTCTCGTTGAGCTATGCTGTGAAGTTCATATTAAATTTCCTCGATGATTAGCCATGTGTATGCCAATTGACACTCCGCAGTTGTTGCAAAGGGCATTGCATAGTATTTGCGACGAAGTTAATCGCATGACCCAACGTTTGCAAAGGTCCGAACTGCGAAAAATCGCGAATGAGCATGCCGAAGATAGGTTGATGGATGATGAGCAACAATATTTCTCTTGGAGCATGGATACTGTGTATCAATCAGACATTGAGATGTCAGATGATGATGATAATGAATGAAAGTGTTTCGATGTCTGACTAAAAGATTTGTCTTGTAATGGCTTTGTAATGGTTACCCACAAGTTATCAATAAAATGAGAATTTACAATGTCAAACAAACTGTCTATATTGTTTCCAATTATCGCTTCTGTACTAGTTTCACTAAAATTGCACAACATTATTTGTCTTGCACTATTGTAAAGATCATCATACGGCATATGCATTTGCCCCTTGTAACTGTTTATTATTTTAGTTTGCCAGTTACTTCTATACTTGACAGATTAAATGGTTCTACACTTCTATGGGAAATGTGGCTATTCAGCACATCCCATACGTTTGCTCCCTATACTTTACACTCTTCATTGTTTCTTTCCTTAAATTGATTATAGAACATTATTTTGAAAACAATATACCAACCTTACATTGTGATACTAAATTATAATGATGCTAATGAATGAACTTTGTTAGATGTATGCTGAAAAGAGATAACATACATTGTAATATTTTTGATCCACCCATTACCAATGTAATGAGAAATTTGCAAGTCTGGACCAAACAGTGAGACAGTACTGCAATGGACCAAACAGTAATGACTTGTCATAAACTTAATATTGGACCAAATAGTAACACATAGTGTAATGGATGGTTAATAATGTACACCTGATACACACGAACAACAATGCAGTGGACGGTTACACACGAACAACATAGACCTACTACACACTAACAACATAAAACAGTAAGACATAGTGCAATGGACAGTTATAGATGAACAACATACAATAAAGTATGACACACACACATATTGAACAACACCACTTTGATGTTTGATTTTTCATTCCTCATCTGACATGTAGTAGTCTGAGAGATATATATTGACTGCTTGTTCATAGTCACCCACATTTTGTCTACACATGCTTAATGACCGACGATGAGATACCGGTGCCCCTAAGTTACGTAGATCAATAAACAAGTTCTCTTGCTCCGTTACCCTGAACGCCCATTCTGTCCAAATACCAGCGTAATAATCCTTTGGGCTAGAGTATTTTTCGCTCATGTAGTCATAACTAAATGGAGGTAGTAGCCACAATTTTTATCCGTTTCGATGCCGTGAACTGCCTACACCCCTTGAAGACATTTTTTGAACACAACAAATAAAAATATATAACTGGGTTGTAAATAACTATTGACATGGGTACTACTATTTATAGATAGGTAGAGGATATGACATGGTTGTGATAATTCGTATCAGGGGTTAATGTGGAAGAACACACACCCGTGATATTATTTTAACTTATTCCTTTTGTGCAACCCATTGAAATTGTTGTTGCTCACTTTTTGCAATCTGTATGCTCGTGATATACTATCAAGTCATACTAAAATTTTGTCAGCATATGTATGTAATATTTTCAAACTTCTTATTATTGGATATTGATTTTCATAAATGAAAACTTATGCAGGTCTATGACTCATTTACCAGAGGAGATCCCATTATTGATTCACGCCCTTCGAGCCGATACGATATGGCATCAGTCGGTATGAATTAGTTATTTATTTATAAATGATATTTCAATACTACACAAACACTCCAGTTGTTACATAATATAATGTGAAACTGTATTCCTTTCAAAAATGTAATTGTTTAAATCGAAAGTGTAACGTAAATTGTTTTTATATGACTGCATCTATTAAACGTCGTTACTTTTATCATCTTCAAATAGATACCTGAAGTAGTACATTTGTTGTTGTCAATCTATATAACAAAAAAAAAAAATTGTGTTTTTAATTGGGGATGGGACATTTGTCTATGTGTGAAAATATGGATCATGAGATTAATTCACTGTAAGGGCTAAAAAATGTGATTTGTTTTAAATTTAGGTTTCATACTCACAATGTTGTCTTGTGCAGGCAAAAGATCAGCCGAAATTGAAATGCCGACGATCTGATTCGAGCTTATGGGACACCGCCTTGGACCATAGAGTCCTACGTTGCCTACTGCGTGCGGGGTTCTATGGGGTCTACCGAATCGGTCATATTCGATTAGACCACCATCTCATTACAACTCTCGTAGAGAGGTGGCGCATAGAGACGCGCACATTTCATTTCTCTGTTAGAGAGGCCATAGTTACATTACAAGATGTGGCTCTTCTGTTTGGGCTACCCGTTGGCGGACACGCGATCAGTGGTAAGGACCTAGGAAACAAGTTTGATGACTTGATAGCTTTATGTGTGGAGTCGTTAGGAGTAGCACCTACACAAGAAGACTTCGTAGGCTCCTCGCTTAAATTGAAATGGTTATCAGATCATTTTCGTGAACTTCCACATGATGTGACAGATGAGATGATTTATCATTACGCTCGAGCCTACATTATGTGGCTTATTTGGTGGGGGGGTGCTATTCCCCGATAAGTCACAAAATATAGTAAAGATGATGTTTTTGCCACTACTTAGAGACTTTGACCGTATACATGAGTTCAATTGGGATGGTGTCACATTGGCATGTTTGTATAGGATGTTGTGTCGGGCGACTAAGCCTGATATAAAGGAGCTGGCTGGGCCACTTGTGCTATTACAAGTGAGTTACAATGACTTGTACTTCTATCTAATATTTTGAATTGTCATGTTTTGTAAAATACCTAGTGTAATAAATTAATAATGTCATCATTCATTGTAGGTTTGGGCATGGAAGAGATTGAGCAGGATCACCCCCAGTAGGAAGTCTAACATTGCTGATGGCGAGCGGGCCATAGAGGAGGTAGACCAGCAGTTACCACCTGGCCCGAGAGCTTGCAGGTGGAGGGTTCCCTTTAGCCACGAAGTCATATCGACTAATGTTAATGTCATATTTAGGGATCAGTTCGACCAAATGATAGAGGGAGAGGTTTGTAATTATTTTATGTCAATTCACCCAAGTTAATGTTTGTCAACCTCCGCCATACGAATTGGTCTCTAAATTATTGTTTCGTTATTGTAGTTCATATGGGAGCCTTACTGGACAGAGGATAAGATCATGACCAGCTTCCCATCGTATTGTACCATTGGTGGAGACATTTGGATGGCACGAGTGCCACTGATATGCTTCGATATCATTGAGTGGCATCTCCCCAACCGGGTCCTTAGACAATTTGGATGAGTTCAGGGTGTGCCTGATCGGTTTGACGCGCATTTGGAGATGGTTTTTAGAGATAGACGTGGCAAAATGGCCATTGATTGGGCAAAAGAATACCAGACGTTTACGGATGATTGGAACAACCGACGTAACAGCATTGTCCACGCTGAAAGGAGCAATGAAGTCCTTTCATCCTCTGACCCATACATCTTATGGTTTCGCCACTATACACATCTAGTCTTGAGTAATCCAAGCGACATTACGGCGTTCGGATACCAAGGCATCGGGGGTAGTTTAGAGGGCTTGGTAAGTTGTTTATATTCTGCAATACTACATTACGTTAAGTTTGTCTATCTTTAAGTTGCCATCGATGGTTATGTAACACAACTACCATTACCGTACAGGTTCGTAGAGTTGCAAGGGCTTACCACTTGGCAGACTCAGCCTATATTACATGTGATGGTACAGATGCTTTGGATGCCATTGTTGAGATCCGGGAGTTATTGTACGATGGTTTGCGACAGGCACATTGACGTGACCGACTAGATTTCGGACACTTTGGCGAGGATCCTTCCATGGCAGTTGATATTACAGCCACTCCAGTGTCGCACATGAATATGCCATCCTCTAAGCCTTCAATGCCTCCACTGCATCCTACCCTATGTCATGCACATCGATCTGACCCTTCTGATGTGGAACACTTTGGTGAGGGGCCTTCCATGGGTCTGGCATGTGATGGTCGATCTACAGCAATGCCTACACCGCATTTTGACCCAATTGAATGTACACAATACACATCCCAATCTTTCCCTGAACGAGATCCTCTCATGTCCGAACATACATCCATACACCATGGCCATATATTGGAACCGTCCTGGTCACTACCCCCATATAGGATAGAGGTTGGTAGCCCAGTGAACTCCCTTAGCACCATTGTCCAATGCATGTCTATCTAATATGATGCCCTCTAGTTCGACATTGACCATATCCGACCATTTGACAATATCTTCATCTTTGACACCAATGCTGACCAATGTAGACGAGACAATGGCTCGATCATCTCCTACGCCACATATAACCTTGAGCGAACTTGATGATCCACTCATTACCCATGACTTCCACATTGAGGGGGAGGGGGGGAGGGCCAAGTCCACGAACCTACCAGAGGGACAGGTAGGGCTAGAGGTCGTGGTGGCCGTCAAGGCCGAGGTCATGGTGTGAGTAGAGGACGAGGCCGAGGGCGAGGCCGAGCTATAGACCACGACAGTATTACAGCAGATGCGGGGCTTCACATATTAGTGTCGTATGTGAAGGATTGCCGGCGGTGGTATCAAATATTTGTACTGCAACCATTGGTGATGGGTAGCCACCTTCTGAAGAAGCCGGTGAGGGCGTCGTACGTGCAGCACCACTAGATATTCAAAGAGTATATAGTAAGAGACCTAGGAGACAGACCCATGGAAGAGGTTATGGAATAGGGGGAAAGTTAGCACATTAGGGAAAACCAACACTGGTAAGTAGCTTCAGACATTAATGCCATGTGGTGTTTTAGAGACAGATTAGTATACAATGTTTGTGATTTGTACTTTACTTTTTTGTTTCCTATATATGTTCCACAGATAATTTGTTGATGGAAATCATAATTGATTATGTTTTTGCACAACTCAAACTTAATACTGTATTTATTAGATTGGTCAAACAAAGAAAATATGTGGACTGTGTAAAAAGTTACTTTCAGATTTCAATTTATTGATATTGTATTGATTTGATAGGTTAATCATGTAAGTGTTAAGGTCAAACATTGAGTGGGACGTCTGTTTTAGTTAATGGCTTCAGTGGATGTAGCACCGATTTCTGGTTTGAGATAATCCAGTGGCCATACTGTTAGAGTTGATACAGATGAATGACATGAAAATTAGGGATGATAACATACAACTGCTGATTTAATATATGTATTTGTTTTACTTTTTTTATTTTCCTGTTTCATTATTTGGCCCCATTTAACTTGGGCTGCTTTGTTTTTGTAGGAAATAGAGGCCACATTTGTTGATGGAAATGGGAGAGAGACAGTATATTTATTTGTTGATGGAGGCCACACTTGTTGGTGGTTGAAAATGGACAACCAAAGCACATACTCTGTAGTAGGTGGATATTTATTTCTTTTTTCATTACTATGATGAAGATCTGATAGCAATTGCACGAGGTTAGTTTTGGTGTAAAGTTTATCCCTTATTTCATTCACTTTAATAACCAATAGTGCATGAACTAGGTAACGGAATTTAGAAACAAATGCCATGGATGCCTCCTTTGAAGAGATAACCCATTTTGAAATTGCTGGCCTTTTCTACATAGTACCTTTGAATTGAGTTGCTTATGAGCACAGTTACTCAAAAGATGTGGAATTTCTTTAATGCATAATGACATATAATGGGGCCAAATGCTGACTTATGAAAAAACTGTTTCAATGGAGGTTCTCTTTGGGACTTCATTTCCTTTAGGCACACCTAAACCTCTCCAAACTAACCGACTCTGACGGGTAGAGGCTACTACGGTCATGGTCAGGTAGGGTTGCCACCCACTGGTAGCCCATCCCTATAATTTTAGAAAAAAATATTAAAAAACTGACGGGGAAAAGCCAACGTTAATTAAAAAATAAATCATGAACACACCTTTGTTATTTGTAAGAAAACAAAAAAATAAAAGCAAAAAGAACCAATGTGCTCCTTTCCTTTCTCTTGAATATGAGCATTATACATGCCAAATAGTACCATATACATGTTCGTTTAAATTTTTTTTATTCCTGATTGGAGTTTGTTTTGTATGTGGAGTGCGGTTTTCCTCCTAAATGGTACTGAATCTTTAACAGGTGGTTGCAAACTTTAGTGCATCATGGTGTGGTCTTTGTAGAGTGATTACGCCATTCTACTCCGAGTTGTCTGACAAATACCCAGTCCTAATGTTCCTATCCATTGACGTTGACAAACTAATTGTAAGTTACGCAATGTTAATGCAAACTAAGACATTCAAACACCTTAGCTCTCATTTTGTGCCTCACTTTAGGAATTTTTAAGTTCAACAAAGTTTCATCTTGTTAATAAGCAAAAGGTGTGGTATAAAATTGTCTGATTCATTCTTTTGTTGATGTATTGTGATGATCTTGTACCATTAGCGAAATGCATTGGAAATAAATTATGTTGCTTTATGCTGCAGGAATTCAGTACAACATGGGATATCAAAGCAATTCCAGCGTTCTTTTTCTTCCGAAATGGGCAGCAAGTTGAAAAACTAGTACGAGCCAACAAATCGGACCTACAAGCATGTGGAACTACAATTGTGAATTTAGTGGCGACATCTAAGAATTAGTTGTTTGGTGGTTCTGGTTATCGTCTTCATAAGTGCCCGAGGAATAGTCTCATTCTTCTTGTTGGCATTCGTGTGGGTTGAGTCTGTATTCTTTGCCATCATATTGTATATTAGTACAGAAGTGTCTTATGTTTTTTAGGATTGCAGGAGGTAAAACCAGGGTGTTGTTGGGAATCAATTGTGAATTTGAAATTGTGATTATGTATTTGTTGAGATTCTTAGTTAATTCAGTAGCTTCTTTATTCTATTTTTGGTTTATTCGTCTTTTTTTGTCACTTTATTTTGTTTATTTATATAATTTCAAATGTAAATAAATCTTTTTGGAACTTCATTTCTCTTTGAATTGGGTTGTTTATTTATATAATTTCAAATGTGTTGTGTCGCAAATATATGTTAAGGGGTACAAGAAAAAAACAAAAACAGACGACCATTTTTTTACAAATTGATTTGTTTTGACATTCCTAGTTCATTCAGTAGGATATATTTCTTTGTTTTGTTTTGTTTTTTTTAATATTGAAATGAAATAAGGGTCTTTGGAGATAAAATTTTGAACGTAGTGCTAATAATTTCACATATTTGGAAGAAATGACTTGATTCGAACCAGATTTTTTTCTCACTTAACAATTTTGATCAGTAATGACTTGTCCTGAAGTACATATCCAATTTTGTGACGTAAAATTTTTTTATTATAAACGAGGAATGTTGCAACAAAACATACGCAGCCTACAAAACATTCTAACCAACATTGCAATTGGACCACTCGAGCCAAGGAATGTTGGCTCGAGCCAACATTCCATGCTCCCAAAAGTTATACGCAGCCTGCAAAACTGCTGGGGGTCCTCAATTTACGCTAGAGCAAAATTGACGATGGCTTGAGCAAAAAAAACATGAATCTAATATATTTACAGGTTTGTGAATTACTGTGAACTCCAGAAGTGGGCTGGAGCGACAATTTTTTTGCTCGAGTAGAAGGGGCATTATCTATTGCAAACCCTAAGTTCTACTTCCCTCGACGTTCCAAATTGTATCGATTTGTTCCCTATCTGGTAGGGCAAATCCTTGCCGCTGCTGTACGTGGCCGATTATCTAACCTTCTCTCTTGGATTACCCCCTTGCTACGTACTTTTCATTGGTACATGGTAAGTGTTTGTATGTCTATACGTGCTTAATTTGTTTGGTTTTCTTCTATCCTCTCTAGTTTGTTTCCTACATTTCATGAAGGCGTATAATTTCAACAATTTGTGGTTTGTTGCATACATTTATCTTCTTTGTGGTTTGTATCTATACGTATAGGTACGTGTTTAATTTGAAAATTTGTGGTTTGTTTCATACATTTCATGAACGCCAATGTTCCTATAACATTATGTTCGGTACAATGTTCCTACGTATTTTATACAAGCCATGTATAGAGTTGGGAAAAATTTCATCTGCCAGTAACCCCAAAACTTAACTATAAAACTAACTTTTATAAATTGGTTCAGAACAGTTTACAATGTTGTATATTTTAGAATACTAGGTTTCACTGATTTAGAGTCATCCTTATAATGAAGTTTCGTTAAAGTTGGGAAAAAGCTATAGTATTATATTCGGAAGTTCCAATGTATACTTTGTGTGATCTACTACTCTGGTTTATAAGTAACATATGGCATGCTTGCATAATTCCATGCATGATTAGCTCCATGTTTATATATAGTACTACAAAAACCTTCCATTACGTTGCCCTTTTTCATTTTGTAATAGTTTGTAACAGCCTTAGAAAAGTAAAAGTGTGTTGTGACTACTTGCCCAAAAAAAAAAAAAAAAAACTTTATTCTTTAATTACATCACCTTTGTTTCTCATTATGACCCAAGTGTAATTGCAAATAACTTGATTTGATGTAGTTTAGTATTTGTGTTTTTAATTGTTTGTAATAATGCTCATGGTTTATGGTTGTCATTAGGGATTTGGGTTTGTGATGAATGTCCGTGGTTCTCATTTGGGGGGGTTCTTTGTGGTTTCTTGCTTGGTGGATATATGTGTGTTGTTGGGGTTTTAGTGATGGCTGAATCTTCTAAACGCCGAAAGGCCACTGTGTCCCGTACCTCTCATAGAAAAAAAAATTCCAGTCTAAGGCAAAATCCAATTTGTTTCGGGATTTGTACGAGTCTAGGACTGTCCATGTAGAGCGTAATGTCGAACCCAATATGTTTGACTCAATCCCCATTCGTTCTGTTTTTGATGCCTTAGGTGGTGATCATGTCCTACTGTAGACACCCCATTTTTTACTGTCCTCAAGACTTGGACGTCACCGTTTGAACACTCGGTGATCATCCATGTTTGTGTTCGTCTTGAATTCCCGGAGGTCTTGGCCACGCGCCCTGCCTCAGGATCTCTCGACTCGACTGTTTTGTGTTTGGTTTTGCACCAAACACTTGTGTTTTGCTTTTGAGGGCAGGGAATGGCTTGTTGGCCATCCCCACACCTCACCGCCCATGGCTTGAGGCCACCGGCCACCGTTTTGTTGCCACTGGCCATTGGTGATGGCCGGCCAGCACTTTTTTTGGTCAATCGACCATGTATTTGGTCAATTTGGCATTTTTGGCTGGCCGACCACTGTGCATCTACTTTTGCAGATATTTTTATGCCAGCTGTGCTAGCTGGCATACACTTTGCACCCCCTCCATACACGTGGGATTTCACTCTTGCTTAGCTTGTTTTGTAAGCTTTGCAAGAGTGATCCTCTATAAAGGGAGGGCCTCTCCTCCCTCCTCTAGGGTTCCAAAAGTTCAAGAGAGAGGTTTGAGATTAGGGTTAGCATATTATATCTATCTATCTCTGTATCTTCCTCTCTTTGTGTCTAAGTGTGTGTTTGTTCATAGTTTTACATACAAACACCTAGTGTTACACTTTCCTTTAGCAACTGAGGTACTAAGGAGTGATTTTCAGAGTTTTGAGCTGGTTTTGAGTTAAGGAAAGCAGCTGGAGCTCCATCCTTGAAAAGGTCTACAAGGGTAAGAACTTTACCTTTAAATACTCCATTTTTGCATAGTCTTTTTGCCTACCTTGCATCTGTTTTGAGCTTAGTATATAACATATAAAAGTCTTGTTTTTACTTGCTTAAAATAGTTGTTTAAGGTTGTTTTGGTGTTTGGGATTTTTTGACCCCTCTTAGGCCTTGTTTGGCCCCCATTTTGTGCTATTTTGGTGAGCTCCGGGACCACTTTTTTTGGGCCTCCTCACCACTGAAATCTTGAGGGATTTCAGTTGTGAGGATGGTGCCTTAAGGTCTTAAGAAGGAGAGGGCCATCCCCTCTCCTTGTTGTCTTCAAACTTGCCATTTTAAGCCTCATGTGTGAGCACCATTTTTGAGTTCATGTTGGCCATGTTTCAGTAGGTATTTGGTAGTATTTTGCCATGTTTTACCTTTGTTTTAAGTTGGTTTAGACACACCATGCTTGCCTTGCATACTTGTCTTGTAATGCCATGAATTGCCTTAACATGCTTTGTGCTTTGAGCCTTGTGTCTAGCATGTTTTTGGCTTAGCTTTGTGAAGCTTTTATGCTTGTTTTAGCATGCTAAAGGTCTGTTTTCGGCCATTTGGGCCATCCATGGCTTGCTTTGTATAGCTACCATGCAACCTCTCTTGTATGCCTTGAGCATTGACCCTTCTAGCATGCCATCCTTGCCTTGTTTCAGTGGTTTGGAACCACTTGCCATGCCATTTCAGTCCTTGTGGTGTGTTTGTATGCTCGCATTTGATGCCCCTTTAATGTGTTAAAAGGTTGTTGTCTTATGCTCCATGAATGTGTCATTGCGTATGCCATCATGTCTAGGTCTCTAGGATGCCATGTCAATGTGTTTTTGGCTTTGTTTTAACATGCTAAAACTCTAATTTTGGTTGTTCAAATCATGCCATGTTTAGCTTTGCTAAGTGTAGTTCAATACCTCTTTGGTGAGCCTTAGGCTTGGGACCATTGTTGCATGGTTTGCTTGTCTTGCTTGTTTGATTTGGCATCATATGCTTACATGTTTTCAGAGTTTGGTATGCATGCCATATGCCCATGTTTATCTTTTTTTTAAGTGCACTTAAAAGTTACTCTTTGGTGCCTAAGTGTTGGACCTTGTATGCATGCATGTTTATATGCACATTAGCCTTAATTCTTGAGCATGTTGGCCACTGTTTTGGGCTTATGTAAGAGCTGTCCATCTTGGTATAAGTCCACCCCTTACATGTTGGTGCATGCTTACCTTGTATGTTGCCATATACTTGTTGCACATTTTGATGAATTACATGTTGTAGCATGCTAGTTCAAATGTGCCTCATGGTGTGTTTAATCCATGACACGTTGTTGCATGCTTAGGTTGTAATGCATTTTGCATACATTGTTCTTAACATGTTGTCCATATTGCACTTTGCATGCATGTTAGCTTGTATGTTTGTTTGCATGCCGGTCGACTACATCAAGTGCCGATCGACCAATTATGGATGGCCGATAGCTCCATAGATGGTCGATGACCACTCCCCATTGGCCAGTGACCATTCCTCATGGCCGGTGGCATTCCCCAGTGTTCATGAGGTGTACCTTGGGAATTGTGCCATTTTCAGAGGAGTAGAGCAGGGAAAATAGAGGCAGCTTGTGCATGGCATTGGATTTCCAAGCGAAGCCAATCCAAGCACACGTGCATCCCTCTTCCCGAGGCCTTTTAATGCTTTCCTTAGTTGAATTGATTTGTTAATTAATTAGTTGGTCTGTAATTATTTAATTAGCTTGTTAGTTAATTAAATTGTATTATTCTTTTGGTCCCTCCGAGCGAGGGCGAATTTGTAATAAGTATGGGTGCGTGTGTGCATGTCTTCCAACCCCCACTTCTTTCTCCCTTTTACTTACCTGCTTTTGATGGTTAGTATTAGGGCATATTTAATTTAGCATCCTTATGCTATGCATGCGTGCATCCATTCATTTGTATTGCATGCACCGGGCTCGGCGCATCATGCTAACTGCATAGTATTTCAAATCTAACTTGAATACGTGTTATTTGTCGCATTCCACATGCCATACTAGGATTAGCCAAGCCTATTCTAGTTACATTTTGTATGCGATGCATTAGCCACTTAACATGGACTTGGATCATACATTGATTGCTAACAAATTCTTTGTTTTGGCTCGGAGTACTCGGTAAACTTTTTATGCTTTAGCATCTTGCATGAGTGTCAATGTTAACATAACAGCATGCTTACCATGTGGCTATATGCTTATGTGATATAAACTGCCTGAATGTTTGTGGGTGAAGGTTAGATTGTTTGAGTTGGAACAACTCGTTGAAATCCGTGTTTTAGCCTACTTGCGAGTAGCAAATTTCAAACCATTTTCCAAACGAGCAGATATGCAATGCTTTGTTCCAAATTAGGCGATCTAGTCTATACTTTTGTGTTGCGCGCATCACATAGTAAATTCTAGCTTATTAATCGGGATAAGAATGCATATGTTTTCAAAACTAGATATCATGGTTAGTAGAGGCCGATCTTCGGATCGGGCGAGAGGGGGTGCTCATAGCTGACCTTCCCTAATCGTACCCAAGTTCCCGAGCCGAGACAACTTTGGTGATGACGGACACATGGCCTTAGGCAACGAGTTAGGGTTTCCTAAATTCCCCCCAAAATAAAATATTTAGGTGGTGACTCTGTATCTGGCAAAGCAGTCCATGTTTGGCACTTCTTTCAAAAAAAAATCTGTTTTCCAAAACGATTTGCCGAATTTGGACTCTTTGGTGATTTATCAGTCTTACATTGTACATTGCGAGATCAGATTAAGAATCGACACAAATTGAGTTTGAACTGTAGCGTGAGGCCCACGAGGGCGCGTCTACACCTACTATTCTCGGGCCCTGAAAATCTTAGTTGGGTGCAAGAATTCTATTATAACATGCACTCAATTAACATAGATATCTCTTCTGATTTCAAGACATGGGTCCGTTCGTAGCCAATTTTTGTAAATGAAGAATATATTCGATCATTTCTTGGTATTCCTGAAGTTCGTAACTCTCACTTTACCTTCTTTGCCAGGACTCTGATTAAGCAACATTAGCTTATTCCTCACTTTCGCCTTTTGAACATCATTGTCTGTGCCAATGTTTATGTCACTACCCACAGTTCCAATATCTCACAGGACCAAGGATATGTGCTATACTGTATAGATCAAGGTCTCCCTATTAATCTTCCGGAAATAATGGTGGAAAAGATGATTTCGATTTTTAAAGGGAAAAAATCATTAGGTCTTCCATATGGGTGTCTTGTGAATAGGATACTCTTGTCTATCGCGGTTCCTACATTTCTAGATGATGAGTTTGCGTGTCCTGTCAAACCAATTACAAAAAAAAAAATGTATCCCAGAGTTCGGCGCATGTGAAGGAGACTTTGTCAAGGGTGGGTGGTTGTCGTGCAAGTGTGGATATGATGAACGAAGAGGTTGAGTTGAATGCTACCGCTACTGGTAAGGGCGCACAGCCTGGTATTGGTCATACCATTCGAGGATAGCTTGCCCAGTTTGAGCAGGCCATGTGTCACGACCCGAACCCGCCCCCGTGGGTTAAGGACGTAACCGGCCAGTAATCGTGAGATTACCTACGGCCTCAAACCAAAACAAATGTAAGTTAACAGAGATAATGGGGGCCAAACGGAAGCAGTTCAAAACTTTGTCCATAGAGCTGTGCTTACATGGCATATCCAACAACTTAACATATATGCATTAATAACTCACAACAGAAATATAGTAGCATAAGTTCCGTACAAACAGGATCATCCAAAAACTAAGTCAACCCATGAAAACTATATACAGACATATATAAAGACTTCGCCAACATGACAACATAAAACAAAATGACAAAAAGGCGAAGACGAGTCTCGTGGGTGAGACACGTGGGCTGACTCTCCAAAAACCCGGTTGTTCCATACAGACTTCACTGGGGCTGGGTCTAGACTTCTCTTGGTTCACCTACAAACACATGAATGAGTGTGAGCGAAGGTGTAGACGCGCCCTTGGGCTTCGCTCTACAGTTCGGACTCCCTTTTGTTGTCGGTTCTTAATCTGAACCAAAGAGTCCAAATCCGGCAAATCGTTTTGAGAAAAACAGATTTTTTTGACAGAAGTGCCAAACATGGACTGCTTTGCTAGATATAGAGTCGCCACCTAAATATTTTTTAATGGGGAAATTTAGGAAACCCTGACTCGGTGCCAAAGGCCACATGTCCGTCATCACCAAAGTTGCCTCGGCTCGGGAACTTGGGTACGATCGGGGAAGGTCAGCTCTGAGCATCCCTTCTCGCCCGATCCGAAGATCGGCCTTTACTAACCGTGATATCTTATTTTGAAAACGTTATGTGTTCTTATTCCGGTTATTAGCCTAGATTTACTATGTTATGCGCACAGCAAACAAGTATAGACCAAATCGCCTAAATTGGAACAAAACATTTCATGTTTGTTTTGAAAATGGTTTGCTACTCTCAAGTAGGCTAAAATACAGATTTTGCCACCCTCAAGTGGGCTTTAGAAAAGGTGGTTTTGCCACTATCTAGTGGGCTTAAAACTCACAGTTTTAATGCATTATTCCAATTTAGGTAATTCAACCTCCATCCACAGGCATTCAAGCAGTTATATCACATAAGCAGCTAGCCTCATGGCAATCACGCTATTATGGCAACACTCACACGCATGCGGTATGCTAAAGCATAAAAGCTTACCTAGTACTCCGTACCAAAACAGAAACTAGTTAGTAATCATGCATGATCCTAGTTCATGTTAAAAATGGCTAATGCATCACATACAGAATGTTACTAGAACAGGCTCAGCTAATCTACAATGACATGTGAAATGCTAAAAATAACACGTATTCAACTTGGAATTGAAGTACAATGCAGTTAGTATGATGCGCCGAGCCCGGTGCATGCAGTACATATGAATGATGCACGCATGCATAGCATAAGGATGCTAAAATAAATATGCCCTAGTACTAACCATCAAAAGCAGGTAAGTAAAAGGGAGAAAGAAGTGGGGGTTGGAAGACATGCACACACTCACCCACACTTATTACAAATTTAACCTCGCTAGGAGAGACCAAAAGAATATACAATCCGAATAATGAATTACCTATCCTAGCTAATTAATTATTACAAAACTTCTAATTTAACAAATTAAATGCAGAAAGAATGTGGCCACAGCCCTGCCTCGGGATGCGCGAATGATGCATGCTTGATCCGACTCGCCTGGAAACTTGCTGCCATAGCACTACTGCCTCTGTTTTCACTGCCTTGCTTCTCTAAAGACTGCCAAAGTCCCAGGGTATCTTCTATGAACACTGCAGAACACCATCGGCTAAGGGAAATGACCACCGGCCATGGTAAAATGCCATCGGCTGCTAATGAAGTTATCGGCCATTCACCAATGGCCGGTCAGCACTAGATGTTGCCGGTCGGCAAAAACTTCCTATAGAAAACAGTTTTGACAGCAACAGAGGACAAGCAGTGTATGGCATGCATTTCAAGCAAATGTGTGCACCACCACATCCCTTATCATGTTTGTGACTCAAAGGGGTATGGTGCTCGATTCTCGGACCACCAATTGCGCATTTCAATGCATGATGGCCCAATAAGCTAAGTTGTGCATTTTAATGTCAAATGTAATGCACACAAACACATAAGGAACCCAACCTCAATCATGGTGATTCAAGAGGCAAGGCATGCATTCCAAATGCAATCTAAGCATGTGAGCTAAATATGCAATATGAGCATGCAAGCAAGTAATGTACATTAGGCACACAACCTAAGCAAACAAGTATGCAAGGCATGAAGCAATGTAACAACATGTAAAGAGTGGACTTAAACTAAGTTGGGCAGCCCTCAACTAGGCCCAAAACAGTGGCCAAATGTCATGGAAATGAGGGCCAAAACACATACAAGCATGCATACACAAGGGCCTAAACATAGAGCATAGGCCATCAACTCTTTAAAGCATGAAAGGGATGGAAAATGCAAGTATGCAAGCATGGAACATGGACTGAAATACGGTTTCCAATGATGCCAAATCATGAGAATAAGCCAACTAAAGCATGCTAGTGACCCACATACTCAAGGCTAGTAAGCTAGAATACAAAGGAGTTATACAAAGCATGGAAAGGATGGCCTAAACAACCAAAAACAGACCTTAAGCATGTTAAAACATAACCAAAAACTTCACAATGCTAAGCCAAAATATGCAAGCATGGTGGTCCAAATGCTAGATACATGTTAAGGCAATTTCATGGCATTACAAGACAAGTATGCAAAGCAAGCATGGTGTGTCTAAACCAAGTAAAAAAAGAGGTAATACATGGCAAAAGACTACCAAATAACACTTAAGACATGGCCAACATGCACTTAAAAATGGTGTTCACATATGAGGCTAAAATGGCACTTTTTGAAGACAACAAGGAGAGGGGGTGGCCCTCTCCTTCTTAGGACCCTAAACCACCATCCTCACCGCTGAAATTCCTCAAGATTTCAGTGGTGAGGAGGCTCAAACAAGGTGGTCCCGAAGTTCACCAAAAATAGCATAAAATGGGGCCAAATAAGGCCTAAGAGGGGGTAAACGACCCCAAACACAAAAGTGTCCTTAATGAAGTATCTTAAACACAAAAAAATAGAACTTTTTTATGTTATACACAAAGCTCAAAACAGCAAGAAAGACAGGCTAAAAGCTGGTGAAAAAACGGGGAATAAAAGAGGATTAAAGGCTCACCCTTGTAGACCAACAAAATCAACAACTTCTTGGATCAAAAACTAGTCCCTTAACCTCTAAAAATGGCCTCCAAGTTCCTTAGGTTGATGGTGGAGGTGTTAGGATAGGAGTTGTGGTGCAAAGGGGCCAAGAATCACTCACTTTGGAGCACTCTAACACATACAAATGTAGAGAGAGAGAGATATAGAGAGAGAGTGATATATATTCTATATATATCAGATTTTCTAACCCTTGAAAAGGTGCTAAGCTTCTTAGAGAAGCTAACACAAAAAGGGTCAAAAGGGGCAAGCTTCCAAGAGAAGCTAAGCAAAGGGGTCAAGAAGGCCAAGCTTCTTGGAGAAACTAGACAAAAGAGCCAAGCTTCTTGGAGAAGCTAGAACCAAGGTTCAAAAGGTTCAAGCTTCCTCGAGAAGCTAGAACTAAGGGTTCAAAAGGTTCAAGCTTCCTCAAGAAGGTAGAACCAAGGGTTCAAAAGGATCAAGCTTCCTCAAGAAGCTAAAACAGGGGGGACAAAAGGGTCAAGCCTCCCCAAGAAGAGGTCTCGGCCAGAAAAAGAGCCAATTGGCCAACAAAAATGGCCGATCGACCACAAAATATGCTGACCGACCACCAATAATGCCGACCGGCCATCACCAATGACCGGTGGCAAGAAAATAGGGCCGGTGGCCTCAAGCCATGGCCGGTGAGGTGTGGGGATGGCCCACAAGCCCTACCCCGTCCCTCAAAGGAAAAACGCAAGTGTTTGGTGCAAAACCAGACACAAAACAGTCGAATCGAGAGATCCTGAGGCGAGGCGTGTAGCCGAGACCTCCGGGAACTCAAGACGAACACAAACATAGATAATCACCGAGTGTTCAAATGGTGACATCCAAGTCTTGAGTACAGTCAAAAATGGGGTGTCTACAGTTGCCCCTCTTTGACAGAACTCAAAAGTAATAAGAATGACGGGAGTGAATGTCAAAGCCCAGAGACGACCCATTTTTGACAAGGCCGAAGACTTAGACAAACATGCAAGACAAACAAGATATGCACCCGAAGGCAAGGGCAAAATGCAAGACGATGCACAGAGCCGGGCATAACTTATGATCATGCAAAGAAAGCTATAACGAAGCACACATGCAACAGTTTTAAGCTAGCATACGCCAAACTACACTACAATGCAGAAAGGATGTAAGAGAATTATGCGATTCTCGATACATGTGCGTTAGATACACAAAAGCGAACAAAGTGTGATAGATACACTAAGTGGACAAACATGTGTGATGGATACACAAAAGTAAAGAGAGTGATGGATACACTAAGCAAATATGTGATAGATATACTAAGCAAATGTGTGTGGTGGATACGCAAAGAGGGCATGTGCGATTGATACACAAAGCGAGCGTGTGTGACTGATACACAAAGCGAGCGTGTGATAGATACGCAAAGTAGGCATAGTGTGATAGATACAAAGCGAGTGTGTGATAGACACACTATATGAACAAAGTGTGATTGATACATTAAATATGAACACGAAGTGTGATAGATGCACTTAGTGAACAAGTATGATGGATATACTAAATGTGAACACGAAGTGTGATAGATGCACTTAGTGAACAAGTATGATGGATATACTAAAGGTGAACACGAAGTGTGATAGATGCACTTAGTGAACAAGTATGATTGATATACCAAATGTGAACACGAAGTGTGATAGATGCACATAGTGAACAAGTATGATGGATATACTAGAGGTGAACACGAAGTGTGATAGATGCACTTAGTGAACAAGTATGATTGATATACTAAAGGTGAACGCGAAGTGTGATAGATGCACTTAGTGAACAAGTATGATTGATATACTAAAGGTGAACACAAAGTGTGATAGATGCACTTAGTGAACAGAGTATGATTGATATACTAAAGGTGAACACGAAGTGTGATAGATGCACTAAGTGAACAAAGTATGATTGATATACTAAAGGTGAACACAAAGTGTGATAGATGCACTTAGTGAACAGAGTATGATGGATATACTAGAGGTGAACACGAAGTTTGATAGATGCACTTAGTGAACAAGTATGATTGATATACTAAAGGTGATGATGTGAATATGTGCATGATAGATACACAAAATGAGGATGTGTGTGATAGCTACACAAAAAATGAATGAAGTGTGATTGATACACTAAGGTGAAGAGAGTGTGATTGATACACTAAGCGAATAAAGAAAGTGTGATAGATACACAAAGTGAGCATAGTGTGATTGATACACTAAATAAATGAAGTGTGATTGATACACTAACTGAATGAAGTGTGATTGATACACTAAAGTGAATATATGCGTGATAGATACACCAAATGATAATGTGTGTGATAGATACACAAAACGAATGAAGTGTGATTGATACACTAATAAATGATCTCAAACGGAACTTCTTTGAATGAACCGTACATACAATATCGTGTATGAATGAGAAAGGAACTTGATAGGTACAATGCAATACAATGCATGATGTGTGAAGAATGCAACAAACCAACATAGCGGCGCTTTAGAAAGCACCTCACGGGATGAGTGGCGATAAACCTCTCTACTGTGACGGGGCTCTCCCCTTTTTGTGTTCTTTGAACACTTACCTTCAACATACAGTACAAAGGTTCTGAAAAGGTACACTCCCATTCTGGCTTGAAGCAGACTTGGGCTTGAGCTTGAGGTAAAGGCACAATCATACTTCAGAGCATTGACAAGGCCTGACGAGGTGCATACGGAATGCAATCTCGGAGCTTACTGAAGTTGGAACAAACTCAAATGCCCGACATTTTCCTCTTTTGCTTTTGCCTTGCAGTCCGGAACCACTATAGCTTCAGATAAGTCTTGGTTCTACTGTTCTCACATGACCTGGGTTGAACCCTGCGGTTTTATGAAAAAACAAATATTGTTTTGCACAAATGTGGAGAATGGCACAACACTCTGAGCACAAGATGATTTTTTTTTTTGAAATTGAGGGTGAGAATAAGTTCTCGACTGGGTATTGAGCCTACGACTGAACACAGCACACCACGACTCAACAACGGAAAACAAAAAGTGAACAACCTAAACACATCGAGTAACACTCGAAATGACTCAAAACAAGAATCAAGGTAAAACAAAAAAAGACACGACATTCAGACGTGCACAGGGAGCCTGTTTCCTTGGGTATTATTCCCACCTTTTCTCATTTGTGATTCTCACATCACTTGGCCCTCAAACTCTTTTTTTTCTCTCAAAACCCTTTTCTCGCTTTTTCTTTCAGCTCACATCTCTCTATTCTTCAATCTCTCACTTTTTATCCCTCCCCTGGGTGGTTGATGGATAAGCAGGAAGTTGTGGGCTCTTGCCCCTGGTATTCTACCAGACTCTTCTTCTTGTTCACAACCGTGAGTTTCTTCCACAGATGGGCTGCGCTATAACTGGGTGTGTAGCAAATCTGCAGTTAACATCGGTTGATGATGCCCTGCTGTGGAGTTTGGACGTGGTTAGATCCGTCCAGATGAGGAAGTGGAACATCTTGATCCATTCCAATTCGTGCTTCGCACTTGGCTTGATACCTCGTTGCTTGGAGGATGAGAGAGCTTTCAGCCCTTTGTTGTTAGCTTCAGTTGTGCCATTTTCTGGCAAGTAGAGTGCCCTTTCTGGCAAATGCATTGACCACAGGGAAAAGACAGGAAGCCTGACTCAACTGTGCCTCTAGTTCATCATTTTGACCATTTTTTGTTTTGGTTTTCTACTAAAACAATTTTGATCAGCATAAGAGTTTGATTAACATGCTTGTTCGATTTTCTGATTTAAAATCATGCAAGTTAGGTTATGAGCACTGAAAATTTTCCTTTTTTGAGTCCAAAAAAATGGTCTTGTTTTAGAAAAATGGAATAATTTTCAAGAGAATTAGTCAACCTTAGTAAAAATTCTCAAAAACTATTTTTGTAAACAGTCATTGCTCAACGAGCACGGAACCTACTCTTGAGATGCACAACCTCAGATCGAAAGAAAAACTGCCCCTTGCTTGAAAAGAGCTGTATGGCAACGGAAAGTTGCCCCTTGTTTGAATGGCACCACAGCGCATTGAATGGCAACGGAAAGTTGCCCCTTGTTTGAATGGCACCGCAGCGCATTGTAGTCAGTCCTCAAGTGACGAACACAACCAAATCCTCAGATACACTGAAGACAAAGATGACCAGAGCCATCGCGTGGACACAATCAAATTTGAAGTGTTTTACGGCTGGACTTCAGAATGAAGTTGCCTACGTATCCCAAACATGGGAATCAAGCCTTACGTAGTTCGGGGTTAAGGTACACTCGGGTATTAACCTCTCCTTTTGCGCTCTAACTTTTGCCAAGGCCGCCCTTTCTGGGTTTTCAACCTTGCGAGCTTTGTTTTTCTTTTTTATCTTTTCAATTTTTTTCATTTTTTTCTTTCTTTTCATTTCATTTTTTTTCTTTTTCTTCTTTTTTCCTCTTTTTCTTTTTTTCTTTTTTTTTCTTTTCGCTCTAACTTTTGCCTGGGTCGCCCTTCCGGGCTTTCGGCCCAGCGAGCCTCTCAAACGTAAAAGTGTACCTTTGTCCATGTCAAATGGTTTTGATATCCCGAAGTCATCTAAATCCAGGAGAATGGCTGTTGTTCGCTGACAATGCAGGAGTCTATCCAATGGGGGGCTGAGTTTGCCCCTAGTGTTGTGGATCGGAACTCAGTCGTTCTTCAGTAGAAACTTTCTTTCCTCCCTCTGGGATTTGGCATTCTTGCCGACTTTCTTTGATTTGTGGAATGATCCATCTTCGACTCTTCGAGCACATTTGAAATTCTTTGCCCCTAGTCCCAAGGCTGCTTCTGATCTAGCTTTGCAAGCTTCTTTTGATAACATCTGATCTTCTTGATCTGACTTTTCGTGCCTCTTGTTCGAGGACTGCTTCAAATCTGGCCACACAGGCCTTACGTTACGGTTGACCGTTGAACACTCTAAATCCAAGTTCAAGGTTTGAAAGCAAAGAGGGGCGAGTCTCGAGGCTGAGAGCGATCCTAAGTATAGCCTCTCAAGCGATTCCACACGTTTTGCAGATCGCATAAAACATTTTTTGAAATCTTTTAAGAAAGCGACAAATTGCTCGCGCTGAAGACAGTGTGGAGCCAATCTGGATCAAGCCAGGATCCTTCTCAGTACTCACATTAACAAGCATGATCTCAATTATTAAGGGTTTAGCATGCCTCTCTTTCTCTCAGTTTGATCAAAGTTTTACAAATCCCGAGGAATTCCTTCCTCTTCGTTTTCATTATTACAGTGTTCAAAAAGTTTTGAAAAACTCAGGTCATTACAATGACTTCAAGGCACAGAAAAGACAGAGCTTCTAGTCAAATACTGCCATCTCATTTAGAATTCCTGGCACAACTGGCACACGGCAAAAGCAAGCACAAGAGTGTGAAAATCACTGCTGTTTCATTCAAAATCTGTTGGCACAACTGGCTCTCTGGCAGAAACAGACTCAAAACAAAACAAAAAAACAGACGCAAAACAAAATAGTGACGCCCGAGGTAACACCCCCGGAATCACCCGACCACAGGACTGACTCGATACAACAAGACAGACCTTTAATCAAAAAGACTGACTCAAGACAAAGAGACAGACTCAAAACAAAACTACAGAGTTGACTCAACACCCAAGTCAAAAACTACAAAACTAGCATTCGCAAATGCTCAAAACAGTGCGTGCCAAACGCCATATCTAGAGTAAATTGAATGCCGCCCACAGGTGGTTCATCCCCTGATCACATATTCGTACTATCCCCCAAGTTCACTGATCCAGTGGTGATAGACTTTGATAAGCTGGTGCGGCAATGACCTTGTTGTCAGACAAATCTTGTACATCATGGCGCAGATTTAAAGCAAAATATCGGTCTCATGACCGGTTTGTTGATGGTACACGCAAAGATTAGTCCGTCATGCTTTGGAGGGAGAGGATCAGGTAAAGGCCGTTGTTCCAATGGTTTCAGATGTCCTTTCCAGATTAAGACCTCTAGAGCCTTTGACAAAGGCATATAAAGCGGGGTAAAAACCCTCTTGACTCGAAGCGGATATTTGGTTTTCTGTGAGCTACTTCCGGACGCACCGGCGAATGGGGTAGCCTTTTTTGATGTGGTGGTGGTAACCATGCCCACTTCAGAAGATCTTGTGGCTGCATCACTGCTGGTGGTCACATTTGAACTACGGGAAAACGCCCGCCTAGGCTGCTCCTTCTCCTGGTCAATAAGGCCCTGCTTCATGGCATCCTCGATCTGTACTCCCATCTCATGTAAATCTGAGAAGGTAGGGAAGGGGAACACGATCATTTTCTGCATTAGTTTGGGCTGGAGATTGCGCACAACCATCCGTATTTGATCTTTGTCAGTCGACCTAATGGTCATCATTGAGGCCTTGGCCCTCCACCGAATTACAAAATCGGAGAAACTCTCCTTTGGCTCCTGCCTAGTCGTCTCGAAATCACGGGTTGTAATCTCGATTTGCGTGTTATAGGAGTACTATGCAACGAAGGCCTTGGCCATCTCCTCCCAATTCCTCTTAACATCGTCTTCCAGTTTTGCATACCAGATGGCTGCTACACCCGACAGGGTCCGGCCGAATAAAGAAAGCTTTTGTAGTCTAGTGAGGCCCATCGGCCTTAGAATATCTAAAAACAGCCGCAAGTGCACCTTGGGATCACCAGATCCATCAAAGCGGTCGATTTGTGGCATCTTAAATCTGTCTGGCAGTGTCACAGCTGTGTCGGTGTACCCGTCCTCAATGTCCGGAATGGATTGAGCTCCTTGAGACTTCTTGAATAGTTTTTCCAATTTACTCACCTTTAGTGCTGTGGGGTCCACCTCGAGCGCAAAAGGGGAATTCGGTTGATTGATAGGAGTGGGTGCCTTGGATAGTTGAGGTAGAATCGGGGGCGGAGCCGGCCCCATTGGGATGTCTGTATCCTCCTGGACATTCTGAACATTCGCCGTCTCCCCGGGTATTGGGACTCTTGGTGGGGGAGGAGCTTGGTGTGAAGTAGATACTCCAGGTTGCTGCTCTAACCTAGCAATTGTCATCGCTGTTGGCTATGACCACGACTGTTTTGGCGACCGCTGACAGACAGCGCCTTGCTGCATGGCTTTCATACTATCCTGGAGTTGGCGCACCATCTCTTCCAGGCTCGACATATTGTCCTGATCTAACTGAGCAACCGGTATATCTGTGTCTGTAGTAGGCTCGGAAATCTCAACCCGACCGCTCAAAGATCACGGATCCGAGGCTCAAGTCAGTGGTTCAGGCTCGACCGGCCCTCTTTGGCCTAGATTACCCTTGAACTGAGTTTCTGACCTGACAAAGTCTGTCGACACAAATCCAATGTACCCGGGGGATAGTGGAGCCTTCTGAAGCTATGATTCCAGGACTACCTAGTAAAAGAGAAAATAGGCAGCATCTCAGATCAACTTCATTGGAACGGATACGAGCAAAGCTGAACGACTGTATTCTATTACTGATCACTATTCCCCGAAATCATTGCCCCAAATCAACTGACACCGCAAATATAATCGATTCTCAAAATATCGACATCGGTGCCAGAGGTGGATACCCAGACTTGCAAACTGGTATATGCATTCCCTGTAGAGATACACTCTAAAAGCACATAGCATGTAAAAGAGAGCCAAAACACCCCTATGTTGGGGTAGGGTTTCCCTGTCCTATCTTGTTAGGAGCTAGGGTTTCACTACGCACACAGCGGTTTCAAACAACCTAGCATCGGGTAAGCAACCTATCCTAGTTTGGAATGGTCACTATGGATTTCGATATGCACTAGGTCGAATGGTCAAAAAGGGTGGCCAGAAACCGGGTTTGTGTTCTACATCGGCAGAGCTCAAACCGATCACCTTTTATGGCATGCTTTGACAAAGTCATGCCTCCGGCAAACCGCTCAGGAATAGCAGATGGCCAACACGGTGTCCTAGGCGGACCAATGCACATGCAATTCAAAGAGACACATAAATGAAATCAAAACAGGATATCACGAGTTCGAGTCAAGCTCTCTAAACTCCCCAGTAGAGTCGCCAGAAACTGTAGACGCGCCCTTGGGCTTCGCTCTACAGTTTGGACTTCCTTTTGTTGTCGGTTCTTAATCTGAACCAAAGAGTCCAAATCCGGCAAATCGTTTTGAGAAAAACAGATTTTTTTGAAAGAAGTGCCAAACATGGATCGCTTTGCGATCTGAGTCGCCACCTAAATATTTTTTAATGGGGAAATTTCGAAAACCCAGACTCGGTGCCAAAGGCCACGTGTCCGTCATCACCAAAGTTGCCTCGGCTCGGGAACTTGGGTACGATCAGGGAAGGTCAGCTATGAGCACCCCCTCTCACCCGATCCGAAGATCGGCCTCTACTAACCGTGATATCTTATTTTGAAAACATTATGTGTTCTTATTCCGGTTATTAGCCTAGATTTACTATGTTATGCGCACAGCAAACAAGTATAGACCAAATCGCCTAAATTGGAACAAAACATTTCATGTTTGTTTTGAAAATGGTTTGCTACTCTCAAGTAGGCTAAAATACAGATTTTGCCACCTTCAAGTGGGCTTTAGAAAAGGTGGTTTTGCCACTATCTAGTGGGCTTAAAACTCACAGTTTTAATACATTATTCCAATTTAGGTAATTCAACCTCCATCCACAGGCATTCAAGCAGTTATATCACATAAGCAGCTAGCCTCATGGCAATCACGCTATTATGGCAACACTCACACGCATGCGGTATGCTAAAGCATAAAAGCTTACCTAGTACTCCGTGCCAAAATAGAAACTAGTTAGTAATCATGCATGATCCTAGTTCATGTTAAAAATGGCTAATGCATCACATACAGAATGTCACTAGAATAGGCTCGGCTAATCTACAATGACATGTGAAATGCTACAAATAACACGTATTCAACTTGGAATTGAAGTACAATGCAGTTAGTATGATGCGCCAAGCCCGGTGCATGCAGTACAGATGAATGATGCACGCATGCATAGCATAAGGATGCTAAAATAAATATTCCCTAGTACTAACCATCAAAAGCAAGTAAGTAAAAGGGAGAAAGAAGTGGGGGTTGGAAGACATGCACACACTCACCCACACTTATTACAAATTTACCCTCGCTCGGAAGGACCAAAAGAATATACAATCCGAATAATGAATTACCTATCCTAGCTAATTAATTATTACAAAACTTCTAATTTAACAAATTAAATGCAGAAAGAATATGGCCACAGCCCTGCCTCGGGATGCGCAAATGATGCATGCTTGATCCGGCTTGCCCGGAAACTTGCTGCCATAGCACTACTGCTTCTGTTTTCACTGCCTTGCTTCTCTAAAGACTGCCAAAGTCCCAGGGTATCTTCTATGAACACTGCAGAACACCATCGGCTAAGGGAAATGACCACCGGCCATGGTAAAATGCCATCGGCTGCTAATGAAGTTATCGGCCATTCACCAATGGCCGGTCGGCACTAGATGTTGCCGGTCGGCAAAAACTTCCTGCAGAAAATAGTTTTGACAGCAATAGAGGACAGGCAGTGTATGGCATGCATTTCAAGCAAATGTGTGCACCACCACATCCCTTATCATGTTTGTGACTCAAAGGGGTATGGTGCTCGATTCTCGGACCACCAATTGCGCATTTCAATGTGTGATGGCCCAAGAAGCTAAGTTGTGCATTTTAATGTCAAATGTAATGCACACAAACACATAAGGAACCCAACCTCAATCATGGTGATTCAAGAGGCAAGGCATGCATGCCAAATGCAATCTAAGCATGTGAGCTAAATATGCAATATGAGCATGCAAGCAAGTAATGTACATTAGGCACACAACCTAAGCAAACAAGTATGCAAGGCATGAAGCAATGTAACAACATGTAAAGAGTGGACTTAAACTAAGTTTGGCAGCCCTCAACTAGGCCCAAAACAGTGGCCAAATGTCATGGAAATGAGGGCCAAAACACATACAAGCATACATGCACAAGGGCCTAAACATAGAGCATAGGCCATCAACTCTTTAAAGCATGAAAGGGATGGAAAATGCAAGTATGCAAGCATGGAACATGGACTGAAATACGGTTTCCAATGATGCCAAATCATGAGAATGAGCCAACTAAAGCATGCTAGTGACCCACATACACAAGGCTAGTAAGCTAGAATACAAAGGAGTTATACAAAGCATGGAAAGGATGGCCTAAACAACCAAAAAAAGACCTTAAGCATGTTAAAACATAACCAAAAACTTCACAAAGCTAAGCCAAAATATGCAAGCATGGTGGTCCAAATGCTAGATACATGTTAAGGCAATTTCATGGCATTACAAGACAAGTATGAAAAGCAAGCATGGTGTGTCTAAACCAAGTAAAAACAAAGGTAATACATGGAAAAATACTACCAAATAACACTTAATACATGGCCAACATGCACTTAAAAATGGTGTTCACATATGAGGCTAAAATGGCACTTTTTGAAGACAACAAGGAGAGGGGGTGGCCCTCTCCTTCTTAGGACCCTAAACCACCATCCTCACCACTAAAATCCCTCAAGATTTCAGTGGTGAGGAGGCTCAAACAAGGTGGTCCCGAAGTTCACCAAAAATAGCACAAAATGGGGCCAAACAAGGCCTAAGAGGGGGTAAACGACCCCAAACACAAAAGTGTCCTTAATGAAGTATCTTAAACACAAAAAAATAGAACTTTTTTATGTTATACACAAAGCTCAAAACAGCAAGAAAGACAGGCTAAAAGCTGGTGCAAAAACGGAGAATAAAAGAGGATTAAAGGCTCACCCTTGTAGACCAACGAAATCAGCAACTTCTTGGATCAAAAACCAGTCCCTTAACCTCTAAAAATGGCCTCCAAGCTCCTTAGGTTGATGGTGGAGGTGTTAGGATAGGAGTTGTGGTGCAAAGGGGCCAAGAATCACTCACTTTGGAGCACTCTAACACATACAAATGTAGAGAGAGAGAGATATATAGAGAGAGAGTGATATATATTCTATATATATCAGATTTTCTAACCCTTGAAAATGGTGGAGAGGCTCTCTATATATAGAGCAAGACAAGGTGCTAAGCTTCTTAGAGAAGCTAACACAAAAAGGGTCAAAAGGGGCAAGCTTCCAAGGGAAGCTAAGCAAAGGGGACAAGAAGGCCAAGCTTCTTGGAGAAGCTAGACAAAAGAACCAAGCTTCTTGGAGAAGCTAAAAAGGGTCAAGCTTCTTGGAGAAGCTAGAACCAAGGTTCAAAAGGTTCAAGCTTCCTCGAGAAGCTAAAACCAAGGGTCAAAAGGTTCAAGCTTCCTCAAGAAGCTAGAACCAAGGGTTCAAAAGGTTCAAGCTTCCTCAAGAAGCTAAAACAGGGGGGACAAAAGGGTCAAGCCTCCCCAAGAAGAGGTCTTGGCCAGAAAAAGAGCCAATTGGCCAACAAAGATGGCCGACCGACCACAAAATATGCCGACCGACCACCAATAATTCCGACCGGCCATCACCAATGGCCGGTGGCCTCAAGCCATGGCCGGTGAGCTGTGGGGATGGCCCACAAGCCCTACCCTGTACCTCAAAGGCAAAACGCAAGTGTTTGGTGCAAAACCAGACACAAAACAGTCGAATCGAGAGATCCTGAGGCGAGGCGCGTAGCCGAGACCTCTGGGAACTCAAGACGAACACAAACATGGATAATCACCGAGTGTTCAAATGGTGACGTCCAAGTCTTGAGGACGGTCAAAAATGGGGTGTCTACAGAAGGCCCAATGAATAATATCAAATAAAGTAAATACATTGGAACATCATACATCAGATGGCCTCGGGCCCAATTCATTCATGTCAAACTGGCCTTTGGTCCCTTTCATATCGAACTGGCCTTTAGGCCTTTCAAACTTTGTCTACATTCAAATTATTGAACTTTACAAGACTTACATAGAAGTAAGCAATTGGACAATAACATATTTCAGATATTACTCACAGTGATCGGCTTGAGGATTTGCCCTGGAGCTTGACCCTACATATCACATACCACATATGGGTTACAAACAATTCAATCCGTTCTTTAATTCACATATTCCTCTCTAGGCTTCATTCTTATCTCTTTAACTCAATTACAATCCTCAATGCATGCCTAAGAGTGGTTGGAAGTGAAAGAGAACAGAAAAAGAAACTCAGAATGCATAAATAAAATTTTAGAAAATAGGGTCTCTGCTCGAGTGCACCCTTGAGGCCTACAAAATTACTGGTTAGGTCGAATTTACGCTCTATCGTGCACTCTGGCGCTCGAGCGGAAGGCCTCTCTACATGGTTCCTCGCTCGAGCGTGAACTTCCTCCCTCGAGCAGACACCATGTCTGCAAAAAGTACTAGATGTATCATTTTTACGCTCGAGCGTGAACTCAGACGCTCGAGCGGAAGTTCATCATACGTAGCTCCCCGCTCGAGCGTGAACTTCCCCGCTTGAGCGGACATCATGGTCTGCAGAAAATATTGGGAGCACGAAATTCACGCTCGAGCGGCGGTTTCCCCGCTCGAGCAGACATCAAATTTCTGGGTTTTCCAGAATGTGTTCTTGAGTTCAATTTCGACATTCCAACCACATTTCTTGCATATTATGGCTCCAATTTCACATATAATTGTACTAACATGGTACCAACACTAAAACACATCAACATGGAGCTCAATTTCTTGAATTACTTACATGCATGCCTCAAATTAACCCAAACTCATCACCAATACACTAATTTAAAACATGCAAAGCTTACCCTTCCATGATTTTCACTTGCATGTGAGAAATATTGATTCATATCAACTTAATTGATGAAGAGGTGATCAAATACATGAATTTCAAACAAGATTCAACATGAATCATACACATTGTACTCAAACATGGACATTTATGGCAAATTCTTACATGCATGTGTTCTAAAACTTCAATTTCAACAAAACCAACTCAACTCATGCTCTTAGTCACAAACAACCCTTGAACACACAAGATTACACAATTTCAAACTTACAATTTCAAGATCAATGCTTACCTAGAGGCTCAATCTTCCCAATTTATGATCAAATCTTAAGTTAAACTTCAAATTTCCAAGCCTCAAGACCAAAATTGCACAATCCTTCTCTCTCTCTCTCTCTCTCTATAGCCGGCCCTCTCTCTAATTTTGAGTCCAAGATCAGCCAAAATGCAACTAAGGAGAAGAATTGAGGTGTAGTGCATTTCTACATAAGTCCCCACTAAGTCATTATTTAATAATAAGAATAATTTGCCACTAATTCACTAATTTAATCAACTTAATCTAGTCCGAATCAATTTTTCAATTACACTTCACCGTAGGCTCTAAAAATTATGCCAATCACAATGGCACAATCAATTTCGGGTTCTGTGGCCGATAAGGCCTTCAATTTAAATTCCAAAGTAGATAATCAAACAGATATTCCTACGGTGAACAGATAGAAATTCAAAACCACATAATCACATTCGTATTAAGAACTAATTAACATATTACGGAACAGGGATATCACAGTCATTCCCCCTTTAGGAAGTTTGGTCCTCCAAACTTAATTTACCTTCGTCGGGAAACAAATGTAGGTAGCGTAGTCATATTCCCTTCTCTTTTTCCCATGTAGCATCCGTCCCATAATGTTCCTTCCATTCCACTTTCACCATTGGGATGGACTTGCTTCTCAATTGTTTCACTTGCCGGTCAACAATTCGTTCTGGCCATTCAGCGTATTCCATATTTTCATCTATAGCTACCCGGTGATAATCAATCACATGAAACGGATCTCAGAGGTAACCCCTGAACATCGACACATGAAACACATTATGGATTTGTTCAAATCCCGGTGGCAAAGCAACTCTATAAGCAACTGGACCGAGCCTTTCCAAAATCTGAAACGGCCCAATGTAACGGGGCGACAATTTGCCCTTCTTCCCAAACCTGACTTGGCCTTTCATTGGGGACACACGGATGAACACATGGTTACCGACCTCATACTCAAGAGGCCTTCTCCGAAAGTCTACATAGTTCTTCTGTCGGTCTTGAGCTGTTTTGAGCCTTTGCTGAATGGTTTTGATTTTCTCAGAAGTATCTTGCACAATTTCAGGCCCAAGTAAAGCTCTATCTCCGACTTATGTCCAACAACTTGGTGATCTACACCTTCTACCATACAAAGCCTCGTATGGTGCCATACCGATGCTGGAGTGGAAGCTGTTATTGTATGCAAATTCTGCAAGTGGCAAATAATCTTCCTAACTCCCCTGAAAATCCAATGCACACATTCGAAGCATATCTTCCAAAGGCTGTATTGTTCGTTCTGATTGCCCATCTGTCTGTGGGTGGAAGGCAGTACTGAACCTTAGTTCCGTTCCCATGGCTTCCTATAAACTTTTCCGCAATCTAGACACAAATTTTGGATCTCTATCCAACACAATAGATACAGGAACTCCATGTAAACGAACAATCTCATCAACATAAATAGTAGCCAATCTATAAGCATTAAATGTAGTTTTGATAGGCAGAAAATGTGCAGATTTAGTCAGTCTATTAACTACAACCCAAATAGAATCCATACCTCGAGAAGTCCGAGGTAGGCCAACAACGAAATCCATAGTCACGTGTTCCCACTTCCATTCAAGAATAGGGAGATGTTGAAGTAGACCGCCTGGTTTCTGATGTTCAGCTTTGACTTGCTGACACTGAAGACACTTGGATACATATTCTGTTCCGAAATCTCAACACTTCATTCTTAATGCCAAACTCTACTTTCGGACTTGTCTCGAATTCATCAATCACTTTCTTGAGGAATTCATCCTCTTTCTGCTTTTGCTTGATTTCGTCGATGATTGCCGGCTCGGCTGTAATAGCGGCTATCAACCCGCCTTGTTCACACATTACCACTTCAATTTCGGATTTTTCAAAATCTTGCAAGATTTCTGTCTGTTCGGTAAGCAAACAAGCCATACTCCCCGTTAATTTTCTACTCAAGGCATCAGCAACTGTGTTAGCTTTCCTGAGGTGATACTGAATCTCTAAATCATAATCCTTTATCAATTCCAGCCATCTCCTCTGACGCATATTCGACTCCTTCTGCGTGAAGAAGTATTTCAAACTTTTGTGATCCGTATAGACTTCACACTTTGCTCCATACAGATAATGCCGCTAGATTTTCAAAGCAAAAACGACTGCGGCCAATTCTAGGTCATGTGTTGGATAATTCTTCTCATGTGGCCTCAACTGTAGAGAGGTGTAAGCAATAACCTTTCCGTTCTGTATTAACACACAACCCAAACCTTTATAAGATGCATCACTGAAAATTACAAAATTCTTCGTACCTGAAGGTAGTGTCAAAATTGGTGCAGTGGTCAATCTTGTCTTCAATTCATGAAAGGCTAATTCTCTTTCATCATTCCACTCAAAAGGTTACCCCTTGCGTGTCAGTTGGGTAAGAGGCACAGCTATTTTCGAAAAATCTTTCACAAACCTCCTATAGTACCCAGCTAGACCCATAAAACTGCAGACTTCTGTTACATTGGTTGGTGTAGGCCAATCCACCATTGCCTCTATTTTCTGTGGGTCCACTGAAATCCCTTCCCTGTTGATCACATACCCTAAGAAAACAACTTCATCCAACCAAAACTCACATTTCTTTAGTTTAGCAAACAATTTCCTTTCTCTAAGTATTTGCAAGATAGTTCTCAAATGTTATTCATGTTCAAGTCTATCTTTAGAGTATATTAAAATGTCATCAATAAAAACCACAACAAATTCGTCAAGGTAGGTATTAAAAATTCGGTTCATTAGGTCCATAAATGCCGCCGGAGCATTTGTTACTCCAAATGGCATAACAAGAAACTCAAAATGTCCATACCTCATTCTGAATGCAGTTTTCTCAACATCTTCTGCCTTAACTTTCAATTGGTGATACCCGGATCTCAAATCAATCTTAGAGAACACCTATGATCCCTGCAACTGGTCAAATAAGTCATCAATACGGGGTAAGGGATATTTGTTCTTTATTATTACCTTGTTCAATTCCCGATAATCGATGCACAAACGCAAAGTTCCATCCTTCTTTTTCACAAACATTACTGGTACACCCCAAGGCGAGGTACTAGGTCGGATAAACCCCTTCTCAAGCAAGTCTTGCAGTTGTTCCTTCAATTCTTTCATTTCGGGAGTGGCCATTCTGTAGGGAGCTTTAGAAATAGGTTGGGTGCCTGGCATAGTCTCAATTGTAAATTCTATCTCCCTGTCTACCAATTTCCCTGGCAATTCATTTGGAAACACATCTAGAAATTCTTTAGCAATAGGGATATCATTCAATTCAACATTCGCAGACTGTTCAGACAACACATAGCACAAATAACCCTGACACCCCTTCCTGATCAGTTTACATGCTTTCATTGCAGATATCAAATAAGGTGGAGGCACTACCCCATTACCCACAAACACAATCTCTTTCTATTTCGGTGGTTTAAATACTACTCGTTTTGTCACACAATCGATGGTGGCACAATATTTGGTCAACCAATCCATGCCCAGAATTACATCAAAATGCCTAAAGTTCAAGGGCAACAAATCTACATATAGGATAGCATCTTCAACACGCATATCACAAAACCGGTATATAGATTCACACAATACAAGTTCCCCAGATGGAGCAGACACACATAACAGATATGGCAGTAATTCTAAGGGTCTATTCAGTCTAGATGCAAATGCATATGTCACAAAAGAGTGTGTGGATCCGGAGTCAATTAACAAAAAAGAATCCTGATTACATATAGAAATAATACCTGAGACAGCTGCATTGGCATTCCGTGTATCGCCCGGAACAAGCGCAAAAACTCTCCCCTGTCTCACGGTATCCCCGGTGATAGCGGGTCTCATAGTATTCCCCGGCTTTGGGATTGATGCAGTGGAACTAACAACCATCTTTCTACTATTCTGATTATAATCTCGGGCCATATGCCCTTGTTTACCACACTTTAAATAGGCCCCTAACACATGGTAACAAACTCCACGGTGCCTTTTGCCACAAACATTGCACATGAGAGATGTGTCTTGGGAAGAATTCAAAGTATTTGAGAAGCCCGTATTCTATTTTTTCATAAATTTCTTCTTTGAAAAGAAGCCTTGCCTTTTGTTGCCTTTCCATTCTATTGTTGGCTTAGTCTGTCTAGCTATGTTGGCTTCTGATATGATGGCCCTATCCAGCACCCCAATGTAGGTTTCCAGTTTCAAGACATTCACTCTTTCTAGGATGTCACTTCGATGCCCACCTTCAAAATGTCTCGCCTTCTTATAGTCAGATCAATCAATCACGTGCGCAAAACCCGCCAATTCAAAGGAATTTGGCCTCATACAAACTCTGATCATACTGTCTTGTTTCAGTTCCATGAATTCTGCGACCTTCCAATCCTGGACACACTGCGGGAAGTACTTGTCATAGAAAATTTCTAGAAATTTTGCCCAATCAACATCCCTATGATTCTCACGCATTAACATCCACCATCTTCTGGCCTCGTCTTCTAGCATAAAAGTGGCTAGAAGCACATTCTGTGTCTCCGAGCAAGGGAACACTTCGAATAGTTTCCCAATGCCGAGAACCCATGCTTCGGCTTTTAACCGGTCTAATCCACCATGGAACTATGGTGGTTTCATTTTCTTGAACTCTTTGGTGAGAGCTATGGTTCAGTCATCATTCTGATTATCTAGCACATGAGGTGCCGAAGGTGGAGGCGGAGGATGTGGCTGTTGCCACTATTGTTGCCATTCCTGTTGTTGCCTCAATGTCTCTGCCATTTCCTGAATCAGTCTTTCCATTCTATCCAGTCTGGCAGTAGAAGATTCCTCTATCTCATCACCTCTTGCTCTCACCATCTAATTAAACTTGCATTATATTTTATACAAAAGATTTACAAGTATGCATATATTAAAGAGCATACATGTTCAGATAATTTGCGATGCAAGCAAATCCTAACTTATAACACATAGTTGTTCACATCAAAGCATTTAAGCATATACTTCATGCTTTCAAATTCAGACTTATCACATGAATGCATCCTAGATCTTTTCTAGACAATTATTTCTCTTTTGGACAAGTGTGTGAGTTATTAACTCGTGCTCTAATACCACTCTGTCATGACCCGAACCCGCCCCCATGGGTTAAGGACGTAACCGGCCAGTAATCGTGAGATTACCTACGGCCTCAAACCAAAACAAATGTAAGTTAACAGAGATAATGGGGGCCAAACGGAAGCAGTTCAAAACTTTGTCCATAGAGCTGTGCTTACATGCACATCCAACAACTTAACATATATGCATTAATAACTCACAACAGAAATATAGTAGCATAAGTTCCGTACAAACAAGATCATCCAAAAACTAAGTCAACCCATGAAAACTATATACAGACATATACAAAGACTTCGCCAACACAACAACATAAAACAAAATGACAAAAAGGCGAAGATGAGTCTCGTGCGTGAGACACGTGGGCTGACTCTCCAAAAACCCGATTGTTTCATGCAGACTTCACTGGGGCTGGGTCTAGACTTCTCTTCGTTCACCTACAAACACATGAATGAGCATAAGCGAAGGCCCAGTGAATAATATCAAATAAAGTAAATACATTGGAACATCACACATCAGATGGCCTCGGGCCCAATTCATTCATGTCAAACTGGCCTTTGGCCCCTTTCATATCGAACTGGCCTTTAGACCTTTCAAACTTTCATATCAAACTGGCCTTTAGGCCTTTCAAACTTTGTCCACATTCAAATTATTGAACTTTACAATACTTACATAGAAGTAAGCAATTGGACAATAACATATTTCAAATATTACTCACAGTAATCAGCTTGAGGATTTGCCCTGGAGCTTGACCCTACATATCACATAACACATAGGGGTTACAAATAATTCAATCCGTTCTTTAATTCACATATTCCTCTCTAGGCTTCATTCTTATCTCTTTAACTCAATTACAATGCTCAATGCATGCCTAAGAGTGCTTAGAAGTGAAAGAGAACAGAAAATGAAACTCATAATGCATAAACAAAATTTCATAAAATAGGGTCGCGCTTTGCCACTTGACCCTGCCAAAAAAAATCCTTGGTTAGGTCGAATTTACGCTCGATCGTGCACTCTGGCGCTCGAGCGGAAAGCCTCTCTACATGGCTCCCCACTCGAGCGTGAACTTCCCCGCTCGAGCAACACCATGTCTACAAAAAGTACTAGATGTATCATTTTTACGCTCGAGCATGAACTCAGACGCTCGAGCGGAAGTTCATCCTACATAGCTCCCCGCTCGAGCGTGAACTTCCCCGCTCGAGCGAACATCATGGTCTGTAGAAAATACTGGGAGCATGAAATTCACGCTCGAGCGGACATCAAATTTCTGGGTTTTCCAAAATGTGTTCTTGAGTTCAATTTCAACATTCCAACCATATTTCTTGCATATTATGGCTCCAATTTCACATATAATTGTACTAACATGGTACCAACACTAAAACACATCAACATGGAGCTCAATTTCTTGAATTACTTACATGCATGCCTCAAATTAACCCAAACTCATCACCAATACACTAAATTCAAACATGCAAAGCTTACCCTTCCATGATCTTCACTTGCATGTGAGAAATATTCATTCATATCAACTTAATTGATGAAGAGGTGATCAAATACATGAATTTCAAACAAGATTCAACATGAATCATACACATTGTACTCAAACATGGACATTTATGGCAAATTCTTACATGCATGTGTTCTAAAACTTCAATTTCAACAAAACCAACTCAACTCATGCTCTTGGTCACACACAAGATTACACAATTTCAAACTTACAATTTCAAGATCAATGCTTACCTAGAGGCTCAATCTTCCCAATTTATGATCAAATCTTGAGTTAGACTTCAAATTTCCAAGCCTCAAGACCAAAATTGCACAATCCTTCTCTCTCTCTCTCTCTCTCTATAGCTGGCCCTCTCTCTAATTTTGAGTCCAAGATCAGCCAAAATGCAACTAAGGAGAAGAATTGAGATGTAGTGCCTTTCTACATAAGTCCCCAGTAAGTCATTATTTAATAATAAGAATAATTGGCCACTAATTCACTAATTTAATCAACTTAATCTGGTTCAAATCAATTTTTCAATTACACTTCACCGTAGGCTCTAAAAATTATGCCAATCACAATGGCACAATCAATTTCGGGTTCTGTGGCCGATAAGGCCTTCAACTTAAATTCCAAAGCAGATAATCAAACAGATATTCCTACGGTGAACAGATAGAAATTCAAAACCACATAATCACATTCGTATTAAGGACTAATGAACATATTATGGAACAGGGATATCACAGTCTTCCCCCATTTAGAAAGTTTGGTCCTCCAAACTTAATTTACCTTCGTTGGGAAACAAATGTGGGTAACGTAGTCACATTCCCTCCTCTTTTTCCCATGTAGCATCTATCCCATAATGTTCCTTCCATTCCACTTTCACCATTGGGATGGACTTGCTTCTCAATTGTTTCACTTGCTGGTCAACAATTCGTTCTGGCCATTCAGCGTATTCCATATTTTCATCTATAGTTACCCAATGATAATCAATCACATGAAACGGATCTCGGAGGTAACCCCTGAACATCGACACATGAAACACATTATGGATTTGTTCAAATCCCGGTGGCAAAGCAACTCTATAAGCAATTGGACCAAGCCTTTCCAAAATCTGAAACGGCCCAATTTAGCGGGGCGACAATTTGCCCTTCTTCCCAAACCTGACTTGGCCTTTCATTGGAGACACACGGATGAACAGGTGGTCACCGACCGCATACTCAAAAGGTCTTCTCTGAACATCTGCATAGTTCTTATGTCGGTCTTGAGATGTTTTGAGCCTTTGCCGAATGGTTTTGATTTTCTCAGAAGTATCTTGCACAATTTCAGGCCTAAGTAAAGCTCTATCCCCGACTTTTGTCCAACAACTTGGTGATCTACACCTTCTACCATACAAAGCCTCGTATGGTGCCATACCGATGCTGGAGTGGAAGCTGTTATTGTATGCAAATTCTGCAAGTGGCAAATAATCTTCCCAACTCCCTTGAAAATCCAATGCACACATTCGAAGTATATCTTCCAAAGTCTGTATTGTTCGTTCTGATTGCCCATCTATTTGTGGGTGGAAGGTAGTACTGAACCTTAGTTCCGTTCCCATGGCTTCCTGCAAACTTTTCCGCAATCTAGACACAAATTTCGGATCTCTATCCGACACAATAGATACCAGAACTCCATGTAAACGAACAATCTCATCAACATAAATAGTAGCCAATCTATAAGCATTAAATGTAGTTTTCACAAGCTGAAAATGTGTAGATTTAGTCAGTCTATTAACTACAACCCAAATAGAATCCATACCTCGAGAAGTCCAAGGTAGGCCAACAACGAAATCCATAGTCACGTGTTCCCACTTCCATTCAGGAATAGGGAGATAATGAAGTAAACCGCCTGGTTTCTGATGTTCAGCTTTGACTTGCTGACATTGAAGACACTTGGACACATATTCTGTTCCGAAATCTCAACACTTCATTCTCAATGCCAAACTCTACTTTCAGACTTGTCTTGAATTCATCAATCACTTTCTTGAGGAATTCATCCTCTTTCTGCTTTTGCTTAATTTCGTCGATGATTGCCGGCTCGACTGTAATAGCGGCTATCAAACCGCCCTGTTCACACATTACCACTTCAATTTCGGATTTTTCAAAATCTTGCAAGATTTCTGTCTGTTCGGTAAGCAAACAAGCCATACTCCCCGTTAATTTTCTACTCAAGGCATCAACAACTGTGTTAGCTTTCCCGAGGTGATATTGAATCTCTAAATCATAATCCTTTATCAATTCCAGCCATCTCCTCTAACGCATATTCGACTCCTTCTGCGTGAAGAAGTATTTCAAACTTTTGTGATCCGTGTAGACTTCACACTTTGCTCCATACAGATAATGCCGCCAGATTTTCAAAACAAAAACGACTGTGGCCAATTCTAGGTCATGTGTTGGATAATTCTTCTCATGTGGCCTCAACTATCGGGAGGCGTAAGCAATAACCTTTCCATTCTGCATTAACACACAACCCAAACCTTTATAAGATGCATCACTGAAAATTGCAAAATTCTCCGTACCTGAAGGTAGTGTCAAAATTGGTGCAGTGGTCAATGTTGTCTTCAATTCATGAAAGGCTGATTCTCTTTCATCGTTCCACCCAAAAGGTTACCCCTTGCGTGTCAGTTGGGTAAGAGGCACAGCTATTTTTGAAAAATCTTTCACAAACCTCCTGTAGTACCCAGCTAGACCCATAAAACTGCAGACTCCTGTTACATTGGTTTGTGTAAGCCAATCCACAATTGCCTCTATTTTCTGTGGGTCCACTGAAATCCCTTCCCTGTTGATCACATGCCCTAAGTAAACAACTTCATCCAACCAAAACACACATTACTTTAGTTTAGCAAACAATTTCCTTTCTCTAAGTATTTGCAGGACAGTTCTCAAATGTTGTTCATGTTCAAGTCCATCTTTAGAGTATATTAAATGTCATCAATAAAAACCACAACAAAATTGTCAAGGTAGGTTTTAAAAATTCGGTTCATTAGGTCCATAAATGCCGCCGGAGCATTAGTTACTCCAACTGGCATAACAAGAAACTCAAAATGTCCATACCTCCTTCTGAATGCGATTTTCTCAACATCTTCTGCCTTAACTTTCAATTGGTGATACCTGGATCTCAAATCAATCTTAGAGAACACCTGTGATCCCTGCAACTGGTCAAATAAGTAATCAACACGGGGTAGGGGATATTTGTTCTTTATTGTTACCTTGTTCAATTCCCGATAATCGATGCACAAACGCAAAGTTCCATCCTTCTTTTTCATAAACATTGCTGGTACACCCCAAGGCGAGGTGCCAAGTCGGATAAACCCCTTGTCAAGCAAGTCTTGCAACTGTTCCTTCAATTCTTTTATTTCGAGAGTGGCCATTGTGTAGGGAGCTTTAGAAATAGATTGGGTGCCTGGCATAGTCTCAATTGTAAATTCTATCTCCCTGTCGACCAATTCCCCTGGCAATTCATTTGGAAACACATTTGGAAATTCTTTAACAATAGGGATATCATTCAATTCAACATTCGCAGACTATTCAGACAACACATAGCACAAATAACCCTGACACCCCTTCCTGATCAGTTTACATGCTTTCATTGCAGATATTAAATAAGGTGGAGGCACTACCCCATTACCCACAAACACAATCTCTTTCTATTCCAGTGGTTTAAATACTACTCGTTTTGTCACACAATCGATGGTGGCACAATATTTGGTCAACCAATCCATGCCCAGAATTACATCAAAATGCCTAAAGTTCAAGGGCAACAAATCTACATATAGGATAGCATCTTCAACACGCATATCACAAAACCGGTATATAGATTCACACAATACAGGTTCCCCAGATGGAGCAGACACACATAACAGATATGGCAGTAATTCTAAGGGTCTATTCAGTCTAGATGCAAATGCATATGTCACAAAAGAGTGTGTGGATCCGGAGTCAATTAACACAAAAGCATCCTGATTACATATAGAAATAATACCTGAGACAGCTGCATTGGCATTCCGTGTATTGCCCGGAACAAGCGTAAGAACTCTCCCCTGTCTCACGGTATCGCCGGTGATAACGGGTCTCATAGTATTCCCCGGCTTTGGGATTGATGCAGTGGAACTAACAGCCATCTTTCCACTATTCTGATTACAATCTCGGGCCATATGCCCTTGTTTACCACACTTTAAACAGGCCCCTGACACCCGGTAACAAACTCCATGGTGCCTTTTGCCACAAACATTGCACATGGGAGATGTGTCTTGGGAAGAATTCGAAGTATTTGAGGAGCCCGTATTCTATTTTTTCATAAATTTCTTCTTTGAAAAGAAGCCTTGCCTTTTGTTGCCTTTCCATTCTGTTGTTTGCTTAGTCTGTCTAGCTATGTTGGCTTCTGATATGATGGCCATGTCCAGCACCACAATGTGGGTTTCCAGTTTCATGACATTCACTCTTTCTAGGATGTCACTTCGAAGCCCACCTTCAAAATGTCTCGCCTTCTTATAGTCTGTATCAATCACGTGTGGCGTAAACCAGGCCAATTCAGTGAATTTGGCCTCATACTCGGCTACAGTCATATTGTCTTGTTTCAGTTCCATGAATTCTGCTACCTTTCTATCCCGGACACACTGCGGGAAGTACTTGTCATAGAAAATTTCTAGAAATTTTGCCCAATCAACATCCCTATGATTCTCACGCATTAACATCCACCATCTTCTGGCCTCGTCTTCTAGCATAAAAGTGGCTAGAAACACCTTCTGTGTCTCCGAACAAGGGAACACTTCGAATAGTTTCTCAATGCCGAGAACCCATGCTTCGGCTTTTAACCGGTCTAATCCACCATGGAACTGTGGTGGTTTCATTTTCTGGAACTCTTTGGTGAGAGCTATGGTTCGGTCATCATTTTTATTATCTGGCACAGGAGGTGCCGAAGGTGGAGGTGGAGGATGTGGCTGTTGCCACTGTTGTTGCCATTCCTGTTGTTGCCTCAATGTCTCTGCCATTTCCTGAATCAGTCTTTCCATTCTATCCAGTCTGGCAATAGAAGATTCCTCTATCTTATCACCTCTTGTTCTCACCATCTAATTAAACTTGCATTATATTTTATACAAAAGATTTACAAGTATGCATATATTAAAGAGCATACATATTCAGATAATTTGCGATGCAGGCAAATCCTAACTTATAACACATAGTTGTTCACATCAAAGCATTTAAGCATATACTTGATGCTTTCAAATTCAGACTTATCACACGAATGCATCCTAGATCTTTTCTAGACGCTTATTGCCCTTTTGGACAAGTGTGTGAGTTATTAACTCGTGCTCTGATACCACTCTGTCACGACTTAATTCTAACTCGCTTCGTGGGTTAAGGTGACGAACCGCCAAGAATCGTGAGATTACCTATGGCCTCAAACCAAAACAAATGTAAGTTAACAGAGATAATGGGGGCCAAACGGAAGCAGTTCAAAACATTGTCCATAGAGTTGTGCTTACTTGGCACATCCAACAACTTAACATATATGCATTAATAACTCACAACAGAAATATAGTAGCATAAGTTCCGTACAAACAAGATCATCCAAAAACTAAGTCAACCCATGAAAACTATATACAGACATATACAAAGACTTCGCCAACACGACAACATAAAACAAAATGACAAAAAGGCGAAGATGAGTCTCGTGCGTGAGACACGTGGGCTGACTCTTCAAAAACCCGGTTGTTTCATGCAAACTTCACTGCGGCTGGGTCTAGACTTCTCTTGGTTCACCTATAAACACATGAATGAGCATGAGCGAAGGCCCAGTGAATAATATCAAATAAAGTAAATACATTGGAGCATCATACATCAGATGGCCTTGGGCCCAATTCATTCATGTCAAACTGGCCTTTGGCCCCTTTCATATCGAACTAGCCTTTAGGCCTTCCAAACTTTCATATCAAACTGGCCTTTAGGCCTTTCAAACTTTCATATCAAACTGGCCTTTAGGCCTTTCAAACTTTGTCCACATTCAAATTGTTGAACTTTACAATACTTACATAAAAGTAAGCAATTGGACAATAACATATTTCAGATATTACTCACGGTGATCGGCTTGAGGATTTTCCTTGGAGCTTGACCCTACATATCACATAACACATATGGGTTACAAATAATTCAATCCGTTCTTTCATTCACATATTCCTCTCTAGGCTTCATTCTTATCTCTTTAACTCAATTACAATGCTCAATGCATGCCTAAGAGTGCTTGGAAGTGAAAGAGAACAGAAAATGAAACTCAGAATACATAAACAAAATTTCAGAAAATAGGGTCCCCGCTCGAGCGCACCCTTGCGGCCTGCAAAAGTACTGGTTAGGTCGAATTTACGCTCGATCGTGCACTCTGGCACTCGAGCAGAAGGCCTCTCTACATGGCTCCCTGCTCGAGCGTGAACTTCTCCGCTCGAGCAGACACCATGTCTGCAAAAAGTACTGGATGTATCATTTTTACGCTCAAGCGTGAACTCAGACGCTCGAGCGGAAGTTCATCCTACATAGCTCCCCACTCGAGCGTGAACTTCCCCGCTCCAGTGGACCTCATGGTCTATAGAAAATACTGGGAGCACGAAATTTACGCTTGACTGGTGGTTTCCCCGCTCGAGCGGACATCAAATTTTTGGGTTTTCTAGAATGTGTTCTTGAGTTCAATTTCGACATTCCAACCATATTTCTTGCATATTATGGCTCCAATTTCACATATAATTGTACTAACATGGTACCAACACTAAAACACATCAACATGGAGCTCAATTTCTTGAATTACTTACATGCATGCCTCAAATTAACCCAAACTCATCACCAATACACTAAATTCAAACAAGCAAAGCTTACCCTTCCATGATCTTCACTTGCATGTGAGAAATATTCATTCATATTAACTTAATTGATGAAGAGGTGATCAAATACATGAATTTCAAACAAGATTCAACATGAATCATACACATTGTACTCAAACATGGACATTTATGGCAAATTCTTACATGCATGTGTTCTAAAACTTCAATTTCAACAAAACCAACTCAACTCATGCTCTTGGTCACACACAAGATTACACAATTTCAAACTTACAATTTCAAGATCAATGCTTACCTAAAGGCTCAATCTTCCCAATTTATGATCAAATCTTGAGTTAAACTTCAAATTTCCAAGCCTCAAGACCAAAATTGCACAATTCTTCTCTCTCTCTCTCTCTCTATAGCCGGCCCTCTCTCTAATTTTGAGTCCAAGATCAACCAAAATGCAACTAAGGAGAAGAATTGAGGTGTAGTGCCTTTCTACATAAGTCCCCACTAAGTCATTATTTAATAATAAGAATAATTGGCCACTAATTCACTAATTTAATCAACTTAATCTGGTCCGAATCAATTTTTCAATTACACTTCACCGTAGGCTCTAAAAATTATGCCAATCACAATGGCGCAATCAATTTCGGGTTCTGTGGCCGATAAGGCCTTCAATTCCAAAGCAGATAGTCAAACAGATATTCCTACGGTAAACAGATAGAAATTCAAAACCACATAATCACATTCATATTAAGGACTAATTAACGTATTACGGAACGAGGATATCATACCATGGTTGCACAGTTTGCTGGCCTACACGATCGGATGGATGTATATGATGCACGTCTCACTAACTTAGAGACGTCCACCGAAGCTCGGCTTACTGTATTAGAGGCTACATGTGGACACATTGAGCATGCCATGGGCCTCTCTTCTCTCCAGCTTGTCGATATTCTATCCATGCTTCACATACAACAGCATCCTCCACTGCCACCAGAGTGATGATGGTATTTATTCTTTGCTATGACTTTCAATATTTTTTTTTTTTTGTGGGTGAATAAGTCATAAAATTAAACAGCAGTGGCTACAGTTGAAAGCTAAATGCCCTGTTCATAACCCCATCAAAGATTGATGGGGCCATGAATAGACCATAACGAGCAAAACCATGAATCATTTGAATTTCTTTTTAAATTTTTCGGATACAACATTATAAATTTGACCATATTAACAATGTTGAAAACAAGAACTTCTTCAGGAATTTTCTGTTTCGTAAAAACTGTAATATTTCTCTCAAGCCAAATGAGGTAAACATTGCAATTTAGAGCAAGCCTGGAAATAATAGAGTTAACTGAATTACTCTTACCAGATTTAGCAATTGTAACCAGCAGGCCAGACCAATTTAACACAGGCCAAGCCATATGTGTTTAGCAATGGCTGCCTTATTCCACACCCCCATAGACTTATGACCTAAACCCCTCTCATTTTTAGGGGAGCACACTTTATTCCAAGACAACTTCGCACCATACTTCTCAAGCTCACTTCCACAACAAAGAAAGGCCCTGAATAGATCCTCAATATGTTTGACAACCTTTTGAGAGAGGATGAAAATAGAACTCCTATAAACCTACATAGAAAAGAGGATAGATTGGATCAATTGCAACCTCACTCCTAAAAATCTTTCATAAACCTTTTCAGCTACTTTGTTATGTAGGTTACCATGGGATATACCACAGTAACAATGCACAGTTGTTACAGTAGTTCAACGCCACAAGTGTAAACACCTTCTTTAATATTGGAATGTGTAACCCTTCAATGTTTTTGAATAGATTGTTTTCCTATTACCAACTTTTGCCTACCTTCTGTCTTTGTTTTCATGAACTCAATTTTTATGCCTTGGGTAGTGACGGTGTCCTGTGCTCGACGAAAATATGTATTCAATGTATCCATATACAGCTCTGCTGCTATTTGCTCTGCACATATGGCCCACTTCTACAGTCAAATGATCTTTGAAAGGAGCTGTACATTCATGTTGCATGGCTTTTGTACAAAAAATATGGTCATGGTTGTATAGTAATATTGTCGACAGATTTTTTAACATGTATTTGCTTGCATATATATTATTTTTGTGTAATAAATACATATATGTATGTGTTTAGATAGGAATTATATTTCATCTTGTTTGTTATGCAGATTGCACTCAGAGATGGACTTCTGCTTGTGAATAAGATTGCAAATATAGCCAACGGTTTAGGGCAAATGGAGAGTTGGGAAAAGTGGCATTTGCTTGGAACTGCTTCTTGTTAGTAGCACGCATAATTAAATGTTAATATTTGTCTATGTTTTGTTTTTGTATATAAACTTGGGCAAATTTTGCGGCCGTCATTTTTGTAAGTACTAGCGTATGCATTAGCTCTCCCCTTGTTAATATAATGAGAAAATTTTGTAGCACATATGCGGTTCCTTACGTTTAAGATCAAGGCCAATTTGTATTACAAAGCAAACACAACAAAGATGTTAACAAAAGACCAATTCACAAGACACTATGTTGGTGTTTGGGAAGTGGCTATTTTTTAGGTTTTTTTGGCTTTTTGCCTATGTTAGAGCAACTTCAAGGGAAGAGGCATAGGGTAATATTAGCTATTTTAGCTAATATTACCCTAATATTCTCACTCCAATGGGCTGGCTAAAGGGCTTCTTATTATCCCTCATGCCTTCTCCACTGGCTTCAATTGGAGAGTGATTGAAGGCTCTCCAAACTCGTCTCTTCCGCAAAATCGATCTGCTTCTTCATATTAAAGGGTGTACTTTCCTTCAAATTAATCTGCGTATAGTTCCAACTGGTGAATGTAGAACTAGAAGGGGAGAGAGAGAGAGAGGGCAGTATAAAAGATGAAATTGTGAGTGGAAAAACCTAACATAGGATGGTAACTTAAATTCTAGAATTCGGGGAATAGATCAAGTCCTCAAAAAGAATGGTAACTTAATGTAAGGTCATTATCATAGAAACAGGATACATTTCTGTCATTATACCCATGAATCTTCACAAGGACCACATCCATTTGTTTGGAAGTGTTGAGAAGTTATTGTTGAATATATTTTTAATTTAATGTGTCTTTATTGAGTTCTCTATGAGTTTTGGCAGCATTTACAGATTTTAGAGTTAAGCTGCAAGCTACTTCTAGGTTTTGATGTTGATCTTTGCAATGAAGAAAATACATGTTGAATATGTAGTGAATCATACTTCTCAACCTATTGATGCCATCTTATAAAAGCATATGCAAAAAATAGGTAGGGAACTATTCCCTTACATGAAAAAAGGATGATGTTTATTTCTTTTTCTGAAAGCACAAATGATAGAATCTTCTATAGACCGAAGAGTACTCAACCCAAATTAAACTGGTTGGTTTGCACCATTATAATTCTATAGTTTATTTTTGGGTTAACCAAAACTTAAAAAAGTTTTATCTGGCATTTTTGTTTATGTTATGCAATATTAGATATTATGGTGTGAAAAGATTGATGCGATTTAAGAATACCTAGTGGACTTGAGCATAGTTAATGATTATCTCAAAACTGGGTAGTTGAAGTCACTTTTGGCATGAAATTTGGTTTGCAGAAGTGGCTTATAGACTCCATAAATTTTAACATAATACGTATAAATTACAACTATATTTTGATCTTAACAATATTTACACCCTGCCTTTAGGCACGGTCATACAGTAAGTATATATACACTCCTATATGACAATTTCATTGCATAATTGAATCTCAATCTCTCTCTCTCTCTCTCTCTCTCTCTCTCCGAAGAAATATGGAACAAGAAACTAAAATGGAGGAGGCATTGCTCTCAGGTGAAATTCCAGTTTCATAGGCTTTCAATTTTGGTTTTCCCCAATGTTTTGATTTGTAAATTTGGGTTCTGATTGACAAAGAAGAACGATGTAGTAGAAGAGAAACAGAGCTTCGAGAGATGGAATTTGTATCAGTACGTGGAAAGGGCAAGTTCTATAACTCCAACAGCTTCCTTGGCTGGAACTGAAGTCAGCGTCGACAAAATCCGATCTGCTACTGCTTCTTCTGATCGATATTACCCTCCTTCTCTTCACGTCCCTTTGATCAACTCACCTGAATTAGATCCTAATGGTAATCCAATTCAATAATATCCCCAATTGATTCACTCACTCACACACACACACAAATAGTTGAATGTTACATTGAAATGTCAGCAACCCAGTAGAGGGTTCTGTTTTAACAATTGGTTATTGAAATTCCCAAAAGAAAGTTTAATATATTTTTTTGGGGTGGTGTTGTAGTTTAGAATTTGTGAATTTTGTTGCTGCATACTAGGAAAATTGTGTTTCGTTGGATTCACACATATATATATGCATATGAACAATCACAGAAACAGTACAGTTTTGCAACTCACATGTGAGTTAAATCTCTTAGTAATATAGCATCACTCTACCAAATTTTAATCCAAATCAAGAAAAAACTAAAGAAAACAAATTGGCAGCAATCTACAAATCTGACCTATTAGAGGTGTTTTAAATTATTTGTTTTCGATTTGAATTGTTTAGACATATAGATTTGCTTTGGCCTCCCTGATTTGAATTGTTTTCAATTTGCTTTGGCCTCCTTGATTTGAATTGTTTTCTATTAAAGGTGCATTTTCACCAAGGATTTAGTAAAACAATGGAGTCACAAATGAAGTGTTTAGGCATATAGACAATTACTTGAAGTGATTATGGGCACTGTATAGTTGATTAGGCTACTGGGTTTTATTTACATGGACTATTCGATTTGAATTGATTAGATTCATTGCTTAATTTTAAAAGACCAACTTTTTATAATTTCAATACATGTTTATGTTTAGAACACATTATGATGTACTGAAGGCTAATATGGCAACATAGCTTCATTGATTGCTTCCCTGCAAGTACTAGACTATAGCATATTATTTTGGATGCTAAACTATGAGCCACTTTTTGTAGAGCAAGCTCTCATTTATCAAGTTGGATAGGGAGGAGATTATGGTGGAATGTCTAATAAATTTCAGAGGTGAGGTTCAATAATGACTTATAGAATATTGATTTTCTAAGGACCGATTCAATAATTAATTACGGTGATAACTTCATGTGTTTTTAATAATTATGGGTTCAATTGCCCTTGCATTGGGGCTCTATTGTTTTAGCTAAGCATGAAAGAAAAAGGGCTAATTGGGATGCCATGGGAGGAGGATATGTTACTATGCTTCTTCTTTGTTTCAAGACTATTTATTGAGTGTTAAAATAACATACATTATTGGGCTCATTTGTTGACAATTTAAGCTTTTGGCATAACTGGTGTTCTATCCGTTAATGAATGAGAGCATGGCCACATGTGAGTGGGAGTGTTAAGGATACACATAAAAAAGTTCCCTATAGATCTTCATGAAGTTACTCCTTTCTCTAACAGCATAAGCTTTAAATGTGATGGTAGTGAAACTTTCTTGGTTGTAGCAAACAAGGAGACTGGTTGAGGATTTTTCTGTGTCTCTACTTACGATGGAGGGTTTAATAGGATTAGGTAGTTTTTTTGATTTGCTACATCGTGTTTTAGTTGAGAGTGAAGTACCCTTTGATACAACAATAAATAGATGCTTTCCTGAGCTTTTATGCTTGAAATTCCTTTACTGAATACTAATTGTGAGCATATTTTCTTGCTGCAGGTGCGAACAATTTGATTCCCATGGAAATTGCACTTAAAATTGCTGAGAAAATCAGAGCATCTAAGAGGTTTGCAGCTTATATTGTTATTCCGATGTGGCCAGAAGGCAATCCAACAGGTGCTGCTACACAAAGGATTTTATTTTGGCAGGTAGGAACCAATTATGACTTCAACGCATAGCATTGTACTTCTGCATTTTAAAGGTAGCTTCAGAGATGGAGAACTTTGTTGCTTCTTTTTTTTCATTGGATTAATTTATTTCCAATGGGAAATCAAAAAATTCTATTAATCTGCCCAACAGTGTATATACTTCAGAAGGATCAAGTTTTGATTTTGAAATTATCTCTCATTTATTGTACAGAAAAAAACAATGAAATGATGTATGAGACCATTTACATGGCTTTAATGAACATTATAAATTTTATACGTTTATTCCTTCATTTGCATTAAGACTACGGAGAGTTGTTATTTTTAATTGAATTCTGTTGAGGGTATGGTACAAGCAAAATTATTAAAAGTACTTTAAGAAGAAAAAATGTTACAGACTCTACATGTTTTAACATGATACGTATATAAATTACAAATATATTTCGATCCCAATATTATTTACACTGTACCTTTAGGCACGAGCATACACTAGTATATACAACCATTTTCTAATTCTATCCAACGTAATTAATATGCTAGCTAAGCTGATGTTTGATAATGTAATTCAACACTTACAATTGAATATATTAAGTAAAAATTGATTAAGCTCCTTTGATAATCGCAATTATTGTGAATAAAAAATTTAAGTAGCACTTAAAATGTGGCATTATATGAAAAATACAGTAATAGATATAGCATTTTTTATTTTGAAAATTAGTTAAGTTAGTTTGAATGACTAGTTAAAATGAAGAGTATGGTTGGAACACATAATAGCTAAACTAATTAGGTAAAATAAAGAGTGTACTTTTTTTGTACTTTAGCTAGTGAAAAATAAAGAGTGTGGTTGGAGTTGGTCTTAGTAGGCTATTTTAGTTTTTGTGTTTGGGAAGATGAGATGGATTTTTTTGGAGTTGTTGTATTGGAAAAATCAATGCACATATTTAAAATTTACTAATTTTGTAAATACAAATACTCTACTACAAATATTTTTTCCCTCATACGCATGTACCCAACTACAACAAAATATGAAATCATTCGAAACTCACACAGTCCAACACTATTTCCAAAACATCCAACCAAACGAACCAAAAAAATTTCTAAACTCTTTTTTGTAAATGTTTTCAAAAAATTTCGTCAGACCAAAATCAAAACAATAAAAACTAAAAATAAAAACAGGTCTTCTTTTCTTTTCTTTTCTTTTCTTCTTCAAATAGATAGCCCAATTCATTTCTGAACCAAACCACCATTTGTAAAAACAATATCAAATATTGATGGTATGGTTTACGTAAGGAATTTCAATCTCCATCAGGAAAGAAGAAAGAGTCACCTTTCAATTCTTGGGACTCCAATCAAAATGTGGACTCTGGTAAGGAATGGGGGGTTGGAAAAAAACAAACTTGGGGCCTGGAGAAACAGGCTCAAAGCCAAGTGGTTGGTCCGATTAGGGGACTAATAAAATTCATACAAATGAAGTGTCACCTTCAAAAGCACAAAAAACAGCCCAGGTGGCTCAGTAAAAATCGTCCCTAAATTGGGGCTCTTCAAATAGTGATGCTCTACGTAATGAATTTCAATCCTCATCAGGAGAGAAGAAAGAGTCGCCTTTCAATTCCAGGGAGTCCAGTCAAAATGAGGACTCTAGTACTGACTGGGGTTGACAAAAACCCAAACATGGGGGCTGGAGAAATTGGCTCAAAGCCAAGTGATTGGTCCAGTTAGGGGACTAATAAAGTTCATACAGATGAAGTGCCATTTTCAACAGCACAAAAAACAGCCGAGGTGGCTTAGTCAAAATCTTCCCTTAACTAGGCCTCTTGAAATAGTGATGCTCTATGTAAGGAATTTCAATCTCCATCAGGAAAGAAGAAAGAGTTGCCTTTCAATTCCTGGGAGTCCAGTCAAAATGAGGACTCTGGTAAGGAAAAGGGGTTGAAAAAAACCCAAACTTGGGGGCTGGAGAAACAGGCTCAAAGCCAAGTGGTTGGTCCGATTAGGGGACTAATAAAGTTCATACAGACGAAGTGCCGCCTTCAATAGCACAGAAAACAGCCGAGGTGGCTCAGTCAAAATCTTCCCTTAACTGGGGCTCTTCAAATAGTGATGCTCTACTTAACGAATTTCAATCTCCATCAAGAAAGAAGAAAGAGTCGCCTTTCAATTCCTAAGAGTCCAGTCAAAATGAGGACTCTGGTAAGGAATGGGGGTTGACAAAAACCCAAACTTGGGGGCTGGAGAAACAGGCTCAAAGCCAAGTGGTTGGTCCAGTTAGGGGACTAATAAAGTTCATATCGACGAAGTGCGACCTTCAACAGCACAGAAAACTGCCGAAGTGGCTCAGTCAAAATCTTCCCGTAACTGGGGCTCTTTAAATAATGATGCTCTACGTCACGAATTTCAATCTCCATCAAGAAAAAAGAAAGAGTCGCCTTTCAATTCCTAGGAGTCGAATAAAAAATGAGGACTCTGGTAAGGAATGGGGGTTGACAAAAACCCAAACTTGGGGGCTGGAGAAACAGGCTCAGAGGCAAGTGGTTGGTCCAATTAGTGGACTATCAAAGTTTATACAGACGAAGTGCCACCTTCAATAGCACAGCAAATAGCTGAGGTGGCTCAGTCAAAATCTTCCCTTAACTGGGGCTCTTCAAATAGTGACGCTCTACTTAACGAATTTCAATCTCCATCAGGAAAGAAGAAAGAGACGCCTTTTAATTCCTGGGAATCTAGTAAAAATGAGGACTCTGGTAAGGAATGGGGGTTAACAAAAACCCAAACTTGGAGGCTAGAGAAATAGGCTCAAAGCCAAGTGGTTGGTCCAGTTAGGGGACTAATAAAGTTCATAAAGACGAAGTGCCACCTTCAACAGCACAGCTAACAGCCGAGGTGGTTGTAGACTTGACTTTCTTCGAGCCCCCTTTCGAAGAGCTCGAATTGTTCCTATAGTTCGGACTCCTGTCATGGTTCTGAATCTAATCTCACAAAGTGCAATATGAGACTAATAAACACCAAAGAGTCCAATCCGGCAAATCATTTTGGAAAATTGATTTTAAATCAAAAAGTGCCAAAAATAGACTGCTTTGCCAGGTTATAGAGTAGCCACCTAAATATTTTATTTTTTTCGAAAATTTAGGAAACCCTGACTCATACCAAAGGCCACTTGTCCATCATCACCAAAGTTGCCTTGGCTCGAGAACTTGGGTACGAGAAGGGAAAGTCCTGAAATGAGCACCCCGCTAGCCCGATCAAAGATCGACCTCTACTAAGCATGATATGTTGTTTTATAAACCTCATGTGTTCTTGTTCTGATTGTTAAGCTAACCTTACTATGTGACGCACACATACAAGTATAGACTAAATTGCGAGAATTGGAAGAAAACAACTCATGTTTGTCTTCGAAAATGGTTTGAAGGTGCCACCCTCAAGTGGGCTAAAACGCGGATTTGCCATCGAACATGATGGGCTTAAAACATGATTTCGCCACTTTGCAAAGTGGGCTTAAAACGTACATTCGTTGAATTGTTCCAATTCAAGCAACCAAGCCTTCATCCACAGGCATTTATGCAGTTAATCACATAAGCAAATAGCCTCATGGCAAGCATGTGAAACATGGCAGCACTCACACTCATGCAAGCATGCTAAAGCATAAAACTTACAATGTACTCCAAGCCAAAACAAAATCTAGTTAGAAACAATGCATGGTCCTAACTATGTTGAGATGCCTAATGCAACACATGCAATAATGCAATTAAATAGGCTCGGCTATCTAAGATGGCATATGAATCCAACAATTTGATAACATGCTTTGAAACACGTATTCAAATAAGTACAGAAATTGCAATGCAGTTTGAATAATGCCCTGAGCCTCGGTGCATGCAAGACAAATAAATGATGCACACATGCAAGCATAAGGTATGCTAATCAAAACATGTCCCTAATCTAACTATCGAAGGTGGATAAATAAAAGGGAGAAAGAAGTAGGGTTGAAAGACATGCACACACGCACGCACCCCTGTTACAACATTGCGCCCTCGCGAAGGAGGGTTCGAATGAATAAGAGCTAAGCTAGTCTAAGCTAAGCGAGGCAAACTAATCTAATTAAACTAATTAGACTAATTATTACAACACTTAACTAATTAGCAACTAGTTAATTAAATTGCAAAACCAATGGACACTAAACATGTAAAGCATTAAACTACACTGCCTCATCTCTGCTTTGGAACAATAGAAGACGCATGCATTCAGTTTTCACCCCGAAAATCCCACCGGTTTGCTCTTGAGAGGCTCTATTTATAGGGTTGACCAAACTCCACGATCTTTCTGCTTCACCTTACTAAAATAATGCTGAGGACTGCACCAGTGGCTTGCTGGCCATGAGTGCTTGTTGCTGGCCATCTGCCAACCAAAAGTGTGCCATGTCGGCCAAGGATGAAGCATTGCCGACCATCAGTGAGCCACTGCCGGCCACTGATGTGCTAAATTACCACACTGTAACAAAGCACAGACAGAGGAAAAGGGAGGGTTTTCCAAGGATATGTTTGTACGGTGCCCTTCCTTATCATCTCAAAACATCAAAGGAGTGGCACTCTTGGATCCAAAACCACCAATCAAGCATTTTCAATGCATGACGGCCAAAGATCCAAGTTGTACACTTTCAATAAATGCACAAAACAAGACTCAAAGGACCACCACCCTATCATGCATGATCAAGGGTGATGGAGGCAAAGGAGATTGGCACCTTTCATCACTTTGAGTATGAAATGGACCAATCTACCTTGTGTTCAATATAACGTCCGATTGAACACATGTAATGCAAACACAACATGCTTATCTTAGTCATGTTTTACTTGTCCAATTTTTGTTTACACATTTTAATTACCGATCCATTCTTTAACCGGTTAAGTCCAATGCGAAAGTCCTCTAATTGGAAAGATGGCTTAAGCCACAAGTTCCTTGAGCATGAAATAGACCTCATGCTGTTGGTTAGAAGGAACCCTCAAGAGAGGGTTAAAACCATTAGGTATGAGAGCCTTAAGTTCACACTCAAGCCAACAAGGGGCTCAAGACTACTTTCAAAGCAAATTAAAAGTGAAGAATAGAGGGAGGTTGCAGACTTTTTAGTGCTGAAATGGCATGAAAAATGGCACTAAATCATGCAAGCAACACATGCACAACATGTTAAGAAGCCAAAAGCATTAAACTAGTGAAGAGCACTACACTAGAGGCATGCAATATCAAGCTCAAATGACCAAACCAGCTCAAAACAGACCTAAAACATGCCAAAATAGTGGCTAAAACATGCTGAGATTGAGGCATAGAAGGCAAGAAAAACATGCTCATTTGTTAGCTCGCAAGCAAAACTCAAGACACAACTCTCAAAAGCAATGAAAGAGTGAAATAAGTGAGAGTGTGACAGAGCTATATACACTAAAATCACATGCAAAATGATGCTATAACATGGAATCAACACATGCACAACATGCTAGAGGCCTTAAAACACTAAGCTAGTGAAGGCATTTGCACTATAACCATGCAATACAAGGCTCATTTGACGAAGACAGCTCAAAATAGAGCTAAAGTAGGCCAAATCAGAGCCTAAAACATGCTGAGATTAAGTCAGAAAAGGGTAGAAAAACATGCTCACATGCTAGGCTATCTACACTTGCAAACAAGACACAACGAGGGGAGGCCACCCCCTCCTATTTTGGACCTCAAAACCAAGTTTTTACCACTGAAAAACCTCTGAGTTTCAGTAGTTAAAAGGCCAAAAGAGTTGTTTCAAAAAGCTTTGAAAGATGGTACAAAAGGCTTCACAAGCCAAAGAGCAAAATGGGAGACAACCCCCCTAACTCAACAAGGCTTAAACCATCATTTTGAAACTTTAAAAATAGAGTTTTTTATGGTTGACAAACCAGGTCAAAATAGTGTAAAAAGATGGCCAAGCAATTGATTAAAACAAAGCTTTAAAGAGGTAAGCCTTATACCTTTGAAGCACAGTAACAAATAGCCAAAATTCTGAGCTACAACCAACCTTGGAAGCTCAAACAAGGCCTCCAAGAATCTCAGCTCCAAGATCAAGGTGTTTGGTCAAGGGGTTGTATGCAAATATGTAGAGAATTCCCACTTTCAAGCACAAAATAGGGAGAGAGAGAGAGAGGGGGGAAATTTTTTGTCTTCAAAATTTCTAACCCAATACATGCAAGAGGAAGACTTCTATATATAGAAGATACAAAATCCTCTCAAAAAGATCCAAGCATCCATGTGCAAGCAGATGCTCCAATCTGTGCAAATAGCTGTCACGTTCCGCCGCAGAGTTCGAGTGCTTGACGAGCAATCAAACTTATCACTGGATGTACCTGCAAGAACATCCAAGTCTTGAGGATAGTCAAAAATGGGGTGTCTATAGTGGCTCATTCAAATGTTGCACTTAACTAGGCCTCTTCAAATAGTGATGCTCTACGTAAGGAATTTCAATCTCCATCAAGAAAGAAAAAATAGTCGCCTTTCAATTCCCGGGAGTCCAGTCAAAATGAGGACTCTGGTAAGGAATGGGGGTTGAAAAAAACCCAAACTTGCGGGCTGGAGAAACAGGCTCAGAGCCAAGTGGTTGGTCCGATTAGGGGACTAATAAAGTTCATACAGACGAAGTGCCACCTTCAACAGCACAGAAAATAGCCAAGGTGGCTCAGTCAAAATCTTCCCTTAACTGAGGCTCTTCAAATAGTGATGCTCTACTTAACGAATTTCAATCACCATCAGGAAAGAAGAAAGAGTCGCCTTTAAATTCCGGAAGTCCAGTCAAAATTAGGACTCTGGTAAGAAATGGGGGTTAACAAAAACCCAAACGTGGGGGCTGGAGAAACAGGCTAAGAGCCAAGTGGTTGGTCCAGTTAGAGGACTAATAAAGTTCATACAGACGAAGTGCCGCCTTAAACAGCACAGCAAACAGTCGAGACGGCTTAGTCAAATGCTACACTCAACTGGGCCTCTTCAAATAGTGATGCTGTAACAGCGCCCGGGGGCCTCTATGCTACAGTTCGGACTCCCTTTTTGTGTTGCGGTTCTAAATCTTGAACCAAAGAGTCCAACTCTGGCAAATTGTTTTGAAGAAAAATAGATTTTGAAAAAGTAGTGCCAAACATGGACTGCTTTGCCAGATTACAGAGTCGTCACCTAAATATTTTTTAAATGGGAAATTTAGGAAACCCTGACTCGATGCCGAAGGCCACGTGTCCGTCATCACCAAAGTGGTCTTGGCTCGAGAGCTTGGGTACGATCGGGGAAGGTCAGCTATGAGCACCCCCTTTCGCCCGGTCCGAAGACCGGCCTCTACTAACCGTGATATCCGATTTTGAAAACATTACATGCTCTTATTCCGGTTATTAGCCTAGAATTACTATGTTATGCGCACAGCAAACAAGTATAGACTAGATTGCCTAATTTGGGAATAAACATTGCATATCCGTTCATTTTAAAAATGCTTCGGAATTTGCTACTCGCAAGTAGGCTAAAACACGGATTTCAATGAGCATTTCCAACTCAAGCAACCCAACCTCCACCCACAAGCATTCAAACAGTTTATCGCATATAAGCACTTAGCCGCATGGTAAGCATACTGTCATGGCAACATTCACACGCATGTGGTATGCTAAAACGTAAATACTTACATCGTACTCCGTGCCAAAACAAGAAACTAGTTAGCAAACATGCATGGCCTAGTTCATGTTAAATGGCTAATGCAACACAGGCAATGATGCAATTTAGAGTAGGCTCGGCTAACCCTAAAGATGGCATGTGAAATGCACTTTATTCGATGCACGTATTCAATTTGGAATTTGAAAATACAATGCAGTTTGCATGATGTACCGAGCCCGGTGCATGTAAACAAATGCATGGATGCACACATGCATAGCATCAGGTATGCTAAAATAAACGTGCCCTAATACTAACCATTAAAAGCAGGTAAGTAAAAGGGAAAAAAGAAGTGGGGGTTGGAAGACATACACACCACTCACCCACACTTATTACAGATTCGCCCTTACGCGGAGGGACCGAATAAATATTACAGTCCGAATAATAAATAAATTAATTATTACAAAATTCCTAATTATTTAACAAATAAATGCAAAAAGGAAAGGTGGCCCCAACCCCTGCCTCGGGATGCGTGAATGATGTATGCTTGAGCCCGCCTTGCCCGGAAACCCGCACCATACCACTGTTGGCTCTGCTTTTACTGCCCTGCTTCTCTGGAAAACTGCCAAAGTCTCAGAACATGCTCCCTGCACACTGAAGATCATCACCGGCTGAATAGAATGTCCACCGGCCGTATACAATATCCATCGGCTGCTAAGGAGCTTGTCGGCAGTAAATACAGTGCCGGTCGGCACTCTATACTGCCGGCCGGCAAGTAATTCCTGCAGAAGATAGTTTTGACAGCAACAGTAGACCAGCAGTACATGGCATGAATTTTTAGGCATATGTAGGCATGGCCAATACTTCCCTATCATGTTTGGGACTCAAGGGAGCATGGCCCTAGGTTCTTGGGCCATCAATTATGTATCTTGGTGCATGATAGCCTAAGGAACTAAGTTTGCATTTTAATGTAAAAATGCATGCAAATACACAAATGAAACCAAGGCCTTATCATGTGTTGGTCAAGGGCCTTGGTGACCAAGAATTGAAATAAGTTGCACCACTTCTAGTGTGAACTTCTTTCAACCCTTACACTTGGTTTGACACCCCAAACCAAGACATGGAATGCATGTATGCAACAAGGCTCAACAATGCAACAATAATGCGAAAATGCAAGGCATACCCAAATGCAATGCAACATGATATTAAGTGTGCAATACTAGGCATGCAAAATGCAAGGTGTAGTGCAAACAAGGACACTTAAGGCAATGGGAATGACATGTAGTAACACTTAATGACTCAATTAAGCAACCACCATGAGGCAAGCATGCAATAGTGGATTTAACTACAATGGGGCAGTCTTCAAATCTCCCCAAAACATGCCCAAAATGGTGACCAATACTCATGCAAACATGCAAGTCAAATGGCCTAAGGTTAAGGCACAAAAAGGGAGCACCCTTCCACCACTACTAAGACCAATCATGGCATGAATTATTTAAGCAAAAACAGAGTTGCATCATGCAAAAATACACCCACAAACCTTGATATGGCAGCCCCAAAGTGCATTAATCATGCAAGCATGCACAATACCCTCTTTAAAGCATAAGAGACCAACACTTCAAGACATGGAAGAGGTGATAAATGGAGACATATAGGCATGAAATAAGGACTGAAATGTGATCTAAAATGATGCCAAATCATTAGATCGAGGTAGGCTAAACATGCTAGGGACTCACACACCCAAGGCTTGCAAGCCAACAAGCAAGATAACAACACCAAACACTCCAAACATGGCACAAACAGTGGCTAACAACCCTTACACATAGCAATATGATGCTAATGCCCTCATGGAATTATGCTAAAACATGCAAAGAACATGGCCTAGATGCATGGCATACTTTTAAGCATAAGAGAGCATTTCAAAGCAAGTATGAGAGACATGCTAAGGGCTACAAATCCAACCCAAAACAGAGGCATAACATATCATATGAACCACAAATATGCTCTGAAATGAAGCCAAAACCAACCAAGCATGCATGCTATCCATTAGGCCAAGAGTGAAGGCCAAAGAGGGACAAAGGGGAGAGGGGTATCCCTCCCCAATTTAAGACTTGAAACCATCTCCCTCACCACTAAAAACCCACTGGTTTTCAGTGGTGAGAAGGCCAAAAACACCAAGTTAAGTAATGCTCAAAGAAGAGGCACTAAAAGGGCCAAAACAAGGCCTAAGAGGGTAAGTTCTTACTCAAATCAAAAGGTGACCTTAATGAATGTTCTTAAGCAAGTAAAAACAAGATTTTTTTATGTTATACACAAAGCTTAAAACACAAAGCAAGAGGGGTAGAAACTAGTTGCAAGAATGGGGAAACTAAAGTAAAGAGTTTACCCTTGAAGATCCCTTGAAGAACAGGTGGTCCAGCCACTCTCTAATGGTCAAAGTCAGTCCAAAATCACAACAAACAAACCTCCAAGTCCCTCAATTTCGAAGCTAGGTGTAATGGTGTGTGTAATGGTGTAAAAGTAAAGTAAAACACACTATTTAGGTCTAAAATACACACACAAGGATGAGAGAGATGGAAAATATAGAGAGAGAGATATATGAACTCTGGTTTTTTGATCTCTCAAATGGCCAACCTCTCAACCAAGAAGACAAGGCCTCCTCTTATAGAGGAGACAACTTTGTAAGCTTAGCCACTAAGCAAACAAGAGGCTCATCCCTCCATACACGTGTATGGAGGGGAAGCAAGTGTGATACAGCTGCTTAAAAATATCTCAAAAAGCAACTGCACAGTAGTCGACAGGGCAAAATTGTCATTTTGACAAAATATGCCGACAAGCAATATAGTGCGGATGGCAACATCAACCAGCCGGTGGCCTCTAGCCACTGCCGGTAGTGTGTGGGGATGCCTCACAAGGCATTCCCAGCCCTTCCAAGGCAAAGAACAAGTGTTTGGTGCAAAACCAGACACAAAACGGTCAAGTTCGGAGGTCCTGAGGCAAGGCGCGTAGCCGAGAACTCCGGGAACTCCAAACGAACACGAACATGGATGATCACCGGGTGTTCAAACGGTGACGTCCAAGTCTTGAGGACGGTCAAAAATGGGGTGTCTACAGATGCTCTATGTAAGGAATTTCAATCTCCATCAGGAAAGAAGAAAGAGTCGCCTTTCAATTTGTAACGCCCTCAAAATAATACAATAAACCCACCAATATAGAGATGCATTGATGTTCAAAAGACCAACATTCTTCTATTCATCAGAGTAGTTCTTACAACAGTATTACATGTTAACAAAACAAATGCCCTACGGGCTTACAGCTTTCCAAGTCAACACTTGGTTACAAGAAAATAGAGTGCTAACTCAAATACATATTGAGCCCTTGGCCTGAATTACATGTAATACATCAAAAGAAAATTGACAACAAAAAGGTCTGTCCGCCCCTAGCCTCCCAAGCTATGTCCTTGGAGGTGGTATGCTACCTGTACCTGAAATGATATTCCCATATAGGGTGAGCCACAGCCCAGTAGAAATACACTAAACCAATTATAAACAATGACTAGAATAATAGCATTCAACAGATGGTCCACACTTATATTCTCACTTATACCGTATTACAGTCTCATGACAATCATGTCCAAGTTACATTTCACTTTCCGTTTCTTATCCAATTCTCAATCCATACCATAGTTCAGAACCTAGCCAAACAACTTATATGAGACAATGACTCATCTTTAACATTTTTCCATTTCACAATAGATAAGCATACTAGCTCTATCAATACTTCAACAGATAAGCACACAAGCTGCATCAACACTTCAAAGGATAGGCATATGAGCTATATCAACACTTCAAAAGATAAGCATATGAGCTATATCAACACTTCAAAAGATAAGCATATGAGCTATATCAACACTCCAAAAGATAAGCATATGAGCTGTATCAATTTCCGATTTAGAGGTCCAGCCCCTTTCTCCCAATAAACCGTTTGGTTTAGAGGTCCAGCCCCTTTCTTCCAATAAACCGATTTGTTTAGAGGTCCAGCCCATTTCTTCCAATAAATCGCCTGCACAAAACAACATATATATATACACATCGGTAGTATACATAACCGATCAATGCATAAAGTTGATGTATTCTTTCAACCGTCATACTTTATGACACATCCAATTGATTAGTTTTAGTTTGCCTAATCATCATGCATTGTCTACAACAATCAAAACTACCCTCCACCGGTAGCCCAAAGCAATTATTTCTAAACAAAAAACAAAAGCATCCAACGGATATAATAGTCAACATTTCAACTTGGTGAGCGATAGATGATTCAACTACACCCTTTAATCCCATACATTCCCAATCGCGACTTTCTCATTTCAATTCCTCATTTCTCACAATTAATTATACAAACTAATTAATCAATGTAATTAGGGCATTTTTCATAATTAACATTACAACCCTAAGGTTTCATTTTCATCAATGTTTCAACATTAATTCCATTTCTCCATGCCAAACGTGCATATAGGTTTTATATATTTAAAATCCCAACTTTTGTAAAATTACATAAAGGCCCAAACTTTCTCAAAATTACTCAACAACCCCCAACATATCAGAATGCTAAAATTTAACGACAAAACTCATAAAGAGGAGTAGGATATCCCTACCTTGACTGATGGAGCCCAACGAAGGAGATGAATAAAACGAAAATGCTCCAAATCCTGAAATTTTCAGATTAAAAGATAGCCCTCGACGATCAACACAACTTTTGTAAAGGTTCAAGGTGAGAAAACAACTCCTACTAGATCAGTCCTAAGAGAGAAGTTAGGGTTTTAGTGAGAGGAACTCTCAAAATAGCTTTTTGGAAAAGTAAGAGAGAGAAAGGATGTTGAAAAATGAACAAAAAAGTCGGATCTCGGCTTTATACAAAAGTCGCTCCACTCGAGCGTGGAAACCCCCGCTCGAGCATCAATCACAGACTCCCGCTCGAGTGTCCAAACTCCCGCTCGAGCGGCGGATGCACACTCCCAGAACTTTTACAGACATGGTCCCCGCTCGAGCATCAAACTCCCCGCTCGAGCGTCAGACACAAACTCCCGCTCGAGCAGCCAATTCCTCGCTCGAGCGTCCAACACTGCAGACAAAATACTGGATGGGTGATTTCCCTGTTCGAGCGCCAAAACCCCCGCTCAAGCGGATAAGCAACAACAAAGGCCCGCTCGAGCGTCAAAAGCGCCGCTTGAGCAGAGACACCAAAAACTGGGCAAAGATTTATGTTTTAAAACACAACCAACTTATTCCCAACTTGCCCAACACGACCCAAAACTCGAACACAAAGAGTAAGGGATAGAAAGAGGATAAGACAACAACACCCTTACAGAACCGAGTCCGAATTACAGTTAAACATGAAAGGAAAAATCGGGATCGCTATACAATTCCTGGGAGTCCAGTCAAAATGAGGACTCTGGTAAGAAAAGGGGGTTGAAAAAACCCCAAACTTGGGGGCAGGAGAAATAGGCTCTGAGCCAAATGGCTGGTCCGATTAGGGAACTAATAAAGTTCATACAAACGAAGTGCCGCCTTCAACCGCACAGAAAACAGCCGAGGTGGATCAATCAAAATCTTCCCTTAACTAGGGCTCCTTAAATAATGATGCTTTACGTCACGAATTTAAATCTCCATCAGGAAAGAAGAAAGAGTCACCTTTAGATTCCTGGGAGTCCAGTAAAAAATGAGGACTCTGGTAAGGAATGAGGGTTAACAAAAACCCAAACTTAGGGGCGGGAGAAACAGGCTCAGAGGCAAGTGCTTGGTCTGATTAGTCGAAGTGCCGCCTTACCAGCACCACAAACAGCCAAGGTGGCTCAGTCGAAATCTTTCCTTAACTGGGGCTCTTCAAATAGTGATGCTCTACTTAACAAATTTAAATCTCCATTAGGAAAGAAAAAAGAGACGCTTTTCAATTCCTGGGAATCCAGTCAAAATGAGGACTCTAGTAAGGAATGGGGGTTGACAAAAACCCAAACTTGGGAGCTGGAGAAACAGGCTCAAAGCCAAGTGGTTGGTCCAGTTAGGGGAATAATAAAGTTCATACAGAAGAAATGTCGCCTTCAACAGCACAGAAAACAACCGAGGTGGCTCAGGCAAATGCTGCACTTAACTGGGCCTCTTCAAATAGTGATGCTCTACTACCCGAATTTCAATCTCCATCAGGAAAGAAGAAAGAGTCGCCTTTCAATTCCTGGGAGTCCTATCAAAATGAGGACTCTGGTAAGGAAAGCAGGTTGACAAAAACCCAAACTTGGGGGCTGAAGAAACAGGCTCAGAGCAAAGTGGTTGGTTCGATTAGGGGACTAATAAAGTTCATACAGACGAAGTGCCGCCTTCAACAGCACAGAAAACTACCAAGGTGGCTCAGTCAAAATCTTCCCTTAACTGGGGCTCCTTAAATAATGATGATGTACCTCACGAATTTCAATCTCCATCAAGAAAGAAGAAAGAGTGGCCTTTCAATTCCAGGGAGTCAAATAAAAAATGTGGACTCTAGTAAGGAATGGGGGCTAGAGAAACAGGCTCAAAGCCAAGTGGTTGGTTTAGTTAGGGGACTAATAAAGTTCATACAGATGAAGTGCCGCCTTCAACCGCACAGCAAACAACCGAGGTGGCTCAGTCAAATGCTGAACTTAACTGGCCTTCTTTAAATAGTGATGCTCTACTTCACGAATTTGAATCTCCATCAGGAAAGAAGAAAGAATCACATTTCAATTCCAGGGAGTCCTGTCAAAATGAGGACTTCGGTAAAGAATGGGGGTTGACAAAAACCCAAACTTGGGGGCTGGAGAAACTGGCTCAAAGCCAAGTGGTTGGTCCAGTTAGGGGACTAATAAAGTTCATGCAGATGAAGTGCCGCCTTAAACAGCACAGCAAAGAGCCGAGATGGCTTAGTCAAATGCTGCACTCAACTAGGCCTCTTCAAATAGTGATGCTCTACGGAAAAAATTTCAGTCTCCATTAGGAAAGAAGAAAGAGTCGCCTTTCAATTTCTGGGAGTCCAGTCAAAATGAGGACTCTGGTAAAGAATGGGGTTTTGAATAAAACCCAAACTTGGGGGCTAGAGAAACAGGCTTAGAAACAAGTGGTTGGTCCGATTAGAGTACTAATAAAGTTCATATAGACGAAGTGTCGCCTCCAACAACACAGAAAACAGCCGAGGTGGCTCAGTCAAAATCTTCTCTTGACTGGGGCTCTTAAAATAGTGACGGTCTACTTAACGAATTTCAATCTCCATCAGGAAAGAAGAAAGAGTCGCCTTTCAATTCCTGGGCGTCTAGTCAAAATGGGGACTCTGGTAAGGAATGAGGGTTGACAAAAACCCAAACTTGGGGTCCTAAGAAACAGGCTCAAAGCCAAGTGTTTAGTCTAGTTAGGGGACTAATAAAGTTCATACAGACGAAGTGATACCTTCAACAGCACAAAAAACTGCTGAGGTGGCTCAGTCAAAATCTTCCCTTAACTGAGGCTCTTCAAATAGTGATGCTCTATGTCACGAATTTCAATCTCCATCAGGAAAGGAGAAAGAGTCGCCTTTCCATTCTTGTGAGTCCAGTCAAAAATGAGGACTCTGGTAAGGAATGCGGGTTGACATAAACACAAACTTGGGGGCTGGAGAAACAAGCTCAAAGCCAAGTGGTTGGTCCTGTTAGGAGACTAATAAAGTTATACAGACGAAGTGTCGCCTTCAAGAGCACAGAAAACAACCGTGGTGGCTTAGTCAAAATCTTTCCTTAACTGAGGCTCTTCAAATGGTGATGCCCTACTTAACGAATTTCAATCTCCATCAGGAAAGAAGAAAGGGTCCCCTTTCAATTCCTAGGAATCCAGTCAAAATGGGGACTCTGGTAAGGAATGGAGGTTGACAAAAACCCAAACTTGGGGCCTAGAGAAACAGGCTCAAAGCCAAGTGGGTGGTCCAATTAGGGGACTAATAAAGTTCATACAGACAAAGTTCCACCATCAACAGCATAGCAAACAGTCGAGATGGCTCAATCAAATGCTAAACTTGACCGGCCCTATTTAAATAGTGATGCTCTACTTCACGAATTTCAATCTCCATCAGGAAAGAAGAAACGATCACCTTTCAATTCCAGGTAAGGAATGGGGTTTGACAAAAACCCAAAGTTGGGGGCTGGAGAAATAGGCTCAAAGCCAAGTGGTTGGTCTAGATAGGGGACTAATAAAGTTCATACAGATGAAGTGCCGCTTTCAATAGCACAGAAAACAGCCGAGGTGGCTCAATCAAAATCTTCTCTTAACTAGGGCACCAAAAATAGTGATGCTCTACGTCACGAATTTCAATCTCCATCAGGAAAGAAGAAAGTGTTGCCTTTCAATTCCTGGGAATCCAGTCAAAAATGAGGACTTTGGTAAGGAATGGGGGTTGACAAAAACCCAAACTTGGGGCCTGGAGAAACAGGCTCAAAGCCAAGTGGTTAGTCCAGTTAGGGGACTAATAAAGTTCATACAGACGAAGTGCCGCCTTCAACAGCATAACAAACTGCCGAGGTGGCTCAGTTAAATGCTGAACTTAACTGGCCAACTTTAAATATTGATGCTCTACTTCACGAATTTCAATCTCCATCATGAAAGAAGAAAGAGTCGCCTTTCAATTCCAGGGAGTCCAGTCAAAATGAGGACTCTGGTAAGGAATGGGGTTAACAAAAACCCAAACTAGGGGGCTGGAGAAACTGGCTCAAAGTTAAGTGGGTGGTCCCGTTAGGGGACTAAGAAAGTTCATACAGACGAAGTGCCGTCTTCAACAGCACAGCAAACAACCGAGGTGGCTCAGTCAAATGCTGAACTTAGCTGGCCCTTTTTAAATAGTGATGCTCTACTTCACGAATTTCAAGCTCCGTCAGGAAGGAAGAAAGAGTCGCCTTTCAATTCCAAGGAGTCCAGACAAAATGAGGACTCTGGTAAGCAATAGGGGTGAACAAAAGCCCAAACTTGGGGGCTGGAGAAACAGGCTTAAAGCAAAATGGTTGGTCCAATTAGAGGACTAATAAAGTTCAAACAAACGAAGTGCTACCTTCAACAACACAGAAAACAGCCGAGGTGGCTAAGTCAAAATCTTCCCTTAACTGGGGTTCTTCAAATAGTGATGCTCTACGTCACGAATTTCAATCTCCATCAGGAAGAAAAAAAGGGCCTTTCAATTCCTAGGAGTCGAGTCAAAAATGAGGACTTTAGTATGGAATGGGGGTTGACACAAACCTAAACTTGGGGGCTGGAGAAACAGGCTCAGAGGCAAATGGTTGGTCCGGTTGGGAGACAAATAAAGTTCATACAGAGGAAGTACCGCCTTCAATAGCACAACAAACAGCCGAGGTGGCTATGTCAAAATCTTTTCTTAACTGGGGCTCTTCAAATAATGATGCTCTATGTCACGAATTTTAATCTCCATCAGGAAAGAAGAAAGAGTCGTCTTTCAATTCCTAGGAGTCCAGTCAAAATGACGACTCTGGTAACGAATGGGGGCTGGAGAAACAGGATCAAAGCCGAGTGGTCGGTCCAGTTAGGGGACTAATAAAGTTCATACAGACGAAGTACCGCCTTCAACAGCACAGAAAACAGCCGAGGTGCCTCAATAAAAATCATCCATTAACTACGGTTGTTCAAATTGTGATGCTCTACGTCACCAATTTCAATCTCCATTAGGAAAGAAGAAAGAGTAGCCCTTTAATTCTTGGGAGTCCAGTAAAAAATGAGGAGTCTGGTAAAGAATGGTGGTTGACAAAAACGCAAACTTGGGGCTGGAGAAACAGGCTCAAAGCCAAGTGGTTGGTCCTGTTAGGGGACTAATAAAGTTCATACAGATGAACTGCCGCCTTCAACAGTGCAGAAAACAGCCGAGGTTGCTCAGTCAAAGTCGGCCCTAAACTGGGGCTCTTCAAATAGTGATGCTTTACTAAACGTATTTCAATCTCCATCAGGAAAGAAGAAAGAGTCGCCTTTCAATTCCTGGGAATCCAGTCTAATTGAGGACTCTGGTAAGGAATGAGGGCTGACAAAAATCCAAATTTGGGGGTTGCAGAAAAAGGCTCAAAGTCAAGTGGGTGGTCCAGTTGGGGGACTAATAAATTTCATATAGACGAATTGTTCAACAGCATGACAAATAGCCGAGGTGGCTCAATCAAATGTTGAACTTAACTAGCCCTCTTTAAATAGTGATGCTCTACTTCACGAATTTCAATCTCCGTCAGGAAAGAAGAAAGAGTCGCCTTTCAATTCCAGGGATTCCAGTCAAAATGGGGACTCTGGTAAGGAATCGAGGTTAACAAAAACCAAAACATGGGGACTAAAAAAACAGGCTCAAAGCCAAGTGGTTGGTCCAATTAGGGGACTAATAAAGTTTAAACAAACAAAGTGTCACCTTCAACAGCATAGAAAACAGCCGAGGTGGCTCAATCAAAATCTTCCCTTAACTGGGGCTCTTCAAATAGTGATGCACTATGTCACGAATTTCAATCTCCATCAGGAAGGAAGAAAGTGTCGCCTTTCAATTCCTGGGAGTCCAATCAAAAATGAGGACTCTGGTAAGGAATAGGGGTTGAAAAAAACCAAAACTTTGGGGTTGGAGAAACAGGCCCAAAGCCAAGTGGTTGGTCCAGTTACGGGACTAATAAAGTTCATACAGATGAAGTACCGCATTCAACAGCACAGAAAATAGCCGAAGTGGCTCAATTAAAATCTTCCATTAACTGTGGCTCTTCAAATAGTGACGCTCTACGTCACGAAATTCAATCTTCATTAGGAAAGAAGAAATAGTCGCATTTCAATTCCTGCGAGTCCAGTCAAAAATGAGGACTCTAGTAAAGAATGGGGGTTGACAAAAACCCAAACTTTGGGGCTGAAGAAACAGGCTCAGAGGAAAGTGGTTGGTCCGGTTAGTGGACTAATAAAGTTCATACAGACAAAGTGCCGCCTTCAACAGCACAACAAACAGCCGAGGTGACTCAGTCAAATGCTGCACTTAACTGGCCCCCTTTCAATAGTGGTGCTCTACTTCACAAATTTCAATCTCCCTCAAGAAAGAAGAAAGAGTCGCCTTTCAATTCCTGGGAGTGCAGTCAAAATGAGGACTCTGGTAAGGAATGAGGGTTGACAAAAACCCAAACTTGGGGGGTGGACAAACAGGCTCAAAGCCACGTGGTTAGTCCAGTTGGGGGAATAATAAAGTTCATACAGATGAAGCACCGCCTTCAACAGCATAGCAAACAGCCAAGGTGGTTCAGTCAAAATCTTCCCTTAACTTGGGCTCTTCAAAAAGTGATGCTCTACGCCATGAATTTCAATCTCCATCAGGAAGGAAGAAAGAGTCGCCTTTCAATTACTATGAGTCCTATCAAAATGAAGACTCTGGTAAGGAATGGGGGCAAAAAAAGCCCCAAACTTAGCGGCTAGAGAAACAGGCTCAAATCCAAATGGTCGGTCCAGTTAGAGGACTAATAAAGTTCATACAGACGAAGTGCTGCTTTCAACAGCACAAAAAACAGCCGAGGTGCCTCTATAAAAATCATCCATTAACTGGGGTTGTTCAAATAATGACGCTCTACGTCACGAATTTCAATCTCTATCGAGAAAGAAAAAAGAGTAGCCTTTCAATTCCTGAGAGTCCAGTCAAAAATGAGGACACTGTTAAGGAATCGGGGATGACAAAAAACCAAACTTGGGGCTAGAGAAACACGCTCAAAGCCAAGTGGTTGGTCCTGTTAGGGACTAATAAAGTTCATACAGACGAAGTGCCACCTTCAACGGAACAGAAAATGGCCGAGGTGGCTCAGTCAAAGTCGTCCCTTAACTGGGGCTCTTCAATGAGTGATGCTCTACTTAACGAATTTCAATCTCCATCAGGAAAGAAGAAAGGGTCGCCTTTCAATTCCTGGGAATCCAGTCTAATTGAGGACTCTGGTGAGGAATGGGGGTTGACAAAAACCCAAACTTGGGGGCTGGAGAAACAGGCTCAAAGCCAAGCGGTTGGTCCAGTTAGGGAACTGATGAAGTTCATACAGATGAAGTGTCGCCTTCAACAGCAAAGAAAACAGCCGAGGTGGCTTAGTCAAAATCTTCTCTTAACTGGGGCTCTTGAAATGGTGATGCTCTACTTAACGAATTTCAGTCTCCATCAAGAAAAAAGAAAGAGTCGCATTTTAATTCCTGGGAATCCAGTCAAAATGAGGACCCTGATAAGGAATGGGGGCTGACAAAAACCCGAACTTGGGGGCTGGAGAAACAGACTCAAAGCCAAGTGGTTGGTCCAGTTAGGGGATTAGTAAAGTTCATATAGTCGAAGGGCCGCCTTCAACAGCACAGATGACAGGCGAGGTGGCTCAGTCAAAGTCTTCCCTTAATTGGGGCTCTTCATATAGTGATGCTCTATATCACGAATTTCAATCTCCATCAGGAAAGAAGAAAGAGTTGCCTTTATATTCATGGAAGTCCAGTCAAAATGAGGAATCTGGTAAGGAATGGAGGTTGACAAAAACTGAAACTTGGGAGCTAGACAAACAAGCTCAGAGGCAAGTGGTTGGTCCGATTGGGGGACTAATAAAGTTCATACAGGCGAGGTGTCATCTTCAACAGCACAGCAAACAGTCGATGCGGCTCAATAAAAATCATCCCTAACTGGGGCCCTCCAAATAGTGATGCTCTTCGTCATGATTTTCAATCTCCATTAAGAAAGAAGAAAGAGTCGCCATTAAATTCCTGGGAGTCCAATCAAAAATGAGGACTCTGGTAAAGAATGGGGGTTAACAAAAACCCAAACTTGGGGGCTGGGGAAACAGGCTTAAAGCCATGTGGTTGGTCCTGTGAGGGGACTAATAAAGTTTATACAAACGAAGTGCCACCTTCAACAACACAGAAAACAGCCGAGGTGGCTCAGTCAAAATCTTCCCTTAACTGGGGCTCTTAAAATAGTGATGCTCTACTTAACGAATTTCAATCTCCATCAGGAAAGAGGAAAGAAGAAAGAGTCGCCTTTCAATTCCTGGGAATCCAGTCAAAATGAGGACTCTCGTAAGGAATGGGGGTTGGCAAAAACGCAAACTTAGGTGCTGGAGAAACTGGCTCAAAACCAAGTGGTTGGTCCAGTTAGGGGACTAATAAAGTTCATACAGACAAAGTGCCGCCTTTAACAGCGCAGAAAACAATCGAGGTGGTTCTGTCAAAATCTTCCCTTAACTGGGGCTCTTCAAATAGTGATGCTCTACTTAACGAATTTCAATCTCCATCAGGAAAGAAGAAAGTGTCGCCTTTCAATTCTTGGGAATCCAGTCCAAATGAGGACTCTGGTAAGGAATGGGGGTTGACAAAAACCCAAACTTGGGGGCTGGAGAAACTGGCTCAAAGTCAAGTGGTTGGTCCAGTTAGGGGACTAAGAAAGTTCATACAGAAGAAGTGCCGCCTTCAACAGCACAGATAACAGCCGAGGTGGCTCAATCAAAATCTTCCCTTAACTGGGGCTCTTCAAATAGTGATACTCTACGTCACAAATTTCAATCTCCATCAGGAAAGAAGAAAGAGTTGCCTTTCAATTCCTGGGAGTCCAGTCAAAATGAGGACTCTGGTAACGAATGGGGGTTGACAAAAACCCAAACTTTGGGGCTGGAGAAACAAGCTCAAAGTCAAGTGGTTGGTCCAGTTAGGGGATTAATAAAGTTCATACAGACGAAGTGCCGCCTTCAACAGCACAGAAAACAGCCGAGGTGGCTCAGACAAAATCTTCCCTTAACTGGGGCTCTTCAAATAGTGATGCTCTACTTAACAAATTTCAATCTTCATCGAGAAAGAAGAAAGAGTCGCCTTTCAATTCTTGGGAGTCCAATCAAAAATGAGGACTCTGGTAAGGAATGGGGGTTGACAAAAACCCAAACTTGGGGGCTGCAGAAACAGGTTCAGAGGCAAGTGGTTGGTTCGATTAGTGGACGAATAAAGTTCATACAGACGATGTGCCACCTTCAACAGCACAGCAAACAATTGAGGTGGCTCAGTCAAATGCTGCACTTAACTGGGCCTCTTCTAATAGTGATGCTCTACTTCACAAATTTCAATCTCCATCCGGAAATATGAAAGGGTCGCCTTTCAATTCCTACGAATCTAGTCAAAATGAGTACTCTGGTAAGGAATGGGGCTGGACAAACAAGCTCAAAGCCAAGTGGTTGGTCCGTTTAGGGGACTAATAAATTTCATACAGACGAAGTGCCCACGATAAAGTCACATCAAATGTGAATGGGCAACTCCATCAGAAACTTCCCTTCACTGCGCCGCTCCATCAGGATAGCAATAAGAGTGACCATCCAATTCCTGGAAGTCCAGTCAGAATGAGGACCATCGTGATAGAAAGTCAAGCAATGGTGGGTTCACAAAAAACAACATTTGGGGGCTGAAAAAACAATCTCAATGTCAAGTAGATGGTTCGCTTACAACACAGTTTTGGGAAAGAATGGGTGTCTCAAAAAAACACAATTTGTTGGAGTATGAACCTCAATCATCTTTGTTTTTTTTAATATAAAATTGACATACTACTTGCAAAGTGTCATATACTCTTTTTAGAGTAAACAGATTCACGTAAATTTACATAATTATTGAAAAATTGCTTTTGGAAATTCCAAAACCAAGTAAGTTTTGGATTTTAAATTTATAAAAATTATTTTCAATATATACAACCAAACAAAATTTTTAGTTTGACAAACTCTTTTACAAAATGTAATTATAAAATTCATTTGAAAATCCAAAACCATACGGATCATCTATTTGAATAAATTCCATTTTAACCCAATACTTTTATATTCAATTACATTTTCCTTCCAACAATATTTTCACCGTGCCTTCAGGCACGGGCATACACTACTCTTCTATATCTAATTGGTTAAGTGGGCGTGCGTAGGATTTACAAATTTGTTACGATTGATCTGCGGATGGGTACATTACGACCAATGTTCATTTGATGTTTTAAATGTTTCCCAAAATATTACAAATTGAATATGCAAAAGTTGATTTTAAAATAATTCCAAATGACAACAATAAATAAATAGTTATACTTTTCAATGAAATACAAATAGATGGTCGTAACAACGATTGATGCATAACTAAGTTAAACATAACGTTGCCTACATAAGCTTCCTTTTTTCATACATTGAGTAGTCAAGTCATGGAGAGACTTGTCAAGTCGTTCACATATCTGTCAAAAATGCCTCAGTGATGCAGTGACATTGAACAGAGTTAATAAATTAATGCCCCTACAAATTGGTGAATTTTACATGGGCACAATAAACTTCGTACGCATGCGTGCTTCTTTCTTAAAGTGAGTAGTCACTTCAAAGTTACGATATCGAGGTTAAATTCAATCCTAAAAACAAATGGAGAAGGGTAGAAGATAAAATGCTATACTAGTTCGTGACTTGTCAACATGCAGTGACTTGTCAACTCAGTTTGGTCCGGTTCAATCAGTTTTTTCAGTTTTTCTTACATCCCTCGTTACAATGAGTAGTCAGTGAGTTGTCACATCGAACATGCAAGTGAGTTATGTTCCAAGAAATTAAAGTTGCGTTTGTAACACCCCTCCTCCTTTTTACTAGATTGACAGTTTCACATGGCAACAGTGACTTTGCGCATACGCGTTAATTTTCACCGATTTACCTTACAGTGAGCATGCCCTTCTTCTGTCGATATATGCAAATGGATTGTGAAGTCATGTGACTTGGTGCACAGTCATTGCTTTTCTCTGTTTTCTCATTACAGTGACAACTCATCTCTTGTTGATATATGTGGGATTGTCATGTCATGTCACTTTGTGCAGAGGCATTTATTTTCTTTGTCTTCTCATTACACTGTCTTTCTCATCGTCGTGTTGGAATAGGGCATATGTGTCAGGTCATCATTTGTAAGTGACATGAATACGAGCATGCCCTTCTTTTAGTGTGCATGCCCTTTTTAGTCAATTCAGAAAGTCACATGGCAACAATGAATTCACTGATTTACCTTACAATAAGCATGCCCTTATTTTGTCGGTATATGCAGATGGATTGTCAAGTCATGTGACTTGGTGCACAGTATTTTCTTTTCTCTATTTTTTCATTCTAGTGACAACTCATACCTTGTTCATATATGTGGGATTGTCATGCAGAGGCATTTATTTTCTATGGTTTTCCTTTAGTGTCTTTGTAAAGCCGTTCATAAAAAACTATATAAACGACTAAAGGTGAAGACACAAACTTACAACTCATTTCGCCCTACGAAATTATCGTTCATTTGTTTAAAAAAATTAACATGGCTACACGATTCATGGGAGGGAGTGCGAATCACAAAGGTAGTAGAAACTTGCAAAGGGGTGACAGTTCACGACAAGGAGAGGGAAGGGGACGTGGCGATGCTGAAAACAAAACAACAATACCTGTTTTAGATTATGCTTGTGGTTATCGTGATAGGTTTGGGAAGCAACATTTTTTGATACCCAAGTATTATTCAGTTCAAGGAGGTTCATGTACGGAGCCATCTGACAATCAAACAGGATATGGTTAAGCTGACGCTGCTCATCTCAGGTGGCCTGCACTATTTATAGAGCGAGTACAACTCGAAACCTTAAGTCGGGAAAATCAACTTAAGGTGCCAAAAGCACGTTCTGTTGAGATCCAAAAAGAAGATCCTGATAATGTTGATCGACTATGTGAAAGACTACAACGTGAGATTTCTCAAATGTGTCGTAAGTTAGCCCGCGATATGCAACTATATATAGTTAAGAAGGATGCCCAAAAGAACAGAACATAACCAAATGTTACAGCTATCAAGGGTATCATGGATGATCCTACACTTGTCTCTGACCCTGAGCTTTCGGATTATTCAGACTTTGAGATTGCCGATTTAAGTGCAAATTAGGTGTTTATGTCTGTACTAGAGTATATTAGGTTATGCATAATTATGTAATGTGTGTGTTAGACTAAGTGTTTCCGTAATGAGTTTGTCAGATTTTCTGCCTAATATTTGTCTATCTAAGTGTTATGTTTATGTATTGTGTGTTCAGTTCAGGGTGTCCATAATGTATTTTTGTGGGACACTTATGTCTGTACTACCTATGTAACTGAAAAATGTTACATTTGCATCTTCAGTTATGTTGTTTTCATGCCCATACGAGTATTTACTAAATTAGTAACTTTGTATATTATGTATTGAGTTTTATTACAAAAATGTTCACAAAATTTATTTTAGGAAAAGTACACGTTGTGTTCACTTGTTAATCTTTTCAACCGTAACAACCCAAAAATGTAACCATTAGTCATTCAATATAACGTTCTCATTCTTACAAACAATATACTACCAATTGAATAAAACAAATAATCTTTCTAGTCATTCATTCATTCATTCATTACACAACATCAATCTTATGAAATACGCGAAACGAATTGAATCACAATAACATGAACTCCAACCCAATATTTACATTACATAAGTTCCTGTCTGTAATCATACACCAAATTACATACAAGTTACATTACATAGAAAAAAATGAAAAAGTACCATTCGTATGTCAAAAATATATCACCAAAATTTCATATTTCCCGTTAGAACAAAAGTGACCATAACGCCAAGGGAAAAGAAAAAACAGTACGCTACAATGGACCAACAAGATTTTTGTAGCCTAATACCATTGAAATTGGCACATGTGTAGTTTACTAAATGTTCATCTTCGTTACCATCCACTTCATCAACTGCACTTCCAAATTGTGTTTCCCCGACTTGACCGTATACACATCTATTCCTATAATTAATCCATTCATTGTGCGCCTCATCAAACGAGTTATACCTTTGGAATACAGCTCCGGCAAATCGGTTAACTTGTTGGCTACATTCTACCCAGGTTGTGTAAATCCTGGGTGCCCTCCCCACAAACACAACGTAGTATGCTGCCATTTCCTACGACAATACGTAACATTTATCATCATTGAAATGAAAGTATAATAATTTTTACAGTAGACAATTTCCATATGTGAAGCATCATACATCATAAAAATTTTGCATTCTAAAAAGTTATATTGGGAAAAACTTTTTGGTTACAGATGTGAAACCTCATTTATCATCATCATAAAACTTTTTGGGAAAAAATTCCCATATGTGAAGCCACATTTATCATCATCATAAAACTTCCAATACATTAAGTTCAACTCAATTACAGATGAAGCTTTCAAATGACATAAACTTGACAGAAAAACAAATTTATTTGGTTATCAGTTTTGAAAACAAATTTCAATTTCAATTGTATTTTGACTTTTCAGTAGTCTTCTAAAACTATTTTAATTTTTTTTCCCAATATTTACAATTTTTCTTACTTTTCTTATTCCAAGTCCTACATTAATGTGGATTACATTTCAGGACCATCTTTTTGCTATTTTTTTAAAAATATTACCAAACTGGAAATTTTGAAATTTTCATTTGAAACATGTTGTCATATTTCAAAAAAGTAAATCCCAATACTTTCAACTACAACTCCAAATTGAACAACTGACAACTCAAAATACAATTTACAACTCTTTTCAAAACTGAAGCCTCTATTGGTGATAACAAGTTCAAATGCTCTTTTAAAATTTATTTTCAAAACACATTTCAAAAGTCCACCACTAAACCAAACACAAGCTACGTAAGTGTTGTAATCGAAATAATGCACTTTACTTACTATAAAATTGATAATTGAGTGTGTATTGTTTCTAAATCTTACAGTATTTCAGTGTCATGTACACGTTTCAGAAGAGTTCATAATTTCATGCAGCTCCCTCACTTGTGTACTTCCCTACCAACATGAACATCCTAAAAATGACATTAGTCCAAACCGACAACAATCAGCCTATCCTTTAAGAACCTAAGTACTACTCATTGCCAACCAAAAAATAAAAAGGTTCAAATAAGAATAAATTATTATTTTTCAGGGTTTTAGTGCAACACTACAAACTATGGAGTGACAGTTGACTACTTGTTGATGAAAATATAGCAAAAAATATCCAGTGATACAAGATTCAACCAAAACAAACACACTTCGGCCAATATCTACGTCGTGCAGTTTACATTTTATTAAAGTTCCTCAATAGTAGGTTAGAAGAATTAAATATACAAATATAAACACCTTATAGGGAATGAAAGCAAGCCAACCACAACAAATTTCACAATCCAATCTACTCGTGTATACCATTACAATTGTCAAACATACACCATTACAATTGTGAAGCATACACCATTACAATTGTGAAACATACACCATTACAAACCTCAAAAAGGACATTCATTCAAACTGCCATAATTTCTTAAACAAATCAAAAGACGTTGAGAATTACATTCACACATAAACTTCGTAAAAACTTATGCAACTTCAATCACATATTACTCCTTCACAACTTTGACAGATGAACCTGTTCTGCAAGCTTGTAACCCAGTTGACATGTGGATAGAACATATAATTGGGGATCAGGGCCTACGGTGTCCAAACCAAGTTGTTGGTCCAATTGGGGGGCTCATACAGTCTAGTCAAAATATATAGAATAGGTAACAGTTACAAACTTATGTTGCTTTGGATTCTTTCAATACTGAAGGGAGTAAAGTTTAAATACAATCTCAAACCGAGCATGAGAATGAGTCACCTGCTAATATATGGAGTTCTAATAAAAACAGTGAGTCCAATGGTAGCAAGGAGTGGGCTGTTGACAAAAAACAAAATTTGGGAGACGACACAACATCAAAGGAAAATGGTTGGGGGTCCAGTAGAGGAGGTTGGGGTTGTTCGAGTGAAGAGGGCCAGAGTAAAGTTCAATTTCGAACCTGGAGAAACAATCTCAAAGCCAAGTGGTTGGTCCAGTTGGGGGGGTAATGCAGTTCAGACAGATGATGTGCCCTCTTCAACAACACAGAAAACAGAACAAGTAGCTCAATCAAAAGCTTCCCTTAACTAGGCTTCTTCAAATAGTCATGGTCTGGGTACAAAATTTCATTGTCTAAAACTCAACAAGATAGACTCACCATTGAATTATGGTAAGTCCAATGAGGATGACCACTCTATTATGGAAAGGGGTGTTGACAGAAAACTAAACTTCGGGGCTGGAGAAACAAACTCAAAGCCATGTGGTTAGTCCAAGTGGGGGACTAATAAATTTCAGACACACGAAGTGCCTACAATAAAGGCATACCAAACAAAATAGGCAGCTCCGTCAAAAACCTCCCTTCACTGGGCCTCTCCATCAGGACAGCATTAACAGTCACCATTCAATTCCTTGAAGTCTAGTCAGAATGAAGACCACAGTGAACAAATGGGGGGTTCACAAAAACCAAAAATTTGGGGCTAAAAAAACAATCTCAAAGGCAAGTGGATGGTCCGGTGACACCTCAATTCTGGAAAGGAATGGGTGCTTTACAAAAATCAGAAATTGGGGGCTGAAATAAAAATGAAATTCGGTGGTCCAGTAGGGGGGCCAATAGAGCACAGAAACATGATAATTTGTCTACTAGACCATAACAACCATAACACCTATCGCAGTCCAAGACAACCGTTGCTTGGGGTTCAGGGGATGAGAACCAAGGTACAACTACAATCTCAGACATGGCAGCATAAACAATCTACTGTCATGTCTGGAGTTTCATAAAAAAACTAATTTTGAACTTTAAATTCCCCAATCAAAAATGTAAACCCTAATTTATCCAAAACAAACCTCAATGTCGATGATGGAAGGGAGAGGTGCGACGGTTTTGAGGTCTTTCTCTTCTTCTTTCTTGCTACAACTCTCGCGGTGGCCTTTGTCTCCTTGGCCTCCTCCACAGTGCTCTTTGCATCTCAGCCTTCATCCTTGTTTGTCGAAGAGCAGGGGGTGTACTGTCCTTCAGACTGTGGAGCATATATAACCTTCTAACTCAAAACGAAGACCCAAAATAATAATAATAATAATAACGGCTTTACTAAAGCCGTATTATAAAAAAAAATATTAATGAAAACGGCTTTACTAAAGTCGTATTACAAAATGGTTTTACGAAACTCGTTTTCTGAATTACATTATTTATGGCAATTTATATTTATGTTGAAAAATATTGGGAAAATAAAATTACTAAAAAACAGTTTTAGAAAAATCATTTTCCATAAACTCAAAATTAATTAAACATTAAGTAAAAACGGTTTTTCAAAAATGGTTTTTGAGAAGGAAAATTTTATTATTTTTTTATTCTTTAAAAACGGCATTGGCAAAACCGTTTTACAGAAAATGACTTTACGAAGACTGTTTTACCCTATAATGGGAATAAAGTAAAAAACACACCCTAGAGTGGGACTAAAATTTTGAGAATGCCATAGTCAGGGAAATTGGCCGATGTGAGTGTGAGTGATGTGGGTGTAAGTGTGTGTCAGAGAGAGAGAGAGAAAATAGTGTGAGTGTGAGTGTGAGGGTGTAAGATGTGGGTGTAAAATTAAATTTTTTTTTTTTATTGAAAGCGTGTTTTCAAAACCCATTTTCATGTTGCGCGTTTTCCAATTGCGTTTTATTAATTGATGCGATAATTAGTAAATGTGTGATTTGTAACTGCACGACCTTAATTGAAAGCGCGTTTTCTAAACACGCTTTCATAATTTTATTTATTTTGTCTGTCTAGACCACAAAAATGCTGAAAACAAGTTTAATAAACACGTTTCAACTTAGTTTGGAAAATTCGGCCAAACTAGACTTAGTTTGGGAAATAAAATAGTGTAGGGGCTTAGTTTGAGAAAAGCCCCAAACTTCCCCTCTCATATACCAATTTTAAAATTTATACTGGCTTAAAATAAAATATTTGTTTTAATTAATTTTCCAAATTTTTAATTATTGTCAAAATATTTTTTTTTTTTTAAATTTAAAGATTACATCCTACTATCACTGGACTTCTGTCAAACGATCACCGGATACTCCTCAGAATTTTTAATATCACCTTTAGTCATTGGAATGTTTAGAATATTCCCTGGACGTTAAGAATATCGCTGGAGACTCACCGGAATGTGCAGAATATTGTCAAAAAAAAAAGAATAAATTGAGAAATTGGAGTGAAAAAATATAACAAAATGTGCTAAATATTGATAAATTGGAAGAAGAAAAAAATATAACAACAACAAACAACAATAATGAGAAAAAACATATGTTATTTTTAATTTTTGTAGAGTGTAAGCAAATAATCTCCAATATTGATCAAACTAAAAAGCAAGTTTTGAAACTATACAATTTCAAAACATGATTCTATTAAGCATTTTACTTTATTAATCAAACTAAAAAACATGTTACAAAACTGTAAAATTTTACAGTTCTAAAGAATGATTTATTTCAGTACCAAAAAAATTAAAACTGTAAAATTTTACAGTTTTCATCGCTTGTAACTAAAACTCAAAAATAATTTGTTCAGAACTTAAAAATTTTCTCCATTAATGCAGGAAAATCATAGTGTGTAGTACATAATAATAAATAAATAAACTGAGAGATCGAAGGAAAGAGACAAATACAAAGAAATGTTTGTACTAAGACAACTATTTTTTGTTTAAATTTAGCCATATCTAATGTAGATCTACTCAAATCTGATACATTAGCTTTGAATAGATCTACTTATCTTCTTCATTGAAAACTCATTTCCTTCACCGTCGATGAGCACGAAGTAAGGAGTCGGTACTCAGTAGTTGCTGGTTCCAATCAATAGTAGTCGCTGGTCACCAATGACTGTAGATTAGAAAGAGAAAGAAAAGAAGGAAGGCGTGATCGTGGTCGTTGTCGTTGTCGTCGTCATCGTCAGATATCAGAGAATGAGAGATAAAGAAAAGAAGCAAGGTGCAGAGAAAGAAGAGAAATTAAATAGGCATAAGATTTTTGGATCTATCCAAAAGATTTTGGGATTAAATAGAACACACTTTTTAAAAAGGACTTGTGGGTAATTTGCCCCAAAATGATTCATCTATTGAATTTGGGCGGTTTGAATTGTCCAAATTACGTAAGTCAGACGATCTTTCAGATGATCAACGTTACCCTTGTCAACTGCTATTGTTACCCTTGTCAACAGACATCAAGGATGACTAGCCAAACAATCTCCCAAATGACCGGTGTGTCAACCAATATGCACAAATTCAAACAATTCGGTCGAGCCCAAATTCATTGGATGTTGTTTGGAGCAATTATAAATAAATAAATAAAATTCAAAATTTGACCTTTACAATAAAATAAATTTTAAATTTTATTAATTTTAATTTTAATCTTTTAGTTTGTTTTTAAGATAAATTACACTTTATTCCCTTTATATTTGGTCACTTTCACATTTTGATCCTTAAACCTTTTTCTTTTTTTTTTACTTTCGCCTTTCACGTTTTAAGTTTAAAGTTTTTTCTAGTTTACTCTTAAAACTAATTTCTATTAAAAATTAGACAGAAAATGACACATTGACAGTCACGTAGTATCAAAATATTTTATTATATATAGCTCATACATTTAACACACTCAAATCCCAATATTATAATATATTTTTTATGTTATGTAATAGTTATCATGTCATTTTTTGTCTAATTTTTAACAAAAATTACCTTTAAGAGTAAACTGAGAAAAATTTGAAACATGAAGGGCCAAAATGGAAAAAAATAAATTTTAAGAGTCAAAGTGAGAAAGTGGCCGAACATAAAAGGGCAAAGTATAATTTACTCTTATTTTTAATTAAAATTATTCACCTATTTCATCAAGTAAATGACAAAAAAAATATTTTTTAGCAATTAAACTCAATGTATGTATACATATTTTTTCTACATATACACCTCAAGAGATTGATAAATATGTCAAAATTGTTCATTTTAATTTCTAATTTAAACAAAATAATTAAATTAAAACTAAATTTAGAATGTAAATGTCACGGCTCTAACCGAAGCCGAGTTGTGTCAACCAATAACGATAGATTACAAAAGATCTTATTAAACAAAACATATAATATTCTTGTGATAATTGGAATAAAATTCATTTTCAAGTAATAAAAGCTATTAAATTCTTTGATTTGATCATTCATAACATCCAAATATATGAAATGAAACATGTAACATTCTTAATTATATCTTTTAAACATTACAAGAAGTACAATTTAAAAAAGGTAACAACTCTCTTTGAAGGTTGAAAATGTATAAACTCCAAACACTCAAACACAAACTTCTATTCAATCACATATATCCAGAGCTTCAACAAACAAAACCCTTCATCTAACATCTTCATCACCTACATACATATTGTGGAGAGTAGTGAGTCAAAACTTAATGAATAATATTATAACAAAGTAGTAAGATGAATGGATATCAACAATTTTCATAATAATAACATATCTTAACAAAAAGCTTTAATAAACTCAAATCATATCTTAACCATAAACTTACAATTCCAAATCATGATAACGTACATCCAAAAGAACTAATAAATAATTAATCAATACAGGTAATGATTAGACAAACCCACCCACAAGTGGCAAAGGAAATCTCAATCTTCTACTACTAGCATATTTAACCAAGCAGGTCAGTTCAACCGAGCAGGAGCTCGGTCATAACTAAGGATAGCTAAGTCGCAATGGGATTCTTTAGTGAAGCTGGATAATTAGCACGGTCGTGGTGTGACAATGTGGCTCCGTGCTAGGCGTAGCTCGGTTTAGAGCGTTGCATGTCTCGGAAGTAACGCGGTCGTAAAGAGATGGAGTGGCACCATGCTATCCGTTAGCGCCAACACCATTTGGCGGTTTTGTTAGGTGGTGTTTAGCTGTATTTGCGCTGACGTGTGGGAAAATGGGAGAAAAGAGCAGGTCCACGTGTCCAAAAGTAAGTGGACGCAGAAGGTATATAAATGTCACTGCGCCCCCATACTAAGGCCTGGAACATCGTATGATCATAGCTCACCTACCACTTTGCCTCTCTCTTTTTGCTCTTCTCTCCCTTTCCCTGTGTGCTAACTAGACCGTCGGAGGGGTTTCTGGCAATGCCCCGCTGAGTAGCTCACCGTCATTCTGTTTTCAGGTTGACCGGATCGAAGGGTAGCTTGGATACGAGGAGTACAGACAACAACAGATATTTGCTCCTCGTACAGTTAACAAAAAGCTTTAATAAACTCAAATCATATCTTAACCATAAACTTACAATTCCAAATCATGATAATGTACATCCATAAGAACTAATAAATAATTAATCAATACAAGTAATGATTAGACAAACCCACCCACAAGTGGCAAAGGAAATCTCAATCTTCTACTACTAGCACATTTACTGTCAATAACTAAGACTAATCTAAAGATGTCATGTGTATACATTTTATACATAAACGAAAGGTATCCATTAAAGTATGTCCACTAATCAAAAGATGTCATATTTATACATTTTATACATAGTTTAAGTTTCAAAATGAGAATTTGAACATATTTTTGAAAAAAAAAAAACACTACTCACCTCAATTCCTTAAAGTATGTCCACTGTTTATCAACCTACATAAGCATAAAAGAGACAATCTCCATTGATACATGATTCACATATAGTAAAATCAAAGAAATATTCTTTATTATAAACCCTACCCTCAATACTAACTTGTCAATGCTTTATTATATGAATTAAACTTTAAGAAAGTCTAATATAATTATGTTAAATTTGTGAAACTTATTAAATTTCCTTCAAATCTCAGTGAGATCTATGTAATTTGCCTTATTGAATTTATTAGGTTCATTTGAGTATTAATTTGATAATTGAACCACAATAACAAAAATATTTTTTTTTTTGGCACTAGAGTCAAACCTTCCTCAAAAGAATTGATCAAAGTATATACAGTGTGAACTGAAAATTGCAACAAAAATATTTTAACAAGTAAAAGTAGTTGCAAAAGAAGTGCGAAAGTAATTCAACCAAACATGAAAAAAAATAATTGCAAAAGCATGGATCAATTTACATAATTACCCTTTTCATTTTTACCTTAATCCCTCTTTCTTTCCTTTCTTCTTCTTTCTCTCTTTCCACCATCTCCAATTGTCAACCACCCCTTCACACCTCTCCCTATCGGAGCCAACCTCACCACCAACATTCTTCGTCCTCCTTAGCCCTTTTTCCACCCCTAACCCCTTTTTCCCACTACCATCCTTCTACACACCCTAACCCCTAGCACCTTTTTCTACTCCTCACTGCCACTGCCACCATCTCCAAACACCCTTCGACCTTCTCTTTACCTTCTCACCCTCTCTATTCCCTCCAACACCCTTTTTCCCTATTTCTCTTCCTCTTTCCATCTTTTACAAACCCTAATGCCTACCCTTATCACAAACCAGATCTGGCACGATTGCATCATTGCCTCCATCACCACCACCATCGCAACCCACAAGCATCGCTTCTCTAAACTAGATCTTCCACGATCTCAATCTCCCACATCTCTCTTTCATCACAATCTCACTCTCTGTCACCATGTGATCTCATGATAGTGGCAAATGATGATGGCAATGAAGATGGGGGTAAAAAGAAGTCTAAGATGGTTGGGATGGCAGGACATAGGTAAAGGAACAAGGGGTTGGAGTTTGCAAAATGATAGCAGTGGCAAGAAAAAAGGCTAGAGTTGGGAACAGGTAAGGATGTATCTGGCACAAATTCAGAAGGATGGCTAGCAACTATAAAGAATGTGGAGAAAGGGTAGCCGTCGCTAAAAGAGAGGAGGAAGAAGAGAAGGAATAAGGAGGGATGAAAGAAAAAATGTGAGGGGTAATTATGTAAATTGGTCTATGCTTTTGCAATTTCATTTTTTGTTTACATTTTGGTTAAATTAATTTAGATTCTCACCTATTTTGCATTTACTTCTACTTCTTCCAAATTTTTCTGCAATTTTGCATAGTTTGAACCATTTGAGATTGATTTGCCAGTTAAACTATTTTTTAAACAACCATAAATACACATGTAAACTCTTCAATTGTAGTTTGTCAGAATATGGCCAATAATGGTAGGTTTTTATTTATTTTTCTCAAGACTTTTTTGATCTTGTATTTATTTTTTGTAGACCTTTTGTCCAAGCCTATATCTAGGCTTATAGCCTTTGGTAGAAAGGTGCAAAATTTTGGCCGTATCGCTGTGCTAATTTTCTACAATGTAATAATGTTAGGATAGACTAGGATGACTTTATGGTTTTGTTTGTATACGTAAGATGCCTTCTATAAATTGGCTTTCAAGCCAACATAATAAACAATGTAAATTCTCTCTATTTTTTTGTTTCCTACTTCGTCTCTAACTTCTCTTAACTCCATAACTCTATCACAATTTCATAATAAAAATAGTAAAAAGTCTCTTTCCTTTTTTGTTGTGTAATTGTTATTAGAGCTTGGTGAAGAGCTTTTGAAAGTAAGATCAATCTATGTAAGTATTTCTCTCTACGTCTAAATTTTTGATATATATAAGTGTGTATGGTGTGCTTTATGCTATATAAAAAATAAATAAATAAAATAAAATAAAATAAAATTTTCAAGTTTAATATTTAATTGTGTATCCTTTGTATTTTATATCTTCATAATTATTTGTTTCATTTATAGTTGTAGTAAAACCTATATGCTTAGTGTATGTCAAAGCCCATATACTCATTAAGATCACTATAAGAAAAAAAAATTTTGGCGACCACCTATTTTTTTTGGTCGCAAATAGTTCACTTTCTGCAACTAAAATTTAACTTTTGGCGACCACAATTTTTTGGTCGCGGAAAATCACCTTTTGGCGACCAAAAAAAAAAGTTGGTCGCGGAAAGTATATTATTGGCGACCAAAGGCTTTTTTTGGTCTCGAAAGATCACCTTTTGGCGACCAAAAAAAAAAATTGGTCACGGAAAGTATACTATTAGCGACCAAAGGCTTTTTTTGGTCACGGAAGATTACCCTTTGGCGACCAAAAAAAAAGTTGATCGCGGAAAGTTATGGCGGGTTAAATTTTTAAAAAAAATGATACTACTGTAATTACATGCTATTTTTTTGTTTAGGCATTAAAAGTTTTATAACATAATATATAACCCAATTTTTATGGGTTATATATATGTTTTGCCAAATATGAACAAGAAGTATGTTATTGGCAGAGTGGATTGGGTGCATGGTGACTCCTTGGTCACGGGTTCGAGTCCCAGGTAGCACAAAAGAATTAATTTTTTTGGATCAAGGTGCTGGCTTTTGGCGACCAACTTATCTTTGGTCGCTAAAAGTTTACTTTTGTCTAATATGAATTAGACTTTCTGGGACCAAAAAAGTTGGTCGCGAATGGTCACTTTTAGCGACCAAAGGCTTTTTTGGTCGCAGAAAACTATCTGTGACAAGGCTTTGGCGACCAACTCGCGACCAACATATTTTGGTCGCGAAAAGGTTTTAGTGACCAAATATGGTACTTTTCGCGACCAAAATGTTGGTCACGGAAAGTGTTTTTTCTTGTAGTGGATCTTTTGACTATTGGTCATAATTAAGTCTTTCAGATCATAAAGATAGGTTTTAGGCACCAAATAAATACACTAAGAGGGTCATAGGCACCAACAACAGCCTATAATGGCAATTAACCATGAAGATATAATATGCTTTGGAAATACAAAAAATAATGTTAATAATATATATGACCATAGTTTGCATATTACAAAAGAATCTGCAAATATAAATAGCGTGTGTTCTAATTTAAATAATATTACTGATATTATGTGTTATTGGTTTTCTAAATTAGATAAAAATCAAAAAATAAATCAAAATTATCTAGAAACCAAAGTTGAGTCTATAGAATCTAAAATAGACAATTTAGGTTCTATAATAAATATTAAGTTAAACAAAGAAGCAAAAAACCAAATAAACAATTTGGTGACAAAATTAGAAACTATATCCTTCATAAACAATGATGGAATGAATAGTCCAGGAGATAACTTCATTCCTAGGCTATTTTATGGTACAAAAGATATTATGTTACTTCAAACCAATACCTATAATAGGACTGAATATGAAAATATTGTTGAAATATTGGATTATTGGAGAAAATTATATAAAGACCCAGATTTAGGTATTGATGAAAGAAATAGGTTACTAGATCAGATGAGAGAAACTTATCTAGAATATGAAATCCTTTTATAGCACTTTAATTATGAGATTAATATTTCAACTAATGATGATGATAGTCAATCATCCTCATCTAAAGAAACAATAGATCAAGACGTTTCACCAAAAATAAATAAGGAAAAAAGAAAGACAGAAAAGCCAATTGATCTTGAATTATTTGGCACATGGAGAGATGGAGAATTGGTCAAAGGAAAAATTCCTTGATTGTATTGCAGCAACTCTCCAAGGAAATGTGTTGCAATAGTTAAGACAGTAGGAAAACTTTGAAATTGGAAAAAGCCAAAAAACAGCTTTGTTGGCCAATTTTCTCACACTTGATACAATCTTATCTGAGTTTGCAAAAATCATAAAAGAAAATTTATGTGGTTTTGCAGGAGATACTAATTTGCAAGCCGATGCAAATTATATTTTGACAAAATTAGAATTATGTAATATTTGTCTTTTTGAAGACTATGTTCAAACTTTTAAAAAATATTATTATCTTATTGATCCACTAGCAAATTAACCTTGACTAGATCAATTTTTCCATAAACTCCCTAATCCATGGGATAAGTTATATATTAAAACATATCCTGATTTTCTAAAAAAAAAAATGGGTAAGGAAGAATAGGATAATTTTGGTTTTTGTATTAATTATGTTCCAAGACTGATAGTAGATCGGTATCTCGAAGCAAAGGCGAAAAAATAAATAAAAAATCAAATTTCCAACTCACAATATGGTCAAAAATGTTATGACAAAATTTTGAAAGAAAATTGAAAAATTGGTTGTAATACATTTCCCAAGCGAAAAGGATTTTCCAAGAAATGCAGAAAATATAAATAGAAACCTTGGAAAAAGAACAAAACTTTTTCAAAAAATAAAAAGTATATTCGAAAAAAGAAATCAACAAGTATTTCAAAAAAGAAAACTTGTAAATGTTACATTTGTAACAAAGAAGGTCACTATGCACCCGAATGCCTAAAAAGGGAAAAAAGTGCCAAGAAAATTATCAAAGTTTTTGAAGAACAAGATTTTGAAATAATATATGGCGAAGAAATTTTTGATGAAGAAGAAATCTTATACGAAATTTCTAGTGATAAAGTAAGTTCAGATGAAGAACTAATCTTCATAATGACTAATATTAATAGTCAAAAAATATCTCAAGAAGCAGATAGTATATCTCCAGAAGAATTACATGCCATTCGACTTAGAGATGTAATCGGAGAAGAAAAAAATTTTACCGAAGAAGAATTAACAAAATTCGAAAAAATTCAAGAAGTTGCAGTGCCAGAAATTTACAAACTTTCAAAATTCAACTTCTTTTAAGCAAGAGTGTTTGAACAATATAGTGGCAACACTCAAGCAAAATGGTCAGAAGAAGGAAATATTGGCATTTCTTTTTTTGACAAGAAAAAAGTTGCAAGATGGAAAAAGAAATATTCTGCAATTCAATATATTCATATTGAATTAATTCAAGTAACTATAACAGTCTTATTTCGCCAAGTGATAGATACCCCTATTTTGACAGTGATTTTTGATAAAAGATTTGCCGACCCAATGAAAGCAATCATTGGAGAAATTCAATCTAATTTGGCTAATGGAGTAGTTTGGTTTAATGTTATACCAAATTTCTTTATTTCCATAAACAATCCTAATCTTGAAGACATATGTAGAATAAGAATTAAAACACAAGGATTAGGAATGAAATCTAATTCACATGATTTGGCTATTCATTGGAAAATAATTCACGAATTGACCAAATTTCCTAAAACAAAAACAAGATCAAACAATAATAAAATCGTTGAAATGTTTGAACCAAGACCATTTGACACGGTAATCCAACCGCATCTAATGAATTGGAGTAATTTAGAAGTCCTTCGACAATGGTTAATTCATTAACTAGTGGAACAAGGAGAATCTTCAAAAACAAAACAAAAAAAAATCTGCCAAAATGCAAATATAAGCGTCAGGAAAAAATTTATATATTCAAAATACAGTTCCAAAAATTAAAAGATCAACTTCTGTATTTGAAAAAGATTTTCCTAACAAATCATTTTCAAATTTAAGTATTGGTGAATCGAGTAATAATTCTAATCAAGAATCTATTACTTCAACAAATGTTTAGATTCCTATTTTTCCAGGAATAAGAAGACAATCTGAACATATTAAGTCTACATATATGTATCATTTTCAAACAAAAAATAATGATATTATGTATTGGGAACATTTAATTTTGCATGTTATAAACCCTATAGTCTCAGTGTTCTCATAGATACAGGAGCTACAATCAGCTCATGTAAATGGAATGCCACACCAAAAGAAAAATGGACATTAATGAAACATCCAATTTTGGTTACTGGAATTGATGGCAACCATACTTCTATACAGTTCAAGCCTAAAAATATAGCAATTTGGTTTAATGATAGCAAGTTCATTATACCAACAATTTTATGTTTTCCGTATATGCATGGCGATTTTCTTCTTGGAAATAATTTTATCTATAAATATGTTGCAATGCAAATATAGGAAAAAGCCATTTTATTAAGCATAAACAATGTCTTAATTCATATTCCCTTGTTAGAACAACATAAATATATTTGTGATAAAGAGTTTGTGCCCGTTACACTCCCATCATCAAAACTATTGATGAATCACATTGGATTTATAAAATTCTGGAAGAAAATTATAGTGAAAATCCAATAAAACGATGGAACCATAGTCCGCATTATTGTAGTTTGAAATTAAAAGACCCTAATGTTATCATTAGAGTATGACTAATGATCTATACTAATCAGATCAATCTAAAATAAAAGACTTTTTCAACCTTGGTATATCCAGAGAAATTTAAACCGAACTCAATGGAGTTGGAAAACTCACATTGTGGACAACAAAGTGAAATTTCAAAAACACATAGGAGTTATGGCTAACAAATTAGCTGAGCAAATAGCTAAATTAAAAGATTTTCAAAATCTTTGTTTCAATATCCTTAAACAAATGAATTGGAATAAAGTTTTTAATTTTGAAAAAATAACAATTTTCTTCAGCTATTAGACCTCATATCAGATGAGTTTTCTGATCCAATTTTTGAACAAATTCTTTTCAAAAAGACAAATTCATTTTATTTGTCAAAAACTAGATCAGATTTATTTGTTCAAAAACTGGATCAGAAAACTCATCTGGTATGAGGTCTGATAACTGAAGAAAATTGTTTATTTTTTCAAAATTAAAATCTTCATTCAAATTATTTGTTTAAGGATATTGAAACAAAGATTTTGCAAATCTTTTAATTTAGCTATTTGCTCAACTAATTTGTTAATTTGTTGGCCAAAACTCCCATGTGTTTTCGAAATTTCACTTTCTTGTCTACAATGTGAGTTTTCCAAACTCCATTGAGTTCGGTATAAATTTCTCTAGATATACCAAGGTTGAAAAAGTCTTTTTATTTCAGATTCATCTAGTTTCGATGTCAGAATATTAGTTAGAACTGCGTTAGTTCTCATTTGAGAAAAATTCTTTTGATAAACGGGCATACCTGGTGCACTGTAAAAAACTTTTTTTAGCTTTGGCCATGCTATCATATGATTTATAACTTGCTCCTGAAAATCCATAAACTTGCGTTTTGCAATCATTCCATTGTGTAAATTCCAGTTTGTTTTCCTACAAACACAACATAACCTTTTTCTTATCTGGAGATTGCTTTTTTGACAATTGTCATCCAATCTCCTTGAGCGGGTTGTTTACCTTTGTCCATTTTTTCCTCTTGGTCTAGAGGTCTTCTGCAAAAATTAAAATTACTTGTTTAATAATTTAATTTTTTGAAACAATATCTACTAAGAATATCTGCAAGAAAATTGTTAGTACCTTTAAGATGTTCTACCTCAAAAGTATATTTCAAAATTTTATTATACCAAGCTAATCTTCTTCATTGCTCAATACGGTTTTTTATTGATCAAGAAATCTCTTACTGCCTTATTATCAGTGCGTACAATAAAATTTTCTGGGGCTAAATAAATATGAAAACTTTTTATTGCAAGTAATTCTCTTTCAAAAATAATATATTTCTGTTCATTTGGTTTAAATGTTCCAGAATTATATCCACAAATTAGTTCGTTTTGCAATTTTATGGGTATTGGATTTTTTCTTTGTCTAATCCCATTTTTTGATAAAGGTATCTCTTTATCATACCATAAGTTACTTGGTATTTCTTTAAGAACACATCCCCAGCATGTTTCTGAGGCATCTGTTTCTAAAATTAATTTATCACCTGCTTTAGGAAGATAAACATCTGGTAAAGTTTTAACACTTTCCTTAATTTGTTTAATTAAAGCGACATCTTCTGCTGTCCATTCAAAAATAACATGTTTCCTTAATTTGGTTAACTAAGGAATTTCTATTTTTGAAAGATTTTTAATAAACTTTCGTCCATAATTTAAAATACCTAATAAACTTTGTAATTGTGTTATATTATCAAGAGTATCAGGAAAATCTCGTACTTTGAACAAAAATATGTTCTTGTAATTTTAAACCTTTCTGGTCTAAAATTATTCCCAAAAATTCAATTGATCCTTTTTCTAGTTCAATCTTTTTTGGAGACAAAATAATTCCGTGTTTTTGGAATTTTTCACAAAGTAATTTTAAATGTTTCTTATGCTCCTCCTTGGTTTTAGAGAAGGTAAGTATATCATCAGTATAAACTACACAACAATCTTTAAGATCTTTAAAAATTGTATCCATCCACCGTTGAAATACCTGTGGTGCTATATTTAATCCAAAGGCATAACATTCCAGTGATAATGTCTCTTAGGTGTACTGAAAGCTGTCAATTTTTTTGACTCTTCAGTCAATTGACTTTGCCAAAATCCACTTTTACAATCAAATTTACTAAAGATTTTTGATCCTTTGGTTAAATTAATCAAAACATCTTTTCTTGGAATAAAATATCCATCAAATTCTAAATTTCTATTTAGCCGTTTATAGTTGACTACCATTCTAGCCTTTCCTTTTTTAATTTCAGCATGGTTTCTTACCATAAATGCTAGACTAGAGTGAAGGCTTCTAGTTTTTTCGATTAACTTTTTATCTAAAAGTTCCTGAAGTTGAATATCAAATTCATCTATATCTTGTCTAGTATAGATCATTGGTCTTACTCTAATGATAACATTAGGGTCTTTTAATTTCAAACTACAATAACGCGGACTACGTTGCCATAGTTTTAATGTATTTTCACTAAAATTTTCTTCCAGAATTTTATAAATCCAATGTGATTCATCAATAGTTTTGATGATGGGAGTTAAATCACTACGCGGAACGGGCACAAACTTTTTATCACAAATATATTTATGTTGTTTTAACAAGAGAATATGAATTAAAACATTGTTTATGCTTAATAAAATGGCTTTTTCCTGTATTTGCATTGCAAGGTATTTATAGATAAAATTATTTCCAAGAAGAAAATCGCCATGCATATACGGAAAACATAAAATTTTTGGTATAATGAACTTGCTATCATTTAACCAAATAGCTATATTTTTAGCCTTGAATTGTATAGAAGTATGGTTGCCATCAATTCCAGTAACCAAAATTGGATGTTTCATCAATGTCCATTTTTCTTTTGGTATGGCATTCCATTTACATGAGCTTATTGTAACTTCTGTATCTATGAGAACACTGAGGCTATATGGTGCATAACCAGCAAAATTAAATGTTCCCAATACATATGTATATCTTCTTTTTCCTTCACTAGGAGAAAAAATAATATTATCATTTTTTGTTTGAAAATGATACATATATATAGACTTAATATGTTCAGATTGTCTTCTTATTCCTTGAAAAATAGGAATCTGAACATTTGTTGAAGTAATAGATTCTTGATTAGAATTATTACTCGATTCACCAATACTTAAATTTGAAAATGATTTGTTAGGAAAATCTTTTTAAATACAGAAGTTGATCTTTTAATTTTGGAAACTGTATTTTGAATATATAAATTTTTTCCTGACGCTTGTATTTGCATTTTTGCAGGATTTTTGTTTTTTGAAGATTTTCCTTGTTCTACTAGGTCATGGATTAACCATTGTCGAGGGACTTCTAAATCACTCCAATTCATTAGACGCGGTTGGATTACTGTGTCAAATGGTCTTGGTTCAAACATTTTAACCATTTTATTATCGTTTGATCTTGTTTTTGCTTCATGAAATTTGGTCAATTCGTGAGTTTTTTTTCCAGCGAATAGCCAAATGATGTGAATTAGATTTGATTCCTAATCCTTGTGTTTTAATTCTTATTCTAACTGTGTCTTCAAGATTAGAATCATTTATGGAATTAAAGAAATTTGGTCTAACATTAAACCAAACTACTCCATTAGTCAAATTAGATTGAATTCCTCCAATGATTGCTTTTTCATTGGGTCGGCAAATCTTTTAGCAAAAATCACTATCAAAATAGGAGTATCTATCCCTTGGTGAAATAAGGCTATTATGGTTACTTGAATTAATCCAATATGAATATATTGAATTTCAGAATATTTCTTTTTCCATCTTGCAACCTTTTTTTGTCAAAAAAAGGAATGCCAATATTTCGTTCTTCTGACCATTTTGCTTGAGTGTTGCAACTATATTGTTCAAACACTCTTGTTGAAAAAAAGTTGAATTTTGAAAGTTTGTAAATTTCTGACACCATAACTTCTTGCATTTTTTCAAATTTTGTTAATTTTTCTTTGGTAAAAGTTTTTTCTTCTCCGATTACATCTCCAAGTCGAATGGCTTGTAATTCTTCTGGAGATATACTATCTGCTTCTTGAGATATTTCATGACTATTAATATTAGTCATCATAAAGATTAGTTTTTCATCTAAACTTACTTCATCACTAGAAATTTCGTATAAAATTTCTTTTCCATCAGAAATTTCTTCGCCATATATTATTTCAAAATCTTGTTTTTCAAGAACTTTGATCATTTTCTTGGCACTTTTTCCCCTTTTTGGGCATTCGGGTGCATAGTGACCTTCTTCGTTACAAATGTAACATTTACAAGTTTTCTTTTTTGAAATACATGTTGGTTTCTTTTTTCGAATATACTTTTTCTTTTTTGAAAAAGTTTTGTTCTTTTTCCAAAATTTCTATTTATATTTTCTGTGTTTTTTAGAAAATCCTTTTCGCTTAGGAATGTATTACAACCAATTTTTCAATTTTCTTTCAAAATTTTATCATAACATTTTTGACCATATTGTGAGTTGAAAATTTGATTTTTTTAATTTGTTTTTTCACCTTTGCTTCTAGATACCGATCTGCTATCAGTCCTAGAACATAATTAATGCGAAAACCAAGATTATCATATTCTTCCTTCCCCATTTTTTTGAGAAAATCAGGATATGTTTTAATATATAACTTATCCCATGGATTAGTGAGTTTATGGAAAAATTGATCTAGTCAGGGTTAATTTGTTGATGGATCAATAAGATAATAATATTTTTAAAAAGTTTGCACATAGTCTTCAAAAAGACAAATATTACATAATTCTAATTTTGTCAAAATATAATTTGCATCGGCTTGCCAATTAGTATCTCCTGCAAAACCACATAAATTTTCTTGTATGCTTTTTGCAGACTCGGATAAGATTGTATCAAGTGTGAGAAAATTTGTCAACAAAGTTGTTTTTTGGCTTTTTCCAATTTCAGATTTTTCTCTCTCTTAACCATTGCAACATATCTTCTTGGAGAGTTGTTGCAATATAATCAAGGAATTTTTCTTTTGACCAACTATTTTTGTAATTGGTAATAATGATGGACAATGATTGTGCCCAATCATCAATTGTTTGTGGCTCATTCTTAAATGGAACATGTGACAAGTTTAAATGAGTACCATTTTGAGCTATTGGGTACTTATGATTATTATCTTTTCTAGATATTATTGGCTCAGGTGTGGGATTTGAGGTACTTCCAGTGTTAGTATCATTTTTAACTTCATTTGTTTGAATAAAGTCAAAATTTTCTCCATCTCTCCATGTACCAAATAATTGGGATCAATTGGCTCTTCTGTTTTTTTCTTTTCCCTTATTTATTTCTGGTGAAACATCTTGATCTATTATTTCTTCAGATGAGGATGATTGACTATCATCATCATTAGTTGACATATTAATCTCATAATTAAAGTGTTGTAAAAGGATTTTATATTCAAGATAAATTTCTCTTATCTGATCTAGTAACTTATTTCTTTCATTAATACCTAAATCTGGGTCTTTATATAATTTTCTCCAATAATCCAATATTTCATATTCAGTCCTATTATAGGTATTGGTTTAAAGTAACATAATATCTTTTGTACCATAAAATAGCCTAAGAATGAAGTTATCTCCTGGACTATTCATTCCATCATTATTTATGAAGGATATAGTTTCTAATTTTGTCACCAAATTGTTTATTTGGCTTTTTGCTTCTTTGTTTAAGTCAATATTTAGGCCTCGTTTGGGAACAGGCTAATTTAGTAACTTTTTGGCTAATTGGCTAAAAAGGTAGGTAAAAAAAACTTGTATGTTTGGGATGACTTTTTGGCTAATTACGAAAAGTTGTGCAAAAAGTAGAGAGAAAAGAGAATCTTTGACTTTTTGGTATGAGTTGTTGGCTTTTTGGCTAAAAATGTAACTTTTTGGCTAATTGACTAATTTAGTCACTCCCCAAACGGGGCCTATAGAACCTAAATTGTCTATTTTGGATTCTATAGACTCAACTTTGGTTTCTAGATAATTTTGATTTATTTTTTGATTTTTATCTAATTTAGAAAACCAAGATCACATAATATCAGTAATATTATTTAAATTAGAATACACACTCTTTATATTTGCAAATTCTTTTGTAATATGCAAACTATGGCCATATTTATTATTAACATTATTTTTTGTATTTCCAAAGCATATTATATCTTCAGGGTTAACTGCTATTATAGATTGTTGTTGGTACCTAAGACCCTCTTAATGTATTTATCTGGTGCCTAAAACCTCTCCTTATGATCTTAAAGACTTAATTATAGCCAATAGTCTAAAGATCTTAATGAGTACATGGGCTTTGACATACACTAAGCATATAAGTTTTACAACAACTATAAATGAAACAAATAATTATGAAGATATAAAATACAAAGGATACACAATTAAATACTAAACTTGAATTTTTGTTTTATTTTATTTATTTATTTTTTATATAGCATAAAGCACACCATACACACTTATATATATCAAAAATTTAAACATAGAGAGAAATATTTACATAGCTTGATCTTGCTTTCAAAAGCTCTTCACCAAGCTCTAATACCAATTACACAACATAAAAGGAAAAAAGCTTTCTACTATTTTTATTATGAAATTATGATGGAGTTATGAAGTTAAGAGATGTTAGAGACGAAGTAGGAAACAAAAAGATTGAGAGAATTTACATTGTTTATTATGTTGACTTAAAAGCCAATTTATAGAATACATCTTACATATACAAACAAAACCATAAAGTCATCCTAGTCTTTCCTAACATTATTACATTGTAGAAAATTAGCATACCAATATGGCCAAAATTTTGCACCTTTCTACCAAAGACTATAAGCCTAGATATAGGCTTGGACAAAAGTTTTACAAAAAATAAATACAAGATCAAAAAAGTCTTGAGAAAAATAAATAAAAACCTACCATTATTGGCTTTATTCTGACAAACTGCAATTATATTAGCCATAGTCTGACAAACTACAATTATATACACTGGCTCTGATACCAATTATAAAACAAAAAGGAAAGGAGCTTTCTACTATTTTTATTATGGAATTATGATGGAGTTATGAAGTTAAGAGAAGTTAAAGACGAAGTAGGAAACAAAAGGATGGAGATAATTTACATTTACATTGTTTATTATGTTGGCATTAATGCCATTTTATAGACTACAACTTTGTATATACAAACAAGAAGTCATCAAGCCTAACCGTAGCCTTTTTTGGTTTTCCAAAGGCTAAAGGCTAGAAATCAAAAAAGTCCTAACATAATAAATACAATTGATACAAAAAGTCTAAACACTAATAATTATAATGACTTTTTATTTCATATCTTCTGACAATTTCTACAATTTCTACAATTATATACACCGTCTGCCCTGCCCGATTTTCAAAGAGATAGACTGAAACAGATAAGATTTGGCTGATCTTTTCTATCTTGTAGCGTCGGCTGAAAGGATTTGTCTGACCACTTTCCGCCGAATAATGCAGGTTGCTCCACGTGTCTTGGATAAGGTTGGAGTCGATCCAGAGACAGTTTTGCATATGATAGTGGAGTCCACTATGCTTCCATTCTGTTGATGAGATTGTGATATTCTTTATCAATCTCTGATAGAAGGGAATTAGGATCCTGGATGTATTGCTCATTCCGAAAATGTTCTACATCATCCGCGGTCATGGCTAGTTCTAACAGAAGATCCAAATTATTTTTCTTTTTGAGATTTAATAACATGTCAAGAGCCTCATTAATTTGTGTAGGAGACCTTTGAAATGTTATGGGAAATTGGGCTACAAATAGTATTCTACCATCTGTGACCATAAATGGCAATTTTGCTGAGCCATGGATATTGGACGCTGCTTGTAAAACAAATATTAGACTATCTATCTAATATTCTGTCAAAGAAAGTTTTTGAATATTTTCCAATTACTCTCTCTGGCGATCTTCATCTAAATAATCATCTTCACATTCAAAATTTTCAATTTCTTTAAGATACCAAATCCGGTATGGTTAGAAAAAAATGTTTACGTTCCCGCAAACCAATAGTGCTGGAGATCCAAAAAGTAAAATAGTTACTCCATCGGAAGCCTTTTACTACCCATGAGAGCATTGCTTTGATGATCATTGGATATTCTATCCATTGGATTGGGTCTAAAATTTGAAAAATAACTTAATTAGTCATTCCCTAATCTATATCTTCAAAATACCACATGTCACTATTAGCCATGATGGTTATTTTGAGAATTCCATTTTTAAAATTTAATTTATCATAAGATCGTTCTAAGATTTGTCTAATCTTATCACCATGATCCTCAACTCAATTTTTGATTAATAGAAAATTTTCTTTTGCGAGCAAAGTTCTTGTTTTTTCCAAAAAATTTAAAAAAAAAAAAAAATATTTGTTAAAAAATTGGATCATAAAACTCATAGGATATGAGGTCTAATAGCCGAAGAAAATTGTTTATTTTTTCAAAATTAAAATCTTTATTCCAATTCATTTGTTTAAGGATATTGAAATAAAGATTTTGCAAATCTTTTAATTTAGCTGTTTGCTCAGCTAATTTGTTGGCTAGAACTCCCATGTGTTTTCGAAATTTCACTTTGTTGTCTACAATGTAAGTTTTCCAAACTCCATTGAGTTCGATATAAATTTCTCTAGATATACCAGGGTTGAAAAAGTCTTTTATTTCAGATTCATCTGTTTTAGATGTCTAAATATTAGTTGAAACTGGGTTAGTTCTCATTTGACAAAAACTCTTTTGATAAACAAGCATAGCTGGTGCACTGTAAAAAGTTTTTTTAGCTTTGGTCGTGCTATCATATGATTTATAACTTGCTCCTGAAAATCTGCAAACTTGCTTATTGCACTCATTCCATTCTGTGTAAATTTCAGGTTGTCTTCCTGTAAACACAACATAAACTTTTTCTTGTCTGGGGATTGCTTTTTTAGCAATTGTCACCCAATCTCCATGAGCGGATTGTTTACCTTTGTCCATTTTTTCCTCTTGGTCTAAAGGTCTTCTGCAGAAATTAAAATTACTTGGTTAGTAATTTAATTTTTTGAAACAATTTGTATTAAGAAAATCTACGAGAAAATTGTTAATACCTTTAAGATGTTCTACCTCAAAAGTATATTCAAAAAATTTATTATACCAGGCTAATCTTCCTCCTTGCTCAATAAGTTTTTTTATTGATGAAGAAATCTCTTACTGCATTATTATCAGTGCGTACAATAAAATTTTCTGGGGCTAAATACATATGAAAACTTTTTATTGTCAATTTTATTGCAAGTAATTCTCTTTCAAAAATAATATATTTCTGTTCATTTGGCTTAAATGTTCCAGAATTATATCCACAAATTAGTACTTCTTTTTGTAATTTTATGGGTATTGAATTTTTTCTTTGTCTAATCCCATTTTTTGATAAAGGTATCTCTTTATCATACCATAAATTACTTGGTATTTCTTTAAGAACACATCCCCAGCATGTTTCTGAGACATCTGTTTCTAAAATTAATTTATCACCTGCTTTAGGAAGATAAATATCTGGTAAAGTTTTAATACTTTCCTTAATTTGTTTAATTAAAGCGACATCTTCTGCTGTCCATTCAAAAATAACATTTTTCCTTAATTTGGTTAACTAAGGAATTTCTATTTTTGAAAGATTTTTGATAAAATTTCATTCATAATTTAAAATACCTAATAAACTTTGTAATTGTGTTATATTATCAAGAGTATCAAGAAAATCTCGTACTTTGAACAAAAATATGTTCTTGTAATTTTAAACCTTTCTGGTCTAAAATTATTTCCAAAAATTCAATTGATTCTTTTTCTAGTTCAATCTTTTTTGGAGACAAAATAATTCCGTGTTTTTGGAATTTTTCACAAAGTAATTTTAAATGTTTCTTATACTCCTCCTTGGTTTTAGAAAAGGTAAGTATATCATCAATATAAACTACACAACAATCTTTAAGGTCTTTAAAAATTATATACATCCACCATTGAAATACCTGTGGTGCTATATTTAATCCAAAGGCATAACATTTCAGTGGTAATGTCTCTTAGGTATACTGAAAGCTGTCAATTTTTTTGACTCTTCAGTCAATTGAATTTGCCAAAATCCACTTTTACAATCAAATTTACTAAAGATTTTTGATCCTTTGGTTAAATTAATCAAAACATCTTTTCTTGGAATAAAATATCCATCAAATTCTAAATTTCTATTTAGCCGTTTATAGTTGACTACCATTCTAGCCTTTCCTTTTTTAATTTCAATAGGGTTTCTTATCATAAATGCTGGACAAGAGTGAAGGCTTCTAGTTTCTTCGATTAACTTTTTGTCTAAAAGTTCCTGAAGTTGAATATCAAATTCATCTATATCTTGTCTAGTATAGATCATTGTCTTACTCTAATGATAACATTAGGGTCTTTTAATTTCAAACTACAATAACGCGGACTACATTGCTATAGTTTTAATGTATTTTCACTAAAATTTTCTTCCATAATATTATAAATCCAATGTGATTCATCAATAGTTTTGATGATGAGAGTTAAATCACCACGTGGAACGGGCACAAACTTTTTATCACAAATATATTTATGTTGTTCTAACAAGGGAATATGAATTAAGACATTGTTTATGCTTAATAAAATGACTTTTTCCTATATTTGCATTGCAAGGTATTTATAGATAAAATTATTTCCAAGAAGAAAATAGCCATGCATATACAGAAAACATAAAATTTTTGGTATAATGAACTTGCTATCATTTAACCAAATAACTATATTTTTAGCCTTGAATTATATAGAAGTATGGTTGTCATCAATTCCAGTAACCAAAATTGGATGTTTCATTAATGTCCATTTTTCTTTTGGTATGGCATTCCATTTACATGAGCTTATTGTAGCTTTTGTATCTATAAGAACACTAAGACTATAGGATTTATAACCTGCAAAATTAAATATTCCTAAATACATATGTATATCTTCTTTTTCCTTCGCTAGGAGAAAAAATAATATTATCATTTTTTGTTTGAAAATGATACATATATGTAGACTTAATATGTTCAGATTGTCTTCTTGTTTCTAGAAAAATAGGAATTTGAACTGGTAGGTTTTTATTCTTGGCAATTCCATATAACAAAACTCTTTTCAGTTGTAACTGTATTCGATCTTTTTATTTCAGTGAGGCTATGAGTTTTAGATGCAAATCCAACCCGAATTGTGCCTTGCAGAGATGTTTCAGAAATTAATTCTTTCATGTTTGCCACTTCGCTAACTATGTCGAGGATCAAGCTTCCCAGTCAGTCCGATCTGTTTTCTATAAATATGTGTTTCAGTCCGATTTTAGGGTACGTCTTCCAGATCTTCTTCTTAGGAATTAGGGTTTTCATCTAGGGTTTCTTTACTTGTTTCCTTTGATATCTGTGAGAGTTTAACTATGAATTGAGTAAATTTTATCAAATGGCTTGTTTTATTTGTTTAAATATAAAAGAGAGAGTTGTTCTTCAGTAGATTCCGTGAAATTGGGCATGAAGCTTTGGTGGATTCTAGAGTGGCTCATCTTCGTGGATTCGACATCGACATTGTGGATTCAACGTTGAGCAAGACAATTCTGAGGTGAAGACCGTGGTGAAGAGTCATATAGGGGTCGATTCAATTCGGGTGTGGATTCGTTAGGTAATTGAGAGTACACTTGTGTAATTCCTTTAGTCTTCTTAGTAGATTGTTTTGTGGTTTTGACCCGTGATTTTTTTATCACAATTGAAGGTGCTCTAATTGTGATTTTTCCACTTTAAAATCATTGTGTTGATTTGTTTTGATTGTTTGATTGAGATTGTTATTTATTGCTTAAAATTGATACATAATCACAAATCAATATTTAGGGGATTTCTAAATTTTTCATTTGGTATCTGAGCAAGTCGCTCTATTTTAAAAAAAAAAAATCTTTTAGAGGGAGATGTTATTTGATTTGTGATAATGGATTCAATTCATGGGGAAAATTCTATGGTTCAACCACCCCTACTTGATGGCTCCAATTATTCTTTTTGAAAAACTCGGATGAGATCGTTTTTAAAATCTATTGATGAAAAAATTTGGCAATCTGTCATGTATGGGTGGACCAAACCGACAATTACCGTTGATAGAGTAACCTTTCCCAAACCAATTGATAAGTGGGCTACAATCGATTACCAAAATAGTAGCTGGAATAATAAAGCTATCAATTCACTCTTTTGAGCTGTCACTCCTGAAGAATTCAGTCGTATTTGCAATTGTAAAGTCGCAAAAGAGGCTTGGGATATCTTACAAACTATTCATGAGGGCACTCCTTCGGTTAAAGGCTCAAAACTTCAAAGGCTCACGTCTAGTTTCGAAAACCTTTAAATGAAAAATAATAAAACCTTTGATAAATTTAATGCGAAGTTGAGTGGCATTGTAAATTCTAGCTTCAATTTAGGTGAAAAAAATACCAGAATCCAAGATTGTAGGAAAAATTTTGAGGTCCTTGCCCGATCGCTTCCAACCAAAAGTTAAGGCTATTAAGGAGGCTCAAAATGTTGACAACCTTAAGCTGGATCATTTGGTTGGAAATCTTCAAACTTATGAGGCACATAGAAATTTCAAAAAGAAACAAAAAAGATGATATTACTTTACGTAATGCTCATAGAGTTGGAAAGGATTCTGATGAGGATTGTGAGATTGGTTCCAAGATTACAGATGCTTTCGTAAAACAATTTAAAAAATCTTTTCTGAAAAAGAATCTTAATCTTTTGGAATCAACTCATAAATCCAAAGGCAAAGATAAACTCAAAATTAATTCTATAACCAAGAAGGAGAAAGAAAAGATACAAGGAAACTCTGAAAGAATCCAATGCTATGAATGCCAAGAATTTGTCCACTTTGCTCAAGAATGCCCCAATCGTTTGAAGAAGAAGAAATCATTCGCTATCACTTGGGATGATGAATCCGATCCGATATAGATGAAAGTGACAACGAAGCACAAGATGAAGAGGGGCATGAACAATTCCTTACTTTCATGGTGGCTTCTGAAACTAAAGGACAAATAGAGTATCCGAAGAGGCCGGTTGAGAATGCCACTAATGATGAATCCTGGAGGAGTGATAATGAAGAGCTTCAGCAAGCTTATGAAAAGTTGTATAAGGAATCTCTTAACTTATCTAAATTGAATAACAAACTCACTATGAAACTCAAAGCATGTGAAGTTAAGAATGTCAAACTAAAGGATGAGATTTCTGAGGCTAGAAATGATGCCATCAAAATATCTAATGATCGACAAGTCCTTTGTGCAAAACTCTTGACTTGTGAGACAGAGAGGTATGAGTTACAACAAATCTATGCAATATATGAAGAAAAGATTGAAACTCTCGAGATGTCTCAAAGTGCCTTAGAAGAGCTAATCATCAAGAAAGAGGAAGAACTCAAGTGTGCTGAGGCAATTATTGGTCTTTGGAACAAAGGATCAAAGACTTTAGACAATATTATTGGGTCTCAACAAATTTGTTCTAACAAGAGTGGCATTGGCTTTGGTGGTAAGAAAAAGCAAACACAGAATGCATCCATATCTCATGATACTAGAACTGAAGGGCAGGGGAGCAAAAGATTCAACGAGAGGAAGGACTTCTTAATCTTCCTAGAGTTGGTAAGGTCAAAGAAAAGAAGGTACACCTTATTTTTGGTCATATTCGCCCTTATTGTTATGAGTTACATGGGAGCGTGTCTTATAGAGATAGAAGAAATTCCAACATCTCGTGGGGTAGGAGACACTTGATTGGTCGTAATGAGGTTAAGGGTCATAATAGACTTTGCTATTTTGATTTGCTTGAGACCAAACATGGAGCGAGTTTGCATTTGCCTAGACCTAGGAATAGGAAGTTGGAAACCACGTCAAGACGGGTTCCCATTGAAAGGGAAAGAAACTACAACATCAAGACACCACCCAAGAACCGCAATTCTCACAACTTTGTTCATACTAAAGTGGTCTGAGTGAGAAAACTTAACTTGTGTTAAGTTTTTTTTTTTTTGGGGGGGGGTTTTGTGTGTGTGTTTTTTTTTCTTTTTGGGTCATTTAATGTGTGGTATCATTTAGTGTGTGCTTATTCATTTTATGTCTTGCTATCTTCTAGGAAAAAAGAAAAAAAAAATATTTTCTTAATATAATTTTGCAAGTTTGAAATTTTTGAGAAGTTCTAGTGGCATATTGGAATTGATGAGAATATCTATTACATATTAATATATGTGTGTTTTCTGTGGTCATTACTCAATTCGGAGTGTGTATTATTTGATTAGTATGTTTCATTCTGTACACACTCTTGGATTAGAAAATATCGGAGTCTTCCGCCTTAGTGATCATTTTTCTCTATGGACTTCTGGCATTGTGTCTTTTGCTTTTCTAGAGGAATTGACCTATATTAGCATATCATGGGTGATGTTGAGTCTCTTAACCACCTTGCACCTTTTTGTATCTCCACGACTTTTCCCTTAGTTTTTTGCAATTAAGGCATAAGGAAAAGGGTTACCTCAAAGTTACCAATCAGGCTTTCCTTATTGTCTCCATGCTTCTCTGGTTCGATTTCCATACTCTTGAGCGTGTCAGCCGCCAATGAGTGTGCAAAAGAAAGGAAAAAAACGTGCAAAAGAACAAAAAAAAAAAGGAAAGATTCATTGATTGAGGGGGAGCCTCTACTTTTACTCACCAAATACCCTTTGATTTCTAGTGGTTTGACTTCCCTTAGTTGTGTTTAGATTCTCTTATCGAAGGTCCAACTATCAGATCACTACTAGGATTTGAATCTAATATTTGTCGAACTCCAAGAGTCGCACACACACTTTTTTTATGGGATTTATACTTTTCACATAATGCATTACTTTCTTTTATAAGGAATCTCCTACAGGCTGTGCACATTATGTTTTCAAGTAATTGTGCTTTTTGGATAATCTTGTGTGTTTTAATGTATAAATTTGAAATTCGTTACTTGCTCCACAATATTATTTTTGTCGTTTTCTTCTTATTCATTGTTTTCAGTGTTTGTGGTTGTTTTTAGTGAGGAGGAGTTTGGTTTATCATTGCAAGAGTTTGCTAGTATGAATACTTTGATTTATTTGGTAAGGGAGATGGGCATTAGTTGGTTTGTATGTTGCTATCCACTATTTGTTTATTGCTTACTTCTCGCAGATTCTTAATTTTTACATCATTAACATCGTCTTGTTCTTTCTTGTGTGGTTTATGCTCTTGCTTTCGTTGATTGAGCTTCCTTCGACATTTCATGACAAAAAGAGGAAGAAGTGTGAGTCATAATCAAAATGGTTTTTGAGCGTGTTTGCATGTTTCTTAAGATTGTCATCTATTCATGCTACATGTTCTTAAAATCTCCAATTTATATCGATTCATATTTCCATCTCATGCTTTAAGATAATCTTGTCATATGTCTATTACTTTTTCATATACTCATGTGGCACTAATAGTTGTTTTGGGGATTGTAGTACTAATAGCTATTTTGCAGATCATGATCTTGAGAAAGAAATTTGTTTTTGTTGGTTATAATGGGTTGAGGTGATTAGGATTTTATTTGTTAGGTGTGTTTTGTCACGGCATTACCAAAAGGGAGATTGTTAGGTTTTTATTCTTGGCAATCTCGTTTAACAAAACTCCTTTCAGTTGTAATTGTATTCGATCTTTTTATTTCAGTGAGGCTATGAGTTTTAGATGCGAATCCAACACGAATTGTGCCTTGCAGAGATGTTTCAGAAATTAATTCTTTTATGTTTACCACTTCGCTGACTATGTCAGGGATTGAGCTGCTTGGTCAGTCCGATCTGTTTTCTATAAATATGTGTTTAAGTCTGATTTTAGGGTACGTCTTCCAGATCTTCTTCTTGGGTATTAGGGTTTTTATCTAGGACTTCTTTACTTGTTTCCTTTGATATCTGTGAAAGTTTAATCACGAATTAAGTGGATTATATCAAAGGGTTTGTTTGTTTTATTTGTTTAAATACAAAAGAGAGAGTTGTTCTTTGGTAAATTCCCTAGAATTTAGGCCTGAAGTTTTGGTGGATTTTGGAGTAGCTCATCGTCTTGGATTCAACATCGACATTGTGGATTCAATGTTGGGCAAGACAATTCCGAGGTGAAAACCGTGGTGAAGAGGCATATAGGGATTGATTCAATTTGGGCGTGGATTTGCTAAATAATTAAGAATACACTTGTGTAATTCCTTTTGTCTTCTTAGTAGATTATTTTATGGCTTTGGCCCGTGATTTTTTTATCGCAATTGGAGGCGCTCCAATTGTGGTTTTTCCACTTTAAAATCATTGTGTTGATTTGTTTTGATTATTTGATTGATATTGTTATTTACTGCTTAAAATTGATACATAATCACAAATCAATATAGGAAATTTTTAGATTTTTCATAAACATTTGTTGAAATAACAGATTCTTGATTAGAATTATTACTCGATTCACCAATGCTTAAATTTGAAAATGATTTCTTCTCTCAAACCTTACAATATGGCAAGGAGGTGATGAACCATCATCTAGGTACGGGCGAGGGACATCACCCATTACCCTTGACATGGATTTCCAAATATGGTTTCTTAGATTTTATTTTTTTATTTTTTTTAGGGTGAACATGGTGCGAAGATGTATGTTAATAAATAGAATCTAGCCACTATTATTAAAATGATTTTGTTTAATTGGGCTTAGAAAAGAGAATGAAATGAATATGCATTTCTCAATTCTTTTTCATTTGATTACTTGTAAAAAAAATAAACAAGTTCAATTTTTTCGTTGCTTAATCAAATTCTGATCAAAACATAGCATTAGAAAATAACAAAATTTCCACCTTAATTGCCTACCACAAAATCTCACCAGTAGCCTGGATGAAGCCTGAATATGCATAATTGAAATCAAACAATTTTCTTACAAACTTAATGATAGAGGAAGATTCCTGTGACAACCCTCACCTTATCCTAGTCATACTCGCATGCATTCACATGAATTGTCTTAATAAATTTGCATCTACAGACCTTGATTCGTTTTGTCTAAGTGTTGCTTGCATGTTCTGTTTCTTGCTTGGTGTGTGTGTAGCCAATGTCATCTTAAGCCTAGGTTACACCTTTGAATCTCTTATACCTAGGACCATCTTGGAACCACTTTGGTTGACCTCCATCTTCACCCTGGCATGTTGGCCGAGATGTCATTATCTAGGCCGAGGTGTTCATCACCAAAGCCGAGATGTGTATTATCTGGGCCGAGATGTTATCCTTACACTTGGTGATCTTGTTCCTGGACTGGTATGACCTAGACCAAGGTGTGACACATTCAAGCCGAGGTGTGGCACAACTAGGCCAAGTGTTGTCCTTCCTAGCCGATATCATTGAGACCTTACTTGCCGAAGCCTATGTCTTGATCCGAGGTCATTACCTGTCGAAGTGCCCATGTCACCTTATTTGTTATACACACTTTGTCATGCTCTTGTCTTGTCAGTCAGTCACCTTTTTGAGGAAACCCAATTTGGTGGTGCCACGTGTCCCAGTAGAGGGTTAAGTCTGCTAGCAGTAGAGAAAACATATCATTTTGTCATATCTTTGTCCTAGGAAGAGAGAGAAGCTCTAGGAAGAGAGGAAGAGGAGTTCTTGAGAGAGAAGTAGATTTCCAAACTTGATCCTTAAAGTCTAAACCGTTTGATCCGAGTGTTGAGGTTAGATTCTTGATTTACTCTTATTATTCTTTATGTTTATTCGATCGCATTGCATGATCTTGCATGATTCTTGAGCCATGCATAGGTTTAAAATTGTTTTAGAAAGAGAAAATGATGTTCTTGTGTTTTTGGAATAAAACCACGTTTTGATCTGAAAGTTTGTACCAAGATCCATGTTTTTGTGTTTGTTTTTATAAGATCTTCAAGTATGGGTACCCAGGTCCATGTTTTTGAACTCATATCATAAAATCTCAGATTTTGAATAAAGAAGTTACAATTTTAGCATTCATGTTCTTTATGATTCTTCATGTTCATGTTCTTCAAGGAAGGAAACCCAGATTTCCAGACTTCACCCTTTCCTAGGTGTGGTCATCAAGACCACTCTTGCCTAGATCTCACATTCAGGCCAAGCATCATATCTCACCTTGGCCTACCTTGCATGATCACTTGCACCATTAGTCTATCTTGCATGAACACCTCGACAGTCAGCCGTTTGCCGAAGCCTTGGTAACCACATCTCGGCCAAGAGGTGTGGGACCTTGGCAAAGACCTGGTTGGTACCTAGCATGTTTCCCGAGATGAAAAAAACAGTGTTTTAACTTCCAGCGTGTTTTGCTCTGACTTGACCTAGTTTTGAAAGAAATGTCGGGATCATTTGCACTCATGAAAAGGTTGTTTTAAGAATGCATTTCATACCCATCTTTGAGCATCTCTTCTTGTCTTCTTGAAGTGCATTCAGTAGACTTTATTATGTGTTTGTCGGACTTGAACCCTTGCTTTAACCCCGACGTTTGAAGAGCTATGTGAGTGATATTTTTAATAAAGTTATATTATAAAGTTTTGATAAAGCCTTGTTTCGTCTTGGAAAAGTGTTTGTTCAAGCATGAATGATTATCCCTAATTCTTGTATCAAGTATTATCTTATTTTGATGACAGTCTGGGAAAGTCCTTGGTTCCAGGGGACTGTAATGCAACTACACCCTTGTTTTGAAAGTCCTTAGTGCCAGGAGACTATAATGCAACTACACCCTTGTTTGAGATATCTCTCTTGTTTTGCCACTAACGATTTTCCGCATAAATTTGTTTGTTCGGAATGTCATCGTTTGGTATTATGTAGATGTTATTAACATCCAAGAAGCTTAAAAGATTTGATAGATGAACTTGGTTCATCCCTTTGATTTGTAAAGTTATGATATGTATTGTTTTGGAAAAGATCTCGAATATCATTCATTCAAACCTTTATTACTAATATCATTCACTAAGTATCCAAGCTCACCCTCTCCTTATATATATGTAGGTGACGAGCAAGAAGGTGGTGATGCCTAAATGTGCTTTTCAAGATGTTTTGGACTCATATTTTTGTAACATCTTAAAGATTATGCTTCTTGACTTTGTAATTCATTTCTTTTGTATATGTCGGCTCGAGAAACCTTTTGATCAAGATGTATCTTGTACCTTATTTTATTTGAATTCAGGTTGTAAAACCACGTTATGTATGCCATTTCATTTTATCTATGCACAGCTCTTGTAGACTATTTAGATTTAAATTTTATTGCTTCCGCACATGTAAGCCCCATATGTAAACTCTGTGTGTGACTTTGTAAGTTGGCCTTCGGTAATCTCAGATTACTGGCCATCATGGCACCATTCTACTAGGGGCGAAATAGAGTCGTGACAATTCCAATATTGGGCATAACATCTTGATGGTGGATAGGAGTGATCCAAAGGAATTTAACAAAAAGGTTACTTACACTTTTTACCCATGTAATTTGATTTAAATTTCACTTTACTCTGTTATTTTAACTTAAACAATTTCAATTTGATCTTTCTAAGCAAATTATTATTAATTTTTTACATGTACACGTCTAGAAATTGACACATGCTACAAACTCATTAATTTTAACATCAAATTTGAATGGCAAGACTCAATCGAAACTGAACTTAAAATGTAAGGACTAAATTATTTAAATTGAAACAGTTGGTAAGTGAAAATTGGGTCGAAGTATAGGGGTTAAAAAGCATAATTTACCCTTAACAAAATCATTGTAAGGTTTCTTTTACATTAATTACATATCCGTCCCCAACTACAAACTCAACGCTAAATAAGATAGTAGTCACAGCATGGGTATAGCCGAGGTAACCCACCTTAATGTAGGTTGGTCCTGTTCATCCCTTTTGCACAACTTTATTGAAAAATGGTCAGCATCCAAAAAAGAACATAACAAAAACAAAAACAAAAAAAAATCAGGAATTCTAAGTTACAAACCCCTAAAAATGAGAAAATTGCTTTTTTGTTTCTCAGCAATGTGATTCAATAAAAATTTGCCCTAGAATTTAGGGATACAAGCTAAGATGATCATCGGCATCTAACAATATCTCGACCATTTATATGGCTCTGCATTCTACACAACCTATTAAAGAACTGTACTCGAGACTGAAAATTTGATATCAAATCTAAGTTAAATGAATAATGTAAGAAATGGATCAGACCCTGGTCAGTTCAATGACAGGAGCCGATACGATCACGCTGCTACAACAAAGACAAGACAACAATGGCCTAATGTTACAGAGATGTAGCAGCATACCTGTGGGGGTGAATCTTCTGTCCTAAATCTTTTTACATCTCTTTCTCGGTCTTTGGTTTTACATTCCCATTTTTGCGGGGGACGAAATCTTTGAAAACGGGTCATTATTTGAAGCAGTGGTTGATGTCATGGGTGTAGGTGGAACAGTAGATTTTGCAACACCGTTCCTAAAGGGTTCTTGTTGATTTCTTGTTTCTGTTCTGGCATTTGCAGCGCCATTACCTAATGGGTCTTTTAGACCTCCTGAATCGGTTCTGGCGAACGAAGAACACTTTGTTTCTGTAATATGTCAAGGACGACTGTCATTAGTTTCAGAATATACAAAAGAAATAATAATGTGGATCATGCAGCTAAAATATGTAAGCCTTTAATCCCCTGGCACTGGGAAATAACTAGGTTCAGCTCTTCCGTAATCAGAAAGTCTAAAACAGACCAAGTACCACAAAAGATGCATTGCTGCATCAAGTTACAAACTGACACCACTCTGGTGATGCCAAGTTTTCATGGTGGTAATGACATTGGAGCAATGGGAACTTTCCAATTGCAGAGAAGCCATCGACAGTCATGTAACCAGGTATTGAGGAAGGCATGATTCATATTTCATAGTAGGGGTACAACTATCCTAAACATATGGAAACTTTGTAGCACACCACCATTTATCTCATCACGCACCATTACTCAATAAGGTTGGGGGGGGCGGGTGGTTTTGGGAAAGGGGGAAGGGTGGCGGTGTGGGGAGGGGCAACAAGGAAGGAAGGGATCACGGTGGTAGTGGTTGTACAGAGGAAGGTGTGTTCCATTGTCCAAAATGGTAATTTGCTTGAGACAAAATTATAATTCAAAAAATGGTGTGATCTAAGAGAGTGTGTGATGTGCAAATAGAAACTTCCACAACATAAACTTGAGAAATTCGGTAATCAACCAAATTGAATGGTCCTAACAATCTGAGTTCTGACTTATCTTCCTTGTTCTAATATCTGACGAATAATGGTCCCAAAGGAAAACTAAAACATTAAACTAAGATTCAAAAGTTTTTTCGCATCTTTTAAACAGCGATATTCATAAAAATAATTTTGGTCACAAATGATTTTTTTTCCTGTTCGAGAGTAGCTAAATAGCTTTTCATCTTCACTATCCCATCAATTGTGTTTCAAATTTTCAAATGAGGACAGAGGACAGGGAGATAGAAACTTACCTTTTATTTCTCCTAAAGTGATGAGCCTGTTGAGACAATCTCGAAACTTTGTCAAAACTATCCTTTCTTGCTCTGCATAAACTTCTGTCATGCCTTGCCCATTAGGCAACTGTGAAGATGCATTAAAACCATGGCTCATTAACCCTTTAGGGGAAGCAGCAGCCATGAACATCGCATCTTGTTCATCACACATCAATGCCAAAGTTCCAGGAGACATTGGCCTTCCTTTTGATATATCCACACCATCTGAATTGGACTCATCAGAACTGATTTTCTCAGCATGGTTTCCACTTGAGCAATCATCAGCTACGGTGTTCTCAGCTTCAGATCCCTTCTGGCTTTGTAACCGGTCTTGAGCTGATGCAGCAACGGAGCTTTCCATCCGATCTTGTGCCTGGCTCTCCATTGCATTTCTTTGGTCTGGAAGTATTAGAATACAGTATTAAAATGAAGCAATTGGGTTGAAGGATGCATTTTTGTTGACCTCACTGAAAAGGTTGACAAAAATGTTCTCGTCAAGATACTAATCCGATAAGTCATCAGTTTTTAGGTCAATAACCCACTTAGATGAGAAAAATGTCATCTAGGGAAGTTTGCATATCCTGCAGGAGGTGGCAAGCTCCAAACTTTACTTGTAACCTAACAAGCTTGAACATAATCTCCGTGACTTTGCAAATTAATTAAAAAAATGAAACGAAAACAGAAGAGGATAAAAGGAAAACTAACAAGATCTTTGGCTTTGCTGCCTTATACTGCCATTTTCTCATTCAATCCCTCCCCCTATCCAACTTTCGCCACCTATATCTATTTTATTACATGTCCTTTGCTCTATAAAGCACGCATATGGATACAGATATGGATATGGATATGGATATTGATACAGATGTTGGTATGGATACACCAATATAGTAAAACCTTAAAAAAAAAAAAAATTAAAAGGCATGGTTGGGGTACATCCATAAAATAATATTGTTTATAATTTGTAATAATACGTGATATATAACAATTAGAAAACCAAATGCAAAAAACTTAGCTAAAGCAACGTACAAATTAGAAGTTTATGCCAAAATTAGTTCAGGATCTAACCTACAAACCAGAGTTTAATGTGGGAGAGAGAGAGAGTTGGAAAGGAGATGAGAACTTGCCATAAGGCGTTAGCGTTGAATGGATGTTATGTCGGAGTGAGATTGTGAGAGAGTGCGAGATCAAGAAAGAGATTCACTCTGCCGTGATGAAAAAACCCCATAAGTTTTCTATGATTTGAAAATTTGCAGAGATTCCCTTCATTTGTTTTATATAAAATAGACACAAATTATTTTTTCTGCTACCCTTATATTTTTAAGAAAATTATATTTAAGCCTCGCCATACTCATATAAGTACTTGGTGTGTACCCAAGACATACCCGAGCCATACCCTACGATCAAAATTGGATATGTATTTCACATACTCGATACACATGCACCCATATCTAAGCCGCACTCATACCAAATATGTACCCGATAGTCACACGGCATCATTCTTGGAGTATACCCATCCTTCATAACCTTCGTTTAATCATTTTCATGTACCTTTTATTACTTTCTATTAGTTTGGTTTCTATCTGGATTACACATCTAGAGTTTTTAAAGCTCTAATTTTACAAAGATCTTGTGATGTGATGGATAACAAATTCATGTCATGGAACTATAAAATATAAATGTCATAAATACTACTTTTGCTGTTGTTATTGTTGCTGATGCAGCAAAGTTTCTGGGTCTTTTTAAATGTTTTGAGCTAGTAAGTGCCATTTTGGGAACATGGTAAAAAGCCACGTGTTTGGACAAAATGTCCAAAAACGTGGCTACCAAAAACGCCAGAAAAGCCATTTGGCAAGTGCCAAAAACGCAGCTCTAAAATTACAAATTAGGGCCTATGAAAAATAAATAAAAAAATAACTCTCTTATGTTGGTAAGGGTATTTTGGTCATTTTAATTTGATTTGACACCATAAATAAATATTAAACTAAAAAACAAAAAGCCAGCTTTTTACTAACTTCCCAAATCACTTCAAAAAAAGTCAAAAAGCTTGGTAAAAAGCCAAAAGCCAGCTTTTTACCAACTTTCCAAAACAACCCTAAATTAGGATTGGTTTGGGATGTCCTAAAAAAATACACTTTTTGACTTATTGGTGGGTTTGGGTTGGATTTGGGTTGGGTTTGATGTGATGTGTTAGAGAGGTGATGTGATTTAAATAAGATGATGTGACTTAAATAAGATAGTGACTTTTTGACTTTTTGGCTTATTTAGGTTATGCCAAACTAGCCCTTAAAATGTTGCCTTCCAAGTAGCATTCTTGTCTAAATACACCCAACAAGTTTCTATTTACACCTACATTTAGAGAGAAATTAAGTTAGTGTATTTGGAAAACAACGGAGGTCCATGTAATGATCACAAGCAATGGGTACAAGGAGAAAATTCTTGAAATTAAAAGCACTATACATATGAATGCACATTGCAGCTCATTTAGTGCCCAAAAGGACATGCTTTCATACAAAAAGAAATTATTGGTCAATCAGGTACCACAATTAATTTAAGCTTAAAACTCAAGGTTTCTACATAAATATCTGCATATACCTGTTAGAGTCTTAGCAGCTTCTGCTGAATACACCATCAAAACAGAGCAAAGCTCCCTCAAGTCCTGTGGTTGGATGATGTCTGCTAAAAGTGACCTTTAAACATTGTGCACCAGTTAGTTCTGTAGTTAAGTACTTAATTAAAACTTCCATGAAGGTAAGAAAATTTACCTGTATGCAAATTTTGAAGGGCCCAACGTTGCACTGCTACCAACACGCAAAATGGGAATGGAAGACAAGGAAGGGGAATGAGAAGAAGCTTTTATGTGGTTTGTCTGTTAAACAAATAAAAGACACCGGTAAACTATAATACATTTTGATGGGGGCAAAAATCAGAAAGAACATTAACACTAACCCACAGAATAAAATTACACGACAGGAAAATAAAGATATTGCAAAAAAATTCCACACCAAACAAATGTATTTGTTCCCAGAAGGGAGGAAGAAAAAAACTAGTTATTAATTAATGATCAGTCTACTCATTCGTGTTAAACCATGCAAACAACTAAGCACAGAAGATAAAATGTGAAACAAGATTCAAATAATAATTATCAGTTATTAATTTTGCTTCAACTAACCAGTCGAGAACTTGTCTATAATGGAGGACACAATTATCCAGTTTACCTGCTGTAATTGTCCAAGCCTATGAATGGATGGATCTTTGGCTGTTGGCCTATAAAAGAACTCTTGACCTTTTCTTTTCTTGGATACTGGAGGGGATCCAAAACCGGAGGAGCCAATAGCACCAGTAATGGCAGCATTTGCTGCCTGCTGGATATATGTCATGTCATTGGCATGGTCTCCATGGAAGAGAGCTTGCCTCTCTTCACTACCTTCAAAATTTTTGCAGTCAATGCACTTACAATTTTCAGAGCAGAGTATATTGGCTTGGAAGCACTCGCAGTACTTTTTGAGGCACCCTGATTTCTTGCAATGGCATCCCTTGTTGTGCTTTCCCAACACCAACACTTCCCCAGCCTCCTCCTACATATATTTTAAGCCATTTCAGATGCATGTCAGCAGTAGCACACAATCTCTACACATATATTACTAATAACAAATATTCACATTTATGACAAGACCTCATACTTGATACTACTATCTTAGTTAAACTTGAAATTTTCCTCCCTAGGATTTCTTCCTACCTGTTATAGCATTAAGACTCTCCGACCATCAATGAAATGCTCACTCAAAAGAAAAGGATAATCAAAACACCATCTTAAAATTCTGCAGGTCTGACTTGATTAGAGAAAATGCATCATTTTGTACTGAGATGGTAGCAATTGAATGTATTAATTATTTTGTAACTTGGAGACAAGCAAGCAGCTGTTCATGGACCTCTAACAAACCTTAAAATTTTAACAATGATTTTCCAAATACAACATAATAATACTATGGTATGAGAGAATACCACAAAGGTGTCAACACAAACTAGTCCACTTTTCTTTCCCTAAAAAATTTTTTGTGCATCAGAACCATGCTAAATTCAATGGTGAACAAGTTTAACTGATTATATATATGTAAAATCAAAATGCTTAAAGATAACCCTGGCACTCAAAGAAATCTCAAGGGGAAACTGAAAGTGAAATTGTGCATGTCAAAGCCTCTAATCCATACAAAATTTGGATGCTCATTTAATTTAGACTCTTCCTAGTCATAAAGAACTTCAATGTCCTTTTAAATTTGAACAACCAAAAATGGGCGTAGAGGAAAACCTTATTGAACACAATAAGCACGGTAAACAACCGATGATGAGCAAGGAAGAACAAAAGTGACAAATCCGGAATTTGACATGGGATACTCTGTGGGCTTTGTATAATAATTTTCTGGTCAATTTGAGTCTTGTTTTTATGCATATGATAGAACGCTGCAAAACAGATTTATTAACTTTTATTAGGTTTTAGCAGTTAGGTATTTTAATAATTTTGTAAATTGGTGGACATGGGCTGCAAGGGTTGCACATGAATCATCTTTTGGGTCAAATTACACTATTGGAATATTATCTGTAGTTTCTTTTTGGTCTAAAATAGTCTAGTTGTCAAAAAAGTCAAAATTTCCTAATCTTAAGTCATAGGCCTACTAAGAATTAGAAGAACCAACAGCCTATAAACATCTATGCAATTCTTCTATTCTAGAGAGTTGAGTTTATGAGAATTACAAATTGTGTTTATGTGAATTTTTCTAATGCTTGCCAGGATGAATTACTTTTTTCCCTTTCCTCCTCTTCTTATTCTTCTCTTTCTTCCTCTCCTGTGGAATATCCAACCAATAATATCATATTACAATTCACAACCCTAGAAAAGTCAACTTTCATCCCCCAACAAATCAACCTTAAACACTTCCCCTACCTATCGGCCTTTAATATAACCATCAAAATAAATTACTCACTATTTTGGCCTCAAATAGCCTCTATTCTGAAAATCCACAGTTACCACTTTCAAAACCGAACCAAATTTACCCATTTTTCATCTAGAAACCTGAAATCTTGAAAGCCTTCTTCTACCTTATAGAAAACCCTAACCATAGCAATTTTTCTTAGCCAAAACCCACCATACATCCCATTATTGGTGGCATTAAGCCAAGTTTGCTAAGTTGTCCAACATTAATAAACCTCTCTAGATAAGAGTACTAACCCAACTAAGAAGCACAGACACACAACACACCGACGCGGCAATTTTCAAAAAATACAAGATATGACACGTGGGAACACTCGCAATATATATTTTTTTAAATTAAAAAAGAAAAGGTACAACTAGTTTAGTCCCCATTGAAACGGGTTTTGAAGGGGTAGATTGGGTACATACAAACCTAACATTTGGCATTACTTGCACTAAGTGGATGCTCTTGGGGTTCGAAACCACAACCTCAAGGTTGATAGGCCAAATTTTAAACACTGAACCAGAGGTTAATATTTATCCCAAAAAAATATAAAAAATACGACATAGCACTAATTTCTAAATTTTAAAAGATGATGTATATTATTTTACTTTTATTATTGTACCACAAGTTTTTTTGTTATAATTTTTAATGTGTTAAAAAATAATAGTACGTGTCCATCAAGTGTCAACATCCAACACATGTCCAACATAGACATGCCACCTTAGAAGTGATGGTGTTTCGTAACTTCCCAAATTTTGACATCTTACAAAAAGCCCTAGAAAAAATTTCTTACCTAAATTATACCAATCATTCAAACTCCAAATAGCGATAATAACAATTTTACCAATCCTAATCACTCCAATAATCACAAACTAAAAAGAACCGTGACATGGTAACTTTTTCATCATTTAAAACTTTGGATTGTATAATTCTTGTAGCCAATAAATTTACAAAAGCACACAAATACATTGCTAAATTCAAAAAACAATGCCCTTTCTCAGTGAGGCATTGAGAGGGGAGTGTTCATTACAAAAGGGATTTGCTTAGGATGAGAAAAATGTGAGCATATAATCGTATATATTAGGCATGATTGCATATATATTAGGAGAGGTTGTGATGTCAATCTTGTATTTTCCTTTTTGGTTTAGGCATTAGGATTCTTGTATTTCCGTTTTGGTTCATTATTAGGGTTATATAAACTAGTCTTGATGTAATTGATGTACACGTTGAATATACAGAACATTCAGAATTTCTTAAATGGTATCAGAGCTTGGTGTGAAACCCTAGTAGCTATAGTAGGTTTGCTCCGTCTAGCTCTTCGTTTGACTCAAAAGCTTCGTCTGTTTTGAAGACTCTTTGCAGTTGACCCAGAGCTCTCTTTGTTTGGTTCGCAGACTGTTCAAAGTCGACCTAGAGCTCTCTGCCTCTCGGTTCAAGCGCGACTCCTTGTCGCAACCCATCTGCTACGTAATCGCGATCGATCATCGCGTCTCTCTCTGCTCTCGTCGTCTTCATCAGCATTGTCTGCCTGGTTCCATCTCTTTCTGTCTCTCTCTATTCGTAACTATGACCATCTGTGCCCTCAGTACTTTTATTTGGATTAAAACCTCTTATTTACAGTTTGGCCCACTTAGTTATTATTTATTATATTTCAACCTGTAAATCTTTGGTTTATTACAATGACGGACACCAAAACACAAGCCATTAGATATAAATTCACTAGTGCCAATTATGCTTGTTGGGCTAGTATTATGAAGAATTTTCTTCTTAATCAGAAAAAATTGGGCTATATTTCTAGTTCTAGTTCTATTCCTCGTCCATTGGACCCGAAAAATATTTGACTTCCTGTGACACTTGAGATTATGATAATGTCCAAATTCTAACCTGGTTTCATAATTTTGTGGATGACCGTATTGGAATGATATTTTCCTAATATAGTACTACCAAGGAGGTGTGGGACTATTTATTGGGTGTGTATCAGCAGTCCAACTTCGTCAAACGATATGAGTTGGAAACAACTATTCAGAGTGCTCATCAACAGGATCAATCTATTTAGGACTTCTACATTGAGATGACAGGTCTCTGGGATCAGTTGGCTCTCATAGAACCATCTAGCCTCAAGGCACTAGACACTTGTTGAGTTTCGGGAGCAAAGTTGTTTAGTGCAGTTCTTAACGGCTCTGAGGCTATCCATGGTGGCATCCTTTATCGTTCTCCTTTCCCTTCTATGAATGCTATTGTTCCTGAGCTCTTCTCCAAGGAAACTCGTCTTAGGACAGCCAATCAAACTCTGTCCCCATCTGTCTTCTTGGCTCCTACTTAGCCTTCTCTGTTGTCAATCCCACCACATCATTAGCTTTAGACCACTGCGAAGCCCAAGAAAGAGCCAGTAGCCTCTGATGAGTGTGCTTTTTGTCATCAGAAAGGCCATTGGAAGCACAACTGTCCCAATAAGGGACATTAGTCTGCTCAGTCGCCTCAAACACAGTTTCGACCTCCTGCTGCTTATACTACATCTGCTTCAGCTTCTGATCCTGACTTGGCTTCCTTGTGTGTCCAAATGGCTCAGCTTCAGCATCTCTTATCCACCTCCCAGCCATCCTCATCTGCCTCTGCTCTCACCTCTCTTCATTCAGGTTTGTTTGGGTCCCCTTCAGGTATCTCCTCTTCTGTCTGACTTTTTGACTCTAGTGCCTCTCATCATATGACTCCAGTGCCTCTCATCATATGACTCCTCACATTTCCTTACTTCAAAACTATATCCCTCCTCCCTCCCTTATTACTGTTAATACTGCTAATGGGTCCGGTATACCTGTTCTATCTATTAGGTCTGTCTCTTACTCTTTGCCATGTCTGTTGTTACTATTTCCTCTATTCTTTATATTTCTCAGCTATCTGTCAGTTTATTATCTATCAATCAACTTGATACTTCTGATTTGATGTTATCTTTTCCTCTTATGTCTGTTGTGTGCAGGATTGGGTGTCCAAAAAGCAGATTGGGACCAGCCATAGAGTTGGAGATCTCTATGTGGTAGAAAGCTTGCATCTCCCCCTATTCACCTCTCCAGTTGCTTTTTCCTCATTTCAATTAGATTTTCAATTGAGTCAGTTTTACTTATGACATTCTCGCCTAGGTCATTTATCTGTTGACCGCTTATGATCTTTAACTCAATCAGAATTATTGGGTAAAATTTCTCCTAGTCAAATTGATGCATGTCGAGGGTGCAAACTTGCCAAAATGTCAACTTTACCTTTTAATAAAAGTACTTCAGTTTCTATTTCTCTATTTTCTCTTATGTATACTGATGCCTGGGAACCCTCTCCCGTTCTCACTAAAGGAGGTTCCGCATATTATGTGTCTTTTGTTGATGATTACACCCGTTATACTTGGGTTTATCTTATGACTCATAAATCTGACTTCTACCAAATATATTGTACATTTCAGTCTATGATCACTATACAGTTTGGGGCTACCATTAAATTGTTACGATTTGACTTGGGTGGGGAATATTTTAAAACTGAGTTCTGTGAGTATTTGGCCAATTTGGGTACCATTCACCAAACTTCTTGTACTGATACACCTGCCCAAAATGGTCAAGCCGTGCGTAAACACCGCCATCTCCTTGAAACAGCTAGGTCTCTTCTTCTCTCGCTTCGCCCACTTTCTTCATTTTGGGGCAAAGCGCTTCATCGCCGCTTTTCTTAATCGCATGCCTACTCCCTTTCTTTCTGGTCGGTCTCCTTATAAGGCTCTGTTCTCTCAACTTTCCAATTGCTCCATCCTTCCTGTGTTTAGGTCTGCTTGTTTTCTCCTTCCCCATAAAGATCGGACCAAACTTAGTGCCCGATCTGTCCTATGTGTCCTTTTGGGTTATAGTCTTACTCAGAAAGGCTATCGATGTTACGGCCCTATTTCTTATCGTCTTTATGTCTCCCGTCATGTTTCTTTTCTCGAACGTCTGCCTTACTTTCAACTTCCTCCTACTACTGCTCCAGTTTCCAAAGAGGATTTGGTTCGCATTGATCCATTTCCTTCTGAGGTCGCCCTGATGAGTACATCTCTACTGTTCCTCATGACCTTACTCCCTTTTCTCCTCCGTCTCCCCAGCCTACTCCTTCTCCTCTTCCTCCTACTTCTCCTCCTCCTCCATTTTTAGTTTATTCGCGTCACCAGGCTCTCCCTTTTCTTTGCTCCTACTGATGATCATCCTGCTTCTGACGCCTCTGATACTGCTGCACACCACTATCCTACTCGAGCACGTCATCCTCCAAACAAATTGGGTTAGTCTAATACATGTTTTTCTGCTTTTTATTGTACTTTTTTGTCTGCTATTCATTCTTTTTCAGAACCTCAGTCTTACACGAAGGCCTGTCAGGATCCCCATTGGATTCAAGCTATAGAGGATGAGTTATCTACTTTACAAAAAACTAGTACTTGGGAGTTGGTTCCTTTGCCTGATGGTAAGAATCTAGTTGGTTGCAAATAAGTTTACAAAGTCAAGACTCATTCTGATGGTTCTCTTGAGCACTACAAAGCTCGTCTGGTTGCCAAAGGTTTCTCACAGGAGTATAGTATTGATTATGAGGAGACCTTTGCTCCTCTTCCCAAGATGACTACTATTCATACTTTAATCTCTGCCATTGCTATTCGTTCTTGGCCTTTTTATCAAATGGATGTTAAGAATGCTTTTTTTAATGGCCATCTCACCAAGGAGGTTTACATGCGTCCTCCCCCTGGCCTTTCCTCTTCCTCTAGACAGGTTTGTCTCTTTCAGCATGCTCTGTATGGTCTAAAGCAGTCTCCTCGTGCTTGGTATGATCACTTTCAAACTGTTGTTACCGCACTTGGGTTTCATCTTGTGCTCAAGACTATACTTTATTTCTTCTTCACACCTCTGCTGGATTTGTTACCTTATTACTGTATGTGGATGATATAATCATTACTGACTCTGACCCTTCTGCTATCTCTGAGGTCAAATAACATCTCTTCCGCACTTTTGAAATGAAGGATCTGGAACCATTGCGGTATTTTTCTTGGTATTGAGGTAACTTCTTCTCCCAAGGGCTACTTTATGTTTCAGGCCAAATATGCCAATGAAGTTATTCACTGTACCAGTCTTACTGACACTAAGATTTCTGATACCCCCATTGAGCTTAATGTGAAGCTTAACACTACTGATAGTGTCCCACTGGATAATCCTACTTTGTATCGTGAGCTTGTGGACTGCTTAGTCTATCTAACAATTATTTGTCCTGATCTTGCCTATGTTGTTCATGTGGTTAGCCAGTTCGTTTCTGCTCCTCACTCTCCGCATTGGGCTGCTTTGGTTCAGATTCTTCATTATCTTTGCGGTACTATCTTCCAAGGCTTGTTGTTGTCTTCTACTTCTTCCTTAGATTTGGTGGCTTATGCTTATGCTAATTGGGCTGGTGATGTGACTGATCATAAGTCCACTTCTGGTTTCTGTATGTTTCTTAATGATTCCTTGATTTCTTGAAAAAGTAAAAAACAAACCGTTGTTGTCCGTTCTACTGCCAAAGCTGAGTACCATGCTATGGCTCATGTTACTGCTTAGTTTGTCTCGCTTCGTTGTCTTCTCTTTGACTTGGGTGTTCCTCAGTCCTCTCCGACCTCTCTCTATTGTGACAACCGAAGCGCCATCCAGATTGCCCATAACACAGTTTTCCATGAACGAACGAAGCACATTGAGATTGATTGTCACTTCATCTGTCAACACCTACAGTCTGGCTCTATCTCGCTTCCTTTTGTCCCTTCGGCTCTACAGCTTACCGACTTCTTCACCAAGACTCACACCACTGCTCGCTTTCAGTTTCTTCTTGACAACTCACCGTGTTTTCAGCTAAAACACCTTGAATTTGAGTGGGAATGTGAGTATATAATCGTATATATTAGGCATCCTATATATTAGGCATGATTGCGTAAATATTAGGAAAGGTTGTGATGTCAATCTTGTATTTTCCTTTTTGGTTTAGGCATTAGGATTCTTGTATTTCCTTTTTGGTTTAGGCATTAGGATTCTTGTATTACCTTTTTGGTTCATTGCTTAGTTGCAGGAATCGTCCTACATGGAGACGAATCTTCCTAAGAAACGCGATTCCGCGTTTCTTAGGAAGAAAGGTGTAGGAATCGCGATGGGATCGTTGGTAAAGAACAAAAACCCTAGGAGAGAGACAGAGGAGAGAGACAGTGAAGAAAGAGAGTGAGAAGACAAACCTTCGACTCCAGTATGTCGTGCCTCGCGATCCGCGATCTACTCCTCTTCGCTTCGCCGATCGCCATGGCCATCGCCTTCGATGCGTCTTCTTCTTTCTCTCTCTCTCTCTCTCTCTGTCAAGTTCTTGTCAGGTTCCGCTTTTCTCTCGCTTTCTAATATATAATAAATAATATAATTTGTTATAATATAATAATATAATAATATAATATAATTTGTTATATAAATAATATAATTTGTTATATAATAATATAATAAATCTAATTAAATCAAATATAATAAAAAAAATATAATAAGATTTATAAAATAAATCATTATTTTATTATTTTACTGTTTTTTAACATATTTTATTATTTTACTGATTTTTATTTATAATATATATCAATTAAAAATTAAAAAATATATATAAATAAATTAAAAATATTATCTATAAAAATAATAAATATATTTAAAAATAACTATTTAACTCACCTTTATATAATAAATATATTTTAGAAATAACTACTAAATATATATATATATATATATTACCGCTTCCCGAGGCGCTCCCAACCTAAGAAACTTCTATCAGCTCACGCTTCCCCGCTCCCGCTTCGTGCAACTAAGGTTCATTGTTAGGGTTATATAAACTAGTCTTGATGTAATTGATATACATATTGAATATACTAAACATTCAGAATTTCTTACAAAAAATTCCTTATCTAGATTGCTTCTCTCCCATCAGCATACTTAGGCCCATTAACAGCCCAAGTTAAAAGTCATATTGCATTGTTTACGTGCTCAAGAATCTTATTTAAACAACTGGTTCTTCCATTCATTGGAACTTTGACATAGAGGTGCCGCCATAGAAAAACACTTACCAACCATGATCACTTCTTTTTCCTTTTTCTTTTTTTTTTTTTCTTTTTCTTTTTTTTAAAAAAAAAATTGATAAGCAACAACATGGAAACAGCCTGTCCAGAAATGGGGGTACAGCTGCATAGATCTTGCCATCCCTAGACCATGCTTTAACAAGAGCCTAATGAACTGTGTTGCCTTTATGATAAGCACCAACCAAGATAACTCAAAGCATCATTAACCAAAAGCTTGAGTTTTATTTTACAATCTCTTTGTAACTTCCTTGTATTTGGATGTTTACAATTTTTCCTATTTATAATTTGTGAGTGCATGGATTACCATTTACCAAGATTGCAACTTTAAGTTGTGGTGAAAGTTTTCAGGAAATATAGCAGGGAATATTTCCTGGGACACTTCCTTGATTTTCTTCCACTTGGACATTTGCTAATTTCTACAATGATGCAGCACCCTAGAGAAACTTTGAAAGTCCAATCAATTGCACAAGAATGTTGAGGATAAAAATAACACAATCACCCCTCTCTCTCTCTCTAACCGCTTAGGCTTTTAGATGAGTTGGTGGTCAACTATTCAACATAGTATTAGAGCAGTCAATACATCATGTGTTCAAACTTCACTGTCTACATGATAAGTAAATTATTTGCACATGTTTGGCCACACGTGATGGGGTGTATATAAATAATATAGTTACCCCCTCTCTCTCTAACAACTTGAGCTTTTAGATGAATTGGTAGTTAACAATTCAACAAAGAACTTGAATCATTTTGGTACATGAATTGGGACAAAAGCATGGTACATTGTGTAATAATGTAATAAGTAGGAGAGTTGGATTGTGTTAAGGTACTAGAAGAAGCATAAGTGATTTTGCTTAAGCAAGGGGTACTGGTAGAAGCACAAGTGATTCTGCATTAACAAGTCAAAAATAATGAAACATTGTTATTGCAACACATAAATTGCATAGATACTTTCAGAAACTAGTTTGTCATGTTGAACTTAATCATGTAAACTGGTAAATCCTATAATAGTTGAGCTAGGAAATGTAATGATTTTTTCCTTAAACCATCTCTTGAAAAACTCTTCTTATCAGATTTCAATCTCTATGCTTCTTATAGATAAAAGAATCATGAAAAATTAGAACAAAGTATAGAAGTTTCTTGGGTAATTAATAAAGCATAGACGAGTCTACCATGTTTCCAAATGTGTATTCCAAATTGTGAATCAATGGGAATTTCTAGTATTTTTGGTTTGTGTTTGATAAATTATGAGCACAAGGATAGGAAACAATTATATTGCGACATTTATGATCTAGACTGACAATGAATACCAACAGTAATTGCATATTTTGCAAACAAGAGCAGGACTACCATCCTAGATATGCAGATAAAATGGGGATGCACTACATCAAACTACCCTGTGAACAAAATAGGGGAATTTGTGAACATCAAGTACAAATATTTATACATGGCAATGCCTAAGCATAAAATCTGTCTTTATTTGAGACACATAGACTTGTACAAAAAATTAAAAATTAGGACACAGGCCATAACAGATGCATTGCTAATCGATTCTCAAAGCAAGGAGCCCTGGCTGAATGAAATTGTTGCAGAAGAAAAATGAATTTGGTTACATTACAAAGCTCTGCACAAATTATGATTTAATTTCTCTATTTAACGCACAAAACAGTTAAAGTGTATAAAGCACTGCTCCCAAAAACCCCAAGCTTAGAACTTTTATTGGGAGTTTTAGCAGAAAGTTGAATAAAAAACTGGAACTGTATCTATATGATAACCCTGCAATGAAACAATAAAGGTAACTTAGAAGATCTAAGAGCTCAAGAGATGTTAAAGAAATCTCCTTATGGATTACTAACAGCGTCAAAACGACAAACTAGCTAGAATAACTAACATTTATTTTTTCTAATCAACGTTTAAATGCAAGCATAAGGCGATCACAGTATCTATAACTCAAATATTTACAAACACATTTTCATAAAATAGCACATGCAAGCATTATCAGACATACATACCCTACTATCCCTACTTCCATGCGGACTGCTAGCAATTTTTGGCCTGAATGCATTTGGATTACGCTCTAAGGTAGCTCCAACAGCTTCTCGCCTGGCAGCCTCATTTTCAACATTATTATGACAATTTACACAGTTGCATCCATCACAGTATATTCCAGATGCAAAGCACTCACAATACCTGACCAATATATTTTCAGATTTGAAATCATACTGCATACACTTCTAAAACTAAACAAAAGACAACTGAGCACATTGAGAATGTCAAACGATCCAAAAATCATCAGTCACTACAAAATTATATAGCTTTAACTTTACATAAGCCTGGAAGGTAATATTTTTTAAAATGCTTAAGAACATAGGGACTAGTCTTCTTGATTGCCTAGGAGCCTAAGTAGCACAAACACGGACATATTGACATGGCAATTTTCAAAAAATGCGAGACAATACGCCTGAGACACATTAAAACATTATATTTTTATAAATTTTTTAAATGACAAACGTATGAATAGTTGAGGGTAATTGAAAAAAATAATATAACACTTAAAATTAAAAGCTCATAAGTTTCGTAAGTTAAAACATCAAGATATCATGCATATAACAATTGCATTCTAAAGAATGTAATATAATTGAAGAACATTGAAACGCACGTGATATATTCATCTTTTAAATGCTTGAAAATATATTTATAATCCTATAAATGGGATGCTGATAATATCGAAGGATTGTTGGAACTGGGATGATAAATTTTAGCCCAACCCTGACCTGAGATTGAAATGGGCTGAAATTGAGATCTTGGTCATCCTGCATACTCAATTGATCACAGTAATACAAGTTTTTATGTATTATACATATACTAGTAGAGACATTATCCTCAAAAGCAATCCATAAATTATAGACACAAGATAAATTTTTTAATTGGATTATTGTTCATTACTATTGCTAAGTTAAAAAAAAAAAAAAAAAAACTATAGTTAAGATTTGTCTTTTAAAAACGCTCCATACATAACATATCAGCTGTTACGAAACGGGTTTCTGAAGACCTAATATGGATACATGATAATATAAAGGTGTTAAAAAAAACATACTCGTATCGGCCATTATAGACCATGACCACACCATAACTGTCCGTATTGAACTTTATAGCTGTTATTGTAACTCACATGGCCAATGCAGCCTCTGTCAACATAAAACACATCCAAACGTGACTGAGTCACATTTTACACCATTTTGCTTCCTTTATTTCTGTTGTTGCTCTTATTTTGTTTGAAATACTTGGATCTACTCAATTGGGGACTTCAATCTTCAAGATTCAAACCTAATCTTAATTTTTAAGACCATGGTTCTTTTGGGTGTTGAAACTGATCTAGGTGATTTTAGATATTTTTTGTTCATGTTTGTGATGATTTGGTGTGATATACCATAAGTTTTCTATGTTGTTGTTATTACTTATTTTATCATTGTACCAATACATATTGGCTCATGTTTGCTTTATTCTTATAAATTATCTATAATAGTAGCAATTATTCTAGATACTGAAATTCCATTATCAGATGAAATTATCCACTTTTTTGACGGAAAAAACAACATAAAATTCAACATCATTTATAAAACATGTTTTTAGGTGTTACAATGTTGACCAAAAATCATTACAAGCATTCAAATTATAATAAATAAGGTCAGAACATGCTTTTAAATGAGTTTTTTGTCATTTGCTTGTACTTGAAAAAAAATTACAAGTTTGACTTACAATCCCTATCACACATTTGCCGATACTTCCAATATGGTTACACCACAACTGAGACCATTGTAAAACTATGGCATAAAACCTTAACCCTAAATGAAATAAAACTTTTCCGTTTTCATATCAATTTCATTATATGACTTGTCTTTGCGAGTATTTCTATTCCTACTATAAGAGGATATTTCAAATTTCTTCTTTTTACTATTTTTTTTTTTTTTCAAAACATTCTCCAAGAAGTTTCATCTAAGAAGCATGGATACGGACATGCGACACGACACCAATACAACACAGGCACGCCGACACACCAATTTTCAAAAAATACAGGACATGACACATGAAAAACACGCATAAAATATATAATTTTATATGTTTATCATATGTTCTATATATGTATATATTATTCAAAGGTAATAAAAAAAGCAATATGATACTGATTCCTATAACTTTATATGATTTTGTTTATTATTATATCTTAAGTTGTTTTGTTCAAGCTTATAATTAGTTTCATATGTATTTAATCGATAGATACGTGTGTTTAAGCGATAGACATGTGTGTAAGTGTCCAAAGAGTGTCCGAATCTTTAAAAAAATTAAATAATAGGACACATTTTGAATAGTGTCGGACACGTGTCGGGGAAGTGTCCAAAGAGTGTCGGTATCCGACACGGACACAACACGGATACGTCACTTCTTAGAAGTGTCTGTGCTTCTTAGAGTTTCATCAATGGAATCAATTAGTGTTCTTGTCACCGCATCAAAAAGGAGTGTGTATGCAGAACCAACATATGCTTGGTTAGCCTTCAGCCATTGCACTGTTAGGCCTTAGGATGGTTTGTCAACCCTACCTAGCCTACCCAACATAGCAAACCTCTCTATTTTATTGTTTTGTTAAAAAAATTTATAACAAAAGATCATGTTCAAACAAAGAAGGATGACACAAAAACACACAGAAGTGGAGAGAGAGAGAGAGAGAGAGAGAGAGAGAGAGAAGAGTGAGGGTGTCATACTTCAATCTCACAAGTATAATAATTTCAAAGCATTAAAAACATTCCGGAGTATCTAACTTTTAGCAAAATAGTACTTCATTAATCCAAGCCAGGCATATAAAATTGCAGCTTTGCATCTATCCTTAGAAACATGAAACTCCTTCGTAATTATAACGAAAAAGGAAATAACTATATTTCATGATTTTTCTTCCATGCAGAAGATTTATGATAGAACAATATTCGCAGCTCCACATGAAATAGTAAATAACACAACAGCCATCATAGCCCTAACTTACACTGAGGTAGCTGTTAGAAACCAAAAAACTACATAAATATTTTACGACAGAAACTCTAAAGCAAGACAACATGGCTCTATGATAAAGTCTTTCATCATACCAAACGTGCATATAAAGAGGAATGTACTTACAATTTCAAGCATTTTGAGTGTTTGCAGTTACACTGCTTTTGCTTCTTCGGAGTACCCTCTTTTACTTCGACATTTGTTTTCGACCGCGTTTTAGGGGACTCTGGTTTTCTGAAGAAAGAAATCCATTTTAATTAGTACTAGAATGTATAGATATTTAGCTTTCATATCAAGTCTTGCGGACAATATTACATTCCTTAATTACTTATATGTGTGCATGCGTGTACAAGGAATCACAAATATTAAAGTTTGTGCCAAAAATATCTTAACGTATTAGGGAAACAAAATATAAATCAGCATTCAGAATAATAGGGTATCACTTGCTCCAATATTATTAACAATAAGGAGAGAGAGAGAGAGAGAGAGAGAGTAGCTAATTCACTTCTTGTAGCTCATTTTCTTGTGAAAGGAATGTAAAGTATGTGGTTGAAAACCTAAACGCTAATGCATGTCTGTTAGAGAATGAGAAAGCAAATGCAAAATCGAGATTTATAGAGCAGGGTTATGTAGAGGAAAATTACTTTAACAGGTGTTTATTATACTAGACAAACTGAATAAAAAAGAAAATTGGAACCAAAAATACAAAATATGGCAAAAACATTCAAATAAAAAAATTCAAATATAAGAAAAGGAAAACTCCAGATGTGAATTGTGAAGCCCTCATAGATCCTCCTATGGGGCTGCCTCCTATCCTGATTCCCTGAAGGGAAGACATAACTGGTATCACCCTCCATTACTTCTTGGTCTTATGGCCTCCCATGGACCAAAAAATAAAAAACTAAGGAAACACTCCGGGGTTTAAAAATCAGTATTTCATCTGATTTACTATACATGGAAAAAAAAAACACAATTTAAAACTATGGAAATTTGAGAAAAAAATATCCCACAAATACTCACATCCATCAGAGATTCTCTATTGTTGGGTTTGGATCATGGATTCATCGAAAAAGTGAATGAAGGAGAAGCTAAATTTTATTATCTTTTCCTTTCCCTCCACAAATCCAAGGTGCAAGTCCAAACACAACCTAAGTTTCCTGTCAACGGACTATGAGATACACAAATACAACCAAATTCTGAATAAAAGTCATTAAGTTTTCTGGTTTAACATATGAAAAAAGGACTGATCAAACCATCAAGGAAAAAATAAACAAAATCAACCTCAACATAAGTTCAGAAGAACAACTATAAATCGTCTAGTTCAGTCTATAAATTAGTCAATTGTGCAAACCCAACTCGTATGAAGAAAAAAATAATGTGTATGGAGTTTAACTGCGAGATCCTTCACATTATAATCAAAACGAGACATTTTAAACCACCCATCGCATCTCGAAAATGGGCAATGCACAGTGATGATTGATCTTACAAAATTAAAACTAAATAACCAAATTTGACAGAAACAACCAGAACATCAAAAACCCTTGATCCTTTCACAAATTAGAGAACTTCAGCTTCCAAGGACCAATTTTTTTAAACAAATTTGAAACTTCATGAATGAAAAGAGCAAGAAAAATAGATAATTGAAGACTTACACAGGCCGAATTGAAGGAAGAGGCGACTGAGATTGCATCGGCATCGCCAGTAGCTGTTGCTGTGGCGGCGGCAGTGGCTGAGCCGCCGCCGGCTGTTGAGGGTGCTCTGGCAACACCACCGCCGTCGATGTGCCACCAAAACCCGTAAAATCCAGCTGCCTTGCAAGCTTCTTCGCCGGAAAATCCGACGTCGGTGCGGCTACCAACACGGGCGTGTGCGATTGAGACTTTTTTGGAGGGAAATCCCCTCCTCCTTCGCCTTTCTCCATCAACTTCAAATTCAAAATCAAAATCCAACACTCACAAATTTTCAAACTCTCAACCCAAAAAAAACAAAAAATTTACTCGAATTCACTGATTTCTGTCCAATAATCACACAAATTCCACAAATCCCCTTCAAATTCAACAGCTTTGAAATCGAGTTTTCGCTCAAAACACAATTGGAAAATCCGAAACTCCGTCATTTCATAGCTAAGATTCGAGTCGAAATCAGACTAAAAAATGTTGGTGAAGAACAGTCTTGGATTGACCTGAATCATTGAAACCTCGATCCCTACACGTATATACATAGGAGTATATGTATGTATAGGTAGAGAGAGAGAGAGAGAGAGAGGAGATAAGAGTTTTCGAAGATGTAGAGAGAGAAATCGAAAGGGGTACGAGACGAGAGAAGAGAAGAGAGAGAGAGAGGAGCAAATACGCTTGTGTCTGTCGCTCCTCCCTCTCGAGCTTTTGAAATTCAATTTTGTAAATATTGGACGGTAAGATTAGCCTGATGACACCATCGTACGGTGAATGTTGTAAGTTTCAATCCAACTGTTCAAATTCATAGATGTGTCGGAGGTCATTGATTGACCGTCCGATCGTGAGACTTTTGTGTATCTTCCAGGAAGCTCGAGTGAGCCAAGCCTTTCTTAACTTTTAATTTCTTTCATATGATATTATTTTTTTATTTTCTTTACACATTTTGTTTAAAAAAAATTAAAAATTACAAATTAAAATTAATTTTTAACATACTTCTCAAATAATCCAAAGAAAACCTATCAAACACAAAATATTATTGCAAGAATATAATTTTCATATTGAATTTTTATTTAATAGTTTGGTAATTATAAGTTCAATGTTATTTCTAATTTTTTAAAAATACTTTTCAAAAAATTATACTTTCTTGTTTTCTGTTTTTATTAAAAAAAAATTAATATTTTAAGAATTTTTTAAATTTTTAGACACAACTAACATAAATACACTTAAAAAGTATAATTTTCATAAAAAAATCCTATAAAAATTCACTAAATACCAAAATATATATATATATATATATGCAAATTCAATATATTTTTTGTATTTTTATATATTTATTAATTTTTTAAAATATTTTTACACAAATATTTTACTTTTTAAATACATCTAACCAAGGTGCATCTAAAAAAGTAAAAAAATATATTTAAAATTTTAAAAATATTTACTAAAAACAAAAAAATACGAAAAATAAAAAAACTCAGCCTGTGTTTGGAAAAGTTCGCCAAACACATTTCTACCCTTTTGTTTTGAGTGTGCTGTTTGTTTAGAATTTTTAAAAATTAATTTCACACTTACTTTTGAAAACTCTTTTCAAGACGGAAAATTTTGGGTTAACCGGTCATCCTCCCGATTGACCGGAACAGTGCTATCTTTATTTTTATTTTTTATTTTTTACAATTGGCACCTATTATTTTTTATATTTTAAATACAAAAATTTTGAATTTTTTTTTTAAAAAAAATTATGAGTTTTAAATAAAATTTTGAATTGTATGTTTGGTTATGAGTTGCATATTGTTATTATTAAAAGAGATATTTGTGTGCTAAAAAAACATTGATTATTAGCCGAATTAAAAATTGAAATAGTTAAAGAAATTTAAACTCTTGTAGGCCAATACATGAATATACCATGACGTATTGTTTTGAGAAGTTGGTAAAAAATTGAATTTTTAATTTTTTGATTTTTTTGTGACTTTTTTAATAAAAAATTGGATTATTTTGGATTTTAAAAAAAAAAAACTTTTTGATTAAAAAGGCTAAAAAGTCAAAAAAAAATTGATTTTTTACTAATCTTCCCCAAGTGTCCCGAAGTTGTAAAAGGTTGTGCCAACTTCGTGTTAGCAAGCCAAATGGAATACGAATTTTAGAGTTAGCTCATCTTCAGGAGATTGCAATTCCTCTTATATTTGATGTCAGTAATTTCAATGACCAAAATTTTTAGGAGAAAAGATAAGGCACGTATTTACACCTGTAAGCATACAAGCTTTTTTAAGAGGTGAGTTAAAAGTTAATTTTTACTTTTTAATTTATTTTGAGTCGTATGGGTTTGTTTGATTTGTTTTTAGAAGAGTTGTTTTTGAAAAAAAAAAATTTAAAATTTTGTTTGGTTTGTGATTTTTTTCAAAAAAAATTTCAGAATTACTTTTTCTCTCACATCTCTCATTCTCAATCATTTTTTCTCTCACATACATATACTCAATTATAACAAAATATCAAATCATCTTAAACTTTTAAATTCTAAAACTATTTTCAAAATATACAACCAAAAAAATCAAAAAAATTTCTAAACTCTCTTTCCAATTTTTTTTTGAAAATCACTCTCTAAAAAACAAACCAAACACACCAGATCATCTCTCACCTTTTTTATACGCTTTTTCAAAAAAATTAAAAAAATAACTTTTAACCATCCACAAGAAATATGTGGACTTCATATATGTGGAGTCTATAATTCTCTTTATGAGTAAATTTAAAAATATAAATGTGGAGATGTATTTTCTGAGTACTAACACGTGGCCGAGGTGACACCGAAGTGTCAGCCGAGGTGTCACGTAACATGACAGTTACGCCGAGGTTATCTCGGGGTTGCCGAGGTTATCTCCGAAGATATTGGAATCCGAGATAAGCGGATAGGGGACAAGAGTCCTAGAATGAAGGGGGAACTCAACCTGGATGTGGACATGAGTCCTAGGTTGGGAGAAGACTTCAGTTTGGGTAAAGATAAGACTCTTAGAGAGTTTATTCCACTGGGAGTCCCAGATTAGTGGTAATCCTGAGTCCATAGAAGTTAGGCTTCTATTGGGACTAGGTTTATGTTGGCTATAAAAGAGAGGCACCCCCATGGGTCTAAGGTACGCAATTCTTGGCCTTGAGCAGTAATTTGCTAATCGATATTATCTTTGAGAGATAATCGACTTGATCGTTGAGTGCCGGTGGAAGAACCACCGCCGGAGCCTTTTTTTTCTGTGCAGATTGCAGGGTGTCATCTATTCTGCCTGTGTTCTACAGCTGGATTACTAAGGAGGGCAGTGTGATCGGAAATTCACTCATACAATTTGGCGCCGTCTGTGGGAACGAAAGAAGAGTAGATGGCCAGTAACACGCAGAAGGAACAGATTGGGGACGACACTCCAGCTGGGAGTGGAAGACCCGCCGACCCTAACGCTGAAGGAGGAGACCACAACGAAGAAACTCGTGATCAAAATCACGCAGAGAAAGCCGTCGGACAAGATGGTGATACATCAAAGAAAGCGGACAGGGGCAAATACTATAACGAGGACGACCTCCAGACCTGGAAAGACAGATGTCTGAGGAGGGATGAAGAAGTAAAGGAGATGGCAAATAAGTTGGCAGACCTTCAATCGGTCGTCAACTTCATGATGCAGAATAATGTCATGCAGCCGCCATACCCGCTGCAGGACACACCAATGCCAGCAGCAAACGTCCAGAAAAATGGGCGGAAAGAAATCTCCGAAGCCCCTCAACACACAAGGAGTGGAAGGCACTCTCACCGAAACTCCAGGGAAGTCGGCCGAGAAGAGCCAGCAGACCCCAAAGAACATCGGCATTTTCCGGGCTGGATATTGTGTTTCGATGCGTCCTGCGGAGAAGGATCGAAAAGAGGCCACCATGAGGCCGAGAGTAGTGCGCCGAAAAGACTGAAGTCCAATGACAGCCGGGCTGCAGGAAGAAGTAAAGAGGACTTAAGAGATTACCTCAAGAGGAAACAGGAGAATGCCGGAGCCGAAGTAACTTCCCCGGTTAAGCCGAGAACTCCATTCTCGGCAGAATTGGATAGATTCGTCGTGCCAAAAAGATTCAGTATGCCGAGGCTCCAGATATATGATGGTAAGTCGGACCCTAACTTCCATGTTGGGTTATTTTTGAATTCAATGGCATTATATAGTGGGAACGAGCCGTTGCTCTGTAAAGTGTTCCCTTCGTCCTTCGGGGAGATTGCATCAGATTGGTTCCACAAACTACCAAAGGGGAGCGTGAAAAGCTAGGAAGGCCTGGCCGAGATGTTTGTGGCCAGGTTCATAACAAACAAACTGCAGCCATTGAGGGTGGATGCGTTGATGACCCTAAAAATTAGCAAAGATGAAAGCCTTAGGGCCTATGCGAAGAGGTACTATCAGGTGTTCAATCGAACACCTGAATGCAACCAGGAGGTGGCGGTCGTGTCCTTCAAGAACGGCCTGAAGGATGACTGTCTACTGCGGAAGTCTTTGGCAAAAACCCTGCCAAAGAGCATGGAATAGCTCATGGCGAGAATCGAGAAGTATGCTAGAGCCGAAGAAGATACGTCGGGGAATAAAGAGACAAAGCCAGAAAAAGGCAACGGCTCGTCGAAGCGAGGCCGAGGTAACAATGGACCCAACAAACAAGAGACAGAGTTGAAAGCAAAGCAAGCAAGTGACGACTTGTTCAATTCGGCCCACAAAGTCCTCGATCAAATTCGAAATCAGCCCTACTTCAGGGCTCCAGCAAGAGCACCAGGAGAATTTATGGGGAGAAACCTTGGTAGGCGTTGTGCCTACCACAATGATGAGGGGCACCCAACTCAGGGTTGCAGAGCCCTTAAAGCACGCCTAGAAGATTTAGTGAGGCAAGGCCATCTGAGAGACCTTGTGGATGAGGCCAGAACCAGGGAAGAACAAGCGCGATTGCCTCAAGCACCAACAGCCCCGCCTCCCCAGCGCAGCAACCACAGGCAGGTGGACCTCGGGTGGTTAACGTGATCCACTCAAAGGTGAATGAAAACAACATACGGGGGGAGACACAGAGGGTAAAACACCTGCAGCACGTCAACCAGGTCGGAATGAAAAGACCTCGGCCTGAAGATTGCCAAGGACTAATGATAACCTTCACAGAAGCCGACCTTGATATGGTTCAGCACCCACACAATGATGCCCTGGTAGTATCCCTCTAGGTTGGGGAGTGCCAGGTGAAACGCATCCTGATTGATCAAGGCAGCTCCTGCGACATCATGTATGTCAGATGTTACAAGGAGTTAGGCCTTCACCCTGATGACATGGAGCAGTCAAACGGCCCGATGGTCGGCTTCAATGGAACACCGACATGGCCTTTAGGCGCAACAAGCTTGGAGGTACAAGCTGGCACAAAGAAGATCAAGACAGAATTCATTGTGATTGACACGCCCTCGCCTTACAACATCATCTTAGAAAGACCGTGGTTGCATGCAATGGGGGCAGTTCCCTCAACATTGCATCAACTGCTACGGTTCCCAACAGAACATGGGATTGAGTAAATCAGAGGAGATCAGTTGCAGGTGAAAAATTGCTCCATGGCAGCAATGAAGCTAACCTGCAGCATTCGGGAACCAGAGGAAGCAGAAGTCGGAGGAGAGGACATGAAGGTCCTAGATGACGTCGGCAAGGAGCCGACCGAAAAAAGTGAAGAAGCGCTGAAGAAAATCCTCGTCCAGGAGGACGATGAAGAACGCTTCTTCCTTCTCGGCACGGGGTTGGCCGAAGAAGAGGAAAGGGAGCTGGAAGCCTTTCTGAGGAAAAATATTGAGGTGTTCGCATGGACACCATATGAAATGCCTGGCATTGACCCCGAGGTCACATGTCACAGACTTAACGTTGACAGGTCAGCCAAACCTGTAATACAACGAGCCAGAAGACCGACGTTGATGCACGTCGAGGCAGTAAAGGAAGAAGTAGACAGACTTCTGGAGGCCAGGGCCATCAGAGAAGCCAACTATCCGACATGGTTATCAAACACCGTGGTGGTAAAGAAGAAGAATGGCAAGTGGAGGATCTGCGTAGATTTTACAAATTTGAACAAAGCTTGTCCCAAAGACAACTTCCCACTGCCAAAGATCGACCAGTTAGTGGACGCCACGTCTGGACATGGAAGGATGAGCTTCTTGGACGCATATAGGGGGTATCACCAGATAGCCATGTACCCCCCGGATGAGGAGAAGACAGCGTTTATCACTCCCAAAGGTCTGTATTGTTACAGAGTCATGCCTTTTGGGTTGAAGAACGCAGGAGCAACTTACCAAAGGCTGGTAACCAAGATGTTCAAACACTTGATTGGCCGAACTATAGAAGTCTACATTGATGATATGGTCGTGAAGACCAAGGAACCAAAGGATCATCTTGCTGACCTAGAAGAGGTCTTTGACATACTCAGAACATATCGGCTCCGACTAAACGCATCGAAATGCGCGTTTGGAGTCGGATCCGGTAAGTTCTTGGGACACCTGGTGACTAGAATGGGTATTGAAGCCAGCCCAGATCAGATCAAGGCCATTCTTGAATTACAGAGTCCAACGTCGGCAAAACAGGTTCAAATGCTTACTGGAAGGGCCGCAGCCCTAAACAGATTTATAAGCCGGAGTTCGGACAAATGTAAACCTTTTTTCAATCTGGTGAAAAAGGCCACGGATTTTCTATGGACAGAGGAATGTGAGGCCGCTTTGGCCGACCTGAAGAAGTACCTAACCTCAGCCCCAGTCCTCTCAACACCTCAACCTGGAGAGGAACTGTTTCTATACTTAGCAATTTCAGAGCACGCAGTAAGCACTGTGATAATCCGAGAAGACAAGGGAGAGCAGAAGGCTGTTTACTATGTAAGTAAAACCTTGGTCGTGCAGTAAACAAGGTATCTCCCACTGGAGAAATTGATGCTGGCCTTGGTAATGGCCTCAAAGAAGTTAAACCACTATTTTCAGGCTCACAAGATAGTGGTTCTAACAGAGCACCCGCTAAAATCCTTGTTGCAACAAGGAGACGTAACTGGAAGAATAGCAAGATGGGCCGTAGTTTTGGGCCAATATGACTGGAGTTCGTGCCGAGAATAGCAATCAAGGGCCAAGTCTTGGCCGACTTCGCGGGCCGAAGTTCTCGCTAGAATACATCGAACATCCAGACTCATTGAACCGAGATGAACGATGTCCAAACAAGGAAGCACAAGCCCAGCGGAAGGCTAAGGAACCAAGGAAGGAAAAACTCAGACCTGCAAAGATTTACATCGGCGACTCCTTTCAACTTTTGTTGATGGGAGCTCAAACCGCGAGGCAAAGGAGTAGTGTTAATTTCCCGATGGGGAGATATTGGAAGCGATCCATTCGATCGGGGTTCAAAGCCTCGAACAATGAGGCGGAATATGAAGCATTGATTCTTGGATCGTGGCAGAGGCAGATGAGGTAATTGTTTTTGTGACTCACAACTCATAGTAAATCAAACTACGCGAGAGTTTGCGGCCGAGATGAAAGGATGTCGATACATGCAAAAGAAGTCATCAGTGGCAGACATGTTTCAAAACCGCCGACTTCTTGGTCGTAGAGATGATAACAACCACGCCGACGTGCTGGCCAATTTAGCGAGTTCAATGCAAACCGGAAAGACGAGGACAGTAATGATCGATTACCTATCAAGCCCGAGCATAGAGCCACCGAACACAATGCAAGAGGCATTATGTGTGGACATGGGACCAAGTTGGATGGATGCAATTATTGCATTCTTAAAAGAAGGAAAGCTGCCAGAAGATCGAAAGGAAGCACACAAGGTCAGATTGAAGTCGGCAAGATTCAAATGACAGAAGGACATCTCTACGTAAGATCCTTCATCGACCTCTTTAAGGTGTGTACACCCTCTTCAGGTTGAAGACTTTTTTATATGAAATTCATGAAGGAGTTTGTGGAAGCCACGCAGGGGGCAGATCGTTAGCTCACAGGGCCATTACCCAGGGGTATTGGTGGCCCTATATGCAGAAAGATGCAGAAGCTTATATGAAGAAGTGCGAACAATGCTAGAGATTTGCACCGTTGATACATCACCGTCACGACCAAACCTGCTTCACTAATTCCTTGGCCGTTTGCCCAATGGGGCATGGACCTCGTTGGACAATTGCCCCAAGCAACTGGGCAGCGGAAGTACCTACTGGTAGCAACAGACTACTTCACAAAGTGGATAGAAGCAGAGCCTCTTGCGAAAATCCGAGATGTGGATGTGAAGAACTTCATATGGAAAAACATCATCACCAGATTTGGGATTCCAAGAGCAATCATTGCCGACAACGGAACACAGTTTGACAGCAAACTCATCAAGAATTTTTGCGCAAAGTTCAAAATAAAGAATTACTTTTCAACACTAAGCTTTCCCCAAAGTAATGGGCAAGTCGAAGCATCAAACAAAGTCATTCTGGATGGAATAAAGAAGAGGCTGCTGGCAGCAAAAGGAAAGTGGGTAGACGAATTGCCCAACGTGCTCTGGGTATATCGCACTACGCCGAGAAGATCAACAGGGGAATCCCCCTTTGCCATGGCTTATGGCACAGAAGCAGTCATTCCATTAGAGATCGGCATCGAGGATCGTAACACGGGGAGTTGAGAACGGTTCTAATGATGTGCTCTAGCCCGAGATCCGGATCTACTTGAAGAAATAAGAGAGAAAATCGACTTGCAAAGATACCAAAGAACAACTTGCGGAGCTTACAATAGGAAGGTCAATCCAAGGGATTTTCAAGTCAACGACTTAGTCTTGAGAAAAGTCGTCGGCAATAAGAAGGATCCCAGAGAGGGCAAGCTTGGCCCAAACTGGGAAGGACCCTACAGAATTACTTCGGTATTAGGAAATGGGGCATATCGGCTCGAAGATAATGAGGGCAAAGCATTGCCTAGACCATGGAACACTTGTAATTTAAAGTTTTTCTATCATTAGATGTTCTTTGATTTTTTGCCGATATGATCAATAAAATCTTAGCAGAATTTTTTCAGAACTTATAAAACTATGCATGATGTTGTTTTTTGAATAATGAGAACCCAAGTGGAACTTAGGTTCACATTGGGGGCAGAGAGAAGACATTAGTAATGCTTAGCCGAAGTTAAGCTGAGATAAATTCCTTATCTTTACTTGTTGAAATTTGTAGCAATTTACAAGTTAAAGTTAAGCCGAGATAAATTCCTTATCTTTACTTGTTGAAATTTGTAGCAATTTACAAGTTAAAGTTAAGCCGAGATAAATTCTTTATCTTTACTTGTTGAAATTTGTAACAATTTACAAATTAAAGTTAAGCCGATATAATTCTTTACCTTCACTTGTTGAAATTTGTAACAATTTACAAGATGAAGTTAAATTGAGTTTATATGCTTGATACTTGTAGAAGTTTATGGAAAGTTTACAGGTGAAGTCCTAGCCGAGGTAAATCTTCAGGTAAACATACCCGAGTTATGTAACCCCGAGGAGATTATGCAAGGGAAGAATTATATGAATCATGCGAAATATTCTAAGTATCTGTATAATGAAGAATTAAAGACTGAAGCATAAAGATAAAAACAGTTGTATATGAAGAAGGCACAACGGCCTAGCTGAAGCGAATTGTTCTTAAACAACAAAAAAGGCACATCGGCCACAAAACAAAGCTTACAGTGTTCAGAAAAAGAAAGTACAAAAGTCAAAGCAAAAATGAAAACTAAGTTTCTTCACTATCAGGAGCGGTTTGAATCTGAACCTCGGAAGTCTCTGGAAGAACAACCTCGGCGTCTTTTTGCACTTCAATCCCGGCCTCCTTATCTGCCGCAATCTCGGCGTCTATCTCGGCAAGAGTCTTCTCAACACTTCCCTTAGCCAGAGGAAGGTTCGATGATGACTGGACTGGTTGAGTTTCCTTGGGTACCTCCTCAACCTCATCACCTTCTTCGTCTTGGGTTAAGTTGATAACCTGCTCAATTGGAGGAAGGGACTTGGTCTCCGTGGCACCCTTGGATTTCCTCACCAAGGCTTCATCATTGTCTTCCTCTTCATCTTCGGCTGAAGACTCAGACTCAGCTTCTTCAGTCTGACTTGGAGGAGGAGGGGGAAAAGGCAAAGGGACAGCATCAGCCTTGCGCCATGGCGAGTCGTCTGGAATGTTCAGCTTTTTGGCCAGGGACATCCAACCAAGGGAAAATCCCCTGTTGCATGCCTCCCTGACTTGAAGCTTGTAGGCCTTTTCGTCTGAAATTTTGATTTCGGAAATTTTGGTGGCCAAGGCTTCTTGCGGCCTTCTACCGGGCCATTTTTTCCTCGGCCTCTTTCTTTTGTGCTTCGGCAATGTTTTTAATGGCTTCAGCAGCCTCGGCCCTTTCATCAGCCTCTTGCTGAGCCTGAGTTGCAGCCTCGGCTTGGTCTTCTAGAGTCTTCATTTTATTTTTGAGATTTTTGTTTTGTTTCTGGAGAGCAGCAAACTCCTTCTCCATCTCGGACAATTTCTCCTTTGCTTCAAATGCCTGCATGGAGAAGGTGTGGGCGTGTTGAATGGCCTGAAAGTTCACAAGACAGAGGTTATCACAAAATATTGCAAAACTTTACAAGTATGAAGAAAAGTGGTAGTAAGGAAATTATCAAATTCGAAGACTTACTTGGACAGAGCGCTGCAGCATGAGGGCGTAGTTCTCATATTCGTTCATCTTGGCATTACGCTCAAGATCACCCTCAAGGAGGACTGCAGTACTGAGCGCCATGCCGATGTTGATGTCGGCGGCGCTTTCGTTGGCGTAGACGGGCCTGTTTTCAAGTGTAATTTTTGGCTCCCAGGGAACTTTGGGAACCTTGGACCCCGAAGTCGTCGCAGACGACGACCTCGGCCTTTTGGGCTGAGTCGACCTCGATGGCTGGGCCTCGGCAGATCTTTTGGCGGAAACAGAAGTGGTCTTCACGGTTGAGGTTAATTGGGAGATGGGCAGGGCATCTTCGACCTCGGCCTCAGTAGCTTTGGCCTTGGCCTGGGCCTTTTTGACTCTTTTTGGTTTTGGTGGGGGCACCGTTTGGGATGGTGCATCATCCACATCGGTTGGAAGGTCGGCGAGGAGATCTAGAACAACGGGCTTCGGGCGGACCATCTCGGCAGTTTTTACGAGACGTCGCCGACGCTTTCTTTCTGTTATTGGGATTAGGTATTGGGCTGAAGTGGATGGAAGATCGGCTGGGTCAGAAGTAGAACCTTGATCTGTCCGGGATGTAAATGTGGTTTGAGTTGTGGCTGTGGATGAGCTCTTCTTCTTCTTCCTTGGAACGTCAGGCAAAGTTGACTTGTAGGTGGGGATGAAATTTAACAGCAGTGGAGCTTTGCGTTTGTGGATGGGAAGATCTAGGAGCTTCTTCAAGCCTTTCCCAGGGTAATAGGACTGGCGAAAGTCCTTGGGAGGTTTGCAAACGTCTGCAAAACAGAATATAACATCAGAAATAGATAAAATTTTTGAAAAAAAAAAAACTTGAAGAAAGCAACAGCTAAACAGTTGACGTTGGGCTCTTACCCTTGCCCTCTTTTACTGTTCGGGGGAGAGGGAAGAGATAGACTTCTTCATCTGGGCCAAACTCCCAGTTACTAGATGCAATAAAGTAGTCATCTCCAACACCTTTATTGGAGTCAGGAAGGTCGGCTACAATTTTAAACTCGGTGGACCTCGGCTTGAGATAGTACACATAACCTTTCTCCTTTAGGTTGAGGGCACACATGGTGTGACAGTATTGGATGTCGGCAAGAGTGATCTTGACACTCTCCTGCCGAGCTAAGGCTATGATACCATTAAGCGTCCTATAGGCGTTGATTGCGAGTTGCATTGGGTTTAAAGAATAGTAATGAAGAACCTTGCGAAAAAGGGGATCTAGAGGGAATCGAAGTCCACATTGGACAAAGGCTACTATAGGAAAGGGCATGTTATCATCCTCGGGCATAATAAAGTCGTTCTCCCCCGCTAGCCTGAGGTGGACATCGGCAGGGATGGAGAACTCTTGCCTAAAAAATTCTAGTTTGGTTGGGTTGTTAACCCTATCGCTCCACACACCCATGGTTTTGGTATGCGAGTACTTGGCTGCAGACAGAGTATTCCTAAAGGGCTCTTGGGACCTCGGCTTGAGCCTAAAGTATGTATTGGTAAATTTGTTTTAGTTTTTCCTAAAAAATGAAGGTCCTACAGACAAATCCCAAACCTAAATCTACGAAGAACGAGTATGAAGGACAGAAATCTGGAAAACAGAAAAGCAAAAATGAAGCCTCAGATTCAAGAACACAAATGGTGGAAAACCAAGAACAAGAGGTGCAACAGTGCAAGTGTTCATAACATATGCAAGAACCAGGAAACAATACACACTCAGATGAACGATTCACAAATCAAATAATGGGCAGAACAGTCAAGTAGCAAGAAGTTCCAGAGAAAATTAAGAACTGGAGGAGAAAAGCTAGTTGCTTACCAGAAAAGATGAAGGCCGGAGCGAGTTTTGCCGAGATCAAACGACAAAGGCAACAGTGGCCAAGGCTTCGCAGGAATGGAAGAATAAAACCAGTTGCAGAGCTTAGAGCAAAAGCAATGGCGGATTTGGGAAGGTTTAGAGAGAGAGAAAGCGAGGAAATCGAATGCAAAGGTGAAGAGCCAAAGGACAGATTCAATTGTTTTGTCAAAAACGTAAAACGGCAGCAAAACATGAGCATTTAGTGTGCCTGGGTTAACGCATGCGTCAGACGGCGCATGACGAGAAAAAAACTGACCAAACAGTAGCGTCGCCGACGAACCAATAAGAGAAGAACGCGTCAGTAGAATGGTTGTAAAATAGTGCATGACAGCTCATACACTTGTTCATGTGAATTTTTTCTTAAATGAAGACATGTCGGCCTGAAAATAAATGATCTCGGCTAGAAAGTTCTTGAGCCGACGTACGAGACAAAGTTCGAATATAGGTTCCATCACCTCAGATGCCGAGGTGATAGAACCTAGGGGGCAGTTGTGGGGATGTATTTTCTGAGTACTAACACGTGGCCGAGGTGACACCGAAGTGTCAGCCGAGGTGTCACGTAACATGACAGTTACGCCGAGGTTATCTCGGGGTTGCCGAGGTTATCTCCGAAGATATCGGAATCCGAGATAAGCGGATAGGGGACAAGAGTCCTAGAATGAAGGGGGAACTCAACCTGGATGTGGACATGAGTCCTAGGTTGGGAGAAGACTTCAGTTTGGGTAAAGATAAGACTCTTAGAGAGTTTATTCCACTGGGAGTCCCAGATTAGTGGTAATCCTGAGTCCATAGAAGTTAGGCTTCTATTGGGACTAGGTTTATGTTGGCTATAAAAGAGAGGCACCCCCATGGGTCTAAGGTACGCAATTCTTGGCCTTGAGCAGTAATTTAAGCACTGATATTATCTTTGAGAGATACTGACTTGATCGTCGGAGTGCCCCCGGGTGGAAGAACCACCGCCGGAGCCTTTTTTTTCTGTGCAGATTGCAGGGTGCCATCTATTCTGCCTGTGTTCTACAGCTGGATTACTAAGGAGGGCAGTGTGATCGGAAATTCACTCACACAATAAATAAGCGTGTACTCAAGTAGATTACAGATATATTGGATTCGTAGAGAGAATAAAGGTCATTTCGAAAAGTAAAAAAAAAAAAAAAAAGTTAATTTATAACTTATTTTTGTTATATGGGGTACTTACGTGTAGGTCTTAATAAGTGAATTTATTGTCTAATAGGTCCTATGAGAAAATTTTGTCATCAAAAAAGTCACTAATTGTCAATTTTTAATGACATATATAAAAAATTGTCACAAAAAAATTTATTTTTAGCAATAATTTTACCAAAATTTATTTTCAATATGATTTGATGAGAATTAAGTGGGAAGTTGGGGAATAAAAAATTTTTGACTTTTTTTTTATATATGGGGGTTTGGTTTGAGTTGTTGTTTGTGATGTGTTGAGAGAGTGTGTGATAAATTATAGATAATGTGACTAAATAAATAGAATAGTTTTTTTTTTTTTTTTGTCTTTTTTCAATCTTTCCAAACTAGGCCTAAGTCTAGCTATTAAGATCTATTAGTAGTTTAATACCTCTCTATTTTTTATTCATTTTTTCAAAAAAAAAAAAGTTAATTTTTTTTTCAGACTTCTCAAAATAAATCCAAGTGTGCGGGCCCTAATATGAGTGTTTGTTCAGAAGCGTAAATGATTGTGAATGTAATCTTTTTATGAGTGTGTGTTTGAAAGAATAAATGAGTAATAATTATAATAAAGTTAAATTTTTAGTGGGTGTTTGGATTGTGTGTGCGTTTTTTTTTTTTAAAACCCTTTTGTTGGGTTTTTTACTCTAGTAATTTTTTAATAAAAATTAAAAAAAAAAGTTTGTTTTGCCTCATTTTTTTATTTTACTTCATGAGACGAATTAAAAAAATTAAAAATTTTGAAAAAAAAGTTAAAAAAACAAAAATAATTAAAATATAGTTGATTTTTTGTTTTGTTTTGTATGATAAATATATTTGAGTTTTTTATAAAAACAATAATTTTTAGATTTGTTTACACAAAGCGGTTAAAAAAAATAAAAAATATTCACATAATTTAAAATATATATAATAAAAAATAATATATATTGTGGTGTTTTGAGAAGTTGATAAAAAAATTAATTTTTTGGATTTTTAATTTATTTTATCTTTTTATAAGTAAAAAATATGAAAAATGATGTGATTTAAAATAGATAAAAAAATTAAAAGTTAATTTTATTTCGTGGCAAAATGTTTTGACATCTTACGTGGCATTAACTTACAGTGGAGTGGCGGGTATGTGAAAAATTCTCAGTGATGGAGGGTATTTTCATAAGATTCTGCTTCGTTAAAAGAAAAAATATAAAATAAAATCAATATTGGCGCTAAAGAGCGTACGAAGTTGTTGACTTGTGAGGCAAAAATTGTAGTTGTTCGATGTACGATGCAGATTTTCTATTGTTAAAAATACTGGAGGGAACCAATGAACGGATGAGATTTGACGTTCCGAAGATTGCATAGACAACCGTGTATGTTAGGAGTGGTCGCGATTTGGTCAGGATCGAAAAACCTAAAATTCGCCACTCATTTGTTGAATTGGTGGATTAAAAATATTAATTTGTATCGGTTCATCGGATTGAAGAACGCGAATTGACTTAGATTGACAAATTAACGGATGAATGTGAATTAATTTGATAGTTTAAATTTTTATAAATTTTAAACATAATATAATAATTTATTAATATTTTTTTTTGGTAACAATTTAATTTAATATAATTAAAAGATTATCAAATAAATTATCAAATATTAATAATAAATATATATATAAAAAATATGAATTATCAAAATTATTTTATTACCTTTTTTATATTAAAAAATTATTTAATTTGATTTTGAAAAAAAAAATGAAAAAATTAAACTTTAAGCCTCCGTTTGGCAGGGTTTTCAAAATCTAGTTCAACACTCACTTTTGAGTATTGTGTTTGTTTAGGGTTTTCAAATCACAATTCTACACTCATTTCTTAAAACTCATTTCAAAACATAATCATTACTTTTCAAAACTCATAACCAAACACATAATTCAAAACTCCATTCAAATAAATATTCTAAAAATATTTTAATTTTGTTAAGACTTACGATTTTTTTATTTTTAAATTTTTTTAATTTTTTGAATATTTTTAAATATTTTAATTTTTAAATATTACAATTTTAATTTTTAAAATTTTAAAATATTTTATAAAAATAAATTCAAACTCTATTTTATAAAAATATTTTTAAATATTTTAATTTTTTTGTTATGTATTTGGTTACGATTTGAGTGTAGAGTTGTGAAAGTAGTATGGAATTTCGAGTTATGTGTTTGGTTATGAGTTTTAAAAATAATTTTTTAATTGAGTTTTGTTTTATGTGTTTGGTTAGGATTTGAGTGTACAGTTGTTTTTAAATTTAAAATATTAAAAATTTAAATTATTTTAATTTTTTGAATATTTAAATTATTTAAATTTTTTGAATATTTATTTTAATTTTTTACTTATTAAATTTTTTAGATTATTTAAATTATTTAAATATTTATGATTTAAATTTTTTGAATATTTATTTTGAAAAAAATTTATTTCCTTTGTAGTATTTTCAATTAAAAAATTGATTAATGTTATTTTTTGTTAATAATAAATTTTTTTAATTGAATTTTAAAAAGAGTTTGGTTATGAGTGTTGATTAAAATTTTCAATAATGTGAAAGTAATGTGTTTTGTTATGAGTTATAACAATTTGAATTAAGTTTTGAAAACTCTTTTCAAAACTCATAACCAAACAAATTTTCTTACTTCATATGTCAAATCAAACTTTCAAAACTCAATTCTACACTCAATTCAAAACTCAATTCCACACTCAATTCAACACTTTATTCAAAAACCATAACCAAACAAATTTTCTACACTCAAATCATAATTCTAAAACACACAAACTCAAAATACAACTTATATTCTCAAATCATAATTACAAAGCTCTACCAAACGGAGCCTAAATTTTTTACATAAAAATACTAAATATTAACACTTGTCATTTGATAAAAGGATTTTCAAATTGAAAATACAACAGAATATTTAAACTCTTTTCCAATTGAAAATGTAAACAAAATATCTAAATAAATTGAAAACACAAAATCTTACAAATTACTAAAGGTACTCGCAATTTGGGTTCGGTTGCAGTCAAAAAAATCTCAAATCAGTCATTCATCCAAAACTAGGAGGATTGAAAAAAAAAATAATTCGTAACCGTCTACTCGTCATCACGCATCCGTTTAAAATATGGTAGATCGGTTCGATTCGGTTCAACTAGCTTGGACGGATCGGAATATCTGTTGCTCACCCTTAGTGTATATGACCCCAAATGTTTTATATGAGTGTAGAACCCACATCATATATGTTTCACATAATTTCACGCTCATATGAAATATTTGATAAAAAATTAAATAAAATATTTAGGTCTCTAATATTATTCTATAATTATCAATCCATAATTTACTTGGATATATTTGTGAGGTGGAATTAATGAAATACTAGAATTTATAAATATAATAAATTTGAATCATTATTATTAGTATTATTATTTGAATAAATTTTAAATTCACAAGTTTAAATTTGTAATGTTGATAATTCATAAGGAAAATTACAAATTAACGGTAAGATTAAAAAAAAATTGTAAAATTATGAAAAACTTGATCACTTTAATCATTAAAAGTGATAAATTTTTTCATTGATTTGTAATTCTTTTTAAAACTTACACTGAATAATTTTTTCTAATTTATAAGTGATTGATATGTTTATAAATAAAAAGGAAGAGAAGAAATACAAGACCCTGTACATTTCACCTAGCACATACAGTACTGTACGTTCTTCTCGACAAAATAGGAAGGTAAACAACTATGCTTCAGACTCCAGTGGGGTCGCACCCCAGTGAGGTGGCGAGTTCCTACTGGTTGAAACTCAAAAAAATAAAAATAAAAATCAAATAATTTTTTTTTTGCTCAATCACGACGCGCCACCTCACTGGGGGTCGATCCCCAATGGAGGTCCGAAGCATTTTTCGAAGGTAAATTACTAGTAAGGCTTTTTTTTGGAAAGAATTTTTTGAAAAAGAGATTAAAAGTAAATTTTTAATATTTTTAAATCATATTATTTTTCTATTTATATATATATGTTTTTTAAAATTTTAAAAAATTAATATTTAACCTATTTCCTAAAATAACCATAAGTAATTACTAGTAAGACTAGTAATGTTAAGATTTCATAAATTTTAGAGTAAATTACACTGATACCCCTCTATTTTTTTGAAATTGTACTGACATCCTTTTTATTCCTTGAAATATCATTGACTTCCCTAACTTTTAAAATATGTGTATTACTTAAGTCTACGTTGTGTTTAGTTAGGAGATTTAGCAATGGATTTAGAAAGGAAAAGAGAAAAAATAAGTAGAATGAGAATAAAGTATACTTATATTTCACCTAGTTTTACAAACATTTTCCTTTTCCGTATCCAAAACTCTTCTTAAATCTCCCAACCAAACACAAGATTAGTAAATCACCGACTACACCGACTAACCAAATAGAAAAGGATGACATCAACATAACAAATATTGAAAATACCAAAATTACCATTCTATTTCTCGTTCTCCTCTTATTATTTCCCATTAAATAACCTACATATATACACCTATATATATGAATTTTAGTTAGAAATATTAATATACGATTTATATTTATTTCATACACAGACTACAACAATTTAATTTCTAAAATATAAATATTTTATTTGCAAAAACGTGGGACAAAGAATCCAGACCAATAACATATTTGAGTAAATCACAGGCTCCTTAAAATTTAGGGAAAAAAAAATATTATATTAATTTTTCTTTTAGAAAGTTAAAAAAATTAAAATTGATATAAATGGTGTGAAAAAAAAAATTAAAATATATATTTCATTTTAAAATATATGATAATATTATTTTTTCCTCCATATAATTAAAAAATTAGAAATATATGTAACGAACACCCCTAAACTATTACCAAGCATCACTTCAACTACATGAACTAAAAATTATAGATTGTTAATTGGAGCAATGAACCCCACCCGGCCTCCGTTGTTTATCACCATCATTATTTATGTAGATAAAAAATTGATCACTGAAAAATACAAAAGGATGTTTTGTAAAGATTGTTAAAAGTTAATTTTTTAACTTTTTTTATTTCTTTTGCTTTTTTATGTGAAAAATGATATAACTCAAAATAGATTAAAATTTAACTTTTGACTTTTTATTCATGTTTCCAAATGACCCCAAATTGCGTCAAGCAATAACTCCTATCTACTACTGAAATATCATGTATAATAATATTATAAAATAATTCAAATTAGTCAAATTACACAACAATATTTAAGTACGCTAATATATATTTTTTCAATAAAATTAAACGCAACAAGATTGTCATTTCCAATCAATCAAATAGAGAGAAGAGACCGTGTTAAAAATAAATAAATAAAAAATAGAGAAAAGACAAAATAATTGTTCTTGAAAAAAAAAAATCTTTATAAGCAATTAAGAATTTCGTGTTTCAAAAGAAATTTGCTTTTCTTTTAATATATTGCATGTTTTTCTACTTAAAAAAAAAAATTCCATACTTCAAAAGAAATCTATTTTTCTTTCTTTGTTTTTATAAACTATTTACATATAAAATTTATATTAAAAAATCACAAAAGTGATGCTATAAATAAAAAACATATTAATGGGTGGTTTATTTTAGGGTAAATTATAATTTAACCCCCAGTGATTTGTCTAAAAAACACGGAGCCCCCTTATAGTTTCATTTGTAACATTTAAACCCCCTATACTTCATACCAAAGTGTAATTTTCGACGGAACTGTTTGTTTAAACAGAACGTGTGATACACGACCATAAATGGAGAGTAGAATAGTTTTTCCCACCCAAAAACATATGGCAAATGACCAAGATACCCTTATTGTCATATATATATACACAAAATGGGGTAGTGCAATAAAGAGATACACGAAATTCTTAGTTGTTTTGCTCTCTCTCCCTCACAGATCATCAACCCGCATGCATCTATCCTCTCTCTCACTCTCTTGCTAGCTCTCTCTCGGCTTTCTCCATAGACGCACACCCACACACAACACTCACACTCACACAGAGCAACAAGCACACATACACACACAGTTGAAGACACACAAAAGATGCACTACTCTCTCTCTCTCTCTCTCGGGTTTGAGTGTTGAAGAAGAAAAAAGAAATACACACGACCCATCTCTCTCTCTCTGCACCTGGTCTCTCTCTCTCTCTCTCTCTCTCTTTCTCTCGCTTGAGTTGGCTCTGAGATGATCACACATACACTTTGCTCTCTCTTCGGAAGGAAGTTATCTTTCTCTCAGTGACTAGTTTAGGGCTTTGTGGGTGGGTGTGTTTTGAGAGAGAATTGCAATGTCAATACACCATGAAGCACGGACCAACTTCTTATTTCATGCGAAACCACCACTCAAAATCACCACCACAACTTCTCTCTTTAAAAATAATCCAAACCCACTTTTCTTCTTATAATTCAAATTAATAACAAACCCAACCCATGAAATCAAACAATTAATATGTGTAAACATTTAAATTTTTGAAATAGCATTGATGGGATTCATACCAACCAAACCTACTTTTTCTTTCCGTTTCTGACATTTCTTTGACCCATCTTTTGGACTCCATAACTTTCCCGATTCTTAACGATTTTATCCCGTTCTTTCACCAATCTCCTCACCTTGTTTTATATTTCATTCTACGCTACCTCGTTTTTTCACTTCTTCCTGAAATTGGTAGTTTCAGCATACCGAAAGTTGTCCAAAAACTTCACACTTTCAAAAAAATGTCTCCAAATCTATTTCTTTCTTTTTCATCATCCACTCTCTTCTCTTACTTCATCTATAGCACTTTATAAAGGGTGGTTCTTGGTTTTGACAAAGCTGGGTAATGGTGGTGATGATGGTGGTCACAGTAAGAGAGAAGATATATATATAGAGAGAGAAGTCAAAACTTGGGTTTACCATTTATCCTTCTCTTCAAGTACACATGTTGACTTATCAATGCTTAGGTTCACCACTATCAAGACCAAACGAGACTGGACAACCTGTTGATTGGTGGTTTATAATGGCATTAAGAAGAAAATTAGAAACATAAATAAAAATAATTTAGACTTTTTACAATTTCTGTTACATTCGTCCAAAATTACACTTTAGTATGAAATATAAGGGTTTAAGTGTTACAAATGAAACTATAGGAGGGCTCCGTATTTTTTGAATAAACCACAAGAGATTAAGTTATAATTTACCCTTTATTTTAAAATGAGAAGTCCACATTAAATTACATCATTTTATACAAAAAAAAATTATATATAATTTTTAATTTCTATTTTTATTTTTATACCAATATTAAAAACAACATAATATTATAATATTTATTATGTCAATAAAAAAACACTCACCATATTTTTACATCATGTTTTATTTATTATCAAATGTCACATACACAATAATTAATTGTTATAATGATTATCCATACATGTCTCATTCATATCTATATATTCATATTTAACCATTAATAGTTACACCATTAATAGTTATATGTGCTAAATAAAATAGTATAAAATTATTTTTTTTGTAAACAGCTTTTTTTTTTTTTGTGGTTGATAAATCTATTTTTTTGAACAATTTTAAAGATGTCAAGTTATGAAAACCTCTCAAAAAATTTATATAATACTTACATAATTCTATTATAAAAAATAAATAAAAAAAACGAAGTAAGTTGAACCCACTACTTTAAGCATAGCTTCGCCCATGGTGAGAAGTCCTTTCTAAGCTGTTCACAAGTCTACATATCATATATCTAAACTAAAGAAACACACAACTATTTGAACCAAAATTCTCTTCCCAGTCACCACCGACAGCTAATATGCATCGCCGATCCGATCTCGCCCCATACCACCACGCCGCTCGTCTCGTCCCTGTTCCATGTACATATCCCGACGATAGTCCTTAGATGGTGCTGGCCCACCACCCCTAATTGGAGACCGGCTCCTGTCTCTCACATCATGTGCCCATCGGCCACGAGGCGGAGGCAATGGCGGTGGTGGCAGTGGTGGAGATGGTGGGCGCCTTTCGAATCCTTTTCTCTCGTTGAAGAAGTTATCCCTTCCACCGCGGTCCTTGTTTCCCCAATCCAGTGGTGGCATTGGTCTATCAAACTTGCTCCTCTCTCTATAATCTTCTTCAGGGTAATCCAATCGATCTCTGCGCATTTGGTGATCAGCAAACCTGCCTCCATCATACCGTGGATGTGGAGGACCACCAGCCCCAAATTCTCTTGGACCATCTCTGGCCCAACCACGAGGAGAGGATCTATAGCCGTTCATAGACCTGCCCGAAGGACGATCCAACGGAGGACCAGGGAATCGGCGTGGGGGACCATGAGGAGGGGGTGGACCAGGATATCCCCTCCGTGGTGGTGGACTTCCTCCAGGTGCATAACGAGACTTGTTGCAATTGTTACAATACTCACGCCTCGCAAAGTTCAAGTTGTTGCATCTGAGACATGGTAAAGAGAATGACATATTGAAGGAAGATATACGACTAGATGAGGTATATAACAAAAATGCCAAATAGAAAACAGACAGCAGCATCAATTCAAACTCTCCAAAGTATAATCAAAATACTATTACCATGTAAAACTAACCTCTTAAAAGTGCAAAGAAAAACACAACTAATCTTCAAAAAGGACAATCACACACACAACACACCCCATCAGCCAAAGATCAAGTCTGAAGATCCTAAATCTAGAAATCACCTTGATTCATGATTGATTACATCACAATAATTGTGGGCATAGGGTTGGTTTCCAATAAGCAACGAAATAAATAACTATATTTGTGTTCCTTCATGGTTGCATAACATTACCTTTTGTTCTCAGCGACATCATCTAGACCTGTTTTTTCTCTTTAAGAGAAGAACAAGTCTACCGTCTCTTATAATACCCTCAAAGTTGTTCTCACCAACGTCATCTAGACCTGTTTTTTCTCTTTAAGAGAAGAACAATTCTACCGTCTCTTATAATACCCTCAAAGTTCTAAGTAAACTACTCATGTTCACAGAACCCAAACAAATTGCAAACATATAATCACATAAATGGAAACTGGAAGATAAGTGCACACAGCACCCATAGATTATAGTCTGCTAACATACTGTACAACTCACTCTACATACAAATTTCCACCAGAATCCTAAGATTTATTAACAACTTGAAATCAAAATACATACAGTCCAATACTAGTCAATTACTGATGGGCAATCAAGGATGTTCACAAGGGCAGAACTGAACATAAGTGGCAGTTTTACAGAATCCAGCTTGCCTCCTAAACACGTCTACGCAAGTGTGTTTGTGCTTAAGCACAAGGTTCTATTGGCAACATCTATCTATATCAACACATGCCTCCAAACTCCCTACCAAAATAGATGAGCTCATTGTTCAACAAAGTATCAAGTTCTCCAAGCGATCACAGCTGTACTGCATTAACCTAGGAGATGGTAGTATTAGGGATATGCAGTCCTATCTTCACTTAGCAAGAGGCGCAAGAATAAACTCCAATATACCAATTTAAATAATCAAGGGCAGAAATGGCAAACCAATTCAAGAACATTAAAATACAGGGCAAAGATAACCACGCAAAAGCATATTAAATTGCCTAATTGTACAAACATAAATCAATGAATGAAAATAAAAGTATGCTACTTACAAGGGATCTGGGCATATCCAATCTCCTTCTCTTGGCCGTACATTAGGATTATTTCTGGGCATTCCTTCTCCTCTAAATGCCCCAGGACCAAATCCAGGGCCATCAAATCCTCTATTCATAAACCTGCCACCACCTCCTCTCCCACGACCATAAGGGGGTGAATAGTCTCGATATCTACCAGGAGATCTCACACTGCCGTACCCGCGATTGCGTGGTGGGCCACCTGGATGATCAAAATCAGGACTGTAGCGGTGATCTGCATTCCTGCGGCGCACAGGAGAACCAGAACCTGCACGAATTCTATACCCTGAAAAAAACCCAGTGATGTCCAAAGATAAGCAAACCCCTAGGCAAATCAGGAAAAAAAAACTATTAAGCATAAGGTCCATACGATATCCAATGGTACAAGACCCATGAATATGCCAATGACAAATTCAACTAAGTCCGCAAAAACACAGTTACCATCATCCATGGTGTCTCGTCACGAGATACAAAAACAACACACTAAAATTGAAGACAGTATGAAGCTCACCCAATGAAACAGCCCTTACCATCACTCTTCAAGCTTCTAGATCAAGTTGCCAGAAATTATAACCGAAGGTATGAGCAAGTTAAACCATCCTTGTCCATACTTACCACATGACGAATGATCAAAATTCTCAAAACCCAACAGCCCTAAATTTGAGAGCCATGTCCATCTATCTTGTGAAGCATAATACGTTTAAAATTTACTTTTTGCTTAAAGACATGAAAGTTCAACCCAATAATTACTGGATTCTGGAGCAACCAAACCAAAACCTAACGAGGCACCTTTGTTATTATCAACAACTTCACTCATATCTGCTACCTGCAGAACTTTAAGGTGCATAGATCCCTAACAAATAAGAACGTATTACCAACATCAAGAATCCAGCAAATTTCATCCCAAAACTTCAGTTGAGAAGTGCCTGCCGATCATCAGAGCAGCAAAACAAAAGGACCAAAGCCCACAGTAACAAACAACCGAAAAACCAACTGAATTGTTAATATTTGAAAACTCACACCTACCAATTTATCCACTTCGCTTGGAAACAACCTCAGCCTTTTGCAAGAAGAGATACAAGTGAACATCCCAAAAGTTGCCCTCAGACTAGCATAAATAAACAACTCCACATAAGCCATACCGAGAACAAAACCACATTAATGGAATAGTTGGCAAATTCATAACATCAAAACCCCCCGCAAATTTATTCCTCAATCCTTGTTAATGTTCTGTTAGTGAAGATCCCACTTAACTAGGAAACATTGCAAATATTATCATCTGAAAGTATATATATCTGTAGTGATGTTTATTAATTCACCACCAATTGAACAAAAAAATACAAAAACCCAATGAGAAACGAGTAAAAGACATGCAAGAACATGGGTTACAAGTTCCCAATCTTCCATGTGCCCATACTAGAAATATTTTTTACCACCCAATTAAACCCTATTTAACCCATCCTAAGAAAATATAAAAAATTGAAGGAAAATACAACCCCAAAAAACCAATCACCCTTGTATTAACACCTTGAAACCAAAAATCACCACACAAACAACTGTCAGTCATTGAGATCTAACATGGCATCTCCACACATTAATGAAACTGACAGACCAAAAATCAAGCATTACTATCTTCAACAGCGAAGTGTACTCTGCCATGCAAATTCCAGCTTCTGTTGAAGCGCATCCTGTAGCACTGGCACTATACTGAAATTTCCAACTAACAAGAGTCAATTCAGTGTAGGCATGCCTTACTTTAATACAACTATGAATTATGCCATCATACCATTACACTTATCCAGCAATTACCCATTAAAAGATGGCACATGTCCCAACACTTTTCCGGCAACCATCTCAAATTTCAAAGCAAGTTCCTCATAACATGTCCCTGATGGCAGGCAGCCAAATTAAAAGCCCATATGCAATTTGAAGCCTATACCAAAGTCCCTATTTCCAGAACATTTCCAAATAAAAAACCCCAACTATAGCCTGCAGTGAAATGATAGGTACACACTAATTTCAAGAGATATTGCACCACATCACTACATACATGATGCACAAATATCCATCGATGATATTTTCCACAAAAAAAATTTACCACTCAAACCCAAAAATATTTCCCCCAAACCATTTCAAATACCAGCACTCACACTGACATGCCTTCCTCAAGACCCAAGTTCTTGCACCAGGCAACAATCAAAGCTGTAAAACACAATAGCAAATTTCATTCACAATTTAACACTCCATAAGCGGCAGTAGAACCACATGCTCAACAATCAACATGCAACACATAGTAAAGGGGTGTACAAAACCATGTGCAACATAAAACATTAGATGTTACAGATATACCAAATAATGGGAATACAAATCTGTCACTAAGAAGCAAGACTAAAGAAATTCACATTCTAACTTTATATATATATATATATTAAAATAAAATAAAAAATAAAAACTAAGGTAAAAATCACAAACACCACTGACATTTGATGAAAATACACTAACATCCTGACATTTTCAATATATCAATGAGACCCCTTGACATTTGAATGTATCACCAACACCCCCTGACATTTAGCAAAAATACAGATACACCCCTTCACATTTGGCAAAAAGATCGTAGACACCTTATCATTTGTATAATTTAACATCATATATATTTATTTAAATTACATTTTTATAGTATTATTATCCTGAATTGCATACATCACAATATTGTTTAAAAATAACTTATACAAATAAATAAACTCATTTAAATTACACATATATTCATTTAAATTACATTTTCATAGCACGATAAGGCTAAAATTATTCTTTTACATTGCAAACGTCACACCATACTTTTAAAATCATTTTATATGCACGTACATATAGAAATATTATCACATATATACAGATATACATAAATAATTTAATTAATATTATCACATATATTTATTTAAGTTAAAGAAGGTGTCTATGATCTTTTCATCAGATTTAACTAAATGTCAAGGGATGTCCATGATTCTTCTTCTAAATGTCAGGGGTGTTTGTGATATATTAAAAATATCAGGGGATGTCCATGAGTTTTCTTCAAACGTTAGGGGGTGTTTGTGATTTTTACCCAAAAATCTATTTTTCTAAAGGTCAATTAAAGGGGTAAGATAAGGTCTCAAATTCAATACCATAGCTAAGCAATTAAATTCCATATAAAACACAACATAACCACAAATCACAAACAGTTACCAAAAAGAATGTGACCAATCAAGTATTCATCAAATTTAAAAGGTTTAGTTTTGTTTCACATTGTGATCAAAGGTGAACTGTTGAAAAAAGTAGATCCACCACAAATAATGACATACAAACACTTCCAGGCTAGAAGAAATGCACTACCCAATTTTCAACAATCATTTGTGATGAAGAAAACAATTTGATGTAATAGCACATTCAAAATGATGGACTTGCAGGAGCCCATTGCATAATTATGTCACAATAGCATGAGGCCCCCATTGTAAACATTATGTCACCCCTAGCATGAGCCCATTGCCCTATTCTCAAGCAATCATTGACTTGATAAATTATTGACCATATAATTACCATTCCAAAAATATTTTCTACCATTTCCCTCAACAAAAGTAAAATGAGAGGAAACAAAGCTCTAAGAAAACCACGTTTAATGCTAAGTCACATAATTTGTTGGACAGGAACCAAAATTGAAGAGAAATGTGTGGATTGTTTGCTAGTAAATTCACATTAAGTTTGAGGATTCAAATTTTAAAGTCATGAATTTTGTTATGATGATGAATCGCATCAAACTCAACTTTCCAAACTAAGAGCAGCCATTGTGCTTGCACACTACTCTGCCCTCCCATTTCTACGCATGTATTTGTATATAATTCTTCTTGGCTCCCATTACTTGTTTGCATATATAAGCATCACATGTTGTTACATATGCTGACAACAATCCATAAGTATACATGGGATACATGGCTACTACATATACACAATAGCTAAGTAGAATAAATAAACACATATAGATGCTACAAGCACTTCGAACTCCAAAAAAAACTTTAAAAATCGCATCATTAGGCTCTTGCACACCTCATACTTTGAGTTGGATTAAAACATGGAGTTACCCTCGAAATACATAACTACATGAGCCAAACACAATAAATCACAGAAAATGGGCATCTAGACTTGCAGAAACATTTTCCCCCATGCTTTGGAGAAAATGACAAAACTACCATCTATTACACGTTCTATAGACCAACAGTTTCTATGGACCAACAGTTCAGCTAGATTTTATGTCACATCAATCAGTCTTCCAATATTGTGCCCCTGTTTGGTTTTGATTAAAATAGCCACGTCTTGGCTATTTCAAAAAAAAAAAAAAAGAAGCTCTTTTGGCAATTGACAACAGTGTTGAAGAAAGGAACAAAAAAAAGGAAAGAACTTTCCCACTAATAAAGAAGCAGATCTTTTAGCATTTGCCAAAATGCATCACCCTTTTTTAAAAACTATTTTTTCCTCAAAAAGCAAGAAAACTACTAAAAAAAGTTTGCCAAACCCCACCTAAATATGGTTGTCCCGAGGGTCAAAATTCATGGCAATCAGTAAAATGAGTTTATAATGCATAGCAAGGAACCATGAGAGGAATGAAACATTTATAAATGTATGTCTTGGCGTGTATACAGAAAAAGTGCCTACAAAGGTTCAACCCTATAAACAAAACCAATTTTGGGGAGAAATATACATGAACAAGGGACACATCCAATTCCAACACAGCTTGAAACAAGACACCCAACTCCACATTCCCCTTATACTGTGTTTGGTTGGGGGATTTGAGGAAGGATTTGGAAAAGGAAATGGAAAAGATATGTGAAATATGAATAAAACATGCCTATATTTTACCTAATTTTACACACCTTTTCTCTTTCTCTTTCCAAATCCCTCCTCAAATCCTCCAACCAAACACAGCGTTAGGAAAATCAAGAAAGCTGAAATAAGAACATGACTATTTCCAAACTCCTCTACACATCACACACCATACCTACATATCTATTTGCTTGTGATTTTGTATCAATAGTAGGTGTTTACACACACATATATGTATATAAATATATGAGCTACAACGAATCTACCAATCTCGGATTCATGTTACCCTAGAATTATCGATCTAGGGTTTACCAAAATGCTAAGAAGCTAAACACACACAGATATGGAAACGATTCAGAAGCAGAGATGAGTTAGGGAAAAGATAACAATAATACATATATAAGATGTAGAAGCAAAGACAGACCAGGGTTATCGGAGAATCGATCGGAGCGAGAATACGGAGGCGGATCCCGACGAACCTCGCCCGGCTCGTAATCGCTACCACCACCAGCTCCGCCGCCGCCGCTGTCCGACGGCCGTACCACCAGGCTGCTCAATAGAGGCTGATGCGGCGTCGTCTGATCCTTCTCTCTCGTCCCCATTCTCTCTCTCTCTTGTCTCTCGTAGTTTCGAGTATACAAAACGTCGAATGTGTAAACCCTAATAACTGGGTTGTGGTTGGGCGTAAATGTTTATTTCACTTTGCGCACTCCGAAAGGTCGTTAATTTTACCAGTTAATGACGGTATGTTAAAGGCGAAACGAACACGGAATAGTAAAAATTTTACTGTCATTAGTAGCATTTTTTTTCAAAATTTCAATTTGGTTTCAGTTTTTAATTTTAAATTTTTAATTTTTTCTCGTATTTTAATATTTTTAATAAATTTTTTTAATATTTTAAATATTTTTTAAAATTTTTAGACACACTTAATATAAATACATTTAAAAAGTATAATAATTGTGAAAAAAATATTTAAAAAATACACTAAATATCAAAAAATATATAAAAAAAATACAATAATACATTTTTCTTATTTTTGTGTATTTATTAATTTTTTAAAATATTTTTTTACAAATATTTTACTATTTAGATACATCTAAGTAAGGTACATCTAAAAAATAAAAAAATTTACTTAAAATTTTAAAAATATTAACTAAAAACTAAAAAATACGAAAAAAAACTGAATTCAGAAAATTAAAACCAAACACACTGAAGACTTTTTTTTTTTTTTAATGAATCATTATCCTTAAATATGCACTTTATAATTAAATATAACATAAGATATAATTACAGATCTCATAAATCATAACTAAAATAATGTTATAACTAAATAAAAAAATTTTATCATAACTAAAAAATAAAATAACATAACTAGAGATGCATGGTATACCCTTTTTACGGGTTTACATATTGGATTTTTCCTTTATTTATAAAAACATTATTGGGTAAATTATCAGCGTGATTTCTTAAGAATTAATTACTGGTTTATGAATTTTTTTATATTTTTAATTGTTAAAATTTAGGAAAATTTACCCATAAATCCTATTTTTTGAAAAGTTAAACTATTTAATCCTAAAAGTTTTCTTATGCACCATTTAGTCCCATTTTATTTTGGTAATATTGTTTATTTAATTTTCATTATTTTGCAGGTTACAATAGTACCCCTTTTGTGAAAGGTTTGTTTAACATCAACATATATACCCATTTATACGTTAATACCCATTTATCAACATTATTCATCAGCATCGACATTATTCATCAAACATTGATAATCATTATTCATCAAACATTAAGATCTAGCAAACATCAAACATCATCGCCAACATCAACATTATCAATTTGAATGTTTGATTTTCATAATCATCGCCGTTTTATTTGGCGGTGTTTGATGTCCTCGACAAGGATCGAACGTTGGACCAAGATCTGTCTCTCGCTCGCGCGAGTCACGTTGATGATGGAACTAATGTTGATGATGTTGATTATGGCGCCGATGTTAACATCACAACATCATCATCACATCGAGGACTAATCGATTGAAGTAGAATTAGGTATGGGATCGTCGGAGTCGCCACAATCAGAGATGATAAGTCAAGAGAAACACCTTTGCCCAAGAACTCATGAACTCGATCAAATATTCTTCTTCACCAAAACCTTTGATCTTCTTTTTGGAGCCATTATTGTTGTCTATTTGTGTTGGTTCTTCACAAATCATTTTCCTAAACATCTGTTGAGTAGATGAACCCTTATTAGAACACAAATCTCGAGTTATGGTTTCAATTGAAAGCTTTGAGTGATGGGTTTGTCTTATAATTATTAATGGGAACAATAGTTGTAACATCAGTTAGTTCTAATTTGATGTTAATGGGTTTGATGATGTTTGCCAATGATGTTATGTTAATGGGTTTGATGATGTTTGCCAATGATGTTGATGATGATCGAATGTTTGAATGTTTGATAATAATGTTCGAATGTTTGATGATGTTCACAATTTTTTTGATGATGTTTGATGATGTTTTATTGATGATGTTTGTTGATGTTGATGATGTTCACAATTTTTTTTATGATATTTGTTGATGTTTGATGATGTTTTGTTAATGTTTGATGTTGTTGATGTGTTTGATGATGTTTTGTTGATGTTTGATATTTGTTGATGTTTTAATGTTTGATCTTGTTGATATTTTTGATTATGTTTTGTTGATGTTTGTTTGGAGGGAAAACAAATATAATATCACGTTGGGGTTTTCCTCATTTACCCTTACTAAAAAGTGCAAAACATAGTGTAACACTGGTTATTTTGTCATTAACATTAGCTTGGGACTAATTGGATCATAAGATAAAATATAGGACCAAATGGGTCATAAGATAAAGATTTGGGATTTATTGGTGCATCACCCTAAAATTTATAACGTTTCTGATTAATTTGAAATTTTTTTACAATCAAATATTGAACTATTATTTTTCCAACATTATTATAAGGAAAATGATATACAAATCTACTTTTTAAACTAATTTTATAGACCCAATAATATATAAATGATATAATTTGTTGATTATTAGATAAAATATTACTTTTAATATCTTAATTTATCATCACTGAATTAAAAAAATTTAATCTAATTTTTTGACTTCAATAATAATGCTCTTATTGTAAAATACGTTTGAATGATAGCAATATTAATGGGATGAAAATGTGATTTCATAATCGAAACATTTGGCATATACATGCTATAAAGAGGAGTTTAATAATGGGCCGTTGTATGTAGTTGATAGGTTTGGGCTGGGAATGTATAATGGGGAGAGGGAGAGGGGGACAGGGAGTGTTGTGTATATATATATATTATTCAAAAGAAATAGAACAAAACAAGAAAGAAACAACAAAATAAAAACAAGGGACACTAAGTCCTTACACATGATGCCATCAACAAACTTACAACGGCACTTGGTGGGTCATCAAGCATAACCAAATTGTCTTGGTGGTTAGCTCCTAAATTTGCTAGTCCATCTGCACATTTGTTGGCCTCTTTAGGTGTGTAACTAATGGAGCAATTGCACCTTTGCATGAGAAATTTTGTGTCTTCAAGAAGAGCTCTTTGCGCAAAATTTAAAGAAGTGTCTCCTTTGATGAACAACACCACTTATTCAGAATCCGTTCTATGATAATGTCTATCATGCCCTTTTCTAGGATAATGGTGAGACCTTTGTAAACTCCCCACAATTTAGCAACCTCACTAGTTGCATTTTCCAACTTTCCATGATAACCATGCTGCCACGTCCCTCTTTTATCTCTGAATAAACCTCTATATCTCACTAGTCCATGATTTCCTTTAGATCATCCATCCGTGTTAAGCTTAATTTTACTTGCAAGAGGACAACACCAATTAGAAACTTGAGGTATTTTCCTCCTTGTGAAATGATAAGTTAGAAAAGCTTCCTGAATTTCAGTGGCTTGCAAGTGTATAAATATGGCAGCCTCATGTGCATTACAATCTTCTTGGTGAAAAACCATACTATTCCTGTCTTTCCAAAGGGTTAGGATAAAAATAGTATATTCTAGATTTTATAGCTCTTATTTTTCAAATTTGATAGCAATCATTGATCAAAAGGAATGTTCAAACTTATAGTCAGCCATCTATGATCCCTGATGTTTCTCCAAACTTCTGCAGCTTTGGTACACTCTCTTAAAAGGTGAAGTAGATTTTCTCTATAAAGATTACATCTTGGGCAAATGTTAAAAGATGAGAGCCCTCTGATTCTTCTAAAGTGGTTAGTGATAAGCCGCCTATTAAGAAGAAGCCAAATAAAGCCCTTTATCTTCTGAGAGATTTTGAGTTTCCAAATCCAACTCCAGTTAATAGAATGAATCTCTTACTCTTGAGCTGTAATCAGGTCATAAGCTGCCCCAACAGAAAACCCTCCACTAGAGGAGCCTTTCCAGTGAGGATTATCTAAAAGTGACACATGCTGGGGAAGATGGATCTGGAGGATTTGTTGTACAGCTTGTTGAAAGATAATGTTTTCCACACTTTTCAGATTCCACTTGTCCTCCTTATCTATCATGTCTTCCACTGACACCTCTTCTTTAGTATGAGGTCCTGGAAATCTAATTGCAAGGGTGCATTCACCACATCCAAAAGGAGATGTTCTTTCCATCACCAATTGTCCACTTCAGGCCTTTATTGAAAATATCTTTAGTTTTCATAATGTTTTTCCAAGTCTGAGAGGCTTTCCTATAAGTAGGCCAAGTAGAGAAAGTGTTTCTGTTCTAAAAATTATGCACTGAGTAAGATTTTTATCACAATTGATCTTCCAACCTAGCTTGGTCAAGAGGGCCAGGTTTTGATTATCAGCTTTCCTTAACCCTGGTCCACATTCTCTTTTGCTTCGGCATACCTGATCCCAATTCACCAAATGAATAGATCTCTTGTTATTTTGTTCACCCCACAAGAAGCTTCTATGTATCTTGTCAATGTTCTCACACACGCCTTAAGGTAATTTTGCAGTCTGCATAAGATAAAAGGGGATAGATGAGGATACTAACTGGATTACATTAGCTCTCCCAACAAGTGATAAAGTTCTAGCTTTCCAAGCAGATAGTTTTTTTCTGAACCCTATCCACAACATTATTGTAAAGGTTTCTACTAACCCGATTGTGGATAAGGGGCACTCCAAGATATTTCCCTAGGTCTTGAGTCAAAGAAATACCACAAAATAGACTAAGGCTAGAAGCTTTATTCTTGTTCACATTAGGAGAAATGAACATTTTGGATTTAAGGAGATTAATTTTCTAGCCTCAGATAGCACAGAATTCTTCCATGGTTTCCATAAGAGTCTCACAATTCTCTTGATCAGCTTTGGCAAACAAAAGTAGATTATCTGCCAAAAAAAAAAAGATGAGAGACAGATGGGTTGTTCCTAGATGCTTTGATTCCTTTTCATTCTTTGTTCTCAACTTTATCTTTAATCATATTTGAGAGCCTTTCCATACATAGAACAAACAAATAAGGTAAAAGAGGATCTCCTTGTCAGAGACCTCTTCCAGTAGAAAAATCTTGCATAGTTTCCCCATTTCACAAGATAGAGAAATTTAAATTAGAAACACAGCTTATGATGAGATCCACCCCGTTAAACTTATTTATTTTGATGATTTCTTTAATTATGTTTTATTTATTTGAAAGAGAAAAATATAATCCAAAATTTATTTTGATAATTTATTTAATTATATTTTAATCAAAATTTATTTTTATGATTTATTTGAAAGAGAAAAATAGAATCAAAATTTATTTTGATGATTTATTTGAAAGAGAAAAATAGAATCAAAATTTATTTTGTCCCATTATTTCTTACCTAAACCTTTATCCTAAATGTTGTTAAAATGTATTTAATATTTGATTAAATCAGGAGTTTAAAAAGCCCATTTGATTAAACTGTGCTAAAATCATTAACTGACATAGTTGTTAAGATACTTGTTTTAATTATTTTTATTTCATTAATTATATTTATCTATTGTGGTAGTCATAATTTTTATTAGGGTATTATTAATTTTAATTGTAAAAACCTAATTCATACCCCCTCTTAGGTTGTCTTTTGGATAACAATTGGTATCAGAGCCTAGACTCTTATTTTAAATTTAACCGTCTAAGAATTTCGATCCATGGCAACCTTAGCTGAAGGACAAGCCACAAATAGGCCACTATTGTTTGACCGAAACAACTATAATCATTGGAAGAATAAGATGACCCTATACCTACAAGCCACTGATTATACCATGTGAATTATTGTCACCAAAGGTCCAAAAATTCCTACCAAATTAGTAGACAATATTAGTGTACCTAAAACTGAAGATGAATGTGATGAGAGAGATCATAAACTATTGCAAGCCAATGCTAAAGCCAAACTCACCCTTATTTGTGGATTAGAATCTAAGGAGTATAATAGAATTTCAAGTTGTGATTCGGCAAAAGAAATTTGGGACAAACTTGAGGTAACGTATGAATGTACAAACCAAGTGAATGAATCTCATATTGATATGCTTGTTCATAGTTATGAATTGTTTAAAATAAACTCTGATGAATCTATTTCAAGTATGTTTACTAGATTTACTGAAATTGTAAACTCTTTGAAATCTCTTGGCAAAACTTATACTAACAATGAGTTGGTAAGAAAAATTCTTACGTGTTTACTAAAGAATTGGGAAGCAAAGGTCACGGCCATTATAGAAGCCAAAAATCTCTCCACACTTGGATTGGATGAGCTTATGGGTTCCCTTATGACTCATGAGATCATCATGAAAGGACATGAGGATGTTGAAAACAAAAAGAAAAGTGGAATTGCATTTAAAGTCTCATCAAATGAAGAAAAACATAAAAACTCCAGTGAGGATGAAAGCTATGCCATGTTTAGTAGAAATCTCAAAAAACACTTCAAGAAAAACAATTATGGAGGAAGAAGACCTTTCAAGAAAAAGTACAACAAAGATAACAAGAAAGAGCCTATAATTTGCTATGAGTGCAAAAATCCTGGACATACGAAGATGGATTGTCCAAAATTGAAGAATCATGGAAAAGACTACAAAAGAAACAAAAAAGCCATGGTAGCAGCTTGGAGAGAAAGTGAAGATGAAAGCTCAAGTAATGAAATTGAAAATGAAGTAGCCAACTTATGTCTCATGGCTCTTGAAGATGAACACTCTACTCAAGATGAAGTAACTACTCTTTATGAAGAACTTGAAAGTGCATTCAATAAACTACAAGATGAATTTAAAAAAGTTTGTGCCAAAAATAATGTGTTGAAGAAATCTGTTGCATCTTTATCTATTAATGTAGAAGAATTAAAAAAAGAAAAAATTGTTTTGAAAAATTATTTTGACACCATCTCTAATGAGAAAACTGCTTTACAAAACAATGTTGATGATTTAACAAAAACACTTGAAAATTTTGTAAAAGGTAGAGATAATCTTAATATGCTTCTTGGAAATCAAAGATGTGTTTTTGATTAGGCAGGCATTGAATATAACCTGATTAAAAAACAAAAAAATCTCAATAGAATTTTTGAAAAGGCACCTCTCATTACTCACCCTCATATTACTTGTCATTATTGTAGAAAGAAAGGCCATTATATATTTTCTTATCCATTCAAAAATAATATAAACATGGGAATTAAAAAGATTTGGATTATTAAGGGATCTAACAAAACTAACCAATAAGGACCCAACAAACTATGGGTACCAAAAACCAACACTTGATTGTCATCTTATAGGTTTGTTTTAAGTCCAAAGCTAAAGAAGGGAAGTGGTACCTTGATAATGGATATTCCAGATACATGACCGGAGATAAATCATTCTTTACTAAACTATCATCGAAAGATGGAGGATTTGTTACTTTTGGAGACAACAAGAAGGAAAAATCATCAGTATTAGTAGTATCGGTATTTCTCCTAACCCTTCTATTGAAAATGTTTTATTTGTTGATGGACTTAAGAATAACCTACTTAGCATTAGTCAATTATTTGATAAAGGTAATCGAGTTATTTTTGATAAATCACATTGTACAATTGAAAGCACAAATGATCATAAAGCTTTATTCGTTGATAATCGCCATCATAATATTTATGTTTTTCATCTTAATGATTTCTATATTAGTGATGTTAAATGTTTATATGTTAATAATGAAAATAGTTGGCTATGGCATAGAAGACTTGGTCATGCTCATATGGATTTAATTGCTAAACTTTTGAGAAATGATTTGATAATTGGACTTCCAAAAATTAAATTTAAAAAAGATCATCTTTGTAGTGCTTGTCAACAAGGAAAACAAACTAAAACATCATTTAAATCAAAATCTCATATTTTCACAACTAGACCTTTACAACTATTGCATATGGATTTATTTGGTCCCTTAAGGACATCTAGTCTAGGTCGTAAACGTTATTGTCTTGTTATTGTTGATGATTATTCAAGATTTACATGGGTTATGTTTTTAGCACACAAAGATGAAACATTTTATTCTTTCACAAAATTATGTCGTAGAATTCAAAATGAAAAAGGTTTTCTTATTACTAATATTCGAACCGACCATGGTAGAGAACTTGAAAATGAGAAATTTGAATTGTTTTGTGATGAGCATGGTATTGGACATAATTTTTCAGCACCTAGAACCCCTCAACAAAATGGTGTAGTAGAAAGGAAGAATAAAACTTTAAAAGAGATGAGTATAATAATGCTTTGCAAAAATAATCTTCCTAAACATTTTTTGGCCGAAGTCGTTTACACCGCATGCTATATTTTAAATCGTGCATTAATTAGACCTATTCTCAAAAAGACTCCTTATGAACTTTGGCATGATAGAAAGCCCAATATTAGTTACATGCATGTTTTTTGTTGTAAATATTTTGTGCACAATAATGGTAAGGATAACTTAGGTAAATTTTATTCAAAATCTGATGAAGCAATTTTTCTTGGCTATTCCTTAACTAGCAAAACTTATCGTGCTTTTAATAAAAGAACTCTTGTTGTAAAAGAATCTATACATGTGGCATTTGATAAAACTAACATCTCTGCTCAAAAGTGTGACAACCCTCACCACTGTTTACTAATAATACCACTAATTACTGCTAAACTGTGATTGAACATGATTAAGTAACTGATTTGATTGACATGCTGAACTGATTGCTTGAGTGTATTAGTTTAAACGCATTTCTATCTGTTTGACTGTTAATTGATCTGTTTATCTTTTAAGTTTGAACTGTAAATTGAAGGCCTTATCAGCGGTCGAATCTGAAATCGATTAATGTTTTATGTTAGTTAGAATTTATGTGATTTTATGGTAGATTTAATTAAAATGTGATTTGGTATGATTAAATTAGATTAAATAATGGTAAATTACATTAGTTGGCTTATTTTCTCTTTTGCCACTTAGTGGGCCACTTCCACAAAACATCTTGAGGCTTAATTCATATATGTTTGGCACCTTCTTCAGCCATTTTGAGACCAAAACCGTGGGAGAGAGAGTGAGATAGGAGAATTGGTTTCAACAAGAGATTAACTTGGAGAATTAGAAGGAATTGAAAGGATTTTGCAAAATTGAGCTTGTAGACTTTAAATTCAAGACCTAGGTAAGGAATTCATCTTCTTGATTGTGAATTTAAGTCATTTCATGCATGATTCATGGAGGAATAGGAGCTTAAGGTCAAGAATTAAATTAAAGAGTTGAATTGAGTAGAATTTTATGCATGCATGTATACATTGTTGAGTTTTGAGGTTGATTTCATGGAAATCCTCACATGCATGTCCGTATTCTAGTTTTGGTCCATGAATTCAGCATGTTTTTGGAAGGATTGACTCATTTGTTCTTGTATTAGATGCTTTGAAATTGATTAAATTCATGCATGTTGCATGTACATCATGTTCTTGAAGTTTTGTTTGGAAATGGGTTCAATTGAACTACCTTTGGGTTTTGATTTTGCAAATTGATCTTTGAAACATGTCATATTATGAGTTTTAAGGTGTTTTCCAAAAAATTAGCCCAAAAGGATCGAATTTGATGCTTTAAATGTTGAGTTTCATGCTTGGAGACAAATCTGAAAATTCCAGATTTTGGATCCATGCTCGAGTGGGGAACTTCACACTCGAGCATACAGTCTGAGTTCATGTAGTCCGCTCGAGTGGGAAAAGTAACACTCGAGCATTAAATGCGTGTATCCAGTACTTTGCATGTATTTACAGTCCGCTCGAGCGAGGGAATGCACGCTCGAGCGAGGACTTGTGTCTCACGCTCAAGCGGGGGTCGAGCGCCCGTCGAGCGTGAATTTCATGCATCTAGTACTTTTGAAGTCCGCTCGAGCGAGGAAAGTCACGCTCGAGCGTAGCTCTTTTGTCTGCATGTCCGCTCGAGCGGAGAAATCCATGCTCGAGCGGGACCCCTATTTCAGCAAAAATTTGAAAAGTGTTTTAAAGTGCAATTTTACATCCTCATTCCATCCTAGGCATTCCTAGGCCTAGTTTAAGGCATCTTAATGATGATAATGCTATAGAACCACACCGAGTCAAGATAGGGACTAAGTTATTGTTTCCCAAACGTGCAACTTAGTGTGTGTTCATCCTGTAACTATGTAGGGTTGGCATCCGAGGACGCTCACTAGCCTATCTATAGCACAGAACTTTTTGAGTAACAATGTTGTAAAGATATATTCAATCATGAATATTTTCTGAATGACCAACTATACTGCTTTCTGAAATGATATTACTTACTGAATGAATGTTTGTCCTATTTGCGAATTGTATTCGTGTCATCCATAGCAATTTACTGTTACTGTACTGTTACTACTACTGTTATAGAGATCTTTATCGATTCCCATGTTGGAACCACTACTGTTTACTGATATGATGGCCATCAACTTACTGTTCGGTTTATTAAGACTTACTGTACTGTTTTGCTGTGGGATGTATCACATATGACTGCTGTGACTGAATGACTGATATACTGTTATAACTGATTGTTTTAAATACTGAAAGGACATTCATTCTTAACCTCTTTACGCATATGTTATTCACTGAGTTTTAGCTCATTTATATATATATATATATAGGTGTCCAGGCACCAGATCGGAGTTAGGAGCGTTGGGTTTAACTCCCTTTTTATCAAGCCAACCACTGTGCCTCACTGAGAGATTCCAAGTCCTTCTAGCTAGGGCTTTTTGGGGTCTTTTAGATCCATCCTTTCTGTCTCTATTTTTATATAGACTAACTGTACCTGTACTGTATTGTTCTAATAGGGATTAGGTCTCTGTCCTGGATGATTGTATATGTATGTATATACTGTTTTGGTTCTGAATGTGAATATGTATGAAAAGTCTTTTTTGCATACAGACTGTCACAGCTCATTGGACATCTTTTATTACTGTTTTGGCTTCCACCAGCCCCTGTACTCTGTATTACTGTTATTCTTGTTAGCGGGCCTTGAATCAAGGATTCTTGGCGATTCTGATGCTAAACCCATAGGGGCGGGTTTGGGTTGTGACAAAAAACAAATTGTTAGTCATAATATAGATTTGGAACCAAATGTGGAAGATTCAAGTATCTACAAAGAAGAGAACCAACCATGTAAGTTGAATAAAGAGATTGAACAACCTATTCTCCCACCTCAAAAAGAAGGAGGAAACAATGATGATTAGCCAAGAGAATGGAAGTTTGTTCATAATCACCCTAAGAATTTAATCCTAGACGACCCTACAAAAGGTATTGAAACTCGTTCTTCACTTAGAAACATTTGTAATAACTTGGTTTTTCTCTCACAGATTGAGCCTAAAAACTTTCAAGAAGCCGAATTCGATGAACATTGGATGATAGCTATGTATGAAGAGCTTAACCAATTTGAGAGAAACAAAGTGTGGGAACTTGTGCCAAAACCTAAAGATCATACCATTATCGGTACCAAATGGATCTTTCGAAACAAGCTTGATGAATTCGACACAATTATAAGAAACAAGGCTAGACTTATTGTACAAGGATACAATCAAGAAGAAGGTATTGATTTCGATGAAACCTTTGCTCTGATTGCTAGATTAGAAGCCATTCGCATGTTACTTACATTTGCATGTTTTAGAGATTTCAAACTTTATCAAATGGATGTAAAAAGTTCATTTCTTAATGGTTTTATAAATGAGAAAGTTTATGTTAAACAACCTCTAGGTTTTGAAGATCATGCTTTTCCAAATCATGTCTTTAAACTATCAAAAACTTTATATGGTTTGAAACAAGCACCTCGTGCATGGTATGAAGGATTAAGTAAATTTTTGATTGAAAATAAATTTTCTAGAGGAACGATTGACACAATACTTTTTGTTAAAACTAAAAATGATGATTTACTTATTGTGCAAATATATGTGGATGACATTATATTTGGTGCTACTAATGAAACATTGTGTAAGGAATTAGCTAAGTGTATGAAAAGTGAGTTTGAGATAAGCATGATGGGGGAGCTAAATTATTTCCTTGGACTTCAAATCAAACAATGTAAGGAAGGAATTTTTATCAACTAAGGTAAGTACACAAAAGAACTATTCAAAAAGTTTGGTATGTATGACTCAAAAATAGTTGGAACACCTATGAGCACATCCATTAAATTAGACAATGATGAAAAATGTAAGTCCATTGATTAAACAAAATATCGAGGTATGATCGGCTCACTTCTTTATTTAACCGCAAGTAGACCTGATATTATGTTTAGTGTTTGTATGTGTGCTAGATATCAATCAAATCCTAAGGAATCACATCTTAGTGCTGTTAAAAGAATTTTTAGATATTTTGTTGGCACTCAAAATTTGAGACTGTTTTATCCTAGAGGTGTTGCATTTGATTTAATTAGTTACTCGGATGCTGACTTTGCCGGATGCAAACTTGATAGAAAAAGGACCAGTGGCACTTGTCACTTTCTTGGTAATTCATTAGTATCTTGGTTTAGCAAAAAGTAAAATTTTGTTGCTTTATCAACGGCTGAAGCTGAATATATAGCTTCCGGAAGTTGTTGTGCCCAAATACTTTGGATGAAACAACAATTGGAGGATTTTGATTTGCATTATAATCATATCCCTATTAAATGTGATAATACTAGTGCCATTAATTTAAGCAAAAATTCGGTTCAACACTCACGAAACAAAACATATTGAAGTTCGACATTATTTTTTAAAAGATCATGTTCAAAAAGGGGATATTGTACTTGAATTTGTAAACACCGACAAGCAATTGGTGGATATTTTCACAAAACCCCTAAGCGAGGATCGCTTCAATTTTATTCGTGGCGAGCTGGGAATGTAGATTTCTACTTAAAAGGTTTTGTTGTGACTGTGAAACTTGAATTTTTGTTAAAATGATATATGTGTATTGCTACATTGATATGGAACCATTTATATTAGTTGAATGCTCTCAAGTCCTTCATACATTTATTCTCCTTAATAGTTTGCCATTCTCAACTGTGTAATTTTTTTTGGGTTCTACATCTTGAGGTAAAATTAACTTTGCAAATATTGATTTTTTTTAAACCCTCATTGTATTTTTTTTACATTACCATTCCAGCAACACCAACGTTTCATGAAGTTTAATTTCTACTGGTATTATTTTATTTTTTTATTTTTCTATTAGGCTTAATTTTTTAATTTTTGATTTTTTTCTCATTATTATTTTTTGTTTGGGATTAATTTTTTTTCTTTCTAATTTCATTTTTCAGTACTTAAACATAAAAACAAAAACAAATCAAAATATAAATATTTATATAAAAAAAAACAAAAACCCTTCATTTTTTTTTACGGCCATACGCCGATCAAAATAAACATAAAAAAAAAACCTTCAGTTTTTTACAGCAACACCCTGATGAAAATAAACATAAAAAAAAAAAAATATTCATTTTTTTCCGGCCATACGCCGATCTCACTTACTCGCCTCTTCCATCGTTTTCTTCTTCTTTTTATCACCTTGGGCGACCTTTGACGCCTCTGCTTCCGTGCTTTCGTCGTCAAGAGCGACGACTCCCCGCTGACTATCAAAGGCCAAGAATGACGTTGCTCCAAATCGGGCCATGAAGGTGGCCTTCCATTTAAACTTTTTATTTTCGGCCTCCAGTGCGCCTATTTCTGCTCGCGCATCCTTATACATGCGCTGGAGCAGAAAGAGTTGGGTGTTGACCTGATGAAACTCACTCGTCCTGTTGTGCAATCGGTGAGCCAATTTTGTGACTGCCGTCACCGTCTCTAGACAGGACGTCAGTGTGAAATGATTAGTTTCTATGTCAGATTAAGCTGCCATGATTTGCTCAATCGACATCATAGGAAGGTTGGGAAGAGTGGGAGCCGGGGCACTCGGCCCAACAGTGCTTACGAGATCATTCATGTCCAGAAAGAGTGTAAGGGGACGGAACGAGGCCATGTAGGAGGAGAGAGAGATGTAATTGAATGGGGAGTAGTTTTTAGAAACCTTTCTACTCTGCTCAGTCTCTCTGTTCTATCTCTTGAGGAAGAAGAAGATTGAAGAGAGTGATGAAGAAGAGATAGAAGAGAGTGAGGTGAAGAAGAAGAAGAAGCAGACGAGTGTGATTAAGAAAAAAGTTGAAGAAAAGAGGCTGAAGAGAAGAAGACAAGGAGGGAGAGATAGTTGAGGCGAGCGGCAATCGACGAAAGTTGCTTTTGTTGGCCAATGAAGCAAAAGTCAGGCCGCGTGGCAACCATGTTTTGTGAAAAAAGAGAGCGACCCTTGACGCGTTGTATGTGTATGCATATATGTATGTATATTGTATGGCTATATAATATATATATATATATATATTTTTTGATTATCTATTTTTTTGATGCCATTTATCCCTATCATTTTCCTTCTCCTTATCCAGATTCTGACCCATGATTTTCTTTTGATAATGTCATAGGGGGAGAAATTATATGATGTTATATATTATAGTATTATTTTCAAACTAATCTGATGTTATGTATTTATAGTTTGATATCTTAATCTTTTATCATGTTATTGATTAAAGTTTATTTATTACACATGTGCTAATCTATGCATTTAGAAATGAATTCAGGGAGTATGACTTGAGGGGGAGTCCTTGTTACTCCCAATTCAAATCAAAACATTATTGTGTGCCATCATAAAAAAGGGAGAGATTGTTAGACTTATTTATTTTGATGATTTATTTAATTATGTTTTAATTTATTTGAAAGAGAAAAATAGAATTCAAAATTTATTTTGATAATTTATTTAATTATATTTTAATAAAAATTTATTTTTATGATTTATTTGAAAGAGAAAAATAGAATGAAAATTTATTTTGATGATTTATTTGAAAGAGAAAAATAGAATTAAAATTTATTTTGTCCAATTATTTCTCACCTAAACCTTTATTCTAAATGTTGTTAGAATGCATTTAATATTTGATTAAAGCAGGAGTTCAAACAGCCCAAAACAAAGGTTCAAACAGCCTACCACAGCAGCAGGCCAAAAGATTCAAAAGGTTTAAGTGGAAGATATTCAAATTAGTAATGATGAAAATACAACGGTTATAAACGGCTATAAAGGTTCAAAAGTCCAAAAGGTTCAAGTGGAAGATATTCAAACTTGTAATGATGGAGTGTAAAATATTCAAATTGGTAATGATGGAACTACAACGGCTATAAACGGCTATAAATTCAAATAACTACAACGGCTATAAACGACTATAAATTCAAATGAATACAACGGTTATAAACGGGTATAATTTTCATTATATATACCAAAGCCTCTAATGTAAATAAGTTACAAAAAAAACCTGAAAATATTCTTTGATCTATAATCACTTACATCTATTCTCAGAAATTATACACTGAGCCTTATAATATTAAGCTCATATTTTATGTGTGAGATTTACAGAAAAATTAAAATTTCATTTTATATATCAATCTTTGAGAGATATTTATTGTAAGCTTTCTTTGAAAGTAAAAATTCCATTTTATCTTGTAAAAGTATTGCAAACACTGTGTTTTTTGAAATCTTGAGAGTGATTGTGAATCACTTAAAATTTGCAAGGGTTTGGGCTTGTGAAGTCTGTGTAAAATTCGTGGAGAATTGCTCAATTTGTAAAGAGGTTGCTAGCACCCCTGTGAATCTAGAAGATAGTGAAAAATCTCAAGTGAAACTTGAGGAGTAAACGTAGGCCGAGTTGAAACTGAACTATTATAAATTTGTTTGCCTCTCTCTCCCTTATCTCTTTATTTTATTTTAAATTTCCATAGCTATATTTCACATTTTTACTGTGCTAAAATCATTAACTGACATAGTTGTTAAGACACTTGTTTTAATTATTTTTATTTTATTAATTATATTTATCTATTGTGCTAATCATAATTTTTATTAGGGTATTATTAATTTTAATCGTAAAAACCTAATTCACCCATCCTCTTAGGTTGTCTTTTGGGTAACACATCCAATGGGCGTTAAGATTGAATTCAGTCAAAGTTTCTCTGATAAAGTTCTAAGAAATTCTATCGTAGGCTTTTTCTAAATCAAGCTTAATGATTAAACTCGGGGTTGTATATAGTTGTTAGGTTTGGGTTTGAGCTTGAGCTTGATAGATTTGATTATTTGGTTTTGTTGACTTTTTTAACTATTGTGAGTTAGTGATTTGTTTGATTATGTAAATTTTTATTATGATTGTAAGTACCATCATATCGAGTGACCCAAAAAAAAAAAAGTGATTTTTTGTCTTCATAATTTTAACGTTTGAAATGAATTAGAATAGGAAAGTGATTTACCAGGTAAGAAACTAATGATTATGTAAATATTTATTACAATTGTAATTACCACCATATCAATTGACTAAAAAAAAAGAGAATGTGATTTTTGATCTTCATAGTTTTAACGTTTGAAATGAATCGAAATAGAAAAATGATTTGTGATTGTTTATTTCAATACCAAACGCATTACCGACATAGGTAGGAATCTAATTTCCCACTATATCATGAAAATATTAGGAATGTTTACAAAAGTGATTTCTAATTGTTTATTTCAATATTAAACACATTATCGAGGTAGGTATTTTCCACTTTCTCATGAAAATGTTGGGGATGCTAGCGATTTGAGAGTAAAAGATGATAATTTAACTTATAATATTTAAAATTTGATTATTTTTTTATTGAGAATTCCTAATGAAACCAAGCACTTAAATAATATTGACGTAAGAATTTTATTACCTCATTATTATTATCTTTAAAATTCTTTTCATTCGAATATAGCCTTAAGGTTATGTCTTAATTAAGGTAATTTTGAGGGCAAATTAAATTGTATATAGCATGTATATTTTCGGGTCATTATTTAACATGTATATATGAATTACATTGTTAAATTTGTTTTAAGTGCCTTGAAATACAATTGAATTTCTCATGCTGGTGGATGGGCGCTCAAATTTTCATTTCCATCCATGTAAACTTCCATCAAAATTTAATGTCTTTTCGGATCAGCCTTGTATAAATGAAATTTAAAAGTAAAATATTTTAAAAATTACTAGAGGTACAAAAAAAAATTAAAGTCAACTATTTTTTATTTTATTTTCGTTGTCTTTTCTAAACTTTTTATTATTATTATTTTTGTAGAAACCAAAAGTGTCAAAAAAAAAATTAAAAATAAAATCACTAAAAACAAAAAAAACAATCATTAAATATTTGGCCAAAAATCCCTCATTGATCTTCTTTAAAGTGAAAATGGCGATCCAAATTTTTTTAATTTGTAAGCCCCTTCAAGAAGAAGCGACTCTTTCATTACGGACAAACAAATTTGTTTCAATTTTTTTTAATAGAAAATCTTTTTATAATTCAAATTTTAAAACAATATAACTTAGAAAATCACCAAGGACAAACTGTCATTGAAAACCATCAATTAGTGATTTTTTTAATAATATTTAATAAAAAACGCTATTAATTATCATATGATATATATGTAACTGACTAATCCTAAGTCAAAGGGTCGAGAAACTCAACGCCAGTATTCTTGAACAACTTGGAGCCGAGCCTTCTTTTCGCACTATTACGGATATGAAAATAATGGAAAAAATTCAATTTATTATATGATAATTTTTGAACTTTCCATAGAAAGAAATAGACTAGAAACGACATCTGATGCAAGTACTTCCCTTCTGAATCAGATAGATTCATTTCTGAAAGAGGTTGACAATAAGTTCTTTTAAAATTGACTATTTATCTCTCTGTTAAAGGTGTTCGGACAATAAATTCACTTATTAAGATCTACATGCAAATTCTCCAAATTCAAAATCCAAAAAATTACACTTAAGTATTCATTTCACTCATTTATTATAGGAAAAAGTGTGGTAGCTCGAAATGGAGGGGCTCGAATGGCTCGAATAGGTGTTGGCTGAACGTTCGCCCGGACGACTGAGTGAAAGATTGTCTATCGCGATTGTCACCTTTGTCGACTGCGGCTGTCAACCTCCTCGCTGAACGACTGGCCGGACGTCCGACAAAATGAATTTCGAGTCATTCGAGCTAACCTCATATTCGGGCTACTAAGCATTGCTCTTTATTATATTACATCTTTTAATTTTCTTTAATAATAAATTACTATACATAATATATGAACATATCATGTATTACTTTTATTAATATTTAGACTTTTAAATTTATAAAATTAAACTGTCACCTATCTTGTCATACTCCTGTTTTCACTACCAACCTGACTTGTTATGCTCCTAGTATAATACGAAATGGGAAACTATAAACCTATCAAAAATCTAACTCATGACCTTTCATGTTATAAACATTCAGTTTTCTGTATTCAGTTTTTGAAAATTAGGTTTTTGGTTTTTTTATTTTATTTTATTTTTAGTGAATATTTTCAAAATTTTAAATAATTTTTTTACTTTTTTAGATGCACCTTACTTAAATATATCTAAATAGTAAAATATTTGTGAAAAAATATTTTTAAAAAAATAATAAATATACAAAAATATAAAAAATATATTGAACTTTCATTTTTTTTTTTTGTATTTTTTGGTGTTTAGTGTATTTTTTAAAGATTTTTTCACAAATATTATAATTTTTAAGTGTATTTATGTTAGATTGTGTCTAAAAATTTTAAAAAAAAAAATTTACTTAAACTATTAAAAAAATTTCATTAAAAACATTAAAATATGAAAAATAAAAAAGTAAGATTTTCTAAAAACTATTTTATAAAAATTAGAACCAAACAAGCTTTATTTTAACTCTGTGAATTATCAAAATGTATCACTTTGTCTTATTCAAAAACGTGTATATATACAATTTTGATATGACTGAAAAGTTAAAATACATTTATCCATTAATAAAACAAAATGAGTTATTTGTTAATAGTCGAGGGTATGGATTAATTTGTTTGGTACTGTCAGTATTTATGTAGAATTTTTCACTGAGCTGATAATATCGATTTTATTATTTTAAGTATCGAGATAGACTGTTTTTTTGGATTTGGAGTGGTTGCTATGCGGGGTGCACAACAGCCACTATTGTGCAATTAAATGGGCCCATTCCGGGAACTATTTTGATAATCTGAACCGTTTACATTTTAGAATATTTCAAATAGAACATACCTGCAAAAAAAATTAAAAACCAAACAGATTGAAATGGTTTGGTTCGGTGCGGTTTAATCGATTTAAAATCTTTCAAATTTGAGCCACTTTTTAATAGTCACCAATTTATGTAAAAATATTAAATTAGTTACTTGTCCATTATTTCAAATATATCTAATCTATTCATTTGATAAAGAGTTAATTACCTAAAAGTTCTATTTACAAATGTTATAATAGCTTAGGTCCTGTCTAAATTTTTTTGAACCAATAAGTCCTATTTAGTAAAATTGATAATATTATCATTGTTTTTCTCAATTTTTAAAATTAAGAACATGATCAAATTTGCTTAGTGATGTTTTCGATAATTGTTTCACTAACTAATGAAAAAAAGAGAGTATGAGATTAAACATTTTTGCCCTTCTACTTATTAGTTTGATTTAACTATCCAATAAAATCGAAAATATTATCAATTTTTTTCAGTTTTAAAACTGAGAACATTATCAATTTTTTCATATTTAAATTTTTTTTTCATTTTTGCACATCAATGTTCTATCATCATGTTCCTTTATAGATACAAAATTTTCAGTCTTACACCAAAAAAAAAAAAAAAAAAATTCAAAATTTTCAATTTTTTATATGTATATTTTTAAAATTTTTTAAATTTGAAAGTTGATGTTTTAAAATTTTAAAAATCAAAATAAATGTTAAATCATCATTTTTTTTTATAGATAATCATAAATAATATAGTATTTTTGTAATTTTGTACAATTTTATGTGTTTGTTCATATTTTTGGTGTTTTTATATAAATTGGTATAAATTATATTTTTATATATATAAAATAATAAAAAGTTGTATTATTATATTATATGTTTAATATTATTATATTATTATGTTTAGTATTTTATGTATAGTTATATTATTATATTATATGTTTAGTATTTTATATATAGTTATATTATTATATTATATGTTTAGCATTTTGATATAAATTATATATTTTAGATATTTTATATATTATATTGTAACGCCCTCAAAATAATGATATTAAACCAACAATATTAACATGCTATGATATATAAAAGATCCACGTCCTTCCATTCATCAGAGTGCTATTACAAAAAGTATTACATGTTAACAACAAAAAGTTAATACTTGGTTACAAGAAAGTAGAGTGCTAACTCATTTACACATTAAGCCCTAGGCTTGAATTTACATGTAACACTGCAAAAGGAAAGACAACCAAAAAGTCCATCCGCCACTAGCCTCCCAAACTAAGTCCTTGGAGGTGGCATGCTAAAAATGATGTTCCCATATAGGGTGAGCCGAGAAATACACTAAATTATAAATAATGACTAAAAGATTATTGATAGATGGCCAACTCTTTTACATTCTTTCATCACTTCAACAAATATAAATAAAACAATTATATTCATACTTCCAATGACAAGCATAAATACATTTCTAGATAAGCATACATGCTCTATCTAGTTCATCCTATCTCCTCCCAATAACATCCGGTTTAGAGGTCCATCCCTATCTTCCCTAAACGTACATCCTATCTCCTCCAACACAACACAATGCATATATATAACAATTATACACATCACATATCAATACATAAAATCAATGTATTCTTTCCATCGTCATAACCCATGACCCAATTCTATCTCAATTCCTCATTTTCCACAATTAATTATTCAAATTAATTAATCAATGTAATTAGGACGTTTCCATAATTAACATTACAACCCTTAGGTTCCAATTTCACTAATGTTTCAACATTAATTCCATGTTTCTATACCAAACATGCTTCTAGGTTTATTATAGACAAAACCCCAAACTTTTATAAAATTACACAATGGCCCAAAGTTTCCCAAAATTACACAACAACTACCAACATATCAAAATGCTAAAATTCAAAGACAAAATCCATAAAGAGGAGTAGGATATCCCTACCTCAAAGTTTGAGCTCAAGGAGATGAAGACCCAACACCCAACTTGCTCCAAAACCGAATATTTGATTATATCGAAGCCCAAGTCACCTCTACCTTTTTAATAAAGCACTTAGGGAAGATTCACCCTCTAGGGAGATGATTTCTTAGAGAGAAGGTAAGTCTAGAGAGAGAGGCTCTCAAATTTAGGGTTTTAAAAGTAAAAGCTTCAAAAAAGTGAAGTTTAGACGAGCCAAGAAGGTCTCGCCGAGCCAACATCAACACAACCAACTCAAACAACACATCCTATAACTCAAATACAATATATGAAAGGTAACAATCCACTACCAACATCCACGGACACTATACAACAAGGGTAAGCTATATATATTATATATATATTATAAAGAAAAATAATAAAAAATTATTTTGATCTCGGTCAGCTCTCAGCTGCCGACATCCAAATCTCAGCATAACATATATATAGTATATTAAATATAATCTTTATATAATATCTATATTATTATATTATATGCCTATAGCTTTTTATATTATTATATTATACCTTGTTGCCTATATACAGCTAAAGAGGGAGCAAAAAAAAAAAACAAAAGAACGTAAGAATGCTTGGCTTTAATAGGTAACAAAGTATAATATAATAATATAAAAAGCAATAGGCATATAACATAATAATATAAATATTATATAAAGATTATATTTAATATACTATATATATGTTATGCTGAGATTTGGATGTCAGCAGCCGAGGGCTGACTAACATCAAAATAAATTTTTATTATTTGTCTTTTATAATATATATATATATATATATAAAATATAATATAATATATAAAATATCTAGAATATATAATTTGTACCAAAATACTAAACATATAATATAATAATATAACTATATATAAAATACTAAACATATAATATAATAATATAACTATATATAAAATACTAAACATATAATATAATAATATAACTATACATAAAATACTAAACATATAATATAATGATATTAAACATATAATATAATAATATAACTTTTTATTATTTTATTATATATATATAAATATATAATTTATACCAATTTATATAAAAACACCAAAAATATGAACAAACACATAAAATTATGCAAAATTACAAAAATACTAAACTAATGAAATATTTAATATTTTAAAAAAATTTGGCCATAATGATGAAGGTTGTAATTAAAGTTCAAATTCTATCTTTCTTACTGAGGATTCTGTGAGAAACACATTATACTTGTCATCATCGGGTAATCAAAAGAAAGCACCCAAGTTTTAGGGCCGGTCGAAATTGGGTGTCTACAGTTGTCCCTCTTTGATAGTGCTCAAAGTCATTTCATAACGTGAGTGAATGTCAAAGCCCGAAGACGACCATTTTGACAAGGTCGGAAGACTTGGGCAATTAAACAAATGTGCAAACAATTGGTTGAATCCGAGGGTTTCCTACGTATCCCTTTGGGGACTCAAACTTGCATAGTTTAGGAGTAAGATGCAAATGATATGCACGATGCAACTTTGAAAGACAGATTGACATGCTTCGCAAAGTCGACTATTTTGAAAATGATCATGCAAGATGATGTAATAAGCAATAATGAATACAATATGCAAGATAGTGAACAACACATGAACTAACAACACTCTACCTACGACAAAACACAGAACGAGGAAAGAAAACATCGCTCATGACTGCATTTCTCGCATCTTGAGAAATAAGAAGATGAAAATCGCTCGGGGTCGTGTTTCACACGTTCCGAGGTGAAAACAAAATAGCTTAGGGCCACATTTCACACGTTTGAAGATAAAAATAAAACCATTTGGGATAGCGTTTCCCGTATCCCAAGAGCAAACACACCCAAGGCCGTGCTTTATGTGTCTTGAGATAAAAGAAGAATCGATCGGGATCATGTTTCACACGTCCTCAGATAAAATCCGCCCAGGACCGCGTTTCACGCGTCCTGAGAAACAAAAACTGCTTGGGGTTGTGTTTCACATGTCCCGAGATAAAACTCGCCCAGGGCCACATTTTATGCGCCCTGAGAAACAACAGAGAGGTGTGCGATACATGTACAAAGTGAACAAGTGCAATAGATGCACAAAGTGATCGAGTGCGATAGATGCACAAAGTGAACGAGTGCGATAGATGCACAAAGCGATCGATGCACAAAGCGATCGAGTGCGATAGATGCACAAAGTGAACGATAGATGCACAAAGTGATCGCAACTACAAAGCCGTGCAGGTTCTCCTACCGAGACATGAGACACGAATAACTTATCCGGAACTCCTCTGAATGAACCGCACATACAATATCGTTTGGTTACAACATAACCAACAAACATATCTAACCGTATCTCATACGAAGAGAGGGGGTCTTTAACCAGGTAAACATCAAATCCTAACACGTTTCACGTGGAATGAACAAAGGTGGTATAACCAACAAGCATACCCAACCGTATCTTATACGGAGAGAGGAAAGATTTTAATCGAGTAAATATCAAATCCTAACACGTTTCATGTAAAGAGAACAAAGGTGAATTTGAAGTCCAAACGCGTCTCATGCGAGTGGAAGAAGGCATTTTTTTTTCTTGTTTTCAAAAAAATGTCAAAAAGAATTTTTTTTTATAAATACCAAATACCGTATACAAAATATACACAGATATATACATACGGTATACATATACATATTCGGGGAACATTCTGTTTGTGGCCGTCAGCGGGAAGATGTCGTTACTGAGAAGGCAAATTCCGTTTGCTGACGTCAGCGTGCGTACGCAAAACACGCAAAAAGAAAGGAAAAACACAAATGCATGGATATGGGGGTTCAAACCTCTAACTCAGGCTTCTCCAAGTCCTCAACCATTGAGCCAAACCACTTTTGTGACAAAAAATTCAACTATATATATAGGTATACGAGACATATACACATAAAACCAAAACAAAATAAAAGAAACACTCGTTGCTATGGGGGCTCGAACCTCTGACCTCAAGTTCAACCCCTCAATCCTTAATCATTGAGTTGAATTACTGAGCCCAAGCCACTCTTGTGACCAAATATTCAAACAAATATATATAATACATAGATGTACAATACATATACACATATATATACATATACAACTCTCCCTCCTCTTTCTCTGTTTTTGTCTTTCTCTCTCTTCCTTCATCTTCTTCGAGCGTTGTGTTTGTTACGCGATTTCAATAATAGTGGCGCTTGACCGACAGGCTATCAAATCCTGCCCCGATTATCAATGATCGTCTTGGCCTTTATTTCTCTTTGTCTTCTTCTTCATTCTATTCTTAAGTTGAGGCCTGCGAGAGAGAGAGGCTGAGCAAAAGCTTGTAAACTTTCTTTGCCACCACTTTGCAACCTCTTTCTTTTGTATTACTCTCCTCTGCCATGGCTTCTTCACATGGTTCTCTCATTCTTTTTCCAGACCTGAATGAGTCCACGATAGAGATGACCGATTCTGACTCCCCCGAACCTCAACCACGGGCTCCTCCTCCTTCCCCTGTTTTCAACTTTCTAGCGATGTCAGCTGAACAAATAATGGCGGCACAGTCTGACATCGAAGCAAACTCGTATATACTGAGGTCATGTGTGGAGACGGTGACTGCGGTCTCCAACTTGTCTTGTCGACTGCAGAACAGGATGTATGAGGTACATTAGTTAAATGCACATCTCTCCTTCCTCCAACATATGTACAAAGATGCTTGAGTAGAAATTAGTGCACTGAAAAAGCAGAACCAAGAGTTGAAATGACATGCCACTGTAGACACCTCATTTTGACCGTCCTTGAGACTTGGACGTCGCCGTTTGAACACTCGGTGATCATCCTTGTTTGTGTTCGTCTTGAGTTCCCGGAGGTCTCGGCCACGCGCCTTGCCTCAAGACCTCTCGACTCGACTGTTTTGTGTTTGGTTTTGCACCAAACACTTGTGTTTTGCTTTTAAGGGACAGGGAATGGCTTGTTGGCCATCCCTACACTTCATCGACCATGGCTTGAGGCCACTGGCCATTGTTTTGTTGCCATCGGCCAAATGTTTGGCCGGCCGGCACTCTTTGTGGTCGGCCGACCTTGGTTTTGGCCAATTTGTCATTTTTAGTTGGCCGACCACTGTGCATCTACTTTTGGCAGATATTTTGTGCCAGCTGTGATAGCTGGCACCCACTTTGCACCCCCTCCATACACGTGTATGGAGGGATTTCACTCTTGCTTAGCTTATTTTGTAAGCTTTGCAAGAGTGAATCTCTATAAAGGGAGGCCTTCTCCTCCCTCCCCAAGGGTTACAAAAAAGTTCCAGAGAGTCTGAGATTAGGGTTTGCATAGTGTATCTATCTATCTCTATATCTCTCTCTCTTTTTGCCTTTGTGTGTGTTTGTTCTTAGTTTTGCACTGAGGCACCTACCATTACACCATACCTTGGTTGCTGAGGAGCCAAAGGGTTATTCTTGAAGGTTTTGAGCTGGTTTAGACCTGAGGAAGGCTGCTGGAGCATTGTTCTTGAAGAGGTCTACAAGGGTAAGAACTTTCCCTTTAAATACCCCCTTTTTGCATAGGCTCTTAGCCATCCTTGAACCTATTTTTAAGCTTAGTCTATAACATATAAAAGTTCTAATTTTAAGTGCTTGAAATAGTTGTTTAAGGTTGCTTTGGTGTTTGGGGTTGTTTGACCCTTCTTAGGCCTTGTTTGGCCCCATTTTTGTGCTATTTTAGTGAACTCCGGGACCACCTTGTTTTGGCCTCCTCACCACTGAAATCTAAAGGGATTTTAGTGGTGGGGATGGTGCTTTAAGGTCCTAAGAAGGAGAGGGCCATCCCCTCTTCTTGTTGCCTTCAATATGTGCCATTTTAGCCTCATATGTGAGCACCATTGTTGAGATCATGTTGGCTATGTATTAGCTAGTATTTGTGCTTATTTTGTCATGATATAGCACTGTTTTTAGTTGGTTTAGACACACCTTGCATGCTTTGCATACTTGTCTTGTAATGCCATGAAATTGCCTTAACATGCATCATGATGTATCATGACTTTCTAGCATGATTTTAGCTTAGCTTTGTGAAGCTTTTATGCATGATTTGGTGTGCTTAAGGTCTGATTTTGGTTATTTGGGTCACCCATGACTTGCTTTGTATAGCTACTATGCAATCTCCCTTGTAAGCTTTGAGTATTGGATTCTCTAGCATGCTCTATTTGCATCATTTCAGTGGTTTGGCACCACTTACCATGTCATTTTAGTCCATTTAGCATGCTTGTATGCTTGCATTTGATGTTACTTTAAGGCCTTAAAGAGTTTGTGTTTCATGCTCCATGAAAGTGTCATTGCGTATGCCATCATGTTTAGGCCTCTAGGATGTCATGTCAATGTGTTTTTGGCTTTGTTTTAACATGCTAAAACTCTGATTTTGGTTGTTCAAATCATGCCATGTTTGGTGTTGTTCAATACCTCTTTGGTGAGCCTTAGATTTTGGACATAATTGCATGCTTTGCTTGTCTTGTTTAGTTGGTTTGGCACCACCCTTAACATGATTTTCAGAGCTTGCTATGCTTGCCATTAGTCCATGTTTATCCTCTTTTAAGTGTGCTTAAAAGTTGCTATTTGATGCATAAGTGTTGGACCATATGTGCATGCATGTTTGTAAGTGTTTTGGCCTTCATTTCCGTAGCATTTGGCCGCTGTTTTGGGCTTGTTAGAGAACTGCCCAAACTAGTTTAAGACCATCCTTTGCATATTGTTGCATACTCGCGTTGTGTGTTGTTGCATACTTGACCTATCGCATGTGTTGCATGCTTGAATCATAGTGCATTTGGCATGCATTCTTCTCTTTGTTTTGGTTGCTTAACATGTTACATGTTTTGCATGTTTGCATGTTGGCATTGCATTTCGCATGCTTGTTAGCTTGCACACTTGTTACATATTTGCATGCTTGTTGGCATTCTCATATTGTACACTTAGCCTGCATGTTAGGATTGCATTTTGCATGCATGTCTTGCCTCTTGAAATCACTGTGATAGAGGTTGGGCCTTATGTGTTTGTTTGGTTTTGCATTACATTTGAAATCCAAATGCACAACTTGACTCATTTGGCCATCACACATTGAAATGTGCGATTGGTGGCCCGAGGGTCGAGGACCATCCTCCTTTGAGTCATGAACATGATAAGGAGGGTGTTGGTGCACACATTTGCTTGAAATGCATTGCCATGCCATGTTTGCCCTCTGCAGCTGTCAAAACAGGATTCTGCAGGCATAGATGGCCGACCGAACACATTGAGTGTCGGCCGACCACAAATCTTTGGCCGAGAGCCATACTAATGGTCGATGACCACTTTCCCATGGCCGGTGACCATTCCTCATGGCCGGTGGCACCCCACAGTGTTCAGAGAGTGTTCCTTGGGACTTGTGCAATTTTTAGAGGCATAAAACAGTGCAAACAGAGGCAGCTTGTGCATGGTGGTGGGTTTCCGAGCTAAGCCGAGCATGCGTGCATTGGGCCCTCTTCTCGAGGCCGTTTTATCGCTTTATTAGCTTAGTTAATTTGCTTAACTAGTTAATTGGTCTGTAATTATTTAATTAGCTTGTTAGTTGATTAAATTGTATTATTCTTTTGGTCCCTCCGAGCGAGGGCGAATTTGCAATAAGTGTGCGTGCGTGTGATGCATGTCTTCCAATCCCCACTTCTTTCTCTCTTTTACTTACCTGCTTTTGATGGTTAGTATTAGGGCATATTCAATTTAGCATCCTTATGCTATGCATGTATGCATCATTCATCAGTATTGCATGCACCGGGCTCGGCGCATCATGCTAACTGCATAGTATTTTAAATCTAACTTGAATACGTGTTATTTATTGCATTCCACATGCCATCCTAGGATTAGCCGAGCCTATTCTAGTTGCATTTTGTATGCGATGCATTAGCCACTTAACATGGACTTGGATCATACATTGATTGCTAACAAGTTCTTTATTTTGGCTCGGAGTACTCAGTAAGCTTTTCATGCTTTAGCATCTTGCATGAGTATGAATGTTAACATGACAACATGCTTACTATGTGGCTATATGCTTACGTGATGTAAACTGCCTGAATGCTTGTGGGTGAAGGTTGGATTGTTTGAGTTGGAACGACTCATTGAAATCCGTGTTTTAGCCTACTCGCGAGTAGCAAATTTCAAACCATTTTTCAAATAAACGGATATGCGATGCTTTGTTCCAAATTAGGCGATCTAGTCTATACTTTTGTGTTGTGCGCATTGCATAGTAAGATTAGCTAATTAATCGGAATAAGAACACATAACATTTTCAAAACTAGATATCATGGTTAGTAGAGGCCAATCTTTGATCGGGCGAGCGGGAGTGCTCATAGTTGACCTTCCCCAATCGTACCCAAGTTCCCGAGCCGAGGCAACTTTGGTGATGACGGACACGTGGCCTTAGGCAAACGAGTCAGGGCTTCCTAAATTTCCCCATAAAAAATATTTAGGTGGTGACTCTGTATCTGGCAAAGCAGTCCATGTTTGGCACTTCTTTCAAAAAATCTGTTTTCTAAAACAATTTGATATTTGTGGAATTACTGGCCAGCCATGTGATATTTGTGTCCTCCCAGATGTATACATCACAAATATGTGGTTTGGAGCTGAAGAAAGTGGCCTTAGGGTGGTTAACATTGACTTTGAAGTGAGAAAAACGGGCGTCGGAGGGCGATAATGGAATATAACTGGTTGCTGGAACAATTACTGGCCTTCCACCCTTCTATGACCTTCCTGGTGATGAAACAGAGGTCCTTGCCAAAAATGAACGAAAATCGATGCAAAATGAAGGTTCGGGGGCCGAAACGCGCAGTCAGAGGCCCCGAAAACTGACTGTTAGGCACCGGGAGTGGTGTTCAACCACAAAGTGGGTCTCTCAGACCACAGTGTCCCTCAAAAGGGAGTAAATAGGATGCATGCCAAAGATCGGAGCAAACAGAGGTAGTTAGGCGGTCCTGAACCGAGGCACACGGCTTGACGGCTCCGAAAACCGGAACTGGGCTCCGAAATGGAAAGAATGGCCTACGACCACGAAATGTAGCCCACGGCCACTGAGAGATGGTCTACGAGACCTCTCCCTCCCTCAAGAAGAGAAAACAGAGAAAACAGAGCCTGGTTCGTAAACCGAGGCAAGGCACAGAAAAGCCTGGAAGTCCGGAGGCAGGGCTCACGGCCGAGACTCTGAAACTTCTGAGCAAGCATGATATGCAACATCACCAAGCGCTCGATTGGTGACGTCTGAGTCTTAAGGTCGGTAAAAAATGGGGTGTCTACAGCTACACGCCGTTGAAAAAGGCTTGTCTGGCCTTGGTACGGGCTACGAGGAAGTTGAGGCACCACCTGTAAGCTCACTCTGTAATACTGGTTTTGAGATTAGATCCTATCAAATATCTCTTCGAGAAACTAGCGCTTACAGGTAGGCTAGCCCGTTGGTTGCTTCTTTTCTCCGAATTTGATTTGAAGTACATGACGCGCAAGTTTGTGAAAGGGAGAGCGGTAGCGGAGTTCCTAGCCGATCACCCAGTAGACGGAGATGAAGTAGTAGAATATCTATTCCCAAATGAGGCCATTTTGCAGGTTGAAGAAGAGATTTGGACTATGTACTTTGACGGAGCGTCTAATCAATATGGGTATGGGATAGGGGTGTTGTTGATAGCACCCGACAATTCCCACATACCCTTAGCCTTCAAACTCCGGTTCAAGGTATCAAACAACGAAGCAGAGTATGAGGCATGCATTGCTGGCTTAGAAGCTGTCCTGGAACTAGGGGCAAAACAGTTGGATGTCATTGGGGACTTGAACCTGGTTGTGTCTCAAGCGAAAGGAGACTGGAAGGTTAAAGAAGAAATAATGAAAATCTATCACCAAACCCTGGACGTTCTAATCCCCAGGTTTGAGAAGCTATCCTTCACGTATCTATTAAGAGAAAGCAACAGGTTCGCAGACGCTTTATCAACTCTGTCTTCTATGATAGACATCTCTTTGGGAGTCCAGATGCGTCCAATCATTATTGAAAAGAGGTATGTGCCGGCCTACGAGCTGATCGGTGCGATAGATGAAGTACAAGATTAGAACCCTTGGTATCATGACGTCTGGAACTTCTTAGAAAATGAGGTTTATCCACCAGAGGGAAATGCTAAAGATAAAAGGGCAATCCGGCGAATAGTTGCTCAGTTTATCATCTGCGAAGGTAAATTGTACAAACGGGGCCATCCGGGAATGCCTAAACTGTGTGTTGATGCTGAAGAGTCAAAGCGCCTGATGGAGGCCATCCACGGAGGAGAGTGCAGATTGCACATGAGCGGAGTGATGCTAGCTCGAAAAATTCTCAGACAGGGTTACTACTGGTCAATCATGGAGGATGATTGTATTGGTTTTGTTCGGTGATGCCATAAATGCCAGATCCGTGCAAACTACATGAACATCCCGCTGTCAAAGCTGTACAACATGACTTCACCGTGGCCGTTTTCAGTCTGGGGGATTGATGTTATTGGGGCAGTTACTTCGAAGGGGTCGAACGAGCATGAGTATATCCTGGTGGCAATAGACTACTTTACAAAGTGGGTCGAGGCCCAATCCTATGCAGTGCTGAAAGCGTCGTATATAGCTAAGTTTATCAGGAATAACATTATCTATCAGTATAGGGTCCCGAATGAGATCATCTCGGATAATGGTTCCCACTTCAAGAAGGAAGTGATCGACTTGTTGGAGAAATACAACATGGCTTTTCATAAGTCATCCACATATAGGCCACAAACCAACGGAGCAGTTGAGGCCGCCAACAAGAACATCAAGCACATTCTACAGAAGATGGTGGAAACCTACAGGGACTGGTCAGATAAGTTGCCATTTACTCTTTGGGGCTACAGAACATCGATTCACACTTTTACTAGGGTAATTCCGTATTTTCTGGTTTATGGGATGGAGGTTGTTCTACTGATCGAAGTTGAAGTTCCATCGCTGTGAGTGATGGCTGAGTGCCAAATAGCGGAAGCAGATTGGCAACAGAGTAGGTTTGAAGAACTTATGCTGTTTGACGAAAGAAGGCTGAAAGCACTGTACCATGTCCAAGGTTATCAGAGCAGAATTGCCAGGGCTTTCAATAAGAAGGTTAACTCCAAGAATCTAAAAGAAGGGGATTTGGTGCTCAAAGACAACCGAGCTCCCATCCATAACCCTAGGGGCAAGTTCAGACCCAATTGAACTGGTCCTTACATCATCAAATCAATTTGGTCGAGTGGAGCTATCATTCTTATGGATTTAGATGGCCTCGAGTTCTTCCAACCTATCAACATAGACAAGTTGAAGAAATACTATCCTTAAGTGGCTCGTTAGGCCGAAAACCCGAAAGGGCGACCTAGACAAAAGTTAGAGCACAAAAAATTTGAAATAAGAAAAACTGAGCTCGCAAGGTTAAAAACCCAGAAAGGGCGGCCTTGGCAAAAGTTAGAGCACAAAAGAAGAGTGTTAATACACGAGTGAACCCGAACTGAACTACGTAAGGCTTGATTCCCATCTTCGGGATATGTAGGCAACTTCATTATGAAGTCCAGCCATAAACACTTCCAAATCAACTGTGTTCATGTGATTGTTTTGGTCAACTTTGTCTTTTATGCATCCAAGAGTTCGGTTGTGAGCTACAGTACAGTGCTATTCAGACAAGGGGCCACTTTTCAGTTATCGGATTTGAGGTTGTACATCTCAGCGATAGATCTCGGGCGTGTCCAGTTGCGATCCATATCAAAAATGGTTTTGAAAAGTTTTAATAAAAGTTGACTTTGTTCAAATTAATCTTTTTACAACTTAGACCATTTTTGGACCAAAACGAAAAATTTTCAATATCCACAACCTTCAATTTCATTGATTTCAAATACAGAGTTCTCTAACTCTTGATACAAATTAAAGTTGCTTTTTATTACATTCAAAAAGAAAACTTCAAAGTACAGATTAAAGCAATAAATTTGAGGCATAGTCAAGTGTTCCTGCGTCCTCTCCCAGAGCTTGTGGAAGCTTCAGATGCCAAAGTAGGCCCAGTTTGTGCCTCATCTTCAAGCCAAGCTATGCATTCGCCAGATGGGCGCAACTGAAATTGGGAGCAGGGGCCAGAAGTTCTCTCATCCTCCATGTAGTGGTATACCGAGCTAGTTGTGAGCCTCGGATCAGAAATGAAGCTGGGTATTCTATCCCCTCTTCTGGGCAAGTCTGGTCATGTCCGAACTGATGCCGGAACCGAAATGGAAAGTAAAAGACATAGTGTGTCAAACCAACCAACTGAATGCGGGGCTGCCAAGACATGCTGTAGCTCATCTCAGGTAGATCAAACCAGGGGCAATGCCAAGCGATGTCAACAGCAGACCTGCTGCACATCCAGTGGCACCACCATCCCTCATTCGGAAAGTCAACTAGCCGAGGGTGAAAAAAATAGTTGCGCGCTGAATACGCAGGACTAGCGTCCACTACTTTCAACTTATCCACCAGCCATACCTGGGGAGGGATGAAAAATAAGAGAGATTAAAGAATAGAGAGGTCTACGTAGAGAGAAAAGTAAGAAAAGGGTTTTGAGAGAAAAACAGAGCCTGAGGGCTGAGTGATGTGAGGAACACATGTGAGAAGGGTGGGAAACATTACCTGCAGCAGTAGTGGACTTCTTGCAAACTTGGTTGTCTCCTGACGATGGAAAGCATCCAAGCCCCTCAAAGTTTCGGCAAGTGTCAACCCGATGCAGCTTTTGCCTTCTTTCATGCCTTGGCCAACTTCGATCAAGCGAATGCTAGACCCTCCGAAGCTAGGGGCAAGTAAAAAATGGGCCAGCATACACAAGCAGAGGGCATGTTGCCGAAAAATTTGCCAAAAGTGGTCACCGCGGTTGCCGGCATCGGAAAACTGATAAATAAGATTAGGGATGTCTAACTCCTCGTTGTGAACCAAAGATCGACCATCATGCAAAGTGAACCCGCACATCCTTCCTAAAGCCTGGATGTGGCTAAAACGAGATTGGGGCAAGATTTCCTTGTCACGCCAGGATTCCATCAAAGCTTGGAACTCTTCAATTGTGAGGCATACCTCTTGTCCCCCAAAGCTAAATACGTGCGTAATCAGATTCCAACATCTAGTCGCGACATGTAAGAACGGAAAACATAGTGGAGTACGGCTCAACAAGAATAGTGCGTTTAGCCCAAAACCTTAGAAATTCAACTTTTTCGAGCCATCTAAAGTCGCAATCCAATTGGAGATTTTTTTGGCGAAGAATGGTTCCATTTGGGGCAAAAATGGAGCTGAAATGAAGAAACCACGAAGCTAGAACTTTTGTAGAAGATAAGGCAGTGAGTGGAGGACAGGTGTCAACGTTTCGGAGGTGCTGCTCATCGATGGTCGGCAGTGGCTCATTGGTGGCCGACAGTGGCTCATTGATGGCTGCAGTGGCTCATTGATGGCCAGTAAAGGCTCATCAATGGCCTGTAGGGGCACATTGACGGCCGGCAGGCCATTCCTCATGGCCGACAGCCTCTCTTTCATGCTCACTAATCTCCTGTGTGAAGATTCAGTTATTTTTAGCAGTTGTATTCTGTTATTGGCACCTTTCAAGGTCTTGTTTTGGTTCTTTTTGGGCTTGAGCATGTTTGTTCAAGTTGTAATCATCTGGCTCTGTTTAAGTTGCATTTTGTTGTTTATTGAGTTGTTGCAATTTGGCTTATCGAGTGTATGTATGTTGATTATCGAGTTGTTGCGATTTGCTTATCAGGTTGTATTTATATTGTTTATCCAGTTGTTTTGTTCTTTCAGTTATTAGTTGGTTCACTATCTGATTAAGACAATGCAATTTAAGTGTGTAGTTTTCAAACAAAGATCAATCTCATTTTCATGCTGTGCAATGTTATGTGATGCTTAAAATATAAAATGCAACACTTTTTAAACTAAAGCTGGGTTTTGATTCCAATCATGGTTTCTTTTTGCAAAAGAGTACAAGTTTTAAGAAAATAAAACTGCCTAAGGCTGTATAATGGGCTAACACTACTAGCAAAAAGAAAACAAAGCAAAAAGCATCTAAATCAGTGCCAACTATCTCAAGCTCGAGAGGCTCTCTTCATCCTCTTCTATGGCGGAGTAGACTCTGGAGCACTATCACCATCGGCACCGCTGTCTGAAGCTGAATTAGAGCCTGAACTGAAACCCTCATCAGCCTCTCCAGCCTTAATACTGGTAGAATCCAAGCCGGCATCATCGTTTCCCTCCTCAGATGACTCTAACTGTGGACTCGCTGCCTCAGCCTCCTCCTCGCTCATCTCGTCATCATCATCGCCCAGAATGGGCTCTAAGGGGCCACTCTTGTTGCGGATGCCCCTAGCTCTACCTCGGTTGTGTGTTTGAGCCTGTCTCCTTCTTCTGTCTGATGTTGGAGGAGGTGATGAAGGTCCTGCGGCGGCTCCTGCTCGGACATCCGGTGGAGCTGGGGTCTAGAAAGGGATATGAAAAGGGCAGTTTGTTAAGATGTATTAGTTGTGGTGTGTATTAGATGCAAAAGATAATGTGCCGTGAGTAGTAAATGAATGTAGTGTATGTATGCCGTGCGCAGTGTATGGGAACAGTGTATCAATGCAGTGTTTTAGTGCAATGTATCAGATCAGTATAGTGTGGAATAGTTAAAGTGCTAATGTGTCAGCAGAAAACTTCATGACAAGAAGTGCAAATTGAAGGAAACTTACCGGAATCTTGTAGACGCTGAGTAGATCCAGGCTCGTCTGTACCATCTCTGTCAAGGAAGCCACTAGCTCAAGGGCCTGCCCTGTGTACTCTATGGGTGCCTGTAAGTGCATTGAAGGGATCAGTATTCTATAAAGCATATTTGAAATGAAGTAAATATGTAGAATGCAAAGTTTGGTACATACTGGAGTCGGGCCTTGAACCTTGACAAACGTATGCCCGGCTGGTGCAAGCTCAATGGGGATCTAGCAAGTCTCCCCATAACGTCTCTGATAAGTTAGTGAAGTAGGCAGCTTTGGCCATCCCCGCTCTTGTCTCACTCCGGGATCTCTCCTGCCATGGGTCCTGGCAGCTCTGGCCCTTCTACCTCTCTCTCTCGCAGCTGGAGCTCTCGCTCCCTCACCTTCGCGGACGTCGGTCAGAGGCAGCATCAGATATGTTTAGATGAAGGTCACGTAGTCGCCCTCCACACGAAAGTAGTCTGCTCCAGCCCTACCATAAACTAGATCACCTCTTCAGCAAAAAGTCTGTGTGTCTCTCTTATAGATACTAGAGGTGCCATCGGCATGAATGGGGCAGGCAGTCCTAAACTCTGGCGTGCCAAGCGCTCTCCTAAGAACCAAGCCCGGTAGATCGGGCCCTCGAGGAGGATATGATGGCGAGCGGCGACCCTAGCTATCTTGTACAGGAATCTGAGCCCCGAGGATATCACATCCCACGGCTGCCATGTGATCTGAAATGAGAGAATGAATAGATGATCAGTCTTTGTCAATTGATTAATGTGTCTATCAAGTTGATTGAAAAGTGGGATGACTTTATTTTGAATTACCTCGTGCACCATGACCGTGTCGAAGTACTGACGGAAAAACATGAAGTTCTCTCGGGTCCTACAACAGAGCTGGCCATTGTATACCCGAGAAAATGGGACTGTCACTGGGGTCTCCTCTATAGGCTCTGGAGCAAGAGCTGGGAAGTATGCGTACACCCACAACTGTGGGGAAAATGTGATTGATACAGTGTATGAGCAAATACAGCAAATGCGAAGCAGAAAGTATACAATGTATGAGCGAATACAGAAAATGCGAAGCAAAAAGCATACAGTACATGAGTAGATACAGAGAATGCATAGCAGACAGTACGTGTGTTGAATAAATGTAAAGCAGGAAATGTAAAGCAAAAGGGGGGGAACTAAGTTCTGTACCTCCTAGGCTCGCTAGTAGCCGCCGATCAAGGTCCCGTTCATGCGGGAGGTCGAGCTCATGTATCCATACAGAGTAGTGAGGCCGGCTCTACCCCAGTCGTAGAACTGAATTCGCTGGAGTACTACCAATGCGCTTAGCAGATACAAGCCTATGGTATTCCACCTGTTCGAGAACAAGGTGGTATCGAAAAGGAACATGAGGAAGCCCTTGGCATACTGCTCTATCTCTTCAACTGTCTCAGGCTCATCACCTCTAAACTGCTCCTCGAACCAACTATATCTGACCATGCCTGCTCGAAGTATTAGTGGGCGTGCCCCAAGCAGTGCGGTCCATGCAGCCTCCCACTCTCCTATGTCAGGGTCGAGAGGGATCGGATCACCTCGCACGCCTAAGCCAGTGATCATGGTGAAGTCGTAGGGAGTCATCGTTATCTCCCTCGTAGTGGAGAAATGGAAGGAGTTGGTGGTATCCCACCACCTCTCCACTAAAGACCCTAAGAGAGGGCGACTCGCTACAACCCGCGTCAGGCTGGAGCAGAACAAACCAAAGACTGTTTCGTCGATAATGTTGTGGACCCTGGCTGGTAGCTCATCGTACCAGTCCCGAGTTGTCGTCGTGCCATAGCCTCTGAAGGAGCGGGATCCGTCCTGTGGCAATGCATGTGATGCAATCAGATCAAGTAATAAAAGTACAATGGAAAGTATAGTTGAATGTAGAGCAGTAATGTATGAGATACAATTGGATCAAGGTAGTCAATGCAATCAGATCAAAACAGTGCAAGAAATACAAACAGTTAAAGGTAGTACTGCAGAAAAGCGAAGTTCGTACCTCTATGGCGATACTTGACAAGTGAGACGCAGGCTCTCTCAAAAAAAGGTTGCCTGGCACATCCTTAGCAAAGTTAGTGAAGGCTTTGATGCCTCCCGTCGTAGGTACTACGTGAGTCTTCGGATGATGCCTTGCTGGGTCAAAAGGACGTATGCTCAGTGGTAATGGCTCTGGCTCGGTCTCCGGCTCGGCCTCAAAGTCTACCACAAACTCTACCGGAGGAAGCGCGGGGAAGGCCCCGTCATGAGGGCCATCATCTGCCATCTGAAATGGATGCAAGAGAAGAAAAAGTAAGCAAAAATGCAAAAAATGGTGAAACTTTGAAAAAGTCAACCTTAGGAGAGAGGAAGAAGTCAAAGAAAGTCAAAACTCGGGAAAATGTACTAACCTCGGGAGAAACTCGAGAGAAATGAACCTTGAATGGTGGAAATGACGAAAGAGGCATCGAAATCAAATTCTGATCGGTTCAAAGTGAAGAGAACAAGATGGTTTTAGCGAAGAAAATGTTTTTAGGGTGTTGGAAAACGCATGGGACGCCTGGATCTAGAGAGAAGGAGCAACTATAGAGCAAGAGAAAGGATTTTCGTGCAAGGGTTTGTGGGGAAATGAGGTTTAGAGAAGTGTATTTAAAGACCTGTGGGTAAAATGACAAAATTGTCCAAATCTGCCATCGATGGTCGGCAGTGGCACATCGATGGCCGGCACTGCTTCATTGGTGGTCAGCAGTGGTCACCGATGGCCGGCAGGGGGCTGGCAGCCTCCCCTGATGGCCGACAGGCTTCCAAAAGCTTTCTATGCCTCTGTTTACTTGATTTGTGTCCTTGGATACCGAGAATTGCAAGTATGCGTAGTGTTTGACTTAGAATGTCTTCACGGAAGCTCAGAATTGCATTTCCAATGCACGATGGTCATCGCCCATCGACACGAACAAAGTGTATCCTTTTGACATATCACAACTCTTCCGAGAGGTAAATCAAAAGTTACCTTTGAGTCGTCTTTTGCAAACATGCTTTTGTTGTGGCATAGAATGTGCATTGCTTTTATCGTTGCATGGAGCATGCATTTTGAATTGTTGCATAGAACATGCATTATCATGTTTGCATAGAATATGCATGTTGCATTGAATATGCATCCTTTCTGTTCTGTTTTTTGCATGTTGTGCATAGAAGCATGCCTCTTCCATTTGTGTTACGATTATTCATCTTGCATGGAATATGCATTTGTATTGCATTGTACCTGTTGAGTTTCTTTCTTATGCACGCATGATATTGTATGTATGGTTCATTCCAAGGAATTCCGGGTAAGATCATTCCTGTCCTTTAAACACCTTGTTTTGGTTAGAAGCATTCGGGTATGCCCGGTGCTTACACCACACCTCGTTTTGGTTAGAAATATTCGGGTACGCCCGGTGCTTACACCACACCTTGCTTTGGTTAGAAACACTCAGGTACGCCCAATGTTTATGCCTTCCCCTTTGGTTAGAAGCGTTTGGATCATGTATCCGACGCTTATACCTCCCCTTTGGTTCGAAGCGTTTGGATTGTGTGTCCGATGCTTATACCTCCCCTTTGGTTAGAAGCGTTTGGATCGTGTATCCGACGCTTATACCTTCCCTTTGGTTAGAAGCATTTGTATCGTGTGTCCGACGCTTATACCTCCCCTTTCGTTAGAAGCGTTTGGATCATGTGTCCGACACTTATACCTCCGCTTTGGTTAGAAGCGTTTGGATCATGTGTTTGACGCTTATACCTCCCCTTTGGTTAGAAGCGTTTGGATTGTGTGTCCGACGCTTATACTTCCCCTTTGGTTAGAAGCGTTTGGATCGTGTGTCTAGCGCTTATACCTTCCCTTTGGTTAGAAGCATTTGGGACATGTGTCCGACACTTATACCACACCTTTTGTTAGAAGCATTGGGTTGCGTACCCGATGTTTATACCACCTCTCCGGTTAGAAGTGTTTGGACCGTCTTCTGACGCTTATACCTCTTTGTTTTGGTTAGGAACATTGGAATGTGTTTCGATGTTTATACCATCCTCTGGTGTTTGCACCGCTCCCTTTCTCCTCTTGTGCGTGGCGCATTAGGATGCTTTGGTTAAATGCATTTGGATGAATTTCGATGCTCATACCGCACTTTGTTTTGGTTGCATAACAGTTGGATGTGTTTTATTTGTTATCACTGCTTCTTTCCTCGCGTGTGCCATGCGTTGGGATCTTGTTTATCGCCTGGGGTGCGCCCGACGGTTGTTGTTCTTTACCTTCTCTGTGTGAGGCGCAGTTAAGATTGCATAATTTTCTTACATCCTTTCTGCATGAGATATAGTTTGGTTCGTGTTAACTTGCTTATGTATAAGTTTGCTGTAGCAATTCTTTGCATAACGTTCGCATCTAGATATTTCATTACAACCCTTACTGCATGATTATAAGTTATGTTCGGCATTGTGCATATTATTGGCATCTTGCCCCAGCCTGCGGGCGCATCTATATTGTTATCTTGAATGTTTGTCTGAGTCTTCGGCCTTGTCAAAAATGAGTCATCTCTGGGCTTTGATATTCACTCCCGTCATTTCATGACTTCCGAGTTCTGTTAAAGAGGGGCAACTGTAGACACTCCATTTTTGACTGTCCTCAAGACTTGGATGTTTTTGCAGGTACATCCAGTGATAGGTTTGATTGCTCGTTGAGTACTCGAAATCGGCGGCGGAACGCCACAGGTTTGAGCTTTTCAAACCCTGCATCCATTCTTTCTCATTTTTGGACCATGTTTTGGTCCTTTCAAATTGTTGTTTGTGGTGCACTGCCGGCCATGACTGGGTACTGCCGACCATGCATCTTGGCCTGCCGGCCATTGATGAGGCCTGCCGGCCATCACTGATGGCCAGCCGGCCACTAGTGCATCAGTAGATATTTTGTGATATTTTTGACAACTGTTTGCACAGATTGACCCATCTGCTTGCACGTGGATGGCTAGATTTCTTTGAAGGCTTCTTGTATCTTCTATATATAGAAGCCATCCTCTTGCATGTGAGAGGTTACAAAATTTTGTGAGCAAAATTTCTCTCTGTCTCTCTCTCTAGAATCCTCTCTCTCTTGATTTTGTGCTTGAAAGTGAGAATTCTCTACACATTTGTTCTAAGAACCTTGACCAAACACCTTTACCTTGGAGCTGAGGTTCTTTGAGGCTTGGTTTGAGGTATTGAGGTTTTGGCTCAAAATTTCAACTGTTTTGTTGCTGTGCTTCAAAGGTATAAGCTTGTCCCTTTTAAGCTTTATTTTGGTTAAGTGTTTGGCCATCTTTTTACAATACTTTGAGGCTGGTTTTAACCCCTAAAAAACTCTGTTTTTAAGGTTTTAAAATCATGGTTTGAGCCTTGTTTAGTTAGGAGGTGGTTTCCTCCCTTTGCTCTTTGGCTTGTAAAGCCTTTTGAGCCTTCTTTCAAAGCTTTTGAAACAACCTTTTCTTGGCCTTTTAACCACTGAATTCCAGGGGAATTTTAGTGGTAAAAAGTTGGTTTTGAGGTCCAAAATAGGAGGGGGTGGGCTCCCCTCCTTGTGTCTTGTTTGCATGTGTTGATGGCCTAACATGTGAGCATGTTTTTCTATCTATTTGAGACTTGATCTCAGTGTGTTTTTGCCACTGATTTAGCATGCTTTAACTCTGTTTTGAGTGGTCTTGGTCATATGAGCCTTGTCTTGTATGGTTGTAGTGTAAATTGCCTTACTAGCTTTGTGTTTTAAGGTTTCTAACATGCTTTATTTGAGTTGTTTGCATGACATGGCATCATTTGACATGTGATTTCAGTGTATTTAGCTCTGTCACACTCTCACTTCTATTAATCTTTTATGGTTTTTGAGAGTTGTGCTTTGTATCTTGCTTATAAGAAAACATGCGAGTATGTTTTTCTTGCCATTTAAGCTACCATCTCAGCATGTTTTGGCCTTTGTTTTCACATGTTTAAGCTCTATCCAGACCTGGTTTGGTTATTTGTGCTTGGTATTGCATGCCTCTAGTGTAGTGTTCTTCACTAGCTTTAGTGCTTTAGCACTTGAACATGTTGTGCATGTGTTTTTTGCATGTTTTAGCATTATTTGGCATGTCATTTCAGCACTAAAAAAGTCTGCAACCTCCCTTATTTCTTCATTTTTCTATTTGTTTTGAGGATTGGTTAACCTTAGGTTGTGTTTAAGCATGAGATATAGCTTGTGCTCAATGGCTTTAACTTTCTTTTGAGGGTTTCTACTAGTCAAAGGCATGATCTCTCTCATGTCTTAAACCATCCATTGGGTAACCCACTCTCTCATTAGAGGACAATCACTCGGACTTAACCGGCTAAAGAATGGCTTGGTAATGCTAAAATGAGTAAATAAAATTAACCAAGTAAAACATGACCAAGATAAGCATGTTATGTGTGTATTGTATTGTGTTCAATCGGACGTTATATTGAACATAAGGAAGATTGGTTCATTTCATACTCAAAGTGATGGAATGGGCCAATCTCCTTTGTCTCCATTGCCTTTGATCATCCATGATGAGGTAGTGGACTTGAGTCTTTGTTTTGTACATTTATTGAATGTGTACAAATTGGATCCTTGGCCATCATGCATTAAAAATGCTTGATTGGTGGTTTTAGACCCAACAGCTCCCCTTATTCGATGTTTTGAGATGATAAGGAGAGGGTGCAGTACAAACGTGTCCTAGAAAAACCCTCCATTTTCCTCTGTGTGTGCTCTGTTGCAGTTTGGTGAATTAGCACACCAGTGGCTGATAGTACTTCATCATTGGCCGGCAGATGGCCGGCAGCAAGCTCCTATGGTCAGCAGGCCACTGGTGCATTCCTTAGCATGGAATTAGTAAGGCAGAGCAGAAAGTTGTTGGAGTAACCCTACAAATAGAGCCTTTCAAGAGCAAATCGGAAAGCGTTTCGGGACAGAAGCCGAGTACATGCACCTTTTATTTCCAAAGCAGAGCTGAGGCTGCATAGTTTAATGCTTTACTTGTTAGTTAGCATTGTATTGTAATTTAATTAATTAATTTGCTAATTAGTTGAATGTTGTAATAATTAGTAAGTAGATTACTAGTTATTCTATTTGGTCGTGTAATAATTAGTCTAATTAGTTTAATTAGATTAGTTTGATTAACTTAGCTTAGATTAGCTAAGCTTATTTATTCGAATCCTCCTTCGCGAGGGCATAATGTTGTAATAAGTGTGTGTGTGTGTGTGTGTGTGTGCATGCCTTCTAACCCCACGTCTTTCTCCCTTTTATTTAACTACTTTCGATGGTTAGATTAGGGCAAGTTTCAATTACCATACCTTTTGCTTTGCATGTTTGCATTCATTCATTTGTCTTGCATGCACCGGACTTGGCGCATCATACAAACTGCATCGTATTTCAATACCTATTTGAATACGTGTATCAAATCGTTACATTCATATGCCATCTTAGATAGCCGAGCCTATTAGTTGCATTATTGCATGTGTTGCATTAAGCATCTTGTATAGTTAGGATCATGCATATTTCTAACTAGCTTTTCGTTTTGGCTTGGAGTACACTGTAAGTGTTACGCTTTAGCATACTTGCATGAGTGTGAATGTTGCTGTAGACACCCCATTTTTGACTGCCCTTAAGACTTGGGCGTTACTGATGGTTTACTTGTTGGAGAAAGGTGTGCAGGGCACAGGTTCGGTTTCTTCGGCAAGGAGAGAGGCGAATCTCAACTTCACACCCCATTTTGAACCAAAATTATTTTGGATGGTTTTGAGACCTTAAAACCCTCTCTTTCAAAACATTTTTGAAATAAAATTCCCACGATGTTCCGACGCTCGCATTTCGGTAAATATTGCGCTTTTCGGTAAACCGAGCAAGGACAAAGGGGAGATGAATGAAAGAGAGATGAAATCTTTGAAAAATATTTCAAAACACCTTACTTAGGGGTTTGAAGTTGAAGAAAAGAGGAGAAGAGGGGAGAAAACTAGTTTGGGAGAAGTTCAGCATGAATCCGTGTAGGAGAAAGACGAGCGGTCATCGCTAAAACAAGCTTATCTGTCTATACACTTGGATTTGAGCTATGAGGCTAGCATCGTTGAAAAGAAGACTTCTGGGGCTTCATTTTGCACTCAAGAATCTCTCAAATCCAAGTCCGGGTGGGGGAGATATGGTTGGTTGAAATAGGGGATCAGTCCGGTTGGATCGAATCTGCGCGGCTTCACCAAAAATGGCATAACTTTTTCCACAGGAAGAATTTTAATGCAAGGTTTGTGCCATTGGAAAGCTAACTTCCGGGGCTTCAATTTGGACTTCCACCAGCACTTTTTGACCTCATTAGCCACCCATCGGCACTCTATTTATCCGACCGGCACAAAAGATTGCCGGCCGGCCAAAAGTGCCCAGAACTCAAATTTTTGACAGATATTTATCATCCAGCTGCTATACACTGTACCAGATATTTTCAATTGGGATATTTCGACCAAAAGCTCTTATTTTGATATATATAGAGCCTTATATCTCATATTGGATAGGTTAGAACAAAAAAGCAAGTTTTGGGAGCTTCTCACTCTACAAGATCCCTCTCTCTCTACACTTCCAAGTTCCAAATCTCTCAAATCCTTGGCCATTTCTTCATCACTACCAAGCACCACCATCACCACTCCATTTCCAGCAGCAAGGAGGGGTTTTTCAGAGGCTTAGAAGCAACATTCCTTGGTCTAAGAGGTAGCAAAGAAGTGATCTTCAAGGGTAAGACTATTTTCCCTCTTTTGTAGCACTTTTTTGCACCATTGCTTAGGCCTATTTTCTTACTGTTTTAGGCTCCCACCCTAACTAAAAGGGTCATTTTTTTGAGCCATTCTTCATGTTTGTTTAAGGGCTCAACCCTGTTTGAGCTTTCCATTTGGTACTTGCTTCAATACCCTCTTAAATACCATAATCTTGCATGATATTTATAGCCTATGTGTGATCTGTTTTTGAGCATGACATAAACTGTGAGTTGGTTTATTTTGAGCCTCTCTACAACATTTTAGAAGGGCTCAACACTGTTGGGGGCCTGCATGTAGCACTTACCATTATACCCCTCTTTGGCCCCCATTTTTGCATGCTTTGTTGGCCCGTCTTGCTTCTGTTTTTAGGCCATCATCAGAACTGAAAATGGCCATATTTTGACCTTCTTGGCATATCTCATTAAGGGTATTTGGCTTTTTGGTGAATTATTTGTATACCTCATGTTATAGCCTCTTGTTGGCCTATTTCTTGCATTGCATTTTGAGCATATTTGTATACTGTTTTGGGGCTTGTCATCTACTGTGAGTAGTCATATTTTTGGTCCCTCATCAGTGTTGTAGAAGGGTTTTTTTCCATTCGGGCTTTTCATCTACCACTTGCTTCGTGACCTCCCTTGCGGAGCCATTTTTTGTATGCCATTTTAGCCCTACTCGTGATTGCTGTTTGGCCATGTTTTGTACTGTAAAAATTATTTTCTCGGGGCTGCCTTGCTTCTGTATTTTCATGTCATGTCCAAATTATGCATGTATTGTATAGCTGTAAGCCATTTCATGCACTTATCTTCGCATTTCGAGATCGTTTCATGCATCGGGTTCCATTTCGCCATGATTCGGGGCTGTTTTGCCCCTCATTTTGCCACTGATTTTTGCATGTTTGCATATCATATTCTATGTCTTTGCCATGTCTCATTAGAGTGGCATTTCGGTGCCTGAGGGCCCTTCCTCGGTTTGCGTGCACGCATGCACGCATCTCGAGGTGTCTTGTTTTCATCTGATGGCCTCTCATGTGAGTGCAGCTAAGGTCCACTCATGTTGGTGTAAGTCCATTATGCATTGTGTATGCCATGTTTCAATGCGTTGTGCATGTTATGTTGTTGGCATTGTGTGTGCCATGTAGTTGCATTGCATGTTTATATGTTCGCTTGCATGTTTAGGTTGCATGTGCATTGTTGTGCATTGCCTTGCCTCTTGATCAACCATGATTGAGGTTGGGTCCCTTGTATGTTTTGTGTGCATTACATTTGATATTAAAATGCACACTTGACTCTTTGGCCATCATGCATGGAAATGTGTGATTGGTGGCCCGAGAATCGAGGCACATCTTCCTTTGAGTCACAAACATGATAAGGAATGTGTTTGGTGCATACATTGCTTGAATTGAGCTGCCATGTAGATTTTGCCCTCTGTTGCTGTGAGTTGCAGGTTCTGCAGGAATTCATTGCCGGCCGGCAATGTTTAGTGCCGACCGGCAATCAATTATCAGCCGATGGATGAATTCTGTGCCGATGGCCACATATAGCAGCCGGTGGCTATTCTGTTTAGCCGGTGGTGATTCCCAATATCCAAGGAAGTAGTTCTGAGACTTTGGCAGTTTTCAGAGGAACAAAGCAGGGAAAATAGAGACAAGCTAGGCATGGCAGTGCAATTCCGAGCGGAATCCGAGCGCGCGTGCATTGAGCCCTCGCCCCGAGGCAGTTTACTATTTTTCCTTAGATTAATTAATTTGTTAATTTAATTAATTTGTAATATTTAATTAACTTGCGTAGTTAATTATTTGTATTATTCTTTTGGTCTCTCCGAGCGAGGGCGAATCTGTAATAAGTGTGGGTGAGTGGTGTGTATGTCTTCCAACCCCCACTTCTTTCTTCCCTTTTATTTACCAGCTTACGATGGTAGATTAGGGCACGTTTATTTTAGCATACCTTATGCTACGTATGCGTGCATCCATGCATTTGTTGACATGCACCGGGCTCGGTACATCATACAAACTGCACTGTATCTTCAAATCTAACTTGAATACATGTTACTCGTGCATTTCACATGCCATGTTTAGGGTTAGTCGAGCCTATCCTAATCACATTCTGTATGCGATGCATTAGTCACTTAACATGAACTAGGGCATGCATTTTTGCTAACTAGTTATTGTTTTGGCACGGAGTACAATGTAAGTATTTACGCTTTAGCATATCGCATGCGTGTGAATGTTAGCATGATAGTAGGCTTACCATGTGGCTAAATGCTTATATGAGACAAACTGTTTGAATGCCTGTGGGTGGAGGCTGGATTGCTTGAGTTGGAATAACTCGTTGAAATCCGTGTTTTAGCCTACTTGCGAGTAGGAAATCCAAAGCATTTTCAAAACGAACGGATATGCAATGTTTGTTTCCAAATTAGGCAATCTAGTCTATACTTGTTTGCTGTGCGCATAACATAGTAATTCTAGGTTAATAATTGGAATAAGAACACATAATGTTTTCAAAAACGGATATCACGGTTAGTAGAGGCCGGTCTTTGGACTGGGCGAAAGGGGGTGCTCATAGCTGACCTTCCCCGATCGTACCCAAGCTCCCGAGCCAAGACAACTTTGGTGATGACGGACACGTGGCCTTCGGCACCGAGTCAGGGTTTCCTAAATTTCCCATTTTAAAAATATTTAGGTGGCGACTCTGTATCTGGCAAAGCAGTCCATGTTTGGCACTACTTTTCAAAACAAAATCTGTTTTCTCAAACGATTTGCCAGAGTTGGACTCTTTGGTTCAGATTAAGAACCGCAACAAAACAAAAACAGGGGAGTCTGAACTGTAGAGTGAGGCCCAAAGGGCGCGTCTACAGTTGCCATGATAGCATGCTTGCCATGAGGCTATTTGCTTAAATGCTTAACTGCATGAATGCCTGTGGGTGAAGGCTTTGTTGCTTGAATTGGGACAATTTGATGATTGTGTGTTTTAAGCCCACTTTGCGAAGTGGCAAAATCATGTTTTAAAGCCCATTTGAGGGTGGCAAATCTGCGCTTTATCCCACTTGCGAGTGGCACTTTGAAACCATTTTCGAAAATAAATATGAGTTGATTTGTTCCAAGTCTTGCGACTTAGTCTATACTTGTATGTGTGAGCCACATAGTAAAGTTAGCTAATAGTCAGAATAAGAATACATAATGTTTATAAAACAACGTATCATGCTTAGTAAAGGCCGATCCTTTGATCGGGTGAGCGGGGGTGTTCGTTTCAAGACCTTCTCCTTTCGTACCCAAGTTCCCGAGTCGAGGCAACTTTGGTGATGATGGACACGTGGCCTTTGACACGAGTCAGGGTTTCCTAAATTTCCCAAAAATAAAATATTTAGGTGGCGACTTTGTAATTTGGCAAAGCAATCCAGTTTTAGTATTATTTGATTCAAAATTTGATTATCCAAAATGATTTGCCGGATTGGACTCTTTGGTGTTTATCAGTCTCATATTGCACTTTGTGAGATTAGATTCAGAACCGTGACAGGAGTCCGAACTGTAGTAAGACTAATTCGCGCCTCTTTGAAAGGGGGGCACGCGAAGAAAGTCGGGTCTACAGCATACAAGCAGGTATATCAATTAAGCACTTAGTCTCATGGTAAGCATGCTAGACATGGCAGCAATCACACTCATGCAATATGCTAAAGCAAGTAAAGGCTTACCTCGTACTCCAAGCCAAAAAGACATAACAGAGGTAGAAAAAATACATGATTCCTAACTATGCAATATGATTAATGCAACACATGCGATATGCAATCTAAAATAGGCTTGACTATTTAACATGGCATATGAATCAATTGATAGCATGTGGTTTAAGCACGTATTCAAATAAGTATTAAACTAACAATGCAGTTGGAATGATGAACTGAGCCTTGGTGCATGCAATACAAATGGATGCAAACATGAAGAATGCTAATTTAAACATGATGTTCCTTTAGTAACCATCACAAGTAGTTAAATTAAAGGGTGAAAGACGTGGGGTTGGAAGACATACACATTATTACAACATTATGCTCTCACGAAAGAGAGTCCGAATGAATAAACTAACTAGCTAACTATTTAAGCTAAGCTAATTAATTAACTATTACAAACCAAATGAAATAAATTAACTCACAACTAATTAACTACTTTAGCTTATTAAATAATTACAACACAAGTATAATTAAAAGAAGTAAGTAAGCTAAACAACTAATTACTTTGCCTCAGGAAGCGAGGAATGTTCATGCGCATGCTCGATTTCCACCCGAAAAGCCATTGTTTTGCTTCTAGAGAGCCTCTGGTTCACAATAGAACACACACACTGTTGCCCACTTCCAGAATGGCTCTACTTCGCCAAAGGAACACACTGCTGAATTTTGCATTAGTGGCCGACGGCCACTAGTGAGAGATGCTGGCCATCAAAGGTGGTCTGCCAGCCACTGCTGGCCATGGAAAGTAGCTTGCCGACCACTGCTGCCCAGTTCACCTTGTTGCAACAGAGGACAAACAGAGCATGCACAAGGTATTCTCTAGGGTTGTCTGCACAACTCACCCCTCCTTTTCATGAATGATTCAACTGAGAAGTAAACTTAAGCCACAAACCACTAACTTAAGAAATTTCATTGCATGATGGCTTGTGAATCAAAGTGTGCAAGTTCAATAAATGCAACAAAATATGAAACATCTTCCCTTTCATGAATTGATCAAGGGAAGTGGTAACCTTGGAAACTTGAATCATTTCATCACTAATGAGTATAAACTACCTCAAGGGTCCACAACTTTCCATCAACCATACCTGGGAAGGGATAAAAAATAAGAGAGATTAAAGAATAGAGAGATGTGCACTGAGAGAAAAAGTAAGGAAATGGCTTTTTAGAGAAAAATAGAGATTGAGTGCTAAAGTGACGTGAGAATCACAAATAAGAAAGGGTGAGAAACAATACCTGAATTTTGAGGTCTCTTACCGGCGGTAAACATCCAAGTGTTGTGTTTATGGTTTTTGTTTTGTGTCTTGTTTTGAGTCGTTTTGATTTCGGTAGGTGTAAATAGACGTGTTTAGATTGTTTTTACTTTGTTTAGTCGTGGTGTACTGTGGTCAATCGTAGGCTCAATACCCGATTAAGATACAACTCGCCCTTTGTTTAGTCTTGGTTTCAATTTCAAAAAATAAATTGTTTTGTGTAGCTTGCTTTTCGTGTTCATTTCAGATACAACTCGCCCTATAGTTCGGACTCTCATGGTTCTGAATTTGATTCCACAAGTGCAATGTGAAATAGATAAACACAAATGAGTCCAAATCCAACAAATCTTTTGAAAAATCGATTTTGAATCAAAATGCCAAAAATGGACTGCTTTGCCAAATACAGAGTCGCCACCTAAATATTTTTGAAAAATTTAGGAAACCCGCGACTCGTGCCAAAGGCCACGTGTCCGTCATCACCAAGATTGTCTCAGATCGGAAACTTAGGTACGAGAGGGGAAGGTCATAAAATGAGCACCTCACTCGCCCGATCAAAGATCGGCCTCTACTAATCATGATGTGATTTTTATTTACATTAAATGCTCTTGTCTGATTATTAGGCTAACTTTACTAGGTGATGCACGCAAGTATAGACTAATTTGCAAAAGTTGAAACATTTGATTTCATGTTTGTTTGAAAAAAAAGTGCTTTGAATACACGTCACTTGAAAATACGCGTCACTTGAAAAAGCGAGCTCGTATTGACATTGATCAAATTATTCCAAGTTAAGCAATTAGCCTTCATCCACCGGCATTTAAACAGATATATCACTTAAGTACTTAGCCTCATGGAAGCCATGCTTGACATGGCAACATTCGCACGCATCCAAGATGCTAAAGCAAAACCGCTCACCTAGTACTCTGAGGCATGCCAAAGGAAAAAAAATAATTAGCAAAATGCATGCTCTAATATGCAAGTGATTAATGCAACACATACGAAATGCAACTAATAGGCTCAGCTACTAACATGGTATTTGAATCAATTTGATAGCATCCAAGCACGTATTCAACAAGTTAAGCAATGATAATGCTTTGTTAGAATGATGAACCGAGCTTTGATGCGTGCAAGACAAATGGATACTTTGGACATGAAAAATGCTAATTAAAACGTGATGTTCTATTCTACCATCATAAGCAAAGAAATAAAAGGGAGAAAGAAATGGGGGGTCGGAAGACATACACACTTATTACAATTTTGCCCTCATGCAAGAGGGTCCGAATTAATGTCCAAGTGTTCAAAATAAACTAACTATTACAAAACTGAACGAATGAATTAAGCTAATGAATACTAAATAACTAATAAGCTATCTAATTTATTACAACAAGGATGAACAATAAAACTAACTAGCTAAGTTAACTAATTATGACAATTACAAATAAACATTAATAACAATTACAACAATGCTAACTATAATGGTAATTAATTACAACAATAATGGGAACATTAATTTACGATGTTGACATAAACAAAGATGCACAAGGATTGCATGCATGTGACTATTTTCAGAAGCAACTCTGTCTGCCTCTCTGGGAATCTACCTTGTTTCACTTTCAGCCACTGCACTCTGTTTCTGCAAAAAACACACTGTTTACCAAACATTGGGGTTCGACCAGCTCCCAATGAGGCCCGGCCGAGTCCAAACAAGGCCGGTCGTGCCAGATTTCATGCAAAAGTCTACTTCTGTGCTCTGAGGTGAAAACAGTGCAGACAAAGTTTTTTCTAAGCTCTGTTTGTCCCTTTTGCTTTTCTTTGTCATCGAGAGGATCGCTATCCCCAGGGCTTTTCTCTATCATGAGTAGCGTTTAGGATCATTGTCCTCTGGGCTTTTCTCAGGACGCGTGGGACGCGTTCCCGAGCGATTTTTAGTATCTCAGGGCGTGCGAAAGCACGACCATGGGCAGTCTACCTCTTCTCACGATTTTAGCATGGTTAGAGTGTTTCCTTCCTCACATGATTTTAGCATGTTTGGGATTTGTTCTTCCTCTTCTCATGATTTCAGCGTGGTTAGAGTGTTCTTTTCCTCACACGATTTTCTCGTGTTTAGAGTTTATCTCAGGGTGTGCAAGAATACAACTCTAAGCAGTTTTTTTTCTTCCTCTTCTCATGATTTCAACGTGGTTAGAGTATCTCAGGACACGTGAGACGTGACCCTGAGCGATAGGACCTCTTCTCACGATTTTAGAGTGGTTTGAGTGTTCCATTCCTCACACAATTTTAGAGTGTTTGGGATTTGTTCTTCTTCATCTCTTAATTCCAACGTAGTTGGAGTATGTCACCCTATTCATCTACTACATTATCCATCGCATCCATAACATCATACCATTTTATCACCTGCATCATTTCCATGTTAAGCTTAGTCTAGCATGGGCACATATCTTTCTCTCGTTGAAACATGGTTCTGTCATGTGTAAGTACCCATGCTATGCTGAGGCCAGTATTGAGGATGTCAACACCTTTTCTGTATTAGATGTGGTTTGTTTTGTGTCCATACCTTTTCTAGGTAAGATGTGGTTCGGCCTATGCCCCTTATTTACGGCATCTGCTGCATCCATTGCATCATGCTCTATCTTGTTGCTTCTATCCTTTATCATTCCATTGCATTGTTATTTCCCAGTACATCTTTTTTCAGCAAATCATTCCTCATTTGTATCATACCACCCAATTACTTGTATTCTTTCTGCGAAAAAAATAGTTCTACATGTGCACGCACTCCTTTCATGTTGAAACATGGTTTTGTTATGTGTAAGCACCCATGCTGCGCTGAGGCCAGTATTGAAGGTGTAGGCACTTAGCCTGTGTTAGGCGTCGTTTGGTTGTGCCCACTTCTTTTCTATATAAAAAGTAGTTTGATTTGCATCTCTATTCCTTTATAGTATTCGTGTGTTTTGCACTACTTGTGGTTTGATTATTTTGTTACATTGCATATCATTTGGATTCTGCCCTTGAACTACACTGGTTTGATTCCTTATAAAGGGATACGTAGGCAACCCTCGAGTTCAACCAACTGCATCTGTATTTTGTTTGTTGCCCAAGTCTTACGACCTTATCAAAATGGATCGTCTTCGGGTTTTGACATTCACTCATGTCATTTCATGACTTCGAACTCTGTCAAAGAGTGGCAACTGTAGACACCCTATTTTTGACCGCTCTTAAGACTTGGGTGTCTCAGGTTGATCATTCGATGATTAAAAGTTACGCTGTACAAAAGTTCAATTTTTTCAGCAAGAAGAGCTTCTAAATCCCAACCTTACATCTCATTTTTGACCAAAACTATTTTAGGCAAAAACTATTTTAGACAAAAACTATTTTAGACCTTAAAACCATCTTTTTTCAAAATATTTTTCCAAATGGTTCTATAATATTCCAAGGCTCGCATTTCGTTTAAAATATTGCACTTTTCGGTAAACCGAGTAAGGACAAAGTGGAAATAAATGAAAGGGAGGTGAAATCTTTGAAAAATATTTAAAAACATCTTACTTATAGGTTTGGAGTTGGAGGAAATAAGATGGGAGGGAAGAAAACTAGTTACGGAAGAGGTTAGGCATCAAACCGTTAAGAGAGAAATGAGTAGGCTTCACTAAAATAGACACATATATTTGCACACTTAGAATTTATATGTAAGGCTACCACCATTGGAAAGTAGACTTCTGGGGCTTTAATTTAGACTCAAAAATCACCAAAAACCGAGTTCGGATGAGGGAGATATGCCCGTTTGAAATCGGGCTTGAAAGTAACTTTTTGTCTGCAAGTAGCTGGCCAGCCACTAAAGTAGCTGGCCGGCCAGTTATGAAAAATTTGGCCATTTTGAGTAGATTGGCTAGCCAAGTGTCCCCATTAGTGGTCGGCTGACCAGAAGAAGTGTACAGCCCCTTTAGTGGCCTGTCGGCCACTTGTGTCAAAAGAACAGATCTTTTTGCCAATTGTGCCAGTTGTCTCCACAGGTGCATGCACTGCACTAGCTGTCTCCATACTGATATTTCTGACTACGTAACTTGTTTTTCTATATATAGATGACCACCCCTCTCGAAATTAGTTTAGAAAAAATTCCAAAGACTTCAAAACTTGCATATCACACACTCTCTCTATCTTGCAACCTACACACACTCTCTCTACATTTCCTAAACCAAAAATTTGGCTCTTCTTGCTGGGGTTCTTGAGCTCAAATCTCAGCTATTGAGAGTGAGAACTTGTGAGTTTGTTAATAAAAAGAGTTACCTTGTTTAAAGAGATATAACTTTTACTATTTTACACTACTTCTCTTCCATCTTTACTTGCTATTTTTGGAATATTTTTCAACTATTTTTATGGGTTGAAACTTGTGGTTTAAGGCTATTAAAGATAGAGGGGTTAATCACTCTTCTTTGTACCTTGTCTCTTAAGCCTTTCCTTTTGTGTTTCCCATATCTTCCTTAACTTTTTTCTAACTTTTTACCACTGATTTTCAGAGTTTTTCAGAGGCTAAAAATGCGGTTGTGAAGTCCCAAAAATGGAGGAGTTAGCCACCTCACTTTTGGCTTGTTTGCTAGCTTAATTGCTCCATTATTTTAGTTTATTCTTTTAGTTAATCTTGCCTAAATTTCAGTACTGTTTTAGCATATTTTAGGACTGTTTTTTGGTGTTTAGTTCATTTATGCTTTACATAGTTGGCTTGTAGTGTAATGGTCCTCATAGGTTTGGTGTTTTAGGCCTTAGACACTACCCTATTTGAGTTGATAGCATTTATTTCTTACTTTCCATATTTGTGTTCACATGTAATCACCTCTGCAACCTCCTTTTTTCTTGGCTTTTTCTTTATTTTGAGAGTCGTTTTAACCAATTGTTGTTTAAGCTTGAGATAGAGATCCTTGTGCTTAATGGTTTAATCTCTTTGGAGGTTCATTACCAAAGGCATGACATCTCTCTCTCATGCCCAAAACAACCCTTTGTTTGACACATCTCTCTATTAGTGGACTTATTAATGCTCATTCTTGGACTAAAATGACTAATGAATGGAAAGGTAATTAAAAGAGGCAATAAAATTGGGACTAAAATGGAACAAGATAATAAAATTGGTTTGGGATTTAATCGGATGTTAATTGAACCCATTGAGTCTTGAAGCATTTTATACTCTTTAGTGATGCAAATGGCTTAAGATTCAAGGTCAACCACTTGCCTTGATCAATTCCATGATAGGGAGGAGGTTTTGTTGGTCTTTCATTATCATTTATTGAAATTGTATCCCTCGATTCATAAGCCATCATGTAATGAGTTTGCATCAATTGACGACTTGCGAATCAAGCCTATCCCTCATTTGACCTGTTTGATGATAAAGAGAGACATGGTGGACAAACATCCCTTGAAGATACTCTATTTGTGCTTTGTTTCTTGTTTGTTGCAGCAGAGCAGTACCAAACATTAGTGGCCGGCCGGTCACTTTACTGTACGGTTGTCCACTTCTTGTGGTCGGCTGGCCACTTTTTTCAGCCAGGCAGTATTATGTTTCCTGCAGAACAGAGCAGAAGTTGAGGCAAAATAGTCCAGTTTTTCTGGTTGCAAAACAAAAGCACTTTGGTAACTAAACAGAGGGCTTTTTCGGGTGGAAAATCCGCATTCATGCATGAGCCATTCCTCACTTCTTGGGGCCCGTTAAAATTATGTTTAATAGTAGTCTGTTGTACTTGAAGTAGCAAATTTGTAATAATTACTTACTTAGTTCAAATTCTCATTTGTAATAATTAGTTAGTATAGTTAATTTATTTCATTTGGTTTGTAATAGTTAGATAATTAGCTTAATTAGCTAGGACATTTATTCGGACCCTTCTGCGCGATGGCAAATATGTAATAATGTGTGCGTATGTCTTCCAACTCCTATTTCTTTCTCTCTTTTATTTACTTGCTTATGATGGATAGTATATTACATCATGTTTCATTTAGTATTTTCTATAATTTGCATCCATTTGTCTTGCATGCATAGAGTTTGGCTCATCATTCTAACAAGCATTATCGTTTATTACTTCTTTGAAAACGTGCTCAAAACCGCATGCTATTAAATTGATTCACTTGCCATATTAGTAGCCGAGTCGATTTAAATTGCATATCGCATGTGTTGCATTAGTTAAGATCATGCATTTTTTTTTCTAACTCTTTGGTTTCTTTTAGCTTGCCTTGGAGTACGAGGTGAGCACTTACTGCTTTAGCATATCGCATGCGTGTGATTGTTGCCATGTTAAGCATGATTACCATGAGGCTAAGTGCTTAATTAATATAACTCTTGAATGCCTGTAGATGAAGGCTAATTGCTTGAATTGGAATAATTTGAGTAATGTACATATGAGATCACTTTTTCAAGTGGTACATATACAAATGCTTTTCAAACAAATATAAATAAAAAATGTTCCAAATTTTGCAAATTAGTCTACACTTGTGTGCAAAACACAGTAAAATAGCCTAATAATCGAAACAAGAGTATATAATGTAAATAAGAATCACATCATGATTAGTAGAGGTCGATTTTTGATTGGGCAAGTGGGGTGTTCAATTCATGACCTTCCCCTCTCAAAGCAGTCCATAAGAATCACATCAGGTTTCCTAAATTTCCCAAAATTATTTAGGTGGCGACTTTGAAATCTGGCAAAGCAGTCTATTTTTGGCATTTTGATTCAAAATCGATTTTCCAAAAGAACTGCCGGATTTGGACTCATTTGTGTTTATCTATTTTACATTACATTTGTGAAATCAGATTCAGAACCATGGAAGTCCGAACTGTAGCACTAATCACATCCGAAAGGAGCACGAAAAGCAAGCTACACATCGTCATAAAACTAGCTCGATAAAAAAGAAGCAGAAATAAAAACATGAAATCCTTCAATGGCAAGATTGCCTTGATTTGCTAGAATGTCCGCACACTTGTTGGCTTCCCGATAGATATGATCAACCATCATGATCCCGAGCTCCCTCATGAGGTGCCTACAATCACATATGAGATTACTGAAATGGTGACATGTAGAAGGTTCTTGCAAAATTAGGTTGATCACTGCTTCACCATCCGACTCAACACAAATTCCCAATAAACCTAAGTCCGCCGCCAACTTCAAACCATCTTTAAGTGCCCAAAATTCTACCTCCATAGCTGAGGCTACGCCTATGCTACGAGCAAAACCTGTAACCCAACGGCCCATCCAATCTCGAATAATCCCACATCCACTAGCTAAACCAGGAAAACCCTTAGCTCCGCCATCAATATTGAGCTTGAAAGTCTCGTGGAGAGAGGGTTTCTATCCTATAGACAGATTATTAGAGTCTTTAATGAGCTTGCCTTTATCGGTAATGTGTTGCCATTCTAAAGCTTTGGCTAATGCCAAAGAAGCCCTAAAAGGGGTCGGGTTGGTTTGAAAGTAAATAGAATTTTGGTACAACCAAATGGCCCAACACGCAACAGGAAATAAGATAGCCTAATTGACAGTGGATGAGTGGGAAATATGAGATTGACAGTTCAACCTGAACCAGGAATGAAGATCAAATGAGAAGGAGGGGATGATTTCAGAGGGAATGCCTGTCACACCCCAAACCCGGGTATGACCGGCCGTGGCCCACAGGGCCTTAGCCCAAGGCACACATAAGCCTAAACACGAATCCATAATCACATTGAACAACTATACAAAAGTTCAGTAATAAATAACCAAACTCAATCCAGTGACAAGCTAGAAGTATAAACGGCAAAACCAACCGTAATCAATACCATCCAAAGTTATGGGATATAAACAACCAACATATCAAAATAATCCTAAATGAACCTCAATAAAAATAAAAAGAAATATGCACAAACTTGACATAACAATTTAAAACAAAATAAATGAATGTCCTAGAGGTTCATGCAACTAAGTCCCCATTACGCTATGAGTCCACTCTAAGTCCTTCTAACACCTGGAAATAATAAATAACTAAGTCAACTGATAGCTCAATGAGTAGTAACATGGATAGTAAATATAGTTTTGAAAATAGGGTTCGATTCCAAAATAAGATATATATCACAGAAACTAGATTGGCATACAGTTTGGTAAAGACAATTTGTTTCAAAAACAAGGTTCCACAGTTCAATAGTTAAAATACTCATGTTTTTCAAGAACATGATAAATGACATTTTCCACTTAAAATAGATTATAACGTGAACACGAATAATTTTCTGGGTACCAAGAAATAACAAGTAACATACCACACAGTTCTCAAGGCTATAAGCTCTGTTAGATCCAATACCGAACTAAGAGTCATCCTCAGGGTGGCAACCCGGGCTTTTTCTCTAAGACGATCCGATTGAAAGTCACCTAACCTAACCTAACCTAGGTCTTTTCCTTACAATCGTTGAGCACTAGAGTCATCATGGCCCAACCCGAATCTGTTTCTTAGTGGCTTGAGTCACCACATACAGTGGAATAATTTCCCTAGACTAAAATATAAAGATGGTCCCAATAATCAATACACATCAGTTTTGCAAAACATGGTAGTTCACCATTATAAACAGAAGACCAAAACAAATAGTTTATAGTATGCCAAGTTCACACATGTTTCAGAAATAATTTGATTCCATTGATAATATAATAATTTATCAAAATAGTTTAGTCCTGAAACAACAATTTAATTTTCCAACAGTTCAGGGTAGAGGAACATTTATAAAAATATGTAGCATGAAACTACCCACTTGAAAATGAAATAATATAATCTTCAAATAGATTATGAAAGTCCAACTAGTGCCCTGAACCAAGTATGAAGACTACACGTCACTACTAATTTAAAAATACTAAAGAGAATAATTGTAACAACCCCATAATGTAATACCTTATATTTAATTAATGACGAAGATTTGAATTTTATGGCCTACTATTCTGATTTAATTTGGGAATTATGAAAATTATGGAAACTGATTTGTATATGATCTTATGGGAGATTTATTTTAGAATTAGAACTTGAAAGCCTACGTAGTTTAAGAAAGAATGAGTTGCCTTCTTTTAATTTCGAGTATCGGACCATATGGAGGTTTAATTAAATATTCAATTTAGATTTGTAAAATTGAGATTTGATTGATTGGGTCTGAATTGGAGTTAATTATGTTATGAGGAGTGGGAATTAAGGTTATTGTGGATTAATTTATTCATGAGGTATTTAATTTGAGTATATAATTTATTGCCGGAGACCTTGAGCTGATATGAAATTGAGGGCCTTACTGATGTGAGAAATCATAATTGATGATGAGAATAAGCTTAATTTGATATTTAGAGCCTTTTGGGAGTTTGATTAAAAATCTGATTCGGATGGGTATACTTAAATATAATTAATTGGGCTATAATGGAAGTCAAATTAGGTTAATTAAATTATGTGGGACTTGCGATTACTCATGATTTTATAGTATTGATGTGGAATTGTGTGACAACCCTCACCTCTGATTACTGCTAAACTGTGACTGAATATGATAAGTAACTGATTAGGATGAAATCCTAAACTGATTGCATGAGTATGTTGCTTGATTGCATTTCTATCTGTTTATCAATTGATTGATCTGTTCATGTTTTAAGTTTTGAACTGCAAATTGAAGGCTTTATCGACAGCCGAATCTGAAATTGATTGGTATATCATGCTAATTAAGATTTATGTGATTTTATGGTAGATTTAATTGAAATTTGGTTTGGTGTGATTAAATTAGATTAAATAAAGCTAAATCGCATTAGTTCAAGTTATTTACGAAATTGCCATTGAGTGGATTGACTCAAAAACCCACCCTTATTATGCCTTATACATTTTTGATGCATCATCTTCATTTCCTCTAGAGACCAAAAACGTGAGAGAGAGAGAGCAAGAGAGTTGGAAGAAACTGAGTTCACCTAGATTGGTTGGAAAATTAGAAGACTTGAAGAGAGATTGCATATTTAAGCCTCCTTACTTGAAATTCAAGACCTAAGGTAGAGATTTCATCCTCTCATTTGTGAATTTGAGTTGTATCTTGCATGGTTCATGGTAATTTAGAGTTTAAAGTCAAGAATTGGTTTAAAGAGTTGAATTTGAGAGTGAATTCTTACATGCATGCATATATTCTGGGATTTTGGAGTTGTTCTTCATGAATTTCCACATGCATGTCCACATTTTTGTTATAGTCCATGAATTCATCATGTTCTTGAGCTAAAACTTGCATTTGGTCGTGTGTTAGTAGCTTTGAATTCAATGGAACGCATGTATGTTAAATGTACATCTTGTTCTTGAAGTTTATTTGTAATTGGTGTTCAATTTTTTTACCTTTGGGCTTGATTTTACAAAATTGATCTTTGAAACATGTTGTATTATGAGTTTTTAAGTGTTTTCCAGAAAATTAGCCCCAAAGGATCGAGTTTGAGGCTTAAATGCTTGAGTTTTGTGCTTGGGGATGAATCTGGAAATTCCAGATTTTGGACCCACGCCGGCGTGAGACTTCACGCCGGCGTACCCTTCTTCGAAGTCGTGCACTTCCACTCGAGCGTGGAAAGTTGCGCTCGAGCGTGAAATGCATGTACCCAGAAGTTCTTGTGTTTTATAGTTCGCTCGAGCGAGAGAGTTCACGCTTGAGCAAGGACCTGAGTCTCACGCTCGAGCGAAGGTCGAGCATCCGTCGAGCGTGAATTGCATGCATCCAGTACTTTTCATGAAGTTTATAGTCTGCTCGAGCGAAGGAAGTCACACTCAAGCGGAGATCCTTTGTCTGCATGTCCGTTCGAGCGTAGAAAGCCACGCTCGAGCGAGACCCCTGCTTTCTGAAAATTTTGAAAAGTGTTTTAAACTGCATCTTTGCATCATCTTTCCATCCTAGGCATTCCTAGGCCATGTTTAAGGCATCTTAATGAGGATATTGATGTAGAACCATACCGAGTCGAGTTAGGGACTAAGTTGTTGATTCCCAAGTGTGTAACTTAGTGTGTGTTCGTTCTGTAACTGTGTAGGGTTGGCATCCGAGGACGCTCATTAGTTGCTTATAGCCCAGTGCTCTGTGAGTAACAATGTTGTAAAGATATGTTCAATTATAATTATTTTTCTGAATGATCAACTGTTCTGCTTACTGAATCGTTATTGTTTAATGAATGAATGTTTGTCCTATTTGTAAATCAGAATCGCGTGGCATCTATAGCAATTTCATCGTTATCGCTATCGTCACAGAGATCTGTGTCGGGTCCCATGTTTGGAACCACTATCGCTATCGTTATAATGGCCATCAATCGACTGCTCGGTCTGTTAAGACCCTGCATCGCTTTTGCTATGGGATGTACCACATGTGACTGCTATGGTTTCTAAGTGACTGATATGACTGTTTATTTACTGAAAGGACATTCATTCTTAACCTCTTTACACAACTGTTATTCACTGGGTTTTAGCTCACTGTTTATATATATATGTAGGTGTCCAGGCACCGGACTGATGCTAGGAGCATCAGACTAAGCTCCTGTTTTATCAAAGCCAACCATTGTGCCTCACTTCGAGGTTCCGAGTGCGTCAAAGCCATGGCTGTTTTGGGGTGTTTTAGATTTCCCCTTTTGCCTCTGTTCTGTAATAAATGTTAAGACTTGCACTGTACTGTTTTGGTAGGGATTTGGTCCTTAACTTGAATGTCTGTATATGATGTATGTATATACTGTTTTGGTTTTGAATGTGAATATGTGCAGAAAAGTCTTTTTGCATTCAGATTGTCACAGCTCATTGGACATCTTTTATTTATTGTTTTGGCTTCCGCTAGCCCCTTTACTCTGTATTACTGTCTTTACTGTTAAGCAGGTCTTCAGTAATCACGGATTACTGGCCGGTTACGGTGCTAATCCATAGGGGCGGGTTTGGGTCATGACAAATTGCATGTTTAAGGATGTGAATTATAAGTATTGATGTGGAATTACATAAATTTTGTGGGACTGTCGGTTATAAGAAAATCTGTTGAAATTGTGACCTTTGGACTGAAAATTGAAAGACTTAGAGGTGCGATAAATCGGAATCGACCACATATTTGTAATCAGCATGATTTTTAGAGTCATTTGGGAAGTTTAATTGAAAATTGATGTCGTTTGATTCGTAAGGGTGTGTTTGGCTCTCCCTAATTGTGACAAGTTTATATATAGATATAGTTATATATAGATATAATGATATATGAGTTGAACTCATCACTTTTGAGCCCAAAAATATCTGAGGGAAAGGGAGGGGGAGAGGAAGAGGGAGAGAGAGAGAGAGAGAGAGTTCCAGAGAGAACTTGATGAGAAGAAGGGAGAAAGTGTAGGAATGAAAGAGGAAACCCAAGATTTAGCTTGAATTCACCATGATTATGCAAGAACAAGTGGTGTTAAAGGCTTAAGGTAAGATTTCCCTTCTTAACACTTGAAGATCATAAGCTAAAGAATGAGTTTCATGGGTTATATATGATTATATGTATGTGTTTTGTTTTATCAAGCAAGAAGATGTTGAATCTTTGTACATAGCATGAATTTATGTTCACAACTTGATTTCTTGTAGGAGTTTTATGGTTCTTATAGAGACTAAAGAGGATTTCACCATGTAAGTGAGCTTGGAACTCCCAACCATGTATACTTATGATTTTGTGTTTTAATTCTCAACCTTGTTCTTGTAAATGGGAAATTGAGTGTTATTTTGGAGTTATGATTTTTGATGGAAGCTAAGGATATGAAATTTAACATGTTTTAAAGAGTTTTGGGCTTTGATTTACATGAAATTGAAGTTTAATTTTGAAAATAAGGGGTTCCAAGTCAAGAGGCCATTTTCGGATTCATTTTTACCCAGTCCCACACGTGCCCTGGGATTTCCCGCACGTGCGGCCAATAGTGTCCTCCACAAAGTTACATTCTGAAATAAATGCACGTGCTCCTACATGTGCCCTGGATTTCCTGTATGTGCGGATTTGGTCCCGCACGTGCGGTACTCCCCTGTTTCAGCTCAATTTCAAATAAGTATATCTCTCTCATTCGGACTCTGTTTTAAGTGATTCATGAGCCTAAATTCAAGCCCCAGAAGTCTAGTTTCCAATAGTGGTGGTCTCACATCCAAATTCTAAGTACACAAATAAATATGCTCAAATTAGTGAAGGCTGTTCACTTTCTGTCTACCGGTTTCATGCTAATTCTTCATCTAACCCAGTTTCTTTTCGTTTCCTCTTATTTTTCTAGACACGGATTATGATCTATTGAGGACTAATGAGTTTAGAACCAACATAACTAATTGATTAAAAAGCAAAGAAAGGGATCGGTTATATTCATAGGTTGTGTTACGTAATTGTGGTTGTAGGTCAAGACGAGGACATCGTCTAACTGCTATCAGAAGCCCATTACTGTGAGTAATAGTATAGTAAAGATATGTTTCTCATTATGTATTTTGATTTATGTATAACATGATTCTTTAAATGTTACATTTTATCTAAATGCACAAGTTTCCAAGAAATGTGAAATAAGTTATGAACAAGGAATGTAAATTATTTATAATATGATATGGTAGGCCTAAGGCCGTTCCGCTTATTCACTTCATTTATGCTATGGCATGATTGTTTGGTCTTTAAGACCTATTGATTTTTGGTATGGAACAAAGTGTTGTACGAAACTAAGTGCTACAGTGGGAGTCACCTCTAAAATCCGTACAAGTCACCTCTTGAGTCCATATATACATGAATTGGGCCCAAGGAGAGGTGGAGACATGTCGATGTTCCATCTACTCCATTATTAGATATAGTGATACGGTATGATACGTTTGGACCTAAGGTCATTTTGATTTATGATTGGGCCCAAGGCTGTTTTGATGTATGTGGACCCGAGGTCGTTTAGAACACATGATATGAATACAAATGTTTTTACATTGCTATATGACTCATGTTACGAAATGTTATTTTATATGAATGAATGAATGTCCTATTTTGAAAGATGATTCTGAACATTTGTATAAGTGGGTGTACCACGTAAAATGTTTTGTAAAGGTTGCAGATATGTATCCCATTTACAAAAGCATGGATTTTGATATGATAAATGTTTGTTTTAATATGATTTAAGATACATTTCAGAATTGTGACATATGTTTTCTTAATGTTAAGGACATCATTCATTAACCTCTTTACTTTAATATTACTCACTGGGCATTAGCTCATCCTTTTATTTTGTATATATGTAGGTGAGCCATCGGGGATCAACACTAAAGTTGTATCGAGGTCCGCCTCTCTGTCAAGCTACCCAGGAAGTATCTCTATGTAGAGACGTAGTATAATTTGCCCAGCGTAGTTTTGTTCAGGCTATGATGGCTTTTGTGGCGCATTAGGTGCATATGTAATTTTGGGTTGTGAACTTTTGCTTATACCTATATGTCTTGGGCTGTATATACATAAACTGCGTATGTGATATTTGTAAATATGATGTAATGTTTAAGATCCTGGCATTTAAGCATTGCTCAATGGACGTTCTGTTATTATTTTTGGTATCTGCTTCTGCTTAAGGCCCTGTATTTGAATAAATATTTTTTTGAAATTTTGGTTTGAGGCCTAAGTACAGGCCGGTCATAGATCAAACTTTTAGGGGCGAATTTGGGTCGTGACAATAATAAACTAAGTAACCCACACTAAAGCGCACTAATACAGCTCAACCCCACTCACTGTTACTCTTAAATAATACTTAAGTTCATGTTCTTCAAGGTCTAAAATTACCCAAGACATGGGTTCCGATCGAAACTTAACTAAAAGTAACTTTAAGATAAAATAGAGTTTTAAACAAATTTTCTCAATCTATTCGCTAACTTTGAAAATTAAAAACCCACTCCATGCTGTTCGAAAAATTCCAAAACCCTCCAGATAACAACTAATATATCCTAAGTTTCAAACCCAATTGGTTTTACTTGATTTGCTTATCAAAATAATTATTTGTAATTAATTACACCCAAATAGGTTGTTTTCTGCAACACTTTAAAAAAATTGACGGTTCTTTTAGTATACACGAGCAAGGCCAAAAATTTAAGAAACTAGACTCGTAACCGGTTCTAATGACGCTGATTTGATAATTTTAGGATTTATACCCAAAGAGAAGGACACTTTCGAAATTACTGTTTAACACTAGTTTTCTGGACAGATTTGAACGCACCAATTAATATAGATTTTGACTCTAAAAAATTATGAGAAAATTCTGATATGCAATTCAATATGTAATTAATCTATTGTAAAAATTTTAATTCAAAATTCATCCGTTTGATATGATTCCTTGATTTTTAAAATTTATGACTTTGTGCAGAATTTTTGAACTAAGAATTACACCCATACATGAATTTAACTCCTCAGATTTCTTAACAGAATATCTATATACAAAATACATAAACCTACAACCTTTCCATCAATGAACTAAATAATAATAGAGTAAGGATAAAGAACAAAAAAAGAAGGGAAGAAAACCTAGGAGGGATAACCTTTGATGATCACACACAACACAACACACCCAATTCCTTCCTTAGTTGCAACCTTTTGTTTCTCTTCTCTCTCACGGCTACTGCTGGTAGGGAAATTGTTAGAAGAGCTAGGGTTTTGTTTTTATATATATATAATTAATAACCCCTCTTATTTATTATTATTATTATTATTATTATTATTATTATTATCATCATCATCATCATCATCTTTTAAAATTGTGGACATCCATAACAAATTTATTTTAGGTTTAAAATTAATTAAAAGACCCTCCAAATATTTAATTTGCACTTAAAAGATTCACAATAAAATATTTGAGGTTTGTAAAATTATTATTACTTAATTATTTATTTGATTTGTATATTCGGGTTCTCACATTGCCAATACAAGACCAATAATGAGTAGTAGAGTAGCATTCTATAAGGACGTGGTCCATGGTTTCGGGAAAGCATTTACAGACTGGGCAGAGGTTATCCTCAACAATCTGCCTCTGGAATAGTTGGGTTTTGGTGTTAAGCTTTTGATGAAGAATACGCTAAACAAAGTAGAGGATATATGGGTTAGCACGAATAGCCCACACCTAACTCCAATTGGGAATGTAAGGAGAGCTTTGAAAATCCTTAGCTCGGAGGTAAACAGAATTAATTTTGAAATTTCCATCGGTGGAATGCTTCCAGACACGAATATCATCACCAGAATTGAACCAAGATGGAGAGGTGCTTCTAATACTAGCAAGGATTTCGAAGGGAATGATGTAAGAGATATGGGAAAAGTCCCAATCGTTATCCACCCAACAGTCACACACACGTAATGAGGAATCATTAGGGGTCAAAAAACCTTCAATACAGCCTCGTAAATGACCGCACTTAGCCTAATCATCTAACCAAAAATGGATGGTTCTACCATTTTTAAGAAGCATTTTCAATCTTTTTTCAAGGATGTCAGTACTCTTAAGCATATTCCTTCATATCGGAGACGATTTATTACAAGATCTCACCATCTCTCTATACTTCGACTTAAGAGTTTTTGCCCATAGAAAAGTACTCCTACTCAACAATCTCCTATTTAACTTAGCCATTGAGACTTTATTGACCAAATATGTTTGTTTAATGCCTAGCCTGCCAAGGTTTTTAGGTTTGGTAATCGTGTCCCATGCCATATCATGAATTTTCCTATGCTCCAAGGAAGATCTCCATAAGGAGTCCTTATTGAGTTTATCAATGGTATTAGCCACCAACTTGGGGATGAAATTACACTGCATAACGTGAGTAGGAATTGCCGCATTCACCGCTTTAATCAGAGTAGCACGGCCAGCAAAGGATAACATCTTGCGCTTCCACCTAGCAAGTTTACCTTGAATCTTATCAATTAAACATTGGAGCGACTCTTTACTAGGCCTGGAATGGTGGATAGGGCAACCTAAATACTTTCCTAAATTCCTAATGATGGGGATCCTTAAAATAGATGCAAGAAGTTGTTGCTTGTTATCTTGAACATTCGAGGAGAAAAGAACTTTGGATTTACCAAAACTAATTTTTTGACCAAATAACGAGCAAAACTCCTGAAGGATGAGAGAGATACAATGGCAATTGGCCTTGGAGGCCTCTCTAAACAGAATGAGATCATCCGCAAAAAATAGATGAGACAAAAGGGGACCATTTCTCGAAACGCGGATAAGAGTCCAGTTATTATTGTCATAAGCTTTGGAGATCTTAGAGGATAGATACTCTAAGCAAAGAATAAAGATGTAGAGAGAGATAGGACCCCTTTGTCTGATTGCCCAAGAAGGGGTGAACTCCTTAGTTTTTTCCCCATTGAACAACACAGTTAAAAAGCTAGAAGTCACATAAGACATTATGAGGTCAACCTAAACAAGTGGGAAATTAAAGGACTTGAGTACAGTAAGAATGAAAACTCCATTGTAACCTATCATAAGCTTTATCCAAATCAAGCTTCATCAACATGTTACCCTTCCTGCCTTTTTTCTCATTAAAACTATGCACTACCTTTTGCACAATAACAACATTATCCACTCCTCTTTTGCCTCGGATAAAACTAGTTTGTAGTGGGCTGATGAGATCATCTAGAAAGGGCCTAAGCCTAGCAACAAGAATTTTTGTAATGAGTTTATAAATAGTGTTGCAAAGACCAATAGGAGGAAACTGAGTGATCACTTTAGGATTGGGGACCTTAGGAATAAGACAAATCAAAGTCTTATTCATTTAAGGTACTTATGTGTAGGTCCGAATAAGTGGACTTATTATCTAATAGGTCCTATGAGAAAAAATTATTATAAAAAAGGTCACTAATTGTAAATTTTAGTAACAATTTATAAAAATCATGACAGAAAAAAGTTACTAATTGTCAATTTTTAGCGATATATATAAAAAATTATCACAAAAAATTTATTTTTAGCTACAATTTTACCAAGATTTATTTTTAATAGGACTTGATGGGAATTAAATCCAACTATTAAGACTTATTGGTAGTTTATTCTTCAGGATCAATATGACCAGATTCAAAAGCATCAGACACCACTTTGACAACCGAGGGGGCAAGAGGAGTCCAAAACTTATGGAAAAAAATGGGGTGGAGACCATTAGGTCCGGGAGCCTTCCAAGGTTTGAAAGACCATAACAACCTCTTGATTTCGGCTAGAGAAGGTGTAGTCGCAAGAGTAGTGTGATACACCGAAGCAATGGAAGATAGCAACTGGAAAGTCGATTCGACACGATGAGACTAAATGAGGGAGCAGGTGAACAAATCCTCGAAATAGGTAAGAATATTAGCCTTAATTACTAATTTAGATTATAGAGATAATGAGGTTAATTAATTGAGATTAATAACTTATTATAATTATTAATATCATTATATATTTTAAATACAGTATAGGTTAAAATAGTCGATTTCGGTTTAATTCAGTACATAAGGTGTTTGAATCAATATCTAATCGAAAATTGAAAAAAATCAAATTAAAAAACTGTACAATCTTATTTTTTTAAAAAAAATAAACAAAATATAACTATTTCGATCCAATTCAATTAATTTAATCGATTTTTTTTGATTTTTCTTACCTCCCTGATTGAAGGTATAATTAATCGTATAAATTACAAACCTACGAACGAGGAGTATGTGCAAATGAAAAAACACGAAAATTTAACCTATGTTTGGTTTTAATTTTTTAGCTAAAAAATCATAAAAGATAAAATTGGTTACATAAACTAATAAGATAAAATGACACATTCAAATCATAATCATTATACTTTTTCTCTCATAAAAATTAAAAAATTTAAAAATAAAAATCAAACGAGACTAAAAAAATCAAACTAAGGCCAAGTTTGGCAAGTTAAAAAAAAGTCAAAAAGCCAAAAAATTACTCAAAAAGTTAAAAAGTTATCAATATTCATCAAAAGTCAAAAATTACGGTTATACAACTCCTAATCCTAATTTTTCCATACACACTACTTTATACAATTTTTTAATACACATTTTTTTATAAAAAGTTAAAAAATTAACTCAAACAATCATATTTTTTTTTTCAATTTTTTAATCCAAAAAGTCAAAAAACATACTTATTTAAGACATTTTAAACGATCCCTAAAATAACAAAAAAAAATTAAAAATTCAATTTATTTTGACGCTTCCTAAAGAAAGCGTTAGACGGAAGAAACACCTGGCGCTTTCTACGATCTTAAGTAAGTCGGTCGGTTAGATATGCTTCCCCACAACAAACCTACCAACACTTCTTACAATCGGACACCTGTCTAAAACCAAGTAGCTCGCATTTATAAATGAGACACTAGTTTGACCATAATACCCTCTATTTCCCCCAAAATAACCAACCAAACCACTCTTTTTGAATGACGTGTGGTACACTACAAAAGTCTTTTGCCTCAGACTCCACTTCCTATAGGACGACCACTAAGGTCACCTGGAATCTCAAAGAAAGCTCATTTATTTATTTTTTATAAAAAAAGTTAATTAATTATATTTTTTTTATAAAAAAAGTTAATTAATTAAGTTGGCTTGTCCTATCTCTCTCTCTCTCTCCACGTGTAAAGAAAGGACAGCTTGTCTTTCACTGAAGTGAAGATACCACAAGTTACACCCTAGGCGCATATTAGCACCGATCCCTTCATTCATGTGCCCATGTATATGAGTATGTATGTATATATAGATATTTGCGAAAGAATCGAGAAAGCTTAGCGAAGTTTCATCTGGTTCGGAGTCTGAGCAGGAGAGGACTTGACTGTAAGAGAGCGATTTCGGTCGAAATCTCTGTAATTTGCGATCTTGATCGTCGATCGTTGGATGATCTAAGGTAATGAGCTTCGAATCGTTACATACAAGCTCAATTTCTCTGTAAATTTCATTGAATTGAGCTGTTTTGTGTTTGTTAATCTTGATTTTTTTTTTGATGAGTATAGCTCATCTAGCATATCTATTTGTATATAATTAAGCATGTATATGTGTTTTTTGTGCTTGTATATATTTATGTATTTATATGCTTGCATGAACGTGTTAACGGAGTTGTGTTTATGAGATCTAGGATTTTGCCTTGTATAGCTGAATTTTGTGAGGCCAGGGAAAAATTGAGATTCAATTGACTAGTTTCTCTGAATAAACTGTTTGGTTTCTGAGAAAGCAGAGGAGAAACAAATTAAAGATGTATTGAAATACAATTTAGTGTCTTTAACTTCCCAGGAAAAGAAAGCTGAAAAACTTTCCTCAGCTAACGCAAACTGTTGTGTGAAAGATTCATAAGGTTTGTGTGTGGAACTTTTGTTATTTTTTGTCTTTTGGACATGACTGATGATGGATCATGAAAGAATCAATACTTCAATATATTTTATGTTCGTACACTTCCTTAGAAACCAAACGGGTGATTGATCATGCGCAATGAATAGACTTTTATGGAATTTTGATTGGTCTGCACTTTTTAGGTGATCTAGTGTGGGGGTTGATCGAGTTGTGGCATGTGGATACGTCTTCGCGATTCCTCCAAGCGAATGCCGAGGGATTATGATAACACGGTAGATAAAGAAAATTCGGGTAACCCTATTCATTACCGAGGCAATTGAATGTTGTCCTGTGCCATATGTTATTTTATCTACTCATATTTTTGCAAGCTTATTATTTGTGGAGCTGAGAGGCTTAGTAAATTACTATACTTTAACATGGGCGTAGACAAGGCCTTGTTTCTTCTGATTGGAAAAATATTTTTGGAGTTTCAATATAATATTGGAGTTTGATTAGATTTTGCACTTCTAAAAGCAAACATTTATTGTTTGTTTCTCTGTTTCTGTTTGTGTGTGTCATTGAAATGTATAATAGAAAGAATAATTGAAAAGAAATTAAAGAAAGACATACTTTGAGTCGTTTTATGTCGTACCGTATGTTACCTAGAATGTGAATCGTTTTGGTTCGAGGAATGGGTACAGGAATGTGCTACTCCCCATGCTTTAAAATGTGATTCGATAAGAGTAGACTTCTTAATTTGACATCTAATATATTATAGTGTATTTTTCTTCATATTAGTCGTTCGACAACATAGTTCTATAATCATTATCAGCCATTGTTATACATTTTGTCAATCCAAATCTCCACACCATCTATATTTTAGTTTATTATATTTGACTTTTTCCCTTTTAAGGAGAACTTTTAATTGAAAACATAATAAAAATTATGGGATTGCTTTAGATTGCTAAATTCACCATTTTGGAATGAAAGTATACCATGTTTCAAACATAAGTTCCAAAACGAAAGTCGCTAGGGTGTAAGTGTTTTCTAGTAACACTGGTTGTACCTCAAATAAATTCGAAATAGGGTGTTATTACATTTCAATGAATGTAGTTTATGCACTATTTACATTTAACTATGCACTTGCTTGTAATTTTTAAGTTTATTGAGTGCTTTGTTTTCTGGGGCATAATTTTATGAACGATTTTGAGCGGTTTGGTATGGTACCTGGACTGAATTATTGTTTGTCTTTTAGCCCTTCTACAGAACAGTATGGGGCAAGAGACCATGAATCCCTCTTGGAAGCTCTCTCTTCCGCATGTGCTCGTGGCAACTACAGCTTCATTCTTATTTGGCTACCATCTTGGGTTTGCTCTCGATCTTGGACTTTCTTCTTTTGCAGTTTCTTATTGTCTTTTCTTTCTTTCTTTATCCTTTTCACTCGACTGATAAGCAAGATTAAAAAATTTTGATTGTGGCATTTTCTCTTTTGTCTAAACAGCGTAGTTAATGAACCACTTGAAAGCATTTCAATTGATCTTGGTTTCAGTGGGAATACCTTGGCAGAAGGTAGCATACAAACTGGATGTTTCATGTTGTTTCTTTTTTGTTTTTTTTCGCTTGAACTAATTTTTTTATGTGCATTTGAAAATAAAAGAAACTAATCTACTTTCTGTTTCTGCATTCGGTTTCTGGTGTTTTGGTTGTCTGTGTATGCCAAATGAAGGTCTAGTGGTCAGTACATGTCTGGCTGGTGCCTTCATTGGATGTCTACTCAGTGGTTGGATTGCTGACGGGGTTGGGCGCCGTAGAGCTTTTCAGTTGTGTGCTTTGCCTATGATTATTGGTGCTTCTATTAGGTAATATGTCTGCACCTATAGTTAATACTTTGCCTTGTATGATGTTTGCATGGACTCTTTTAAGTTTGTAAAGTACCTGTGTTGGACATTCGACACTTGAGTAAGGATATGGGATAAGTGTCCAATATACCTCATTGGACATGCACCCAACAAGTATTCATAGTAGTGAAGTTTGGAAAATACTATGCTTACCAATTCTTGGTATTGTTTGCATCATCCCTTTTCTTTAGTTTTCTCCATTTTTAGTTTGGAAAATACTAATTCATGCACTTTCAGTGCAATGACAAAAAGTTTGGAAGGTATGCTTCTTGGGAGGTTTTTGGTTGGGACTGGATTGGGTGTGGGCCCCGCTGTTGCATCTCTCTATATCACAGAGGTAAAACAACCATATTTTGTTGCATTTATAGCGCAAAATGTATAGGTGTCTAATTTATTTGTTTGTATTTCTTGGTAACTTAGAGATCCATATTCTAGGAGTGCTTCTCTCATATCTGGTTTTACTTGTATGTATGAACAGGTTTCTCCTTCTTTTGTTCGGGGTACTTATGGAAGCTTCATTCAGATTGCAACATGTCTTGGACTAATCGGAGCTCTGTTCATTGGAATCCCTGCCAAGAGTATTGCTGGTTGGTAAGCAAAAAGGAATGAATGCTACAGTATTTTTAATTTTATCAGGGACTAAACTGGTTGAACATTTTTATTGTTATTTTTTATTAATTTATTTCTGTCTCGGAAGAAGTGGTTGGTAAAAAATTTATTATACTTTCTGCTCAGGTGGCGTTTATGTTTTTGGGTATCTGCAATTCCAGCTGCAATACTTGCTCTTGCTATGGCATTCTGTGTGGAGAGTCCACATTGGCTACATAAGGTTTGCTGTCATCTATATCTGTTATTTTCCTGAGATTGATTTTTAGATTATTTTTTGTGTGTTTTCACTAGCTATTGTCTTAAATGGCTGAAGTGCTTACAAAGATCATATTTTTTGATGTATAAAAGAGAGATTTGAAATGAATGGAAGTTATTGTTGATATTGCTCAAGGAAGCAGATACCCTACTTATTCTTATAATTGCTATTGTTTTCTTCCCTTTGCACAATCTGCTTGCAAATGGTCTTTGCTGTCCTTTATCAACTATTTTCAGTATTCTCCATGAGTTAACTCTCTCTCTCTCTCTCTAGTAATCCTCGTGATGTTAAGCAAATGACTAAAATAAATTGAGTTTTGCATATATTTGAAGCATCATTTTCTCGGAGTTCAAGTTGACTTCAATTTGTAAGCATGTTGTCATTTATATCATTGTATTCTAGGTGGTTTTTTTCTTGCTACCTTTCAGTATATATTCTTGAAGTTGAGAAGAATATTTTTCAATCTGTTAACTTCTGAATAAACACCTCTCTCTCTCTCTCTCTCAAAATGGTATATGCTGCCCATTGCTTGGCAATGGAAACTTTTCTTGATTAATAGAAAGTCGCAATTTATTTTATACATTATTTTTATCCTCATTTGATTTTCCTTCCATCAAAAACACCTTATTTCCTATGTTTCTTCTTGTTAAAAAATTCTGATGGTTCAACTTGATGTGGTGTAAGATCAAATTTTACAACAAATTGATTAAATTAACCAATTGCTGTTGCATTATGTACTTATGCTATGTGGAAAGTAAATGCTGAGTTTCTTATTTGTGTAACAGCAAGGTAGAATTGCTGATGCGGAAACTGAATTTGAGAAGCTTTTAGGAGGATCACATGTCAAATCTGCAATGGCAGAATTGTCTAAGTTTGACAGAGGGGATGAGACTGATACTATAAAGTTCTCAGAATTGCTTTACGGTCGCCACTTCAGAGGTAGATGCAATGTTTTCTGATAACACCCTTTTGGGATTTCTGAGTGATTCATTACATTCTTGTCTTTCTACTGTTGAGGTTCACATAATGATGCAACCTCCACTTTTGCTCTCTCTCTCTCTCTTCAAAATGCATTGGTATTCACTCCTTCCTTTTGCAGTTGTTTTTATTGGGTCAGCCCTGTTTGCTTTACAACAGCTATCAGGAATAAATGCTGTTTTTTATTTCTCTTCAACTGTGTTTAGAAGTGCGGGAGTATCTTCAAACCTTGCAAACATCTTCATAGGAATTGCAAATTTATCAGGTACATTTCATTTCTTAGTAGAGTAACTTTTCTTACTTGTGGATGACCTATCATATAAAGTGGGTCTTGTTTCAATTTCAAAAATTTTATTATTGCATTACACATCAGGTAGTAAGAAAAGTTTGTAAGATTTGTTAGTTTGTATAACATTTTTCTTCTCAGTGGCCTAGTCTCTCTCTCTCTCTCTATATATATATATATATATCCAGCCACTTGTGTATATAAGGGTATTGACACTGTTATTTGACCAAAAAATATATTGTTCTTCAGGTTCTATTATTGCATTGATTTTGATGGATAAGCTAGGGAGGAAGGTCCTCCTTATGTGGAGTTTCTCTGGCATGGTACAGTATCACATTTTATTTTCTAATAAACTTGCTTATGTACTATTGCAATTGTGATTAATAAAATTCAACATTATATCATACAACTGAACAGAGGAGAAGAAAGTATGATGGACTTAATATGTGCATATGTAGAACTCCCTTTGTATATCTTTGGAGCACAAGTTGGTTACTGTCCGTAAAAAAAGTTAAAAAAATAAAATAAAAACTGAAGTTGTGAAGTTTTGCAGATTCTGATTGAGTAAAAATACAGGAGTATTATACTCAAGGCAATAAATGATAAATGTATAAAGAAAAAATATCTGTTAGCCTATGTATAGGAACTATTTTTTACTATGCTCATCCTTCTCCCCATTCACAGAAGCAGCGCCTCCCCCCTTTTCCTTGCAACCATTGTTGCAGCCCACATGCATAAAAAATGCAATGAATATGCTGATATTATACACACACACACACACACATATATTTTAGCAGAACTGGGTTTGTAATAGATCTGAGAATAAGAGGTCATGTACCTCATAACATATCTTATTGTTCAAGTGTACACAAGTGGTTTGTTGTTTTCATGCAAGAAGCATAAAAACTATTACTTCACAAACTGGCACTGTTTTTTTTTATTGTTCCATGTTGGTTGTGGCGGGTGAGGGAGGGAAGGGGCTTGTGATGGGAGGGAGGAAGCATGGCAGCAGTCGAGGAAGGGATGTTTATGGGCAAATGTAACTCTTAGACTATATGTCTGTCTGATTTGTAGATAAGTTGCTATACATGGTCTTAGTAAATTATTTTTTTTCTCCATTAAAAGGAATTAACTGTGATAAATTTGCCATTTATGTGACTAACGAAATGGCCTTTGATAGAGTCGAGTAGAAGAAGGATTCATGTAACCGACCCCATTTGATGGAACTTAGGCTTGGCTTGGTGTGGTTTGGTTTGGTAAATTTGTCATTTATTGCCTTAAATATAATATAATCCCTAAAAATAACTAGTTTTTGTTTAGGAGTTGTTTCCTTGAAATAGTTTGGCCTTCCATTTTCATATGCATTCTTGAAATTTGACAAGGCTAAAGAACACTCCTACAAGTAGAGACACCAAAATTGATGTAGGACAGCTGTGGTTGATTACAGCCTGGTGTATATGCTTGAAAGATTGGTAAAAATTTTGCGTGTGTTAGGATTTCTAGGGGTTTTGCAAGAGAATAAGGTTCTAGGGTAGTATTTAGGATAATCAAAAAAGAACATAGAGGGTATTGTCGGTGTTGTGTACAAACAGAGAGCAGTAGCATTGTAGATTTTGGGTTCTTTTGATGTGCCATAGTTGCATAATCTAAGGAGGGATAAATAAAGGCTTATTCTTTGAGGATTTAAAGATCAATAAAGGTTGACTAAATCTGGTTAAGGGCTGTAAAAGGCTTAAAATTGCTGAAAATTAAGAAGAAGATGGTAAAGATTTTAGGCTCCACAAATAATAAATAAATTTCCATTCATAATTAAAATAGTTCTCTATATAGATTTCTAATCACTCCTAACCTGTCAATACTTGAACCCCTAATTTGGAAGCTGAAGCTTTTAATTCTAAACCCTGTTTGATCAAACTAAAAGTCATATATAAAGGCCCATTACAACTTGAAAAAGTCATATATAAAGGCCCATTACAACTTGACTTGTATTAGGACTTGTGGAAATCCCTACAACCCATCTCTAGAAAATCCCAAAATTACAAAAAAAAAAGAAAAAAAGAAAAGAAACCCTGATCTATGAAACATTAAAAGTACATATGAACTGACCTTTTTTACACCCAACCTGAATAATTATGGACTCTACCATGATTAGAGCCTCTACCATACCCTGACTGAAACTTGGCCTATGTTTTATGGATTCTTCTAAGTTCATGAAGTGCCTGTGGCGGACACTCGATACTTGAGTAAGGGTATGAGATATTGTATGGCATGCTTAGTTGGATAAGTATATCTAAATAGTTGAGTTCACTATAACTATGCATGATACTCCCGTTTATGCATAACATGCTCTATGTTAGACTGTAACACACTCTACCCTAACATAATATATATATATACATAAAAAATGAAATCTAACCATGTCTTGGTGTCCTTGGACATGATAATTAGATGAATTTGACACCTAGGCACATACCTGCACGAGACATCCATACCAGAGTTGTGCAACATAGAACTTGGCTAATATGCACGTGTCTTATAAATAATACACGTGTCTCCAACTGCATCAATTATATAGTGCAATTTCCAATTTCAACTGTGTCTTCAAGGATTGTGATCCTCTCCATTAAATGTTTGTAATGAAGAGGCTCCATTACATCATCCAATGGTAAATATAATGATCTTTCCTTATTTTAAAATAATTGTAAATTTGCATTTCTATTTCGTATAGTGCTGTACTTTCTATTATGAGCTTATCATAGTTGCCATATAACACTTGCCTCATTCAACTATTTTATTTTTCAAGAAAATGAATGGATTTCTGATTTATTTCTACATTTAATCTACTCAGGTGATATCAATGGCCCTGCAAGTCACTGCTGCGGGTCTTCCTGTATCAGCTTCTGGAGCTTTGTACCTCTCTGTTGGTGGCATGCTGCTGTGAGTTCTGTTTTGACTTGCACTTCTGATAAGATGCACATGTATTGTTCATCCAAAAAAAAAAAAAAAAAAAAAATGAAAAGAAAAAGAAGAAGTGTGTGCATCTGAATGATGTATGCAAATTAGGCTCCGAATGCTGTGAATTAATTGTGACCAAAAACACATTTCAGATGATTGACCAATAATGTTCATAATATTTCAGCTTAAGCTGACAGGAGAAAGTAGCTTAAGCTGAAATATCATTGAAGATTATTCTTCAATCATCTGAAATGTGTTTTTGGTCATAATACGAGACTAGATAGTAAAAATATGAGATATATTTATATAGCACATTGTCTTAATCCTTGGGATTGATTTAGAATCTGTTTTTGGATTTGAAAGATTATGTTCTGACCCCTAATATAAATAGCATGTCAGCTGAATTGCACTCTTTTGCTTTTGATTAAAATTGGGCTAGTCTCTAGATATTGGCTAGAAAGAACCAAAAAAAAAAAAAAAAAAGAAAAAAAAAGAAAAAGGAAACATTGCGAGTGTTGCATTTTAGCAGCCACCTTGAGTGGTCATGATAGGTTGTTTCTGCATTTATGTAATTTGCAATAGCAGCCAAGGGTGAAAGAATGCATGTATAGACTGTCTTGATTGAGAATATTGAACTTCTTCTGCAGGTTTGTCTTCACATTTGCTTTGGGAGCTGGTCCAGTTCCTGGTCTCCTCCTATCAGAGATCTTCCCCAGCCGAATTAGGGCCAAAGCTATGGCATTTTGTATGTCTGTACACTGGGTAATATACTTTTACCTTGTTATTTGTGTAAATTACACTAATCTTCCTTGAGGATTATAGAAAATATATTAGGGCCCATGAGTTTGGCATAACTACATTGAGTTCTCTAAAGATTTTAATTTACGTAACAGTTAGTCCTCTTTTCATCAATAATTCGTTAGTTATATGAATGGAAAAATGATAATCATCTATTTTATATTGAAATGTATATTTTACCTCGTTTATTCATATGTCTACACACCATCTATATTAATTTTGGTCCACTTAGCTTTATTGAAAGGGAGATTGATGTGATTATACTAAACTTGTGAGGCTTATTGTATTTTATCTAAACCTCAATGGTGAATATAGATCTCTTGATAACGAAGTGTGGGACTTGTAGAAAGTGGACTTATAAAGTCTTTACTTGTTAGAATGATTCATATTTGACCTGCTGTTGAATTCATTAGGAATAAAATTGAGATATCGAGGGAAGGGAATTTCATCTCTTTTGCTTATTTTAACTGTTTGGCTGGGATTCTTTTCAGGTGTTTAATTTCTTTGTGGGCTTGCTGTTCTTGCGCTTGCTTGAGCAACTTGGGCCGCAGCTCTTGTACACTATTTTTGGTACCTTCTGCTTGATGGCAGTGATTTTCGTGAAGAGGAATGTGATGGAAACGAAAGGAAAATCACTCCAAGAAATTGAGATAGCTCTTCTTCCGCAAGATTAAAGGTATTTTTCTTTCTTGTCAAAATAGTTTCCAATAGGAGTTTGTGTCAAGCGAAGTAATAGATTTTTTAAAAAAATTTTTATTTGCTGATGTTGCGAATGTATGTGCTTGCTGCAGTTGAATATGACGTCAAAAATAGTCTCCAATAGAAGTTTGTGTTGAGCAAAGCAATAGATATATATATTTTTAATTTTTTTTTGCTGATGTTGTGAATTTATGTGCTTGCTGCAGTTGAATATGTTGTCAAAAATGGTTGGAGTTCTGTAGAAGATTGAAGCATTGAATGCCCTCGTGGATTTGGCAGATCATCTTGGTTTGCATGAAGACTGGAGTTCCGATATAGATTCAACGGAAAAGCTTCAGTGCCCAAGGGGTTGCTTTAATCATGTTCTAGTAGATAGAAATATAGCAGGCAGGCTTTGACTTGCTGAGGCCAATGTACCCCTATATGAGCTTTTAATAATTCAGCATCTTGCATGCACAATTTATCCCCTAAAGCTGTTTATTTACTGGAAATATGAATGATCGATTCGAGTTCTGTTTGAGTTCATTTATCTTAAATAACTCTTATATAAATAAGATATACTAGTTTTTAGATCTTCAATTGGTAGTGACGATAAATCAAAAAGACTTTTATTTTGTTTTTTGTTTTTATTCCTCCACACATTCATTATTCAAATACAGTTGAAGGTTCTATTGAACAAATGAGAGGAGCCATTTTATTGAGAAAACTGAACTAATCTGAAACAATTCTCTTGACAAAACCAAACCAATCCGTTTTTTTCTTTTTACAGATTTTGTTATTTTGATTTGTTGGTTTTCCTCTTTTTATTTTTATGATGATGGATGAGGTTTGGACTCGCACATCATATCCAATTCTATCAAATTCAGTAAGATTGTCACTTTTCTTTCTAAAAACTCGAAATTTGAGCCTAAGGGGTTCGAGTCAAAAAAGATGAGACACCATGGGAATAACCACGTAATTTTGGCGATCCTAGTCCCCCAGTTTTGTTGCATATGGGGACAAAGACTTTGGAGAAAAAAGAATGTCGTTAAAAAAAAAAATAAATAGTTAACCATATAAATTTAGCATCATTGCCTCCACATTATGAAGGGGAGAGGGTATAAACGAGTAATGAAGTATACCTCATTTTCCTTGCCTTTTGCTCATAACTAAACCTTTCTTTTACTCACCTTCCTTCCGATCCAAACGGAGTGTAAGAGCAAATATAAATTAATTTAATAACAAAAAGGAATTCAGTAGTTTTTTCTAAACTTGGAGTGGAGGTGGGAGTGAACAATTCCCTCTGTTCTCCCTCCTGGTCAGTTTGCTGACAAAAACATAACTATTCTTGTAGATCATGAAACAATGTTACAGATTTATATAGGTGAACTGGCTTTGTCAGGCATCGGACACTTTTCAAACACCAAAAGCATTAGCAAAACTACATTATGCGTCAAAAAGTAGTTCATTATACCCCGTATTGGCTGCAAAAAGTCCTAGGCAACACAACCTCCACTCCACACAATACCCCTGCTGGTAAAAGGAAAGAAAAAGATGTATTAGACAATAATGCAAGGAAAAGATTACAAAGACCAAATAAGACAATAAATATTGCATTTCATTTTCGGGCATTCCCTCACAAGGAGCGGCCCACCCCCTTGTGAGGGGCCAGTCAAAAATACAAGTCTAGTCTCTAGATGATTTTAATTTAGTGTGTGTTTTTTTATTTATTTATTTTTATTTTTAATGTTGAATAAGTGTTGGTTTTCATTAGTTTAAGTTGTTTATATATGTAATATTTATATACATAGCCAATAAAAATATGTTTTTTTGGTATCACCACCATGTCCATGTTCGTGTCTTGATTCTTTTAAAATCATCGTGTCTCGTGTCCATATCGCACTCTAATATGAAGTCCAATAGTATCTCGTAGTCGTGTGCACAATCAATAGTATCTTACTATAGAAATGGAATTTAAAAAGAAAAAAAGAGTTCAGTACAGCTTCAACAAAAAAACGAAAAACTTTGAAGCAGAATATTCTATGTTCGAGCGTTACTTCCTGCGCTTGAGCGGAACAAATTGTTGTGTCTGATGCTCGAGCGTCAACTCTTGCGCTTGAGTAGACTGTGCATATATCAGTTTGCAGTAGCCTCTTTCATCACTTTTTTTTCACCTCTTTCTCTCTCAAAACCCTAGATCGACACTCTCTCTCTCTAAAACTCACTCTGTCTCTACATTTTAACCTAGATCCATTGTGTTTTCTACCCTAGTGTCTTTGAGAAAAAGTTAGAACTTTCTAAGAGCTCCGTTTTGATTCGATTGAAACTTGGTTTCGGTGTTGTTAAAGCTTCCACCTTGCTTTGTTCGTCTCCTAACTTTGAGGTAGGGACTTTTGACTATCTTCTATGAGTTTTAATTTAGTTATTTGTTGATGTACAAGAAATATTAGAACTTATGATGATTTTGAACAAACCGAGGGTTTTGGTTTAAAATCAAAAGAGAGATTTTCAAATGAATGTAATGGAAATGGTTATGGGAGTAATTATGAGCTTGTGTTGGGTTAGAATGGTGTATTTTGGTGTTTGGGATGAAATCGGGAAAAATAGAAGTTTTGTCCTAAACGACTCAAATGATTATTTTGTATAAATAATGAAATTGGATTTGAAAGTGTGAAATTGAGAGGTTGTTTATATGAATGGTGTAGTCAGATATGTATTATCTCTCACCTATGGAAGTTTGGATAATGTATCTGTTGTTAAGATTGTATATCTGTTTAGAAATATCTGTCTTGGGCTATCGGTAGAGGATAGCTATAATTTTTGTAGAAATTACATGAGGATTAGGCGAATTGAAACTAATCACCTAGCTGTTATCATTGAATATGATTATGAATTGTGTACATTGTATATGTATGATATTTGGGAGGAGAAAGGGGATGGACTCTATTTAACTAAGTTGGCCTGTGTGTCTAGGGTGGAAGTCTTAAAAACTGCGCGTATACATGGGTGTCAATTCCCGTGGACGAAATTTCCGTAAAATGGCAAGTGACTATATTTGTGTGATAATAATATTGGTTGGAGACCTGTGGGGTGTATCATTTGTTTGATTAATTAAGCGAAGTGGGTATAACTAGTGAATTGGGATAAAGTGAATTAAGATGTAAGTTTGGTATAACTTGGTTTTGGAGAAGAGTTGTGAAAGATTTTGTCATTGAGCATTGAACTTGTGCATTTTACTTGTATCTTTGTTAAACCGCATATATTGTGGTAGATTGTTTTTACTCGGCTTTGACTCACCTTATTTGGGAAAATTATTTTCAAGTATTGGTGATATGCCTCCGCTAAGGCAGTAGCTTGGAGGGATTTGGAGCAGGAGCTTTTATTTTTGTTGTGTCTATTTTTGTATAGTCAAGGGCTTTAAATCGTGTTGAGTTAGACTTATTTTTGCTGTAACCAAGCAGTGACTTGGAAAGATGTAAGCCATTAAGGCAAATGATTATTTGTATAACTTTCATTCCTTCTTTTATCTGTCTCTCATGTATATCAACTATGATGAATGAAGGTATGTTAATTTAATTATACTTTTGCTCATGAGATGGGTTTGTTGTATTTATTTTGGGGCATTACAACTTGGTATCAGAGTGTATCGGGTTTGAATACTTTGGGTACGTGGGAAGTTGTTAGTACCACAATGGATTTGTCTCGCTTGATAGAGACTTTAGTATAAACGGTGTGTGCTTATATGTTAACATGCTTATGTGATTATATGGGTATGAGATTTAATTTCTAGGATGTTGATAGAGTCTATGGGTTTTTAGAAGTCCTATTAGAAGAGCACTTGATCACTGCTGCTTCTAACTAGAACTCTGGCAACGTCGTGAGACGGTCATTATTCAGAAATGAAATTCGTAAGTGTCTACGTGACTATGTGCTTATATGAAGTGAATTACTGTTGTCTACCACATTAGAACGTGAATGAGTTAGTTTCGGCACATTTGTAAATGTGCTTGACTTTTCGCGCTCTTTTCGGAAGGTGAATAGCCCTATAGTTTGAACTCCATCTGATTTCACAAGTGCAATGTGAAATGGTGAAAACACAAAAAGAGTCCAAATTCGGCAATTCTTTTTGAAAAATCAAAGTTTGAATCAAATGCCAAAAATGGAATGCTTTGCTAGATTACAGAGTTGCCACCTAAATATTTTGAAAAAATTAGAAAACCCGAGACTCGTGCCAAAGGCCATTAGTCTATCATTACCAAAGTGTCTCGGCTCGGGAACTTAGGTACAAGAGGGGAAAGTCATGAATTGAGCACCCCCTCACTCGATCAAAGATCGGCCTCTGCTAATTATGATGTGATTCTTGTTTACATTATATGCTATTGTTTTGATTATTAGCTATTCTTTACTATGTGATGTGCACACAAATATAGACTAGTTTGCAAGAATTGGAACACTTGATTTCATGTTTTGTTTTGAAATTGTTTTGTGAATTTGCCACTTGAAAAAAGTGGGCTAAAAAAATGGACATTAAATCAAATCGTCCCAATTCAAGCAACTAGCCTTCATCTACAGGCATTCAAGCAATTATATCATCTAAGCAATTAGCCTCATGGTGTTTATGCTTTGGACATGGCAACACAAACATTCATGCAAGATGCTAAAGCAATAAAAGCTCACCTAGTACTTCGAGCCAAAAAAAAGTGAAAGAGTTAGAAAAAGATACGTGTTCCTAATTTATGCAATATGACTAATGCAACACACACATTATGTATTTTATAGGCTCGGCTATGAACATGACATATGATTTCATTCAAAACATGTGAGAGAGCACGTATTTAAGTAAATGAATTTGGACATTGATATTGGGTTAGCATGATGAGTCGAACCTTGGATGTATGCAAGACAAAATGGATGCGAAACATAAGAATGCTAATGAAACGTGATGCTCTATACTAACCATTGTAAGCAAATAAATAAAAGGGAGAAAGACATGGGGATGGAAGACATACACATTACAAAAATATTGCCCTCGTGCAAAAGGGTGCAAATCAATGTCCGAAAGTCCGAATTAAACTAGGTATTACAAAACTGAATGAATGAATAAAATAGGCTAATCTATGCTGTTACAACGAATAACCAAGATTATTACAACAAGGATAACTGAAATAAATAAACTAACTCTTTAAGCTAAGTAACTACAACAATTATAAAAGGGACAATAATAATTACAACATGTTAATGATGAGATTAATTACAATAAACAATATTAAATTAATTAATTACAATAATCATAATATAAGCGAGGATGCGCAAGAATTGCATGCATGCATATGCACAATGTTCAAGACCAGCCCTGTTTGCCCCAAGCTTGCTCTGTTTCACCTCAGCCACTGTCCTCTGTTTTCTGCAAAAATACATTGCTAACCAAACTTTGAGGGTCGGCCGGGCATAGAGAAGGTCGGTCGTGCCTCAATTTTGTGCAAAACTTTGTTTTGTGTTTTGAAGTGAAAACAGTGCAGACAGAGTTGTTTAAGCTCTGTTTGCCCCTTTCTTCCTTCTTTATCATGAAAAAGCTTCGAGAGAAGGTTGGAATTGTTTTTAAAACCATCAATGAGAAAATTGATTGCTTGATGATTTCGAATACAATTTTGGACAAAAATCAATGAAATGCAATGGATATGACCATCCCTCCCTCTTATCAAGGGAAGAACTCAAAGAGGGTGGTAGAGACGCTTCAAGAATCATCGAAATGTCATGAATTAGCACATGATCACTCTTTACTCGATAAGCTTGGCATAACGTCTGGCCAAGTCTAAGCAATTTAAGCCATTTTCTTTATGTGCATTGATCAAATTTTAAACCAATTTGTTTAGTCATTGCCATTCATTAGTCAATTTGTCCATGGTAATGTTGAAGTCCGCTAAATAAAAAGTAACGTCAAACGAGAGGTTCTTCTAAAACATGAGAGAGAGACTATACCGTTGGCAATGAATCTCCTTAAAGATTAAGCCGTTAAGTAGAAGTCTCTCCTACATGTTTTGAGTAACCTCAATCGGTTGAAATCATTCTCAAGAATGAAAGAGATAGATGGTTAGATGATTTGTTAGAGTGAGACTCTTAACATGAAAAGTAAGTAAAGGAAACTGTGGAACAACATGCAACAAGTTATGTATGCCAATTCATGAGACAACAAAGGAACTAACCAAAGCTTGAACCAATTTAAAAGGCTAGGATAGCCCTAAAACAACCCTTAATAAATGAAAAACAGAGGCTTAAAGCTCACAAAAAAAAGGTTTAAAGCCCACGAAAAGAGCCTAAAAGAAGCTAATTAACAAAAGAGGAAACAAGGCTAGTAAACAAGAACAAGGAGGGGTGGCTAACCCCACCATTTTTGAAACCCCAAAAACATGATTTTAGCCCTTTTTTTTAACTCTGAAAATCAGTGTAGAGAACAAAGGAAAAGAGTGGAAAAGTAAGGGTTTGAGCTATAGGTAAAAATGTAGAAAGAGCAAACTCTCTTTACTCTTTTGATAGCTCTTCAAACCCAAACTTAAACACTTATGTGGAGAAGTGGTTTGGAAATACTCTTCAGATCCTGGGAGACGCTAGTGATCCTCAGCTAGTCACTTGAAAAGATACACACTCCGGTCGGCGGTGCCGGGATTAGCACTCTGACGGACAAGTTAGTTTAGACACTCAAGATAGCTTCTTCTTTAAATTAAGTCAAGTGATTCTTAAATACGTACTAAATATGTTGCTCCTGTATTTATACCTGTTTCCCTCAGGGCCAGGGCTTACTTTTTGATCATTATCCTTTATATTATTCGGCTTCAATGGCACACACTTATTCGACCCAAATATTGTATTCGGATACAGCCGATTATTGTCAGCCCTGTATTGCGCGCCTTCTGCCTTTGTCAATTATTCGGCTCCCATAATTGCCCCTTAAACTCCCCATTGACGGTAGTTAATCGGCGTGTTTGGTCCCGAATTGGAAAAGTTAGAACTGGTCAGGTGGCTTCGTGTATCCCAATATAGATGTCAGGACGCGCACACTTTTTCGTTCATCATTACGCTTTCCCACCTCAATCATGTGTTTCGCATTTATTATGATTTGAAATTTCAGTCTTTTTGACTGCACAGTTCGTCGAGTATTCGAGACTCTTAGACCGCCAGCGGATATCCCTTCTCTGACTCGCATGCTCTGCGACTCTTCTCCGTTTACCCTCGTCTCTGTTTAATCTTTGTAAGTCTTTTTCTCCCTTCTTTACGATCCTATTTTTTGTCTGTCGTTTTGATTCCGGCGAAACCTTGAATCCCTGCGAACATGGCTAAACACTTGAAAGACCTCCTTTCCGAGGGTCGTATTGCCGGATTCCGGAGACATTTTTCCATTCCCGACGACGTCCACTTATCTCTTGTAACGGACAGTACCCTTGATATGGAGAGGGAGGATCAGAATACGATCGTCTTCCTTTTCTTATCCATAGCAGAGGGCGGAGTCCGTTTTCCCCTACACCCACTGCTTAGGGCCATCCTTCACTATTGGAGTCTGATTCCTTCTCAACCTAACGTCAATTTCTTTCGAATCATCATGGGGGTGATTGAGTTGAACCAGCGTCTTAGGATCAACCTTGGCAGTCCGACGATTCGGCATTGCTACGCTTTGACCAAATCTTCTGGTCGGCTGGGGCGATACTTTCTCAGGGCCAAGGACACTGACCATCACTTGATAACCATGCTTGCCAGTTCTGGTAAGAGGGTTGACGACGTAATGGTCAATGTCCAAGGTAACTGGGAGTTCGGTGAAGGTGAAGACCGCCTAGATCCTATTCCCAGACGAAAGGGTGACCCAGGTTGCCACGCAACGCCTTGTTGTTTGTTGACTTACCCTTCACTCGGCTTTTTTTCCTTTAATCACCCCTTGTTCTTTGCAGGTAATAGATTGAAGAAAATTCTTCCGTCAACCGACGGGGCGGTTCTTGAGGAGATCAAGTCTGCGCTCAGAAACTTTGGCCGTTCAAACGTATAAAAGCAAGGGAGAGCGGCTCACATACTCCTCCGATACGAACCGACTTACACTACATTCTCGGCTGCGGAAGGCATTCCAATTCCATTCGGCGATCAACACCTTTCGGCTTTTATCTTTCCCAGCTTCAAGAACCTTAGGCAAATTGGCCTCGAAGATTCGGATCTAAGGGCAGAGGCTGATCCGGTGGTAGAGGTAGCTGCCGAACCAACTAGAGAGGTTGCTGAGGGGGCCGAAGAGGTCGATGAAGCGATACGCTCGGCGTTTGAGGCTGCGGGACTTAACTGGCCTTCACCGTCCACTTTGGGTTGGGCAGAGTTTTCGTCCGAAGATATTTTTGCAAATTTGGGGGACCTACCTGGCGATATTTTTGAAGCTATGGCTGGAGAAAGCCTTATGCAGATGGCACGAAGGAAAAATGTCGAGCGAATGGTTGCTCGAAAGAAGGCCAAGGCCGCCCATTCTGAGCCCACCTTGATTAAAAATTTCGTACCCATTATTGAAGAGACGATTCAGGTCGCTGAGACCGAAATGGGGGAAGAGGTTGAGGAACAAGTCATTGATGAACGGCTGATCCCGGAGGAGCGGGGCAAAAAGCGTAGCACCGAGGGAGAGGCTGGGTCGGAAATTAGCCTTGCTTCCAAACGGCCTCGTTTAGAAGAGTCGGGTATGGCTGCGCCTTTTATTGTTCGGCCTAAGATCAAAGATACGCCGATCTCTTTCGATGCCTCAGCCATTGAGGATCCAGCCGTGGCGTTGAGCCTCGCGGCTTCAATTTCCTTGTTGGCTGACGTAGCAGCCTTTCGCACCGTATCGGATGTTATGGCCGTAGCCCTATCTGCGCAGTCAGCGTTCCTGGTTAGTGACCACAAATTCTCTTAACTTTGTTTTCGTTAAAGATATCTGACAATCCCAACTTGTTTCGCAGACTATTGGCAGGATCGCGGACCTAGGCCGCCGCCTTCATGATGCCTTCAGCAGAGTTGATCGTTTGCAAGCGGAGGTGGACGGTCAAAAGAGTAGGGCCGAATTTGAAAGTATGAGAGCCGCGATGGAAGGTACGCGAGCTGAAGTACAGAAAGAGAGGGCTTACACAGCTGAATAGCTCCGCTTTGACGCTGAGAATAGGGCAAATGCGAGCGAAGAATCGCTCAAGTTAGCCATGGAAGCGCTTGCCAAGGCGGAGGTTTAGTTAGCAGAGCTCAAGGCCGCCAAGGAGAAAGCCGATTCTGAAGTTTCTGCGGCATTTGAGGTAGGAAAAAGTGCCGCCTTCACGAAATATGTAAATGAAGTCCCCAAATTTGAGAATCGGGGGTTCAAACATGGATGGCTCAAAGCCATTGTTGCCGCTGGAGTTACATTGGCCTTGCCAATTCCCTACGAGCAAGTGGACATTGAGCCACTTGAGTTTGACCCCGAGGATTGATCTAGGAGTCATCTCTGTTGATTTTGATTTAAGTTTTTGTTTGGTAGACTTTTGATTTTGATGTAAGTTTTTGTTTGGTAGACTTTTGTTGGCTCAGGCTAGTTTTCATGTATAAATTGGTTACTATTTGCGCTCAATTTATTAATGAAAACTGCCTTGGTATTTCTCCACTACTTGTTCATGGTTTGTGAAGTTATGTTAATGAAGAATACTTTGCCTTTCACGAATTTGGATAAAATCATTGCTGTGTTTTAGCTTTCAGAAATTGAATATCCTATGACAATATTGAATTATCATTCATGTGCCGCGTATTGTGGGTACTGAGCCGAATCGATTGATGAATCTGCCCTTGCCCCAAGCGGTGCATGATCATTCGGGTGCCGTATGAAAGGACCTTAAGATTTGTGAAGGATCGATTCATGGGTCGGCTGGGGTACATAAGCCTAATAGATTGATGAATCTGCCCTTGTCCCAGGCGGTGCGTGATCATTCTGGCGCCGTATGAAACGACCTTAAGATTTATGACAATATTGAATTATTATTCATGTGCCACGCATTGTGGGTACTGAGCCGAGTCGATTGATGAATCTGCCCTTGCCCCAAGCGGTGCACGATCATTCGGGCGCCGTATGAAACGACCTTAAGATTTGTGAAGGATCGATTCATGGCCCGGCTGGGGTATATAAGCCGAATAGATTGATGAATCTGCCTTTGCCCCAGGCGGTGCATGATCATTCGGGCGCCGTATGAAACGACCTTAAGATTTATGACAATATTGAATTATTGTTCATGTGTTGTGCATTATGGGTACTGAGCCGAATCGATTGATGAATCTGCCCTTGCCCCAAGCGGTGCATGATCATTCGGACGCCGTATGAAACGACTTTAAGATTTGCGAAGGATCAATTCATGGGCCGGCTGGGGTATATAAGCCAAATAGATTGATGAATCTGCCCTTGCCCCAGGCAGTGCATGATCATTCGGGCGCCGTATGAAACGACCTTAAGATTTATGACAATATTGAATTATCGTTCATGTGCCGCGCATTGTGGGTACTGAGCCGAATCGATTGATGAATCTGTCCTTGCCCCAAGCAGTGCATGATCATTCGGGCGTCGTATGAAACGACCTTAAGATTTGTGAAGGATCGATTCATGGGCCGGCTGGGGTATATAAGCCGAATAGATTGATGAATTTGCCCTTGCCCCAGGTGGTGCATGATCATTCGGGCGCCGTATGAAACGACCTTAAGATTTATGACAATATTGAATTATCATTCATGTGCTGCGTATTGTGGGTACTGAGCCAAATCGATTGATGAATCTGCCCTTGCTCCAAGCGGTGCATGATCATTCGGGCGCCGTATGAAACGACCTTAAGATTTGTGAAGGATCGATTCATGGGCTGGCTGGGGTACAGAAGCCGAATAGATTGATGAATTTGCCCTTGCCCCAGGCGGGTTGATCCAGTCGGTGCCGGGCGTTTGAGGTTTTTACAATTAATGAGATGGCCTCGAGGGTGCTGCCTCTTTACAAGATAAATGATTAAAGGTAAAACTTTTATGAGCATAGCAGACAACTGACTCTAGCGTTTGAGGGTATCGAGTGAATGTCGAACAGACTCTTCTTTAACAGCAGAGGGGAAGCGAAGACGCTGGCTGAGCTAGGTGAAGACATGAATCGAGGTAGTGACCCTCCATGCACAGGGAACAGGAGTTCCAGGGATCGAGAGAGGCGTCACCTCCCGACGTCCGGGCAGTGTCGCCCAGAAGGATAAGCAACACAGGCGTAACTTCCCCTCAAGTCGAGAGGGCACCTGAGGCGAATCCGCGCCTATTAAGCTTCACGGTATTTGTGGGGAATAGACCCATGACGAAGGCAGACTCGATCGTTCGAGACCCAAATGTAGTGGTCGAGTTTGCTCGACAAATTTTCCCGCCTGAGGTTCAGCAATCGATGGTAGGTCACCAGGACTACGAAGTGTTTTGCAAAGGCGTTCATGGGCCAGTGAAGGGGCTGTACACTGCCTATGAAATCGGCATGCGGTTGCGCGCTGCCCGTCGAGAAATGGAGAAGAAGGATGAACGTATTTGAAGTTTGAAGGCCTACGAGGAGGCGGATGAGCGCGAGTTGAGGAAGACCAAGGCGGCCCAGGCACAACCCGCCGGGCAGGGAAACTCAATCGTGGAAGAGAGGGTTACCAGCCGGCTGATCAGTTTCGCGCTTGCCGATTGTGAGACGGCAAGTATGTTCGCGATGGAGAGCGCGAAGGGAAGGGCCTATGAGAAAGGTTTCCATGAAGGCCGAAGAGTCGGAATTGAGAAGACCAAGGAAAAACTGGCCGAAGAAGTTTGCCGATGTGAGAATCGTGGAATTAGGCACGGTTGGATCAAGGCATCTCAAGCCGCAGAAGCTCTTCGAGCGGCAGGCATTGAGTCGGCATCACCACTCTATCACAGTAAACATTTTCTATTTTCTGCTTTTGAAGTTGAGAAGAGTGATGATGAGGGTGACGCCGCATAGTTATATTTATTGTAAGGCTAAAATGCGGATCACGTTCAAAACTATGTAATTTATCGCTTGTTTTGTTGAATAAATAAAGAAAAACGTTCTGTCACAAATATTTTATTGTAGTTCGTATTCGGTATGTATGTGTTTCGTTTTACTGTGTTTGAATGAATATATAAGCGTTGACCGGCAGGTTCAATCCATATGTGATAGCCGTTTATTCCCGACAGGCTATTGTAACCTGAAGCCAAAAGCCGGTAGGTAGAGTGGCTTTGGCAAGTTCAACTCGGCTCGGGGCCTAGATTTTTGGCCAATGCACGTGCTTCAAAAAGTCATTTGGATAACTACGCTGCGGCGAATGTCAACCGACGCTTTGCTTATGGAGTTTAGTGTTAGTGAAATCGCCTTGGGATTGGGGCCTCGAGATCATTGCCAGTATTGAAAATAAAAGGAGTGGGAGCTTTGCGTAGATAAACAATTGCTTATGTGAGGTGGGTTAAGTGGGGATGTTAGTTAGAGGCTGGAGTCCAGCCGACCTTGGTGTTGCCATGGATCGTGGCGGAGGGGCCATCCGTATGGGAAGTAGGGCGTCCAAAAGTTGGCATGAACCTTCAAGTCGTCGAAGCAGATCACCCCGAAAGGAAAGGCAACGATCGTTGGATTTATCCCTCCTTGTCTTGGATCTTTGCCTTGACATTGTCAATGGTATCAAGGGAGGACTTGGGCACAGTTGGCTCGAGGCATTGCAAGCCGCGGAGGACTTCCGGGGGACGGGAGTTGATTCGGCACTGCCGCTTTACCAATGCGTCTTCTCCTCTTTTTGGCTTTTCAGATTGGAAATGAGTATTGTAGTGTTCAAATACGAGTTGCGTTTATGTAACAACTGTTTGATCGAATAAAAAGTTGTGTTTCAAACATTTGCGTCTTATGCTGAATTTTTTATTTGCGTCTTTCCTTGACATTGTCAATGAGTGAAAAGTTTTGTTTTGTTCGTGCCAAAGGGGATTCCGAATCCGGAGGCTTAATCGGTTCTAAGGTGTCATGCACCAAAGGCGACTCCAAATCCGGAGTCTTAATTGGCCTTAAGGTGTCATGCACCGAAGGGTGCTCCAAATCCGGAGTCTTAATGTGGCCAATCGTGATATCCACGAAGGGCGCTCCGAATCCGGAGTCTTAATCGGCCCTAAGGTGTCATGCACCCAAGGGGGCTCCGAATTCGGAGACTTAATCGGCCCTAAGGTGTCATGTACCCAAGGGGGCTCCGAATCCGGAGACTTAATCGGCCCTAAGGTGTCATGCACCAAAGGGGTCTTCGAATCTGGAGACTTAATCGGCCCTAAGGTGTCATGCACCAAAGGGGGCTCCGAATCCGGAGACTTAATGTAGCCAATCGTGATATCTACGAAGGGCACTCCGAATCCGGAGTCTTAATCGGCCCTAAGGTGTCATGCACCTAAGGGGGCTCCGAATCCGGAGACTTAATCAGCCCTAAGGTGTCATGCACCAAAGGGGTCTCCGAATCCGGAGACTTAATCGGCCCTAAGGTGTTATACACCAAAGGGGGCTCCGAATCCGGAGACTTAATGTGGCCAATTGTGATATCCACGAAGGGCGCTCCGAATCCGAGGTCTTAATCGGCCCTAAAGTGTCATGCACCAAAGGGGGCTCCGAATCCGGAGACTTAATCGGCCCTAAAGTGTCATACACCAAAGGGGGCTCCGAATCCGGAGACTTAATGTGGCCAATCATGATATCCACGAAGGGCGCTCCAAATCCAGAGTCTTAATCTGCCCTAAGGTGTCATGCACCCAAGGGGGCTCCGAATCCGGAGACTTAATCGGCCCTAAGGTGTCATGCACCAAAGGGGGCTCCGAATCCGGAGGCTTAATGTGGCCAATCGTGATATCCATGAAGGACGCTCCGAATCCGGAGTCTTAATTGGCCCTAAGGTGTCATGCACCCAAGGGGGCTCCGAATCCGGAGACTTAATCGGCCCTAAGGTGTCATGCACCAAAGGGGGCTCCGAATCCGGAGACTTAATCGGCCCTAAGGTGTCATACACCAAAGGGGGCTCCGAATTGTCATTATGACGAGCGGCATAATGGGGTTTGTGAAATGAATTGAACGACAAAGAAAGATGGTTTGCATTGCAGAAGTGAAATATATACAAGTATCAAAGCCCACAGGTCGGGTCAGTGATATGGTTTTCATAAAATCGCTGCTTCTGCCGATTGGGGAGAGCCACGGATCTCTTCAATGCCACGGGCTATCGGGAAGCGCACAAGCTGATGATAAGTGCTTGGAACGGCCTTCATAATATGTATCCAGGTTCGCCCCATGATGACATTATACGGCGAAGGGAGCTTTACAACCAAGAATTCTACTTCGACCGTTCTGGAGCCTGCTCGGACAGGTAGTATGATCTTCCCTAGCGGGTATTCGGGATTCATATTAAAGCCGAACAATGGACGAGGCGCCGGACACAGATCTGACTCGTTGAGGCCGAGTTTGATGAAAGTTTGGTAATACATAACCTCTGAAGTACTCCCTGGATCTATGAGAATTCGTTCAATGGTGAACCGGTTTATGTGTAATCTAATGACCAACGGATCAATGTGGGAAGCTGTTGTGCCACTAAGGTCGGAGTCATTGAAAGCAATTGTCAGAGCTTCTTTGGGCCATTCAGTCGGAATACATTGCTCCTGGGGGATTGGATGCGATTGAATTGTGTGCACGGTTGGGGGTGCAGGCAGGCTATAGATTACATGGATCACGCCAAGTGGAGGAGAGTCCTGCCTCAAGGCTAGTGCCTTGGTTGGCTTTCCCTGTCTCACATACTGTTGCAGTCAGCCGTCTTGCACCAGTTCTTCCAGGTGATCTTTTAATGTGTAGCAACTTTCTGTTTCGTGGCCGTGATCTTTGTGATATTCGCACCGCCGATCCCTTCTCCGCGTGTCGGGTGGCCCTACCATCTTTGACGGCCATTTGAAGAATGGAAGGATTTGGACTTTGGTCATTATTGCAGCGATTGGTTCTGACAACTCTGTGTACTTTTTGTCAGTACGTTTCAAACATCTGCTGTCGACTTGCAGTTGCTCATTCGTTCGGTGGGGACATTGATCGCTTGATCGGCCAGTATCCCGCCTTTTATCTCGTTTAGTGCGCCGCCGAGGCTTTGGGCTAGGAGATGGCACGGAACTTATTGGTTGGGCAATTTCAGGGGGGGCCGTTTTGTTGGACATTTGGTCGGCCTTTATTCTCAAGGCATCGTCTTCCATTTTGCAATACTCCTCAACTTTCTTCATCAACGCCCATACCATTTTGGGGGGTCTTCTGGTCAGAGAACTGCAAAGAGGACTATCAGGATGTAGTCCCATTTTGAAGGCGGTGATGGCCATGGAGTCGTTACAAGCGTCGTCAACAAGGTTGAAGCACTCCCAATATCACGCCGAGTACGCTCTGAACGTTTCTCCTGATTGAAACTGCATGGCCCTGAGAGAGTCGGCCTGTTTCGGCTGTACCTCGTTGGTGGTGAACCTGGCCCTGAAGGATTTCTGTAATTGATGGAAGCTTTTGATAGAGGCCGGCTCTAGCTTATAATACCACCTGACAGCTAATGGCCCCAGGCTGCTGGGGAATATTCGGCACATGAGGGCTTCGTTGTCTGCATGCAATGTCATGGCCTGCTTGTAATGACGGATATGATCAGTGGGGTCTAATTTTCCATCGTAAAGAGTGAATGACGGAGCTTTGAACTTCTTGGTCAAGGCCGCCCTTGCAATCCGTCGAACAAAAGGATCGTGCTGGACATCTTCGTCTGAACTGCTCCTCCTGCGCTTGTTCCTTGTATGTAGACTCTTTTCGGAGGAGGTGGAAGTTTCGGATCGTCCCTTCTTGGTGAGCTCCGTGGATAATGAGTTGGAGTCACTATTGGTATCCTTGGGCTGGGCTCGAGGTCGTTGTCCACCGGCCCTCGGAGGTCATTCGGGATCTTGGCGCATGGCTTCTCTCGATTTTGCGACTTCGAGGGCCAAATCTTGATGGAGACGTTTATTTTCAGCGATTATGTTCTCCAGCCTCTGTTTATTCTGCTTTGGTTGTTCTATGATCGCCTGCATTGTCTCTTGCGCTGAAGTCATTGGTGAATCGAAGTTCAAGGCGCGTCTTGCAGCGATGGTTTCTTTCCCAAGCATATTTGCTGGAGTGAGGTCGTCTTCTTGTGCGGTCTCGTCAATGGCTACCGGAGGATCTTCAGTCACGCCTGCCATGGATGTATTTGAGTATTCCCACAGACGGCGCCAATTGTGGAGAAGTGGTTTGGAAATACTCTTCAGATCCTGGGAGACGCTGGTGATCCTCAACTAGTCACCTGAAAAGATACACACTCCGGTCGGGGGTGCCGGGATTAGCACTTCGACGGACAAGTTAGTTCAGACACTCAAGATAGCTTCTTCTTTAAGTTAAGTCAAGTGATTCTTACATACCTACTAAATATGTTGCTCTTGTATTTATACCTGTTTCCCTCGGGGCCAGGGCCTACTTTTTGATCATTATCCTTTATATTATTCGGCTCCAATGGCACACACTTATTCGGCCCAAATATTGTATTCGGATACAGCCGATTATTGTCAGCCCTGTATTACGCGCCTTCTGCCTTTGTCAATTATTCGGCTCCCACAACTTAAAATAGGATCAAAACAACACAAAATGATAAGAACTAGATAGCAAATGAAAGAGTTGAAAGCAAGAGGAAAGAACAAGCTTATACCTCTCAAAGAAGTTAGCTCTTGCTTGTGATCCAAACTAAGTATCAACACACCCTCAAGCTTGAATTAGGCTTCTCAAAGATCAACCATGACTCTAAGATGGTGAGACAAGGTTGTGTATGGTTATGGAGATGACACAAGGGTGGTAGGTTAACTCAAAGGTTGCTTGCCATGGAAGGAGGAAGGAGGAGCTCTCAAGGTGTATGTAAGCTTTCTAGATTTTTTTTTTTCAACCTCCAAAATAGAGGCTGAACCTCATTTTTATAGAATTTGAGCTCAAAAGGTGATAAATATCTTCAAAAAAGGATAGGTGGCGGGCTCCCGCCCAGTACAGTGTTTCTCACCACCAAGGCCCGGCCGGCCTTCACTGAGGCACGGCCGGGCATGCATGCCCTCTCCTTATTTTTTTGGTTCAAACTCAGCTCAAAAGGTCCAAAAATGAGACTCAGAGATTCAAGCAAGGTAAATGGTGACGATTTGAGGTTATTTCGAGTGCCTGACTAAATCCGAATCGCTATGAATTCAAAGCACACAATTCAACTTTCATCATCGAGTGTATCGAACTAAGTGCCTAAGCCTTGTGGGCAGTCGAAATGGGGTGTCTACAGTTGCCCCTCTTTGAAAGAGCTCGAGCAGCCATGAAATGACGTGAGTGAATGTCAAAGCCCATAGACGACTCATTTGATGAGGCTGCAAGACTTGGGCAAGAAAGCAAGACATAAATTAGATTGGTTGTGCTCACAAGCTGCTTACGTATCCATTTGGAAGGAATCAAACCAGCGTAGTTTAGGGGCAAAATGCGAACATAAGATGCAAGAACATAACTTATGATCATGCAATGAGGCCATGCAATGAAACACTTGAATGCAAATGCGATGCAAAGAAAATGCCACATTTAAACAAATTAAAACAAGGTACAACAATTTCAACCATGAAAAGAAGTAAGTAAACAAACACGCCTCGCGTGGGCAACAGGAGCCAAACTACATTTCATGTAGAAAGGATGTAAGAAAATTATGCAAGCCTAACTATGCGTCACGCAGGAAAGGCGAAGAGCGATGTAACCATTGAGCGCACCCGAGGTCTCAACCGAGATCCTAACGCATTGCATGCAAGAGGAGGAAAGGTGCTGTGAACATCGGGCACACCCGAATGTTGTTAACCGAAGTGTACAATCCTAACGCGTCACACGCGAGAGAAGGAAATGTGGTGTGAACATCGGGCGCACCTGATGTTTTTAATTGAAGGTGCAATCCTAACGCGTCACACGTGAGAGGAGGAAGGTTGGTGTGAATATCGGGTGCACCAGATTTTTTAATCGAAGGTGCAATCCTAACGGGTCACATGTGAGAGGAGGAAAGGTGGTGTGAACATTGGGCACACCTGATGTTTTTAACCGAAGGTGCAATCCTAATGCGTTACACGCGAGAGGAGGAAAGGTGGTGTGAACATCGGGCGCACTCGGTGTTTTTAACCGAAGGGTACAATCCTAACATGTCACACACGAGAGGAGGAAATGTGGTGTGAACATTGGGCGCACACGATTTTTTTAATCGAAGGTGCAATCCTAATGCATCACACGCGAGAGGAGGAAAGGTGGTGTGAACATCGGGTGCACCCGATGTTTTGAACCGAAGGTGCAATCCTAACGCGTCATGCGCGAGAGGAGAAAAGAGCAACAAAAGAGCAAACAAGACTTAGAACTTACTATAAAGAGAAATCCAATTACAAAGTGTAAACACGAGTTAACGTAAATCAAAAGGATGCACAAAAAGTGATATCCAAATAGTAATTTTGAAAATCAAGTTGTTTGATTTGATTTTTTTTTTGTTTTTTTTGTGAAAATTGATTTTATCCAAAAAGCAACATGCTAAACTACACAGAACAAATTACAATTTATTGAAACAACTAACGAAATATATATAAACCAACGACATGATTCACACAACACAAGTTGTGAGTTTAACCGAAACAAACGAGTTATGAGTTTAACCAAAACGATCGAAACAAATCACATTAATTAACAAAACAAACAAAATTAAACCAAACCTTTTGTTGTTATTGTTGTTGTTGTTGTTGTTTTTTTTTTTTTTTTTTTTTTTTGTTTTAAATCAAGGCCCCAGAATACTAAACAGAAATACAGAGCCAAAAAAAAACAAAAACAAAATTGAGTTACACCAAGAGCCGGCCGAGCCTCGGTGAAGCACGACTAGGCATCAACACAGCCAGTCAGGCTTCGACAGCGGGGCAGGGACAGATCGGGAAAAACACACACCACGGCTTATAAAACACAAACTCACCACTATTTTGCACACACCCACACTCTTTCTCTCTAGGACTCCTCTCTCTCTCGTTTTTTTCCTCTCCTCACAAACCCAACAAACCTCACAAAATTTTCTTAAAAAAACTTTGTTCTCCTCTATAGTTTGAACCGATTGAAACTTGATTTGGTGAGGCTTTGAGTTTTCTCTTGGTTTTTCTTAGATTCTCACACATTTTCCCTTTCCCTCTTTAAGTTTTCTCTCTCCTAGGGTGTCAGATTTTGAGGTTTTCACTCCAAAATCACTAATCTACTACTCTTTTTTTTTTTTTTTTTCTTCTCACTTTTTCATCTTCTCTCTATGGCTAGTGATGAAGTACCCATTCCTAACCCCATCGCAGGTATCGGTGCTGCCCTTGGTGCGGATATGGAGGCGGAAGAGGCTGTTGCATTGCGTCTCCTTGCCGAGAGGCCTTTTGATGCGGCTACTTACCAACCACGTACACACGTGCCACCCCCGGGCAGTATTTTGAGATTTGAGGGCTTTATCCCAGGGATAGATGAGGACACCCTATTGCGAGAGCCCACGAAGCACATATTTGCAGACGCCTCCACGGTACGCAACTTTTCCTCTTATTTTATTTTGCACACATGTTGAAACTGATGAGCAAACCACTCATCTCTGCTTTATATATACTGATAAAACTCCCAATTAATAGGTGATAGCCAGGAGGATAGGCGGCTATGGCTCCATATTTGGCCCCCGACGTTGGTACGAGCGGCTTCTCATGAGGTCCGTACTTTAGTTGATACTGCTGGCTTTGGGCCCTTCTGCTCCGGGCTCATACAGATGAGGGCCGAGTCATGGTTCTATGGGGCCCCGGTAGAGAGATGGTGAGATACCATTGACTCATTCCACTTCTCTTCGATCGGGGAGATGACGTTGACCCCATACGACTTCTTGATGCTAACTGGTTTGTAGGGCGGCCCAGTCTCCTTTGATTCGGATATGACCCAGTGGAGAGCTGCACAACTCCAGCTTCTCGGGGCGATCCCAGACACCACCCGCCATGGGATGGTGCACCACAAGTGGTTCTTGGAGTACTTTTCTGGCACTCAGCTAGCTACTGCAGATGAGGTTGCTCAGTACACTCGCAGCTTCCTTATGTATCTTCTCGGTACTACCTTGTTTGCAAATAGGGAAAATACCATGGGGTTATACCTTCTAGGGGCACTGGTACACCTTCCTCAGGTGGTGGAGTACGACTGGGGTGGTATTGGCCTAACCACCTTATACTGCTATATAAGCTCCATCTCCTGCCGCAACGCGGATTCACTCGGTGGCTACTGGAGGGTTTGGGAGGTATACCCTACACTCACTTTTCTGATATGCTTTACATTCTATTCACTATTGCATTTCTTGTTCATTTGATCTATTTTTTTCATGTCTTCTGTTTGTTGCTTTGGGTCTACACATATTTCACTTCCTTGGCACCAGTCCCAGTGAGGCCGACCGAGTTGCCAGTACCCCGCTCTCGGTACTACAACTAGTGGTTCGAACGACGCCGCCTTGTAGATTGAACCTTCCCGTACTTCCGCTGCTTCTTTGACATAATCACGGCAGACCAGGTAGCAAAATACCAGTTGTAGACGTCCCCGAACGTCCCGAGAAAAATCTCGTTTTGTTCATTTGGGCTTACTATAGTTCGGACTCAAATGTCACGGTTCTTAATCTGATCTCGCAAAGTGTAATGCAAGATTGATAAATCACCAAGGAGTCCAAATCCGGTAAATCATTTTTGAAAAACTGATTTTTTAGAAAGAAGTGCCAAACATGGACTGCTTTGCCAGATACAGAGTCGCCACCTAAATATTTTTTTGGGGGGATTTAGGGAACCCAGACTCATTGCCTAAGGCAACATGTCTGTCATCACCAAAGTTGCCTCAGCTCAGGAACATGGGTACGATTGGGGAAGGTCAGCTATGAGCACCCCCACTCGCCTGATCAAAGATCGGCCACTACTAAACATGATATCTTGTTTTTGAAAACACATGCATTCTTATTCTGGTTAATTGGCTAATCTTTACTATGTGATGCGCACAGCAAAACAAGTATAGACTAGATCGCCTAACTTGGAACAAAGCATCGCATATCCGTTTGTTTGGAAATGGTTTTGAATTTTTGCTACTCGCAAGTAGGCTAAAACACGGATTTCGATGAATTATTCCAATTCAAGCAATCCAACCATCACCCACAGGCATTCAGGCAGTTATATCACATACGCAATTAGCCTCATGGTAAGCATGCTATCATGTTAACACTCACATACATGCAAGATGCTAAAGCATAAACACTCATAGTGTACTCCGAGCCAAAACAAAGAATATGTCAGTAATCAAATGTATGACCCAAGTCCATGTTGAAATGGCTAATGCATCGCAAGCAAAATGCAACTAGAATAGGCTCGGCTAATCTAAAATGGCATGTGAGATGTGACAATTCGATGCATGTATTCAACTTAGAATTGAAATACAATGCAGTTAGTATGATGTGCCGAGCCCGATGCATGCAATACAGATGAATGATGCAAACATGCATAGCATAAGGATGCTAATTGAAACGTGCCCTAGAACTAACCATCATAAGCAGGTAAGTAAATGGGAGAAAGACGCGGGGTTGGAAGACATGCATCACACACACGCACGCTTATTACACAATTTGCCCTCTCGACGGAGGGACCGAAAGAATAATACAAATCAAATAATTAACTAACTAACGAGCTAACTAATTATTACATAACACTTAGCTAATTAAACAAATTAACTAAGCTACTGAAAGTAGTAAAGCAGCCTCAGGAAGAGGGATGCATGCATGCTTGGACGGCTTCGCTCGAAAACCCATCGCCATGTCACATGTTGCCTCTGTTTACACTGCTCTGCTCCTCTGAAAACTTTGCAAGTTCCAAAGATGCCTCTGAACCACCTTATGAGCATTGTGGAATATCACCGCCCAGAAACCAAGGCCACCGGCCAAGGGGAACTGGTCATCGACCACTTGTAGGGATATCGGCCAAAAATGCATAGCCGGCCGGCACTAGAGATGGCCGACCGGCCATATCTTCCTGCAGAGTCCTGTTTTGCTGCGGCATAGGACAAATAGAGCATAGCAATGCATTTTCAAAGCAATGTTTGCACCACCACCCTCCCCATCATGTCATGAGCTCAAGGGAGTATGGCTTTCGACTCTCGGGCCATCAGTCATGCATTTCAATGCATGATGGCCAAAGGTGTCGAGTATGCAATTTGATATCAAATGAAATGCACACAAGCACACAATATATCCTAACCTCTATCATGATTGATCAAGAGGCAAGGGACGCAAATATGCAAGCAAAACTAATGCAACATGATCATGTTAAGTTAATAAGCACGCCAAATGCAATGCAACCTAGGGAAGCATGCAAGATACAACGTGGACGTTCAAGCATGCAAGGCGAACATGTGACAACATGTGAGGATAGGCAAGCATGTAGCGACATGTGAGGCAAGCATGCAACAACATGTTAGGCAGCTTAACAAGAGATGCATACCAAATGCAATACCACTTAAACATGCAACAACATGTTAATAGGCCAAGTATGCAACAACATGCAAGGCAAGCATGCAACAACATGCGGGAATGGTCTTAAACCAAAATGGGCAGCTCTCAAATGAGCCCAAATCAGTGGCCAAAATGACGCGGCAAAGGCATGGAATACACATACAAACATGCATACTAATGGTCCACTACTTTAAGCATAAAAGAGAAACTCTTAAGCACACTTAAAAGAGGATAAACATGGACAAATGACATACATTGTAAGCTCTAAAATCATGTTAGAAAGGGTGCCAAACCAACTAAACAAAGCAAGCAAAGCATGTGACAAGGCCCAAAACTTGAAACTAGCCCCGGGATTCAAATCAAGGCTACATGAAGCAAGCCCCAAAAGGCCAAGGGGACCTAAGACAGTCCCAAGGCAGGTCTAAACAAGATCGAAAACCCACTTAGATAGCATCTAAATGACCTAAGCATGATGGCATACACAATGGTACATTCAAGAGGCACAAAACACAAACCCTTCAAAGCATTAAAGGAGTGATAAGTGCAAGTGTTTGAGCATGCTATATGGACTGAAATAATATTACAAGTGATGTCAAATCACTGAAATAGCTCAAGTAAAGCATGTCAAAGGATTCGACACTCAAAGCCTACAAGCTAGATTACATGGTGGCTATACAAAGAAAGTCATGGATGGCCAAGACAACCAAAATCAGACCTCAAGCATACCGAAACATGGATAAAAGCTTCTTGAAGTCGAGCCAAAATATGCTAAAAAGACATGTTACAACATGGTGCATGTTAAGGCTAATCATGGGATTACAAGACAAGTATACAAAGCATGCATGGTATGTCTAAACCAACTTGAAATAGTGCTATATCATGGCAAAACAACCACAAATACCAGCTAAGACATGGTCAACACGAACTTAACAAAGGTGCTGACATATGAGGCAAATATGACAAGTATTGAAGACAACAAGGAGAGGGGATGGCCCTCTCCTTCTTAGGACCTCAAAATACCATCCCCACCACTGAAATCCCTCTGGATTTCAGTGATGGGAAGGCCAATACAAGGCGGTCCCAAAGCTCACACAAAAAGGCACAAAAATGAGGCCAAACAAGGCCTAAGAGGGGGTAAACAGCCCCAAACACAAAAGTGATCTTAAACAAAGATCAAAGGCATGCAAAATCAGAACTTTTTTTAGTTGGACACTAAGCTTAAAATAGTATGCAAGTATTTCTAAAAGCTTAAGCAAAAATAGCGAATAAAGGAGTAGTTTCTCACCCTTGAAGAACACTTCAAGAACACTAACTCTAGCACCTTCTTTTGACCAAAACCAACTCAAAAACTCTGAAAACAACTCCTTAGCACCTCAGCAACTAAGGGATAGCGTACCACTAGGTGCTTTAGTGCAAAAATATGAACAAAACACCCTTTTAGAACACTATTACACACAAAAATCAAAAGAGAGGGAGATATAGAGATAGATAGATATAAAACTCCTAACCCTGAATTCCAAAACCTTTGAGAAGGGAGGAGGAGCTCCCTTCTTATAGAATTCCAATTCTAAAGCTTCTAAGAGAAGCTAAGGAATGGAAGCAAATCCCTCCATACACGTGTATGGAGGGGGGAATAATGGGTGCCAGCTGGCACAAAATATCTGCATAAAGCAGATGAACGGGGTTCGGCCAGCAAAAATGCCCGATCGACCAACACAAGTGCCGGTCGACCAAATATAGTGTCGATCGGCCAACACTCTTGGCCGATGGCAAGAAAAAGGGGCCGATGGCCTCATACCATGGCTGGTGGGGTGTGGGGATGGCCAACAAGCAAAACACAAGTGTTTGGTCCATGACCAAGCACAAAACAGATAAGTTGAGAGATCTTGAGGCAAGGTGCGTAGTTGAGACCTCCAAGAACTCAAAACGAACACGAGCATGGATGATCATCGAGTGTTCAAACGATGACGTCCAAGTCTTGAGGATGGTCAAAAATGGGGTGTCTACACCAGCCTTTAACTATTACCTACTATCAACATATTGCATTGTTTCCCACACTACATGGTCATTCTCATGCTGTTGCATCTGTACCATATTGCCATTCTTATACTATACTAACTTCTGACATTGCACTGATTTTTGACATCGCACTAACATTTGACACAAGACTAACATCTGACACTACACTGATTTCCTCATACTGCACTGATATTTGACACTGCACTGATTTTCTCAGGTTGACTGGCACTCTTGGATGGGCATTCCCCAAGTGTTGAGGACAACCTACGCCGCTACATGGCATGCCTCTACGATAAGGATTCTATTCGAGGGCCCTTTTGGTCGAGCTTACTACTTGGGAGAGAGGTTCATCTGCTAGACGCAGGGCGTCGCTGACTTCAACATTCCACATCCGTCTCCCTCGGCTATAAGGGTAGTGGATAAGCTACAGGACGGTCCTCAGATCGACCTCCTGATGTTGGGCGAGGATGGCAATCATCATCATGAGCTTGGCAACTTCACTACCTTCTTACACACCCAAGTGATGATGCCTCTTACCCTAGGCGTGGCTCGAGTTGTGTCGGAGGTTGCTGTTGCTGCTGCTGTTGTGGCTGGCGATGCGCTTGGTGGAGGTGCTCTTGCTGTTGCTCCCATTCTTGGATTTCCTGTGATCCCCACTGAGATTATGTACATGCATCCGGATGGAGTGATCGAGCAGATCCCACTTAAGCACATCGACGAGAGGGACTGTAGGCTCGTGTTTGCTCCTAGCGTCGAGAAGGTACACATTCTTTTATGCTAGTCCATACTGCACTTTAGCTTGTTTTCTACCATTTCTATTCATTGTTCGCTATTAATTTTGTCTGTCTTTCTCAGATTTTTTTCTTTTTGCAAATCCCCCAGGCGTACGGTGATGATCTCTTTTATATGATTGACCGACTACTCCTCATGGTACGAAGGAGGCAGACTGCCTTAGTCACCCATGGGATCGAGGTAAATTCTATCTACGGTTTACTATTGTTGCCATACTGTACACCCTTGTTAATTCATACTAATATCTATCCTCCTTTCAGCTGAAGCTGGTGCCAGTAGTGCTTGTAGGACCTTCCGCAGCTAATAGGTAGAAACAGGGCCGAGGGAGGGGCCGCAGAGGAGCCGATCAGAGGAGAGGTCGAGTGAGGCTGCGCTCGCCTTCCGAGGAGTCTTTTGATGGCTCCACGACCCCCAAGGATAAGGAAAAGGAGGCTGACTTGCAGTCGAGTAGCCTTAGTGACGATAGTGATGCACCTCCTTCGCAGCCTAGGAAGAAGAGGGTGAGGATGGGTTATTGATGAGGATGACGACTTTGCTTTTGTTTTGTTGTTTTGTTATTTTTTTTCTTTCTGCTTTCGTTTTACTATGTAGTTAAAGACTAGCTCCAGATAGACCTTCTGTTTTATTTGAAAGATTTTCTTTTGTTTTGTGGCCTTGTAAAACAATGACCGGGGTTGGACCTGCCAGTTTATAAAAGACAAGTTTTTATTGAATGATCTCTTTGCACAATGTGATGAATGGTATAACCTTTGCACAGTAACTTCATATGAGACTCGAAAGAACAACTAGCGGCTCTTACATTTATTCTCGATTCGGATAACAACCCATAACAGGACAAATTGTAAAATACAACTCGATAACAGAAAAATGAATGAAAACAACTCAAAAAAAAAAAAAAAAAAATACTAAAACAAACACTTGGTACAAACAAAACAAGACTCAAAAGTACAGTCTTGATCCACTCGAACAAAGGTCAGCTTTTGCTGTAACCGCACTGAACTAGACCAGCACTAAGACCCGTCTGGGCTTCATTGATGCACGGCTGGCCATCACTGATACACGATCGGCCATCAGTGTGATGTCGGTCAGTGCTGTCTAGCTATCATGCACAACTCTTTCTCAAACTCTATAAATATTGCTCCCATGCTGTTTTTCTGGCAGACTCACAAGTCTTTGCTATTTTGCTCTCAAAATGGAGATGTTACTTGTTAATAGGCTTCAAGACCGGATAGCCACTTTGGATGGCTCGGAAAAGGTGAATTTTTACAATTTCAGCCTAAACGCCCTTTCTCCTTTGAGTTGCACTTTTCTTTGTTTTCCATTCCTCCATGCCGCGGTTCGATGTTGGAACCTGGTTACACATGTATTTCAATTTGAATCTCAAGAAATATGTCCAACACTCGAAGAATTTTAAGCACTGATGGAATCTCGGCGCAATGAAGAAATCACGCCTCAGCCCTGTTTTAGCCATGCCCAGGCTTTGGGACGGATGTGTAGATTATCATTGCATGTGGCTCGGTCTTTTACACATGATGGGCAGCTAGACATCCCTGGGTTAGTTCATCAGTTTTTTGCTATTAGAGATAGGAGCAACCTTCTTTGGCGGAGCCACCGACAACATGCTCTCTGTTTATGCCTACTTGTGTAACTCCTAATTGCCCCTAGTTTCGACGGAGCCAGCATCTGGTTGATCGAAGTGACCAAAGGCTTGAAAGAGGACAAGAGCTGCATAGGTTTAGTATTGGCCGAAACTTTGATGGGTTTGGATGCTTTCTGTTGGGGAGAAACTACCTGCTTTGCAGGGAGCCCACTACTTCTCCAGGTATTATTTTCCACCCTTCTAATTTATAATTCTTACATCACTCATTACTTGTGGAGAAGTGGTTTGGAAATACTCTTCTGATCCTGGGGGATGCTACTGATCCTCTTCTAGTCACCTGAAAAGAAATAAACACTCTAGTCGGGGGTGCCGGAATTAGCACTCCGACGGGCAAGTTAGTCTTTTCACTCAAGTTTACTTATATTCTTAGTTAAGTATAATAGTTCTCACATACCTTTCTCTGATGGGTGATCCCGTATTTATAGTATTTTCTTTGGGTGTTTGGGCTGGACTCATCCTTGTTTCGTCACATGTACGTCTACTCGACGCCTGTTCTATTGGCTGGGATATTGATTATTTTATTCGGCTCCTTGATTGGCTGGGGTATATGCCGAATAGAGGTCACGTTTCGGACCGGACACGCTCATTCGTTCCTATGGATCTAATAATTTTCAGCTCCCACAATTGCCCCCAAACACCCTACTAGCATTAGTTAGTCGGCGTGTTTGGCTTTTAGCCTGGGAAATCGAAAATTTGGCAGTTAACCCTCTTCCTAATGCGTGTCAGAATGCGCACATGCTTCTTAGTCATTGTAACGCTTTCCCGCCCCTTTGTACACTGCTTCCATTTAATATGATTTGAAATTGTCTCTTCGAGTGTATGTCCTGAATGTTCAAAAGATATCTTGCTCGCCCTCTAATGCAACTCTATCTCTTCGCATCTTCTACAACTCCTTGTTTCTCGCTTCTCCTGTTATCTTCTGTAAGTCTTCTTCTCCTTCATTTTTGATCCCGCTTTCTTATTTGCTTTTAACTTTCCGTAATCCATGGGTTTGGCTTAAAAAGAATGGCAAAACATCTGAAAGAGCTCCTTTTGGTGGATCGAATCTCTGGCTTTCGATGCCATTTCTCCATCCCTGATGACGTCCATCTGTCACTTTTGGCAGATAGCATCACCGATATGCAGAGGGAAGATGAGAGCACAATCGTCTTTCCTCTCCTATCAATTGCTGAGGGCGGAGTCCACTTTCCTCTTCACCCGCTTTTGAGGGCCGTTCTTAGATACTGGGGTCTAATCCCTTCCCAGCCCAACGTCAATTTCTTTCGCATCATAATGGGGATCGTAGAACTAAATCATTGTCTTAGAACCAATTTAGGTATTCCTGCCATTCGGCACCGTTACGCCCTAGCCAAGTCTACTGGCCGGCTAGGGTGTTACTTTGTTAGAGCTAAGGATACTGATCATCACTTAGTGACTATGCTCGCCAGCTCTGGCAAGCGTGTCGACGACGTGATGGTCGTTGTCTACGACAACTGGGAGTTCAGCGAAGGCGAAGATCGCCTAGACCCGGTCTCGAGGAAAAAAGGTGAACCAGGTGGCCGATTTGATCACTTTGCTTTTCAGATTTGCATGCATAGGTATTTGGCACTATGTTCATCTTATCATTTTGTTTGTGCAGGCAGTGATTTGAAGAGAGTATTGGTTTCAGACGACAACGTCATGCTCACAGAAATCAAAACTGCACTACCGTTCGTTGGCTGTCCAAACCTTCAAAAACAAGGGAGGGCAGCCCACATTCTCCTGCGGTACGAGCCGACTTACACAACGTTCTCGGTGGCAGACAACATTCCAATTGCGTGAGGCGACAATCAACTTGCTGCCCTCATCTTCCCCAGCTTAAAAAACTTGAGGCAGATCAATTTAGAGTCATCTGATTTTGAACAGATGAAAGAACAGGTGACCGAACCAATCGCCGAGGATTCTGACTGGTTGGCTGCGGAAGTTGACGAAGTGATTAATTCGGCCTTTGAGGAAGCCGGATTGAACTCTTCTGACCTTCCGTCTACATCTGGCCGAGGGGACGCCTTCGAAGATATTTTTTCAAACTTGGGAGACCTTCCCGGCGATTACTCTGAAGATATGGCTGGGGAAAATCCTACGCAGATGGCACGGAAGAGGAACGCTGAACGCATGGCCGCCCAAAAAAAGGCCGAGGCCATCCGTTCAGGACTTGTCTTGACTGAATCTGTTCAACCTACTGTTTTGCAACATACTGTTGTAGAGGAATTGGCTCAGGTTGTCGTTGCTGAGATGGAAAAGGATATCGAGCGCCTGGTTACAGAAGAGCATACGATTTCGGAGGAACGAGGTGAAAAAAGAAGCGCCGAGGACAAGGACGGCTCCGAAGAGGGCCCTGTTGATAAGCGGCCACGCTTAGAGGAGTTGGCTTTGGTTGCTCCTTTCATCATTGAACCAAAGATAAAAAACATGCCGATCTCCTCTGAAGCGTCGACTTTGAAAGATCCAGCTGTGGCATTGAGCTTGGCCACCACGGTCTCCTTGCCGGCTGACAAGGTGACCTTTCGTGCCGAGACGGACTTGGCAATGGTAGTATTAGCTGCTCAGTCGGCCCTTCTGGTACGTGTTTATCCTTGGAATGTGACAATATTTTGGTTTTCATTCGATGTTTCTTGGAATGTGACGATCCTTTATTTTGCAGACAGTTGGAAGGATCGCCAAATTAGGCCGACGCCATCGTGACGCTGTCGAAAGGATTGGCCGTTTGCAATCGGAAGTCGATGGCCAAAGGAGCAGGGCAGAGTTTGAGGCAATGAGAGCCGCAATGGAAAGTGCACAGGCAGATGTTGAGAAGGAAAGGGCTAGGAATGCTGATCAACTCAGGTCTGACGCCGAGGAGAGGGCAAACGTGAGCGAGGAATCGATCAAGTTAGCCAAGGAGGTGCTTGCGAAACTGGAGGCTGAGTTGGAAGGGTTGAAGCAGGCCAAGGAAAAACCCGAATCTGAGGCTTCTGCGGCGTTCGAGGCTGGGAAGAGCGCCGCCTTTAATGACTACGTAGAAGAAGTCCCCAAATTTGAGAATCGGGGATTCAGACACGGCTGGCTCAAAGCCCTTGCTGCCGTTGGAGTTACATTGGCCATGCCAATTCCATATGAGCAAGTGGACGTTGAGCCGCTTGAGTCTGATCCTGAGATTTGATTTGGGTGATATTCTAATTTTGTTAGGCTTTACTCAATTTCAGTGTATTTTTTTTGTTAGTTGACTTTCATCTTTTTGGATTTTCATATGTAAAATGTCCGCTGCTAGCGCCCAATTTATGAATGAAAATTTTATATGCTCTCAAATTATTTCTCGTATTGTTTGCTGTATGAGTATATAGTTAGGAGAATCAGCAGTTACAACAAAATGTCAAGATTACGTGAGATGGCAGACTTAACAGCCGATTAAAATTAGGGATCTGATTTAATCATAAACCAAATGAATTCATGGCTACTGTACAGATAAATCGATTCGTGGAACGGCTGGGGCATTTAAGCCGTCTAGATTGATGAATCTGCCCTTGCCCCAGCTGGGTTATGAACGTAGAACGGCGAATAACACATTACTTATGAATCTTGTACTGAAGAATCGATTCGTGGAACGGCTAGGGCACTCAAGCTATCTAGATTGATGAATCCGCCCTTGCCCCAGCTGGTTCATGAACGTAGAACGCCGAATAACATGTTACTTATGAATCTTGTACTGAAGAATCGATTCGTGGAATGGCCGGGGCATTCAAGCCGTCTAGATTGATGAATTTGGCCTTGCCCCAGCTGGTTCATGAACGTACAACGCCGAATAACATGTTACTTATGAATCTTGTACTGAAGAATCGATTCGTGGAACAGCTGGGGAACTCAAGCCGTCTAGATTGATGAATCTGCCCTTGCCCCAACTGGTTCATAAACGTAGAACGCCGAATAACACGTTATGAATCTTGTACTGAAGAATCGATTCGTGGAATGGCTGGGGCACTCAAGCCATCTAGATTGATGAATCTGCCCTTGCCCCAGCTAGTTCATGAATGTAGAATGTCGAATAACACGTTACTTATGAATCTTGTACTGAAGAATCGATTCGTGGAACAGTTGGGGCACTCAAGCTGTCTAGATTGATGAATCTGCCCTTGCCCCAACTGGTTCATGAACGTAGAACGCCGAATAACACGTTACTTATGAATCTTGTACTGAAGAATTGATTCGTGGAACGGCTGGGGCACTCAAGTCGTCTAGATTAATAAATCTGCCCTTGCCCCAGCTGGTGCATGATCGTAGAACGCCGAATATCAGTGGTTGATGAGGCGATTGAGGCATATGACTCAGTTGTTGGGTTGTTGACGCTTCAATATTAATGAGATTGCCTCGGAGGTGCTGCCCCGGTAGGGAATAAATGGGCATGTACTTCGTGAACGAGGGTCCTATTTATGTGCTCAGTCAACAACTCAGTCCAGCTCTTTGAGGAACATTAAACAAGTGCGAATGCCAAATAAGCTTTTCTTTAACAATAGAGGTGAAGCGAAGACGCTAGCTGAGCTGGGAGGTGCCATGAGTCGAAGCGGTGAACCTTCATGCATGGGCAGTAGGACTTTGAGGGATCGGATGAGACACCAATCTCCTCGTCGTCGAAGTAGGTCGCCTCGGAGGGACAAACAGCCACAGCGTAAGTCTCCTCAACCCCGTCCTGGAAGGGAATCCAATGCGACTCCTCGCCCATTGAGTTTCGTGGTCTTCATGGGTAATAGACCAATGACAGAGGCGGATTCGATCATTCGAGATCCAAACGTGGCAGTCAAATTTGCTCGATAGGTTTTTCCACTTGAAGTTCAGCAGTCGATGGTAGATCGGCCGGACTTTGAAGTGTTTTGTGAAGGCGTTCACGGGGCGATGAGGGGACTGTATACGGCTTATGAGATTGGCATGCATCTTCGCGCCGCTTGCCGCGACATAGAACAGAGAGATGAACGCATTCGGAAGTTAGAAGCTCATGCCGAGAAGGCCGAGCATGAACTAAAGAAAATCAAGTCTGCCAGGTCCCAATCAACCAGCCAACCCAACCCAGTTATCAAAGAGAGGGTTACTCAAAGGCTGATTAGTGATGCGATCGCCGATCGTAGTTCGGCTAGCATGTTCGCGATTGAGACTGCGAGAGCCGCGGGCTATGAAAAAGGCTTCCATGATGGTCGACTGGTCGGAATTCAGAAGACCAAAAAGAAACTCGCCGAAGAAGTTTGCCGATGTGAAAATCGTGGCTTTAAGCATGGTTGGATCAAGGCATTGCAAGCCGTGGAAGCTCTGCGAGCGTCGGGCATTGATTCGGCATTGCCACTCTACCAACGTAATCATTTTTCGTTTTCTGCCTTTGAAGTCGAGAAGAGTGAGGATGAGGGTGATGCCGTATAAAAATTCTATGTAATTATGTAATTATTGCCTGATTGAATAAAACGTCCTATTTTAAATGTTTCATTGTAATTTGCATTCGGCACACACGTGTTTGCATGTGTTTCATTGTATAAACATTGACCGGCCTGAGTTAACTAGGCATTTAATTCCAAACGGTTATATGCCGGCCTGTCATGAGCATTCATTAAATATATATTTGGCATACGTGTCACGCACAGTCAATGCGATGATGAGGCTCCGAATTCGGAGGCTTTTATCAGCCCAAAGGCGTCAAGTGCCGATGAGACTCCGAATTCGGAGGCTTAATCGGCCCAAAGGTGTCATGCACCAGGGGCTCTGAATTCGGAGTCTGCCAGCCCATCTATAATTGCCGTTTATATAATTAGGCCATTTTAACTCCAAAAAACTGAAAATTAGTACATGGAGTGGCTGTGGCCAATATCGATTGGCGTCCGTCTTTTGGAGTTCAGTGTTAATGAAATCACCTCGGGGTCACTGCAAGGATTAGAAATAAATCACCTCGGACTCTTTGCGCCAGTAACTTCACTTACTGTGTTCAGACTCGATTTAAAACAATTTTGTTGCGTGGGAAAGCCAAATGGAGTTTTCTTCAACAGCAGAGGAGAAGCTCGAGCTCTGGCTGAGCTTGATATTGCAATGAATCGCAGCAGAGAACCCACCCGTGCGAGAGGTAGGGCGTTTAAAGAATGGGAAAAACGTCAGCCTCTAAGTCGTCATAGCAGATCACCCCGAAGAGAGAAACAGCAACGGGGAAATTCTCCGCAACCGTGACTGAGAAACGAGGCCGACGTAGTGCCGTGACCATTGAGTTTTACTGTTTTCGTGGGGAATTCCTTTATTGTCCTAGATCTTGGCCTTAACATTGTCTGTGGTGTCAAAGCTCTCCACTTCGAGGGTGATTGTCTCGCCGGTGTGAACATCGTAGATTCAAGAGCGGTCTGATCAAAGCATTTTAAGCTGCGGATGCTCTCCGAGCAGTGAGCGTTGATTTGGCGCTGCCGCTGTACCAACACGACCACTTCCCCTTTTTTGCCTTCAAAGTTGTGAAGGGTGATGAGGGCGACACCGTATGAAAATAGATATTGTAATGCTCGAACGCGGATTGCATTTTTGTAATTACTGTTTAATCGAATAAAATGTTTTATTTTAAAAGTTCATCTCATTCTGAATTTTTATATTCTTAATGAAGCATCTTACTTCGAATGTTGGCACGTTTTGTTTTGTTCATGCAGTTGTGCCAGCTCAACTTACATTTCCCTGCTTTGATGTGTAAATGTTTTTTCATTCTGGAGGGTGCTCTAAATTAGGAATATTACTCGGCCCTTGAGCGTCGCCCGGTGGGACACTATTTGGTCAGCCGAATTTGGAGGCTTTATCGGCCAAAGATGCCATGTGCTGATAGGGCTCCGAATTCGGAGGCTTTTTGTCTAATCGTGATATCCACGAAGGGCGCTCCGAATTCGGAGGCTTTTTCAGCCCAAAGATGTCATGCGCCGATGGGGCTTCGAATTCGGAGACTTTTTGGCCAATCGTGATATCCACGAAGGGCGCTCCGAATCCGGAGGCTTTTTCGGCCCAAAGACGTCATGTGCCGATGGGGCTCCGAATCCAGAGACTGCCTAATCGTGATATCCACGAAGGGTGCTCCAAATCCGGAGGCTTTTTCGGCCTAAAGACGTCATGTGCTGATGGGGCTCCGAATCTAGAGGCTTTTTGGCCAATCGTGATATCCACAAAGGGCATCCCGAATCTGGAGGCTTTTTCGGCCCAAAGACGTCATGCGCCGATGGGGCTTTGAATCGGGAGGCTTTTTGGCCAATCGTGATATCCACGAAGGGCGCTCCGAATCTGGAGGCTTTTTCGGCCCAAAGACGTCATGCGCTGATGGGGCTCCGAATCTGGAGACTTTTTGGCCAATCATGATATCCACGAAGGGCGCTCCGAATCCGGAGGCTTTTTCGGCCCAAAGATGTCATGCGCCAATGGGGCTCCGAATCCGGAGGCTTTTGGCCAATCGTGATATCCACGAAGGGCGCTCCGAATCCGGAGACTTTTTCGGCCCAAAGATGTCATGCGCCAATGGGGCTCTGAATCCAGAGGCTTTTGGCCAATCGTGATATCCACGAAGGGCGCTCCGAATTCGGAGGCTTTTTCGGCCCAAAGACGTCATGCACCGATGGGGCTCCGAATCCGGAGACTTTTTGGCCAATCGTGATATCCACGAAGGGTGCTCTGAATCTGGAGACTTTTTGGCCAATCGTGATATCCACGAAGGGCGCTCCGAATCCGGAGGCTTTTTCGGCCCAAAGATGTCATGCGCCGATGGGGCTCCGAATCTGGAGGCTTTTTGGCCAATCGTGATATCCGCGAAGGGCGCTCCGAATCCAGAGGCTTTTTCGGCCCAAAGATGTCATGCGTCGATGGGGCTTCGAATCCGGAGGCTTTTTTGGCCCAAAGACGTCATGCGCCGATGGGGCTCCGAATCCGGAGGCTTTTCGTTGGAGCACTTTTTAACTAGATTTCGCAGTAGGTGGGACTACAACTTTTCAACAAGAACCCTTGCATTAAAAAGTGAAATGTGTACATGGCGAATCATTTAGAACTAGGATCATTCCCCACAAGTCGGGTTTAATGACAGAATTTTCTTAAGCGCTTCAAGTTCCCGGGCCATGGCAGACTCCTTCCTGACATATTTCTGAGCCGATATGGAATCTATCCGATAATGGCCATCTCAGTTAGGACCCGATTTTCCATCAACCGGCTTCTTGTCATCCGGAAGTACCTTCAGGATCAACTCTCCCGGTGTGTAGCGGTGCAGCTGAACGTGTTGACTATATGACTTGGCAAGCTGCTGCTGGTATTGCCTAGGGCTTCCGTGGCTTTTCACTAGGGAGCCGTCTGACACTGTCGAGGCAATTTCGATTCGACACTTCCAAAAAGGAGATAGCATGCTTGTGCGGATTGCTGGGAACCATGGATTTGCTCAATGCCGTGTTCGGTCGGGAAGCGTAGCAGCTGATGATAGGTGCTTGGCACGGCTTGAATAGTATGCAACCAAGTTCGCCCCATGATGAGATTATACGACGAAGGGAGCTTGACGATGAAGAATTCCACATCCACTGTTTGGGAGCCCGCTCGAATGGGTATTGTGATTTTTCCTAACGGGTACTCTAGATTTGCGATGAAGCTGAATAATGGATAAGGAGCCGGAGACAGGTCTGATTCGTTTGAAGCTGAGTTTGATGAAGGTCTCGTAATACATAATCTCCGAAGTGCTCCCCTGGTCTATGAGGACGCGTTCAACAGTAAATCGGTTTACGTGTAGTTCAATGACCAATGGATCAATGTGGGGGAGTGTTATGCTGATGAGATCGAAATCGTCAAAGATAATACTCGGAGCTTCGTGGGGCCGTTTCGTTGGTGTGCGTTGCTTTTGGGGGGCTGACTGAATTTCGTGTACGGTAAGAGGCATTGGAAGGTTGTATATCGTATGAATGACGCCGAGCGGAGGTGAATCCTACTGAAGGGCAACTGTTTTGATTGCGCTCTTTTGGACATGTTGTTGGAGCCGACCATCTTGCACCAATTCCTCAAGGTGGTCTTTCAAAGCATAGCAACTGTCTGTATCATGACCGTGATCTTTGTGATATTCACACCGCCTGTCCCGTCTTCTTGTGTCAGGAGGTCCCACCATTTTGGACGGCCATTTGAAGAACGAAAGGTGTTGGATTTTGGACATAACCGAGCTGATTGGCTCTGACAGCTCCGTATATTTCTTGTTGGCACGCTTTGTGCGCCTACTATCAACTTGCAGTTGCTCATTTGCTAGGTGTGAGCATTGATCGCATGATCGGCGAGAATCCCGTCTCTTGTCTTGTTTAGCCCACTGTCGTGGTTTAGGGCTCTGAGGTGGCGCGGAACTTATTGGCTGAGCAATTTCAGGAGGGGCCGTTTTGTTGGCCATGTGTCCGGCTTTAACCCGCAAGGCATCATCTTCCACTTTGAAGTATTCCTCTACTTTCTTCATCAACCCCCAGACTGTTTTGGGTGGTCTTCTAGTCAAGGAACTGCGGAGAGCACTATTTGGATATAATCCCATTTTGAAGGCGGTGATGGCCATGGAGTCATTGCAAGCGTCATTGACAAGATTAAATCATTCCCAATATCACGCCGAATATGCTTTTAGTGTTTCTCCTGGCAGGATTTGCATTGCCCAGAGAGAGTCGGCTTGTTTCGGCTGGACCTCGTTGGTGATGAATTTGGCCCTGAAGGATTTCTGTAATTGGTGGAAGGTTTTGATCGAAGCTGGCTCCAATTTATAATACCACCTGACAACCAATGGTCCCAAACTACTTGGAAATATTCGGCACATGAGGGCCTCGTCGTCTGCATGTAATGTCATGGCTTGCTTGTAGTGGCAGATGTGGTCGGTGGGGTATGATTTACCGTCATAAAAGTGAATGACGATGCTTTGAATTTCTTGGGTAGCACTGCCTTTGCAATCTGTCGTACAAAAGGATCGTGTTGATCTTTATCCAAGCTGTTTCTTCTTCACTTATGCCTTATATGGGGACTCTCTTCAGAAGAACTGGAAGTTTCAGATCGTCCCTTCTTCTTGGGCTCCTGGGATAATGAGTCGGAGTTGCTATTAGTATCTTGTTGTCGGGCTTGAGATCGTCGACCACCTGCCCTCACAAGTCGTTCCGAGCCTTGGTGTGCAGCTTGTTTGGACTTCGCCACCTCCAAGGCCAAATCCTGACAGAGACGTTCATTCTCTGCGATCATGTTCTCCAACCTTTGTTCGTTTTGCTTTTCTTGTTCCATGATCGCTTGCATTGCTTCATGCTCTAGAGTCGAGGGTGAGGCAAAGTTTAGATCGCATCTTACGGGGATGGTCTCCGGTCCAAACATGTTTGATGGAGTGAGGTCGTCTCTCTGCGTGGTTTCATTAGTGACTATCGGAGGGTCTTCCGTTAAGCCCGCCATGGATGTGTTTGAGTATTCCCACAGACGGCGCCAATTGTGGAGAAGTGGTTCAGAAATACTCTTCTAATCCTAGGGGACGCTAGTGATCCTCTTCTAGTCACCTGAAAAGAAATAAACACTCTGGTCAAGGGTGCCGGAATTAGCACTCTGACGGGCAAGTCAGTCTTTTCACTCAAGTTTACTTATATTCTCAGTTAAGTACAATAGTTCTCACATACTTTTCTCTGATGGGTGATCCCGTATTTATAGTATTTTCTTTGGGCCTTTGGGCTGGACTCATCCTTGTTTCGTCACATGTACCTCTACTCGGCGTCTGTTCTATTGGCTAGGATACTGATTATTTTATTCGGCTCCTTGATTGGCTGGGCTATATGCCGAATAGAGGTTACGTTTCGGATCGGACACGCTCATCCGTCCCTATGGATCTAATAATTTTTGGCTCCCACATTACTTTTTCTCTGTTTTTCTCTCTCAAAACCCTTTCCTTACTTTTCCCTCAACGCACACCTCTCTATTAATTAATCTCTCTTATTTTCATCCCTCCCTAGGTATGGTTATTGGATAAATTGTAGGGAGTGGGCCCTTGCCCCAAATACTCGGCTAGGGCTTACTTCTTTTGCCTACAGCTAATAGATTTCCCTTCAGAGGGTTTATGATGTGATTAGATGTTCAGCCGGTCCACAGCTGATATATCTTGGCGTTGCCCCTGGTTTAATTTAGCTAAGATGAGCTACAGCATGTCTCGACAATCGGGTGTAGAGTTGATTGGCGTTACACATTGCGTGTTCTATTTTCCTCTCCGATTTCAACGCCAGTTTGGGCATGATCAGATACGTCCAGATAAGGGAGTGGAATACACAACTTTATTTTCAGTTTGTGCCTTGCACCTGCCCTGGTATCTCGCGACTTGGAGGGCAAGAGAGATTTTGGCCCCTACCATTAGTTTTAGTGACAACCTATCTGAGAAGTGTTTGGCTTGGCTTGAAGAGGAAACAGAGGTTGGACCATCTTTGGCATAGAGCCACCTAACTCAGCTGTGCCCCTAGTTTTACTGCTTTGATATTTTCTTTTCAAGTTTAAGATGTAAAAGTAACTTTGATCTGAATCAAAGAGGGAGAATGTACTTATGCTGAATCAATAAAATTAAGGTTGCGAGTGCTGAAAATTTTCCTTTCGGTCCCAAAAATGGTCCAAGTTGTAAAATGGTAAAATTTTGAACAAAATCAACTTTTATTAGAACTTTCCAAAACAATTTTCGGAAGCGATCACCACCTGACACGTATAGAATCGATCCTCATGATATACAATCCTGAATAAAAAAAAATCATAACTACCCCTGGCTGCGTATCATTACTGCTGTTCTATACTTAGCTTTTCTGCCCGAAATACGGAGCACAACTGAACTAATAGATAATGAACAAGGATGACTTGATCAAGAAAACGGATAGGACAGTTGAACTAGAGATAATTACGGCCGAACTTCAGGATGAAGTTGCCTATGTATCCTAAAAATGGGAATCAGGCCTTACGTAGTTCAGTTTAGTTCACTCGAGTATTAACTCTCTCCTTTTACGCTATAACTTTTGCCAAAACTGACCTTTAGGATTTTCAACCTTGCGAGCTCAGTTTTTCTTTATTTCTAATTTTTCATGCTCTAAATTTTGCCTAGGTTGCCGTTTTGGGGTTTCGGCCTAGCGAGCCTCTCACGGATAATATTTCTTCAACTTGTCCATGTTGATTGGTTGCGAGAACTCCAGACCATCCAAGTCCATAAGAATAACTGCCTCTCCTAACCAGATTAACTTGATAATGTAAGGACCAGTCCAGTTAGGTTTGAACTTGCCCCTAGGGTCATGAATGGGAGCTCGGTTGTCTTTCAGCACCATGTCCCCTTCCTTGAGATTCCGGGACTTAACCTTCTTGTTGAAAGCCCTAGTAATTCGACATTGGTAGCCTTGGACATGATACAATGCTCTTAGCCTTCTCTCATCAAACAACATCAATTCCTTGAATCTGCTCTGTTGCCAATCTGCCTTTGCTATCTAATATTCAACCATGACTCGTAGCAAGGGCACTTCAATTTCGATCGGCAAAACAGCCTCCATCCCGTAGACAAGAGAATAGGGGGTCGCCCCTGTAGATGTTCGGATTGAGGTTCTGTAGCCTCAAAGCACAAATGGCAATTTATCTAGCCAGTCTTTATAGGTTTCCACCATCTTCTGCAGAATTCTCTTGATATTCTTGTTAGCAGCTTCAACAGCCCCATTAGTCTGCGGCCTGTAGGTTGATGACTTATAGAAAGCCACATTATATTTTTTGAGCAAATCTATCACCTCTTTCTTGAAGTGCATTCCATTGTTGGAGATAATTTCATTGGGAACCCCATACCGGCATATGATGTTGTTTTTAATGAACTTAGTCACATGCGATGCTTTTAGTACAGAGTAAGGCTGGGCTTCCACCCATTTTGTGAAGTAGTTGATCACTACTAGAATGAACTCATGCTCGTTTGACCCCTTTGGCATAACTGCACCGATAACATCTATTCCCTAGATAGAGAATGGCCATGGTGAAGTCATGTTGTAGAGCTTTGATGGCGGAATGTTCATGCGATTGGCATAAATATGGCATTTGTGGCATCGCCGAACAAAACCAATACAATCCTCTTCCATGGTTGACCAGGAGTAACCTTGTCTAAGGATTTTTCGGGAGGGGGGGGGGCATCACACCATTCATGTGGGCTTCACACTCTCGTCCGTGAATGGCCTCCATGAGGCGCTTTGATTCTTGTTCCTTGACGCATAGTTTATGCATTCCCAAATGGCCTCTTTTATACAACTTGCTTCCGCAGATAATGAATTGAACGACCAGACGCCGTATTCCCTTTTGTCCTTGGCATTTGCTCCTGGTGGATACACCTCATTTTCTAGGAAATTCCAAGTATTGTAATACCAAGGGTTCTTGTCCGAAGCCTCATATATTGTGGCAATGGTTTCGTAGGCGGGTGTGTACCTCTGTTCAATAATGATTGGACGCATCCTGACTCCCAATGGAATGTCTACCATAAAAGATAGAGTTGCTAGTGCATTAGCGAATTGGTTGTTCTCTCTTAGTAGATGGGTAAACGTCAACTTTTCAAACCTCGGAATTAGCATATCCAAGACCTGATGATAAACCTTCATTTTCTCCTTTTTAACCCGCCAATCTCCGTTGGCTTGAGACACAACCAAGTTTGAATCCCCGATGACGTCCAACCTTTTTGCCCTTAGTTCCAGGGCGACTTGTAAACCAGCGATACACGCCTCATATTCTGCTTCGTTGTTAGATACTTTGAACCAGAGTTGGAAGGCTAAGGGTATATGGGAGTCATCGGGTGCTATGAGCAACACACATATCCTGTAACTGTATTGATTGGCTGCTCCATCAAAGTACATCATCCACGTTTTCTCCTCTATTTGTAGAATATCTTCATTTGGGAAAAGGTACTCCACTGCTTTATCCCCTTTTATTGGGTGATTTGCCAGAAATTCCACTACAGCTCTCTCTTTAACAGACTTGTGTGTAACATATGTAAGATCAAATTCTGAGAGAAGAAGCAACCAACGGGCAAGCCTACTCGTAAGCGCTGGTTTCTTAAAGAGATATTTAATGGGATCTAATCTCGAAACCATGATTACGGAGTGAGCTAACAGGTAGTGCCTCAACTTTCGAGTAGCCTATACCAAGGCTAGACAAGATTTCTTAAGAGGAGTGTAACGTGTCTCGTAATCTAGCATTTTCTTGCTCAAGTAGTAAACGGCTTTCTCCACTTTGGCCCCTAACTCTTGAGCTAACATACACCCTATAGTTGAGTTTGTCACTGATTGGTACAAGATCAGCGATTTTCCTGGTTCTGGCGGTGATAACACAGGGGGATTCTGCAGGTACTACTTGACCTGTTCAAAAGTGAACTGACAGCGATTGTCCCACTGGAACTTGATGCCTTGCTCAATCTTCCAGACCAGGTGTGGATCCTCAAATACATCCACGATAAGATTGGAGAAATCTGCTGCTGGGGTATCCCTGATCATTAAGATGGTAAAACTATCCCCCAAGTTGGTGGTCTTAGCTCTAGCAGTGGAACTCATCAGTAAGTCAGCCAATGCTTTTCCCAACAGTTCCTTTTCTACAATGCCCAGGTTTTCAGTCCTTTATTGATTCGTATCAGTGCTTAGGTTTGCCTTTTCATCCTCCTCTTCTGGTAACTAGTGCTTGAAAAAGATCTCGAACCTCGGATATCTAGTCTTTGTCTCCCAATCATACCAGGGCTTTGGGAATCCACAGAATGGGAAATCTTCCCCTTGGCAGACAAAGCGTCCATTCAGGGTTCCTCGTATAGGTTTGTGGACTAACTCATATTGCTTCCCGATGCTCTTTGCCTTTAGCCTGTCTCTTAACTCCTACCTTTTCTATTGCCAATCTGCAGCGGTAGGTTTGTATCCCAGCCCGAAAGCATAGGGGTTATGACTCAACTTCTTAGCCATAGTACCTCCCTGCCTACCACTTCTGCCTCCCGACCTGGGCATATGCCCCTATTTGTTTATCATGTATATGGATTGCGCACTTACATAATCTCCATCACCCTCTGCCATGATGGTTTGAACCAACCGAGTTTCTGCCAGAGAGAAGCCAGAAAGAAAAACGTCCACTTCTCTATGTTTGATCTCCAGTAGTGGTGCAGTAGTTCCTTGAAGAGGATGGATCGCAGAGTTACCATACATAGTGGCGATCCTGCCTTTGAAGGGGTACTTCACTAACTGATGGACTGTTGATGACACAACCTTCCTTTGATGGAGCCAGGGCCTTCCCAGTAGTAGGTTGAATGTGGTCGGAACATCCATGACATGGAATTCTACCTCATGTTCAGACAGGCCGATCAGGATATTGCTCTTGAACGTTCCCCTGACATCCTGGCTTGTATTATCATAAGCCCGGATAGCTTGGGTCGTAGGTGTAAAGTTAATCGACCTCAAATCGATGGTATAGGCAGTTCTGACTGGGCACACATTGATTGCTGACCTAGTATCAACTAATACCACCGAAATCCACTTTTTTCGACTCTCCAAGGTTACATACAAAGGCCTATTGTGGTTGGCGCCCTTGGGAGGTAATTCTTTATCCGTGAAGGATATTATTGGCATAACGTCCTCAGAGGTGACCAACGACACCAATTGGTCAGCAGTGGTGTCAATGGGCAGTTTGGTTCGATTCATTACTTCGAGCAAGGCTTGCCTATGCTCCTGAGAAGCCATTATCAGTACCCAAATAGATATGTCGGCCTGAATCTTCTTGAGCTGTTTCAAGACCATGTTCTCCTCCACATCCCTCTTTTTTGCTTTCTTGGCCTCATTTCCAGAGGTCTCTGGCTAGTCTAACGCTGCGGGTTTGAAGTACCGACCACTCCAGGTCATATGATTGATCTCATTAGTATACCAGGTGTCATCTGGGGTATCAGCTTTCCAACCTTCATCAGTGTATGCGTGACTCTGGTCGCTGTCTTCCCACCACTCTCATGCGGTCATGGCTGGGCTTGCATCAGGTTCTATCTGGAGCATATTAACATCACGCGCTCCATCATCATACCATTCTTCTTCCACCACAGCTCGAGTTTCAACATCCCAGTATTTTCTGAGTTTCCTCAACATCCTCTTTCGGTCCTTGGGATCCCATTCTATTTTCTTAGTGTTTTGAACACTGCCGGTTGTGGACGTAACTTCTTCTTTCCGTTTTCCTTTGCCTTGTTCCTGAGCTATCTTCGCTTGGATTTCCTCTATCCTTTCCTTTTGAAATTGTTCCAGTGCTTGTTTCTTCTCAGCAAGAGGTGTAGCCTCAGCCTTAACCTTAACAGCAATTTCCTCTTCTCTCTCGGTCTCTACTGTTTGTTCTTCCACAATGGACTCTTCCTCACTTAACCACCCATTGCTAATTTCTGGCTGGCTCAGGTCCCACCATCCCATTTGTACATTGCTCATGTCTTCTTCTTTGAAGAAGTAAAGATCCTCCAGATCCTCTTCTCGGTTTGTTAAGTCATGTAGGCTTTGCTCAAGCCACTCATTCTGATTCTATGCCATTTGGTCTTCCCCAATAGCATTAATGTTGAGAAAATCAAGTAGTATGACTACTGGCTTTGGCTGATCGATGGCCACAATGTATAAGTTAGGATCATACTCCTCCACAAGCGAGATGCCCTTCTCTATGACATGGGTATCAGGCGACCCTGTCTTCAGTGCATTCTTCTCTTTCTCTATTTCTATTGCCACAGGTTCGGATTGGGTTTGTGGTGTCAGATCCATCATGCACATGTTTGTGCCTTCCAGAATGACCACCTCCGATTTTGGTAGGTGGGATGAGGTAATGTATATGCTAGGGTTGAAGGTGGGTGGTACTGTATGGATGTGGTTAATGTTTATGGGTGGGGGGACTTGGTCCTGTGTAAGAAGTGGGTTGGTTGTTACGTTTGGTTTTGCTGGTGAGGTGATGACTTTGTTGTCAATGAGATCCTGAATCTCATGACGTAGGCGGTAGCACATGTCTATGGGATGGCCATGTTATTGGTGGAAGATACAATACTGGGTAGGATCGTGTTTGGGTGGCAATAGGTTTGGAAGTGGACGAGGATCGAGAGGCTTGAGATGCCCCTTTCGAATCAATAACTTGAGGGCTTGAGTTGGGCTCATATGAAGGGAGGTAAAGACTCTACGATTTCGGGGTGGACTGGTATTTTGTGAAGGTTGTGAGGTCGTGGCAGTAGTAAAGGGATCAGCCATCTTGGCCGTTGAAACCACAATATTGACATTTGCAGGCCGTGGAATAGTGCTACTGCTAGCATTGGTACTCCGAGAGAACGACCTTCTTGCAGGTTCACTTGTTCTATGGATGATACCCTTTTTGAAGGAATTCTCAATCTGGAACCCCAATTCATGTAAGGAAGCAAACGTGGACAATGGTGACACTATCATTCTTTGCAACATGTTTGGCTCGAGGTTTTGGACCACTAGTCGGACGTGTTTTCTTTCAGTAGGCCTATTTGTCATTCAGGCTGCCATGGCTCTCCATTGGGCAACAAAATCAATAAATGATTTTTTGGGATTTTGGGTAGTAGCCTCTAGCTCACTAATGGTTACTTCTATCTGAGTGTTATATGAGTACTGATTGACAAATGCCTCAAATAGCTCCTCCTAATTCCATTTTGTAGAATCCTCCAATTTAGTGTACCAGATAGCCGCCACATTAGACAGGGTCCTTCCAAACAATGAAAGCTTCTGCGCCCGAGACAAACCCATGGGCCTCAATACATTCAAAAACAATTGGACATGTATGATTGGATCTCCACTCCCATCGAATCTGTCGATATGGGATATCTTAAATTTCTTCGGTAATTTGACTGAAGCCTCAGTGTACCCATCTTCGATATCTAGAATGGAGTTAAATCCTTGAGATTTCTTCAATGCTTTCTCTAATTTGGCAATCTTGACCAAGGCTGGATCAATTTCATTAATATCAAAAGGAAAAATCCCTGGAGGAGGTTGAACCGGAGGACGATAAGTCGGAGTTGGGGGAAACATGTCCTGAGAATTTGGGACCAGTAGATTTTCTGTTGATAGGGGTAGATCCGGGTTTGGCAGAGCAATATGGATCGGGTGCTGAGTTGATGCCGATGCGCCTGATGTACACTGTAGATTGGCAATGACTTCATCTTGTGCAACCATCCTTTGGTTTACAGTGTCCATAGTTCTTTGGACAACAATAATCATGGCAGCAAATTCCTTTGCGTTTGGTGTTGTGTTTTGTGCCATTACTAATCCAGGTGAACTAGATGCTGGTGAATTGATCGATTGAGAACGGGTAGGTGTTCGTGGAGTGCTTTGTACTGAATCTACTGATTGTCTGTTCCTTCTTTGTTGAGTGACTGGAAGAAGTGAGACTAGCATGGCCTGACCACCAACTACGTCTCGAGCTTTGCACAGCCTGCCGAAACGAGTCCACACAACTTGGGGAATATCAGGTCTTTCTGAAGCTATGATGGTAAACTACCTAGCAAAAAGAAAGAAAGAAAAAAAAAAAAAATCAAAATCGGATAGCACTTTGGCCCCAATCCATAATAGTCAAGACACATAGCTGAATTGTAATCCCCACTGAATTTTGTTTTCAAACCTTACTGATATGAACCATCCTGTACAGTCTTATTGTAAAAGCACGCATCAAGTAAAAAGAACCAAAACACCCCTATGAGGGGGGGTAGGGTTACCTTGTCCTAGTTTTTTTGGCATGATCTGGGCTTCACTATTTCACACAATGAGTTTCACGACATCCTACACATGGTTGGCACCCTGCTCTAATTTGGAATAGTCACTATAGCTTCACTATATGCAACTAGGCTGAATGGTCAAAAAGAGTACCTTAGCAAGATTACCTAATATACTTCTCACACCCAACACCGAGAAGTGAAAGGAGGATCAAACGGTACAGTGATAGTCCAGATCCAAGGGTTGTGTTCCCAACATGGCAGAGCTCATGATCGGTCAGCCTTTTGGCAAGCCTTTCGGGCGAGCCTCTAGCAAACCATCCAAGAATAGCAGTCGGCAAACACAGTGACTTAAGCGCACCAATGCAAATGCATTGCAAAGAACATATAAGTACAAATAAAAATTCACATCATGAGTTTCAAGTCAAGTTTTCTAAGTCTCCATCAGAGTTGCCAGAAACTATAGCTCGACTTTCTGCGCTCCTTTCGGAAGGCGAATAACCCTAAAGTTTGGACTTCACTTGTGGTTCTGAATCTGATTTCACAAGTGCAATGTGAAATGGTGAAAACACAAAAAGAGTCCAAAATCGACAATTCTTTTTGAAAAATCAAAGTTTGAATCAAATGCCAAAAATGGACTGCTTTGCCAGATTACAGAGTCGCCACCTAAATATTTTGAAAAACTTAGGAAACCCAAGATTCGTGCCAAAGGCCATTAGTCTGTCATCACCAAAGTGTCTCGGCTCAGGAACTTAGGTACGAGAGAGAAAAGTCATGAATTGAGCACCCCCTTCACCCAATCAAAGATCGGCCTTTGCTAATTATGACGTGATCCTTATTTACATTATATGCTGTTATTTTGATTATTAGCTATTCTTTACTATGTGATGTACACACAAATATAGACTAGTTTGCAAGAATTGGAACACTTGATTTCATGTTTTGTTTTGAAATTGTTTTGTGAATTTGCCACTTGAAAAAAGTGGGCAAAAAAAATGGACATTTAATCAAATCATCTTGATTCAAGCAACTAGCTTTCATCCACAGGCATTCAAACAATTATATCATTTCATCAATTAGCCTCATGGTGTTTATGCTTTGGACATGGCAACACAAACATTCATGCAAGATGCTAAAGCAATAAAGGCTCACCTAGTACTCAGAGCCAAAACAAAGTGAAAGAGTTAGAAAAAGATCCGTGCTCCTAATTTATGCAATATGACTAATGCAACAAACACATTATGTATTTTATAGGCTTAGCTATGAACATGACATATGATTTGATTCAAAACATGTGAGAGAGCACGTATTCAAGTAAATGAATTTGGACATTGATATCGGGTTAGCATGATGAGCCGAACCTTGGATGCATGCAAGACAAATGGATATGAAACATAAGAATGCTAATGAAACGTGATGCCCTATACTAACCATCATAAGCAAATAAATAAAAGGGAGAAAGACGTGGGGTTAGAATACATACACATTATTACAATATTGCCCTCGTGCAAGAGGGTGCGAATCAATGTTTGAAAGTCCGAATTAAACTAATTATTACAAAACTGAATGAATGAATAAAATAGGCTAAGCTAATTAACTAGCTAATTAGGCTATCTGTGCTGTTACAACAGATAACCAAGATTATTACAACAAGGATAACTGAGATAAATAAACTAACTCTTTAAGCTAAGTAATTACAACAATTATAAAAGGGACAATAATAATTATAACACGTTAATGATGAGATTAATTACAATAAACAATATTAAATTAATTAATTACAATAATCATAATATAAGCGAGGACGTGCAAGAATTGCATGCATGCACATGCACAATGTTCAAGACCAGCCCTGTCTGCCTCAAGCTTGCTCAGTTTCACCTCAGCCATTGCCCTATGTTTTTTGCAAAAATACACTATTGACCAAACTTTGAGTGCCGGCTAGGCATAGAGAAGGCCGGTCGTGCCTCAATTTTGTGCAAAACTCTATTTTGTGTTCTGAAATGAAAACAGTGTAGACAAAGTTGTTCAAGCTCTGTTTGTCCCTCCCTTCCTTCTCTGTCATAGAAAAGCTTCGAGAGAAGGTTGGAATTGTTTCCAAAACCATCAATGAGCAAATTGATTGCTTGATGATTTCGGATACAATTTTGGATAAAAATCAATGAAATGCAATAGATATGACCACCCCTTTCTCTTATCATGGAATGAACTCAAAGAGGGTGATAGAGACACTTCAAGAATCATCAAAACATCATGAATTAGCACATGATCGCTCTTTACTTGATAAACTTGGCATAATGTCTGGCCAAGTCTAAGCAATTTAGGCCATTTTCTTTATGTGCGTTGATCAAATTTTAAACCAATTTGTTTAGTCATTGCCATTCATTAGTCCATATGTTCATGGTAATGTTAAAGTCCGCTAAACAAGAAGTAACATCAAATGAGAGGTTTTTCTAAAACATGAGAGAGAGAGAGAGAGAGAGAGAGAGAGACTATACCGTTGGCAATGAATCTTCGAAAATATTAAGCCATTAAGTAGAAATCTCTCCTACATGTTTTGAGCAACCTTAATCGGTTGAAATCATTCTCAAGAATGAAAGAGATAGATGGTTAGATGATTTGTTAGAGTGAGACTCTTAACATGAAAAGTAAGTAAAGTAAAGTTTGGAACAACATGTAACAAGTTATGTATACCAATTCATGAGACAACAAAGGAACTAACCAAAGTTTCAACCAATTTAAAAGGCTAGGATAGCCCTAAAACAGTCCTTAATAAATGAAAAATAGAGGCTTAAAGCTCACAAAAAAAAGGTTTAAAGCTCACGAAAGGAGCCTAAAAGAAGCTAATTAACAAAAGAAGAAACAAGGCTAGTAAACAAGAACAAGGAGGAGTGGCTAACCCCTCCATTTTTGAAACCCCAAAAACATGATTTTAGCCCTTTTTTAACTTTGAAAATCAGTGTAAAGAACAAAGGAAAAGAGTGGAAAAGTAAGGGTTTGAGCTATAGGTAAAGATGTAGAAAGAGCAAACTCTCTCTACTCTTTTGATAGCTCTCCAAACCCAAACTTAAACACTTAAAATAGGATCAAAACAACACAAAATGATAAGAACTAGATAGCAAATGAAAGCGTTGAAAGCAAGAAGGAAGAACAAGCTTATACCTCTCAAAGAAGTCAACTCTAGCTTGTGATCCAAACTAAGTATCAACACACCCTCAAGCTTGAATTAGGCTTCTCAAAGATCAACCATGACTCTAAGATGGTGAGACAAGGTTGTGTATGGTGTATGGAGATCACAAGGGTGGTAGGTTAACTCAAAGGTTGCTTGCCATGGAAGATGGAGGAAGGGGGAGCTCTCAAGGTGTATACAAGCTTTCTAGAATTTTTTTTCAACCTCCAAACAGAGGCTGGACCTCGTTTTTATAGAATTTGAGCTCAAAAGGTGATACATATCTTCAAAAATTGATAAATATCTCTCGCCCAGTACAGTATTTCTCGCCACCAAGGCCCGGTCGGCCATTCATAGCCACGACCGGCCTTCATTGAGGCACGGCCAGGCATGCATGCCCTCTCCTATTTTTGTGGTTCAAACTCAAGGTGGCAAAAGGTCCAAAAATGAGACTCAGAGATTCAAGCAAGGTAAATGGTGATGATTTGAGGTTGTTTCGAGAGCTTGACTGAATCCGAATCGCTGTGAATTCAAAGCACATAATTCAACTTTCATCATCGAGTGTATCGAACTAAGAGCCTAAGTCTTGCGGCGGTCAAAATAGGGTGTTTACAATGTGCTAATCTCTTTTGTTACCTTCATTAGGATGTTAGGACGTGGACGTAATGGTGGTAGGCGCGGCAGGCCTAGAAGGCATCAGGTGCCTTTACCAGACAAAATTCTGGCGCAGGAAGAAGGGGTTGGTCAGGCCAATGTGACCGAATCGGTTAGTCAACAGGCCATAGGCACCTTAGCCCATGAAATGGCCTGAGCATTGAGGGATTCAATGGACATTCTTAGGGCTGAGAATAAAGTCCAGGCCCAAGTAGCTAAGGTAGGGCCATCTTTTTTGAAGCTAGAGTTTTTCCAGTCAAATCTGAATGAGTTTGTGGGTGATCCCAAGGAGCCACTGAAGGTAGATGAGTGGCTAGAACAGATAGTGAAGACATTCGAGATGCTTAGCATCGAGGACGATGAATTGAGAGTGACCTTGGCATCATTCCAATTGAAAGGTGATGCGGGTCAGTGCTGGAAGTATGTGCCTGGGTGCATTGGGGTGACTTAAGAGGCTTTTATCAGCACCTTCTAGGATAAGTTTTTGCTTCCTACCTTTAGGGAGAAGTTGAGAGATCAATTCTCCAAGCTCGTATAGTTGAACACTCTGGTGACCGAGTTTGAGGCCACTTTTACTAGCTTATTGAGGTTTGCTCCAGAACTTGTAGCGATAGAGGAGCATAGTTGTTTGGAGTTTGAGAAGAGGTTGAGGACTAGGCTCATGTTCAAGGTGGCCGGATCGATGATTAGAGATTACGGACGCCTTGTGGAGGCGGCGGCTCATCTTAAGATTGTAATGCAGATAGAGAAAGAGAGGATGAGGGGCTCCAGGAGGAGTCAGGATATTCAAGGGGACAGTAAGAGGCAGAGGGGTTCTAATCCCCAGTCATCTCAGTGAGCTCAGTCAAGGTCCACTTTTCCAATGCTGAGTTCGAGTTCTGGGAGAGGTGGTCAGGGAGATGTCACTTGTTAAAAGTGTGGCCAGTTAGGCCACAAGTCTCCAACTTGCCCGCAGAGAGGAGAAGGGCAACAGTCCACATTGTCTTTAACTCATTCTTAGAGCCAGAGTCAGGAGAGAGGCCAAATGCTCACTTGTTATCAGTGTGGGTAGACGGGGCATATGTAGAGGTTTTTTCCTTAGTTGGGCGGCACACTTGGTGCGTCTGGTTCGAGACAGACACAGAGCCACTAGCCAGCACAATCAACACAGGCCTTGAGGGCCACTCAGGAAGCCACTTTGGCTTAGTCAGTGCATTAGGCTTATGCTCTGAGGGGTGAGTAGGTTGAGCAGAGACCTACAGGGCTTGTGTATGCTGTTATCACGTCATATTTATTACCAACACCTTCGGCAATTTAGTTACTAATGTGTTGATTGATACGGGTACATCCCATTCATTTATCTCGTTTGCATTTGCATTGGTTTTGGGGTTAGAGTTGGCTCAGTTAGCATTTCCTATCTGTGTAGAATCACCTATTGGTGGTGAGGTTGTTTTGAAGTAGGGGTGTCGGGGTTATGACATAGAGGTTGTCGGTCGTTGACTTCCTTTTGCATTTGTGTTGATTGATATGTCTGGTTTTGATGTTACATTGGGTATGGACTGGTTGTCGTCATATCAGGCTGTTATAGATTGCTAATGTCAGAGGGTTATTATATGTACCTTGAGCGGTGATTGTTTTTATTTCTTGGGGGACCAGGTTGATAGAGTCTTATTATAGGTGTATGATCCGCGTAGGTGGAGTGAACTTCGTTGCCTTCTTGGCAACTTCTTGAGTACTGAGTGTGATGAAGTTCGAGTCGAGTTGCCAAGGGTAGTTTTTGAATAGCCAGAAATTTTTTTGAAGGACTTTACTAGTTTACCACCTCACCGAGAGATTGAATTCTTTATTGATTTAGTGCCTGGCACGACACTGTAGACACCCTATTTTTGACCTACCTCAAGACTTGGACGTCATCGTTTGTGCACTCGATGATTGTGCTTGTTTGTGTTCATTTTGAACGCCCGAAGTCCTCGGTGGAACACCTTGTCTTTGAGCTTCTAAACCTTATCTTTTTTGTGCATGTTTTTGGACCTAGAGCTTGTTGCCTCTAGCTTAGAGGAGAGGGTGACCTGTCGGCCAGCCCTGGGATCTGTGGGCCATGGGTTGTGCCTATCAGTTACTAGTGCTGGCCGACGACCATTGGTCTTCTTTTCCAGATATTTGTGTGCCAGCTGTGCCAGCTGTTGCTCACTAAGCTGCATCTTCATACACGTGTATGGTAGGATGTATTCAAGCTCAAGACTTGATTTTCTATATATAGGGGGTGTCCTCTCCCATTTTGGAGGGTTATACATTTTAGACCAAAAATCTCTCTCTCTCTCTCTAGAATTCTCTCTCCCTCTTGTTATTTTGTGCCTTAAAGCCTAGTTTCTCTACACTTTTGCACATCAAACCTTAATCAAACTTGGCCACCTTGGGGTTGAGGTCTCTTGGAGTCTTGTTTGTCCTCTAGAAGAAGGTTTAAGCTTGGATTGTTGCTTAATTTATGCTTGAGCTTCAAGAGGTAGTTTACTTGATTAGTATACTTGCTTTGAATACTTGTTTTGCCATCCTTTTGTATTATTTTTGGGCTGGTTTTCAACTATAAAAAACTCTATTTTTTTGAGGCTTAAAATGATGGTTTGAGGCTATCTTGTGTTAAGGGGTAATCTACCATTCTTCTTGCTTAATTGTTTAGACTTTTGCACCATTTTTCATCACATTCAAATCAAAATTTTTGGGCTTTTTGACCACTGAAATTCAGAGGTTTTTCAGTGACAAAAACGTTCTTTTGAAGTCCAAAATTGGAGGGGTCAGCCTCCCCTTCTTGTGTCTTGCTTGCATGCCTAGTTAGCCTTACATGTTAGCATGTTTTTCTAGCCTAAGTTAGCATTAGTCTAGCACGTTTTTGCCTCTTTTTTGACCTACTTTAGCTCTGTTTTGGGCTGTTTGGGTCATTTGAGCTTTGTTTTGTATAGTTGTGGTGTAATTTCCTTCACTAGCTTAGTGTTTCTAGGCTTTGAGCATCATTTGTGTGTCTTGGTTGCATGTTTTAATGCTTTTTCATGCCTAATTCCAGCACTTAACATCTCTACAACCTCCCTCTTTGCTTCACTTTTTCATTTGTTTGAGGGTTGTTTCAACCTGAGAGTTGTTTAAGCTTGAGGTTGAGTCCTATGCTTAATAGTTTAATCCTCTTTTGAGGGTTCATTACCAACGGCATGAAGCTTCCCTCAAGCCTTGAACTACCCCTTGGTTTACACTTCTTTCGCTTTAGAAGACACTCACCAATGGACTTAATCAATTAAAGAATGAATCAGTAATGTAAAATGAGTAAACAAAATGAACAAGTAAAAGAGGCAAGATAAGCATCTTTTGTGTTGCATTGCATGTGTTCAAATCAGACGTTAATTCGAACGCAAGGAAAATAAGACATTTCATACTCAAAGTGATGAAATATGCCACTTTCCTTGGTCACCACCACCTTTGATCATGCATGATAGGGCGGTGGTCTTTTTGAGTCTTGTTGTGCATTCATTAAGCTTGTATAAACTTGGTTCCTTAGCCATCATGCTTGGAAATTGCTTGGTTGATGGTTTGAGGGCCAAGAGTTAAACTCCTTTGAGCTTGTGTGATGATAAGGAGGGTAGCAGTATAGACACTCATTGAGAATACACTGTTTTGCCTCTGTTTGCTCTCTGTTGCAACAAAAGGAGAAGTTCTAGATAGGGGTGGCCGATCGGCCACTAGTAGTAGCCGACTGGCCACCAATGGTAGCCGACTGACCATCAATAAAGAAAGTTGCTCTGTGTGATGGAAAAAGGGAGTAGAAGTGTTTTGGAAGTTGGAAGCTTCTTTGGTGTTCAAAATATGCAAACAGAGGCGTTCAATGGCAAGGCGGTGGCTTTTCGGGTGGAGAAACTGAGCATGCATCCCCCGCTCTTCGAGGCCGTTTAATTGCTTTGTTTAGTTAATTAGTGGCAGCTAATTAATTAGTTTAATTGCTTTGCACTTAATTAGCTTAGTATTTAGCTAGTTACTTCGATTTGTAATATTTAATTAGCTTAGAATAAGTTTGTTAATTCATTTCAATTGTTGTAATAATTAGTTAGCTTAATTAACGTAGCTAGTTAGTTAACTTATTCATTCGGACCCTCCTTCGTGAGGGCGTAATGTTGTAATAAGTGTGCGTACGTGTGTGTATGTCTTCCAACCCCACGTCTTTCTCCCTTTTATTTAATCGCTTTCGATGGTTAGATTAGGGACATGTTTTAATTAGCATACCTTATGCTTGCATGTTTGCATCCATTCATTTGTCTTCCATGCACTGAGGCTCGGCGCATCATTCAAATTGCATTGCAATTTCAATATCTTCTTTGAATACGTGTTTAACCGCATGTTGTTCAAATCGATTCATATGCCATATTAGTAGCCGAGCCTATTAATTGCATTATTGCATGTGTTGCATTAGACATCTTGTATAGTTAGGATCATGCATATTTCTAACTAGTTTTTGTTTTGGCTTGGCGTACTCAGTGAATTTTTATGCTTTAGCATACTTGCATGAGTGTGATTGCCATGTTGCCATGATTAGCATGCTTGCCATGAGGCTATGTGATTACTTGCTAAACTGCATAAATGCCTGTGGATGATGGCTTGTTTTTTGAATTGGAACGATTCAACAAATGTGCATTTTAAGCCCACTTTGTTGTGGCAAAAATATGTTTTAAGCCCACTATGTTTGGTGGCAAATCTGCATCTTTAAGCCCACTTGAGGTGGCAAATTCAAACCATTTTCACAAACAAACATGAGTTGAATTGTTCCAATTCTTGCGACGTAGTCTATACTTGCTTTGTGCGCGTCACATAGTAATGTTAGTCTAATAACCGGAATAAGAATGCATAATGTTCATAAAATTTCATATCCTGGTTAGTAGAGGTCGATCTTTGATCGGGCGAGCGGGGGTGCTCATTTCAGGACCTTCCCCTCTTGTACCCAAGTTCCCGAGCCAAGGCAACTTTGGTGATGATGGACACGTGGCCTTTGGCACGAGTCAGAGTTTCCTAAATTTCTCCAAAAATAAAATATTTAGGTGGCGACTCTGTAATCTGGCAAAGCAGTCCAACTTTGGTATTATTTGATTTAAAATCGATTTTCCGAAAAGATTTGCTGGATTTGGACTCTTTGGTGTTTATCAGTTTCACATTGCACTTGTGAGACTAGATTCAAAACCGTGGGAGTCCGAATTGTGAGGCCTTTCATTTCAACCCTTTCCAAAAGGCGGGGCACGAGGAAAAAGGCGAGTCCACAGGCATCAATTTCCATGGCACTGTATAGATTTGTGCTTGCTGAGTTGAGTGAGTTGAAGATTCAACTTCAAGAACCGCTAGATAAGGGTTTTATCCACCCTAGTATTTCATCTTGGGGAGCACCGACTCTTTTTGCCAAAAAGAAAGATGGTGCGTGGCGACTTTGTATAGATTACTAGAAGCTGAACCGGGTGATTGTTAACAACAAGTACCCAATGTCTCATATAGATGATTTGTTTGATCAATTAAAAAAGTCATGTTGTTTCTCTAAAGTAGACCTGAGATCGGGTTATCACCAGTTGAGAGTAAGGGATGAGGATATCCCAAAGATGGTATTTCGTAAGTGGTATGGCCATTACGAGTTCCTAGTGATGCCCTTTGGGCTAACCAATGCACTGGCTGTGTTTATGGATTTGAAGAATCAGATCTTCCATGAGTTCTTTTTATGGTCATTTTTGTGGATGACATCTTGATTTACTCACCCTTTGAGGAGGAGCACGAGGAACACTTGCGGGCAGTACTTGAGTTACTTAGAGCCCACAAACTGTATGCTAAGTTTGGGAAGTGTGAATTCTGGCTGAGAGAAGTTAAGTTCTTGGGACACGTGGTATCCAGGGAAGGGGTGATTGTAGATTCATCCAAGATAGAGGCAGTGCAAGATTGGGAACAACCTAAGAATGCTTTCGAGATCCGTAGTTTCTTGGGGTTGGCCAGGTATTACTGTCGGTTCGTGAAGAATTTCTCTAGATTAGCTTCACTATTAACTAGACTGACAAGGAATGGAGTTAAGTTTGTGTGGAATGAGACTTGTGAGAAGTCTTTTCAAGAGTTTAAGGTTAGACTTACTACTGCTCCAGTTTTGATTATTTTAGAGAGGAGTTTGAGTTATTTGGTGTATTGTGATGTCTCACGGGAATGTTTGGATTGTGTTCTGTTGCAAGAGGGAAAGGTAGTAGCCTATGGCTCGCGGCTATTGAAAATACATGAGAGGAACTATCCTACTCATGACCTAGAGTTAGCCTTGAAGATTTGGAGGCATTACCTGTATGGAGAGAAGTTTGAGGTGTTTTCGAATCATAAGAGCCAAAAGTATCTATTTACATAGAAAGACTTGAATTTGAGGTAGAGAAGGTGGATGGAGTTTATAGAGGATTATGATTTTGAGCTGCATTACCTGTATGGAGAGAAGTTTGAGGTGTTTTCGACCATTTTTCTCTTTTTTAAGATATTTGTTTGCCAGTTGTGCCAATTGTTGCTCACTGAACTGCATCTCCATACACGTGTATGGTAGGATGAATTCAAGCTGAAACCTTGTTTTTCTATATAGGGGGTGTCCTCTCCCATTTTTGAGGGTTAGAAATTTTGGATCAAAAATCTCTCTCTCTCTCTCTCTCTCTCTCTCTTGTTATTTTGCATACATTTGCTTAGTTTCTCTACACTTTTGCATATCAACCCTTGACCAAACACTCACCTTTGAGCTGAGATCTCTTGGAGCTTTGTTTGAGCCTCGGAAGGGGATTTGAGCTTGAGTTGGTGGTTGAATTGCACTTTGCTTCAAAGGTATTGAATTAACCTTATTTTAGCTTATTGTGCATACTTGATTTTCCATCCTTTTCAACTGTTTTAAGGCTGTTTTTGAAATGTAAAAAACTCTGTTTTGAGGCATAAACATAGTGGTTTGAGTCCTTGTGAGTTAGGGGGTTGTTCCCTCATTTTGTTCCTTAGCTTGTGAAGCATTTTGTGCCCTCTTTAATCACCTTTAAATCAAAATTTTTGGGCCTTTTAACCACTGAAAATCAGAGTTATTTCAGTGGTAAAAACCTTGCTTTGAAGTCCAAAATTGGAGGGGTTAACCTCCCCTCCTTGTGTTTTGTTTGCATGCCTAGATAGCTTAACATGTGAGCATGTTTTTCTAGCATTTTATAACTTGATCTCAGCATGTTTTTGCTACTGCTTTGACTTGTTTTAGCTCTATTTGGGGCTAGTTTAGTCCTTTGAGGCTTGCATTACATGGTTGTAGTGTTAATTTCTTCATTAGCCTAGTGTTATAATGCTTTAGTCATCTTCATTTTGAGTTGAAAGCATGCTTTAGTGTTGTTTTCCACTCCATTGCAGCACTTTAAATATCTGCAACCTCCTTTATTTCTTCACTTTCTCATTTGCTTTGAGGGTTGGTTAACCTTTGGGTTGTGTTTAAGCTTGAGATCGAGGTTCGTGCTTAATGGTTTTAATCCTCTTTCGGGGGTTTCTACTAACCAAAGGCATGACCTCTCCCTTGCCTTAAATCATCCCTTGGTTGACACCTCTTCCATTAGAGGACACTCACTTTTGGACTAATCAATTAAAGAATGGATTGATAAGCTAAAATGAGTAAATAAAAATGGACAAAGTAAAAGAGGCAAGATAACACATCTTTTGTGTTGCATAGCATGTGTTTGGATCGGATGTTAATTCGAACACGAGGAAAATGGGATGTTTCATACTCAAAGTGATGAAACGTGTCACTTTCCTTGGTCACCATCACTCTTGATCATGCATGATAGGGTAGTGTAGACACCCCATTTTTGACCGTCCTCAAGACTTAGACGTCACTGTTTGAACACTCGGTGATTATCCATGTTTGTGTTCGTTTGGAGTTCCCGGAGTTCTCGGCTACACGCCTTGTCTCAGGATCTCCGAACTTGACCGTTTTGTGTCTGGTTTTGCACCAAACACTTGTGTTTTACCTTGGAGGGGCAGGGAATGCCTTCTGAGGCATCCCCACACACCACCGGCAGTGGCTAGAGGCCACCGGCTGATTTTTGTTGCCACGTTGCCGGTCGGCACTCTTTGTTGCCGGTCGGCAGTCAATTTTGTCAAAATGACATTTTTGGCCGGCCGACTACTGTTCAGCTGCTTTTGGAGATATTTTGAAACAGTTGGCTGGCATTTGCTTCCCCTCCATACATGTGTATGGAGGGATGCCCCTCTTGTTAGCTTACATTGTAAGTTTACAAGATTGGCTCCTCTATAAGAGGAGCCCTCCTCTCCCTTGCTCAAGGGTTAGAAAAATTAGAGCTTTTTGCTTAGAAAATACAGAGGAAGCTCTGGTTTTAGGGTTAGGGTTCAATACACATCCTATCTCTATATTACTTTTGTGTGTGTTTTAGTCCATACTATTGCACACAAGCACCTAGTGCTTCACCTTCCTTGGGCTACTGAGGTTCTAAGGGCTTGTTCTTGCTATTTTTGACTGGATTGAAGCTTAAGGAGGCGACAAGACCACCATTGTTGAAGAAAGGCTTCAAGGGTAAGAAACTAGTCCTTTTTACCCCATTTTTGCATCATATTTCTACCTATCTTAGAGCTGTTTTTGTGTTTAGTGTATAACATAAAAAAGTTCTTTTTTTAGGGTCTCTTGATTGTTTGTTAAGAGTGTTTTGTGGTTTGGGTGTGTTTGACCACCCTTAGGCCTTGAAAGGCCCCATTTTTGTGCTATTTTGTGCAAGTTTTGAGACTTTGGTGTTTGGGCCTCTTCACCACTGAAATATTGAGGGATTTCAGTGGTGGGGATGGTGCCTTGAAGTCTCCAAAAGGGGAGGGCCACCCCCTCTCCTTGTTGTCCTTGAAAGGGACCATTTTTGGTCTCTTAAGGGAGCTTATGTTTGAATGTGTGTTGAGCATGCCATGACTGTTTTTCATGCTTATATTTCCATAATATAACATGGTTTTAAGTTGGTTTTGGTGTACCATGTATGCCTTGCATACCTACCTTGTAATGCCTTGTGATTGCCTTAATATGCCTTAGGTTGTGTGCCTTTGTTTTAGCATGTTTTAGGCTTAGATTTGTGAAGCTTTTGTGCTTATTTTGCCATGCTTTAGGTCTGTCTTAGGTTGTTTGAGTCGACCCTAGCATGCATTATATAGCCTCTTTGCATTTTTGGGCTTGTTGGCCTTAAGTATGTAAGTGCATAGCATGCTTTGTTTGCTTTGATTTAGTGGATTGGAGTCATTTTTCATATTATTTCAGTCCCTTTAACATGTTTGTATGCTTGCCTTGCATGCCTCTTTAACGTCTTATGAGCTTGTGTTGTATGCTCCTTGAAAGTGTATTTGTGCATGCCTTTGGACTTGAGCCATTCAGATGCCATCTAGGAGTTCCTTGGGCATTGTTTAGGTCTGCCTTTGACCTGTTTTGAGTCCCCTTAGCCTTGTGAGGCTTGGTGGGTTTGACCTTGGTTTAAGCCTCTTGGCTTGCCTCAAGTACTTGGGCCATTTGCATGCTTTACTTGCTTGAATTAGTTGTTTTGGCACCTCTATTTTGTGCAATTTTAGAGCTTGTGTTGCATGCTAATTGTTTATTGTTTGGTCTCTTTAAGTGCGCTTAAGAGTTACCTTGTTTATGCTTAAGGTGTTAGACCATGGTTGCATGCATGTGTGTGTGCATTTTGGCCTTCATTTCCTTGGTTTGGCCACTGATTTTAGGCCTAATTAGAGTTACCTAGATCATGTTTAAGACCATGATTTGTTTGGTTGCATGCTTGCCTCATGTTTGCTAGTATGCTTGCACAAGTGCCTTGCCATGCCATGTTGCATCCTTAGCTTGCATGCCTAGGTTGCATCGCATCTTGCATGCATGCCTTGTCCCTTGATTTGGTGATAGGAATTGGGTCTTATTTTGTTTGATTGGTTTGCATTTCATTTGACATGAAAGTTGCACACTTAATTCTTTGGGCCATCATGCATGGAAATGCGTGATTGGTGGCCCGAGAATCGAGGCACTGTAACAAGCCCACGGGGGACCTCGCTACAGTTCGGACTCCCTTTTGTGTTACGGTTCTAAATCTAAACCAAATAGTCCAACTCTGGCAAATCGTTTTGAAGAAAAACAGATTTTGAAAAGAAGTGCCAAACATGGACTGCTTTGCCAGATACAGAGTCGCCACCTAAATGTTTTAAAATGGGAAATTTAGGAAACCCTGACTCGGTGCCGAAGGCCACGTGTCCGTCATCACCAAAGTGGTCTTGGCTCGGGAGCTTGGGTACGATCGGGGAAGGTCTTTCGCCCGGTCCAAGGACCGGCCTCTACTAACCGTGATATCTGTTTTTGAAAACATTACGTGTTCTTATTCCAATTATTAGTCTAGAATTACTATGTTATGCGTGCAGCAAACAAGTATAGACTAGATCGCCTAATTTGGAAACACACATTGCATATCTGTTTGTTTTGAAAATGCTTTTGAAATTGCTACTCGCAAGTAGGCTAAAACACGGATTTCAATGAGTTTTCCAACTCAAGCAACCCAACCTCCACCCACAGGCATTCAAACAATTTATCTCACATAAGCATTTAGCCGCATGGTAAGCATACTGTCATGGCAACATTCACACGCATGTGGTATGCTAAAGCGTAAAATACTTACATCGTACTCCGTGCCAAAACAAGAAACTAGTTAGCAAACATGCATGACCTAGTTCATGTTAAGTGGCTAATGCAACACATGCAAGATGCAATTTAGAGTAGGCTCGGCTAACCCTAAAGATGGCATGTGAAATGCACTTTATTTGATGCACGTATTCAATTTGGAATTGAAAATACAATGCAGTTTGTATGATGTACCGAGCCCGGTGCATGTCAACAAATGCATGGATGCGCATGCATTGCCTAAGGTATACTTAAATAAGCGTTCCCTAATTCTAACCCTTGAAATTGGGTAAGTAAAAGGGAGAAAGAAATGGGGGTCAGAAGACATACACCGCACACACCCGCACTTATTACAGACTTGCCCTCGCTCAGAGGGACCAAAAGAATAATACAAATAAATTAACTATGCAAGCTAATTAAATATTACAAATTAATTAAATTAACAAAATAATTAATCTAAGGAAAAACAGTAAACCGCCTCGGGGCGGGGGCTCAATGCACGCGCGCTTGGATTCCACTCGGAATTGCACTGCCATGCCTTGCTTGCCTCGCTTCCTCGCCTTGCATCTCAGAAGACTGCCACAGTCCTAGGAATACTTCCTCAGGTACTGGAGATCACTACCGGCTGCACAAAACTTCCACCGGCAGTGGATTGAGCTCATCGGCACTGAATTTATCCATCGGCTGATAATTGACTACCAGTCGGCACTAAAAGCGCCGGCCGACATCGAAAATCGCCGGCATCAATGCTGCAGAACACGCAACTCACAAAGAGAGGGCAAATACTGGCATGGCAATGCAATTCAAAGCATATATGCACTAAACACACTCCTTATCATACTAATGACTCAAAGGAAGATGTGCCTCGATTTTCAGACCACCAATCACGCATTTCCATGCATGGTGGCCTAAAGGATCAAGTGTGCAACTTGAATTTCAAATGCATGCAAACCAATCAAACAAAGTGAGGCCCAATTCCTATCACCAAGTCAAGGAACAAGGCATGCATGCCTATGTGTGCAATCCTAAGCATGTCAACTAGGGATGCAACATGAGCATATAGACAAACAATGCAAGCATACAAGCAAACATGAGGTAGCATACAAGCAAGTGAATAATGGTCTTACCCATGACCTAGGCAACTCTAAGTAGGCCTAAAGTCAGTAGCCATATGCTAAGACATGGGAGCTAAACACACATGCACATGTACACATGTTAAGGCACACAACTTAGGCATTAAACAAACCACTCTCAAGCACACTTGAAAGGAGATAACATGGATGATTAGCATGCAACATGAGCTCTAAAATCATGTCAAAGTGTGGTGCTAAACCAACTCAAGATAGGCCAAACAAAGCATGCAAATGGTCCAAGACTTAAAGCAAGTCAACGAGGCATTGAACTATACTTATGCAAGACAATTATGGCATGCATTAAACAACTAAAAACAGGTTTTTATCATGTTAAAACAAAGCCAAAAGGCTACTTAGATGGCATCTAAATGGCTCAACTAGGAAGGCACGCACAAATGCTAAGATATGAGGCATAAGGCACAAGCTTCCAAAGCATCAAAGAGGCATGCAAGGCAATCAAACAAGCATGCTAAATGGACTGAAATGACATGCCAAATGGTTCCAAACCATTGAAAATAAAGCAAGCAAGGCATGCTTCACACTTGTACCCTTAAGGCCAACAAGCCAAACATAAAGAAGACCCAAGATACAAGCCATGGTAACCAAAATAAGCATGGACAGACCTAAAGCATGGCAAAATAAGCATACAAGCTTCATGAATCTAAGCCTAAAGCATGCTCAAACTAGGGCTAACAACCTAGAGCAAGTTAAGGCAATACAAAGTATTACAAAGCATCTATGCAAAACATGCAAGGAGTACTAAAACCAACACTTATCAATGTCATATTAGGGCACAATAAACATAAAATACAGCCAAGACATGCTCTTCAAACATTCAAAACTATGCTCCCTTAAGAGACCAAAACTTGCCCTTTTCAAGGACATCAAGGAGAGGGGGGTGGCCCTCTCATTTTTAGGACTTTAAGGCATCATCTACACCACTAAAATCCCTCAAGATTTCAGTGGTGAAGAGACCCAAACACCAAAATCCCGGAGCTCAACAAAATAGCACAAAAATGAGGCCTTTCAAAGCCTAAGGGTGGTCAAACCTACCCAAACCACCAAGCACTCTTAATAAACTATCAAGAGGACTAAAAAAAAGAACTTTTATGTGTTGATCACCAAGCACAAAAATAGTTCTAAACCAGGTAAAAACAAGGTGCAAGAAAGGGGGAAAAATGACTAGTTTCTTACCTTTGAAGCTTTTCTTCAACAATGGTGACCTTGATGTCTCCTTAAGCCTCAAACCAGTCAAGAACACCAAGAATAAGCTCTTAGAACTTCAGCTCCAAGAGGAAGGTGAAACACTAGGTGCTTGTGTGCAATAGTATGAACTAAAGCACCTAGTGTACCAAAATGAGCAAGGAAAAGAGAGATAGGATAGATATAGGATTTCTAACCTAAAACCAGAGCTTCTTCTCTGTATTTTCTTTCTAACCCTCCAATTTTTTCTAACCTTTGAGCCAAGAGAAGAGAGCCTTCTCTTATAGGAATGAAAACTTACAAGCTAAGCAAACCAAAGGCTCATCCCTCTATACACGTGTATGGAGGGGAAACAAGTGCTACAAAGCTGTCTGAAAATATCTCCAAAAATAGCTGTAAAGTGATCGGTAGGGCAAAATGGTCATTTTGCCAAAAAGAGTGCCGACCGGCACAAAATAGTGCTGACCGGCACAATATAGTGCCGATGGCAACATCAACCAGTCGGTGGCCTCTAGCCACTGCCGGTGGTGTGTGGGGATGCCTCAGAAGGCATTCCCTGCCCCTCCAAGGCAAAGAACAAGTGTTTGGTGCAAAACCAGACACAAAACGATCAAGTTTAGAGGTCCTGAGGCAAGGCACGTAGCCGAGGACTCCGGGAACTCCAAACGAACACGAATCATGGATTATCACTGAGTGTTCAAGCGGTGACGTCCAGGTCTTGAGGACGGTCAAAAATGGGGTGTCTACAGGCACATACCCCTTTGAGTCACAAACATGATAGGGGGCATGATTGGTGCATACATTGTTTGAATTGTATTGCCATGCAAGTTTTGTCCTCTGCTGCTGTGAGTTGCAGGTTCTGCAGGCATTGTTAGCCGACCGGCAGTATATCATCAGCCGATGGGTTCATTTTGTGCCGGTGGCCACATCCTAGTGCCGGTGGTCATTCTACTTAGCTGGTGGGATCCCTCAATATCCTGAGAGGCATTCCTGAGACTTTGGCAGTTTTCAGAGGAGTAAAGCAAGGAAAACAGAGACAGACTATGCATGGCAGTGCGATTCCGAGCAAGTCCCGAGCATGCGCTGCATCTGACCTGCTTCTCGAGGGCTTTATTGTTTTAATTAGATTGATTAATTCGTTTAGTTAATTTAATTGATCTGTAATATTTAATTAGCTTGCGTGGTTAATTAATTTGTATATTCTTTTGGTCCCTCCGAGCGAGGGCAAATCTGTAATAAGCGTGTGTGAGTGGTGTGCATGTCTTCCAACCCCCACTTCTTTCTTCCCTTTTATTTACCTGCTTATGATGGTAGATTAGGGCATATTTGAATTAGCATACCTTATGCAATGCATGTATGCATCCATACATTTGTCTTACATGCACCGGGCTCGGTACATCATACAAACCGCATTGTACCTTCAAATCTAACTTGAATACGTGCACCGAATGATTGCATTTCACATGCCATTTTAGGGTTAGCCGAGCCTATCCTAAACTGCATCTCTGTATGTGTTGCATTAGCCACTTAACATGAACTAGGATCATGCATATGATTACTAACTAGTTTTTGTTTTGGCACGGAGTATGATGTAAGTATTTATGCTTTAGCATATCGCATGCGTAAGAATGTTAACATGACAGCATGATTACCATGTGGCTAAATGCTTATATGAGATAAACTGTTTGAATGCCTGTGGGTGGAGGTTGGATTGCTTAAGTTGGAAAAACTCATTGAAATCCGTGTCTTAGCCTACTTGCGAGTAGCAAATTCCAAAGCACTTTCAAAACAAACGGATATGCAATGCTTATTTCCAAATTAGGCGATCTAGTCTATACTTGTTTGCTGTGCGCATAACATAGTAATTCTAGGCTAATAACCGGAACGAGAACACATAACGTTTTCAAAATCGGATATCACGGTTAGTAGAGGCCGGTCTTCGGACCGGGCGAAAGGGGGTGCTCATAGCTGACCTTCCCCGATCGTACCCAAGCTCCCGAGCCAAGACATCTTTGGTGATGACGGACACGTGGCCTTCGGCACCGAGTCAGGGTTTCCTAAATTTCCCATTTTAAAAAATATTTAGGTGGCGACTCTGTATCTGGCAAAGCAGTCCATGTTTGGCACTTCTTTTCAAAAATCTGTTTTCTCAAACGATTTGCCAGAGTTGGACTCTTTGGTTCAGATTAAGAACCGCAACAAACAAAAAAGGGGAGTCCGAACTGTAGCATCGAGGTCCCTCGTGGGCGCTGTTACAGGTAGTGGTTTTGTTGAGTCTTGTTTTGCACTCATTAAGCTTGTATAAGCTTGGTTCCTTAGCTATCATGCATGGAAATGCTTGGTTGATGGTTTGAGGGCCAAGTGTTGTACTCCTTTGAACTTGTGTAATGATAAGGAGAGTAATAGTGCACAAAAACCTTGAAAATACACTGCTTTACCTCTGTTTGCTCTCTGTTGCAGCAAAAGAAGAAGTTCAGGGAAGGGGTGGCCAACCGGCCACCAGTAGTGGCTGATTGGCCACTAGTAGTGGCCGACCGGCCATCAATGAGGAAAGTTTCTCAGTATGCTCCTAAGGTGGATCAGAAGTGTTCTAGGAGTTGGCAAAATTTTTAGTGACCAAAAGTGTGCAAACAGAGGCTGCAATGGCAAGGCGGTGGCATTTTCGGGGGGAAAATCTAAGCATGCATGTGTCTCTCGCCCTCGAGGCCATTTGATTTCTTTAGTTAGCTTAGAATAGCTTGTTAATGCAAGTATTGTACTTAATTAGTTAGTGTAACTAATTATTCAATTCGTTTTGTAATATTTAATTATCTTAACATAAGTTAGTTAATTCATTTCAATTTTGTTGTAATAGTTAGCTTAATTAGCATAGCTAGTTAGCTTATTCATTTGGACCCTCCTTTGTGAGGGTATAATGTTATAATAAGTGTGCGTATGTGTGTGCATGTCTTCCAACCCCACGTCTTTCTCTCTTTTGTTTAACCGCTTTCGATAGTTAGGTTAGGGACATTTTTAATTAGCATACCTTATGCTTGCATATTTGCATCCATTCATTTGTAGTGCATGCATTGAGGCTCGTCGCATCATTTAAAATGCATTACAATTTCAATACTTCTTTGAATACGTGTTTTAAAGCATGCTATCAAAGTGTTGTAAATACCATGATTAAGTTGCCGAGCCTATTTAATTGCATTTTTTGCATGTGTTGCATTAGACATCTTGTATAGTTAGGATCATGTATCTTTCTAACTAGTTTTTGTTTTGGCTTGGAGTACTCGGTAAGTTTTTGCGCTTTAGCATACTCACATGAGTGTGATTGCCATGTTGCCATATCTAGCATGCTTGCCATGAGGCTATGTGCTTAAATGCTAAACTGCATGAATGCTGATCGGCTCTGACAACTCCATATATTTTTTGTCCGCATCCTTGTGCGCCTGCTACCCACTTGAAGTTGTTCATTAGCTTGGTGGGAACACTGGCCATTTGGTCGGCGCAAATCTCGTCTTTTGTCTCGTCTAGTCTGATTTCGTGGTTCAGGGCTCTACGAAGGTACATAATTTATTGGCTGAACGATTTCGGATGGGGCCGTCTTGTTGGCCTTATTCCCGGCTTTAACTTGCAGGGCGTCATCTTCCACTTTGCAGTATTCATCGACTTTCTTCATTAACGACCAGACTGTTTTGGGGGGCCTTCTGGTCAAGGAACTGCCAAGGGCACTATCAGGATGCAACCTCATTTTAAAGGCGGTGATGGCCATGGAGTCATTGCAGGCGTCATCCACGAGATTAAAGCATTCCCAATAGTGCGCCGAATATGCTCGTAAGGTTTCCCCTGGTTGGATTTGCATTGCCCAGAGAGAATCGGCTTGCTTCGGCTGGACCGTAATAGTGATGAATCTTGCCCTGAAGGATTTATGTAGTTGATGGAAGCTCTTAATTAATGCCGGTTCCAGCTTATAATACCATCTGACGGCTAATGGTCCCAAACTGCTTGGAAATATTCGGTACATAAGAGCCTCGTCGTCTGCATGCAGCGTCATGGCTTGCTTGTAATGCCGGATGTGATTAGTGGGATCTGATTTTCCGTCGTATAGAGTGAACGATGGAGCTTTGAACTTTTTGGGTAGTACTGCCCTTGTAATCTGTCGCACAAAGGGGTCATGTTGGTCCTCTTTGTCTAAACTATTTCTTCTTCGCTTATTCCGTGCATGCGGACTCCCTTCGGAGGAACTGGAGACTTCGACTCGCCCCTTTCTTTTGGGTTCTGGGGATGATGAGTCAGAATCACTGCCACTATCATGTCTCCGAATTCAAGGTCGTCGACTATCTCTTCTCAGAGGTCATTCCGGATCTTGGCACGCGGCCTGTTGTGATTTTGCCACCTCCAAGGTCAAATCATGTCGAAGGCGCTCGTTCTTAGCCATTATATTTTCCAACCTCTGTTCATTTTGCTTCGCCTGATCCATAATCGCTTGCATTGTCTCATGTGCTAATGTCGAGGGTGATGTATGGGCAACTAAGTCGAAGTTCAAGGCTCTTTGTGTGGCAATGTTCTATGGCCCAAGCATGTTGCTTGGAGTGGTGTCAGCTCGTGGTGTAAGGTCGTTAGCGACTACCAGAGGATCTTCTGTCACGCCCGCCATGGATGTGCTGGAGTATTCCCACAGACGGTGCCAATTGTGGAGAAGTGGTTTGGAAATACTCTTTGGATCCAATGGGAAGCACGAGATCCTCAGTTAGTCACCTGAAAAGGAATGAACACTCCGGTCAGGGGTGCCGGAATTAGCACTTCGATGGACAAATCAGCGTATGCTCTCTTGGTTGCTTATATATCAAGTTTTAGACTTTTTCTCACATACCTCGTGCTAGCTGATACTCTGCTTATTTATAGTCGTCCTTGATATTCACGGTTGGGCCCACCTTTCTTCCAATGAATAATCGCTCATTCGGCTAATTGTTCATACTCGGCCAGGTCTACAGCTGATAATTCGGCTGATCTAGTTACTTGGCCTTTGTCCATCCGGGATGGTGCCGTATAATTTAGAACTTGGTTTCTCTCTTCAATCTATTCGGCCTTCGTATGTAACATAATATATTCGGCCCCCACACTATCAATTCGTACCTGCCCATCACAAAAACATAACACAACACAAACATCACGAACATTCAAACACCCTCATCTAATAACAATTGTGAACAAACACTTGTAGACCCGACTTTCTTCGCGCACACCCCCTTTCGGAGAAGGCGCGAATTGGTCTTTTTACAGTTCGGACTCTTGTCACGGTTCTGAATCTAATCTCACAAAGTGCAATGTGAGACTAATAAACACCAAAGAGTCCAATTCGGCAAGTCATTTTGGAAAATTAGATTTTGAATCAAATAATGCCAAAACTAGACTGCTTTGCCAGATTACAGAGTCGCCACCTAAATATTTTATTTTTGGAAAATTTAGGAAACCCTGACTCGTGCCAAAGGCCACGTGTCTGTCATCACCAAAGTTGCCTCGGTTTGGGAACTTGGGTACGAGAGGGAAAGGTCCTGAAATGAGCATCCCCACTCGCCCGATCAAAGATCGGCCTCTACTAACATGATATGTTGTTTGATAAACACAGGTATTCTTATTCTGATTATTAATCTAACATTACTATGTGATGCGTGCATCATACAAGTATAGACTCAATCACGAGAATTGGAACAAAACAACTCATTTTTGTTTTCGAAAATGGTTTGAAAATGCCACCCTCAAGTGGTCTAAAGCGCGGATTTGCCACCCTCAAGTGGGCTTTCAAACATGATTTTGCCACTTCGCAAAGTGGGCTTAAAACTCACAATCATCGAATTGTCCCAATTCAAGCAACGAAGCCTTCATCCATAGGCATTCATGCAGTTAAGCACTTAAGCAAATAGCCTTATGGCAAGCATGCTATCATGGCAACACTCACACTCATGTAAGTATGCTAAAGCGTAAAACTTACAGTGTACTCCAAGCCAAAATAGAAAACTAGTTAGAAATCATGCATGGTCCTAACTATGCAAAATGCCTAATGCAACACATGCAAAATGCAACTAAATATGCTCGGCTATCTAAAATGGCATATGAATGTAACAATTTGATACATGTATTCAAATAAGCAATGAAATACAATGCAGTTTGAATGATGCTGTAGACACCCCATTTTTGACCGTTCTCAAGCTTGGACGTCACCGCTTGAACACTTGATGATTACCCATGTTCGTGTTCGTCTTGAGTTCCCGGAGGTCTCGGCTATGCGCCTTGCCTCAGGATCTCTCGACTCGACTGTTTCGTGTCTGGTTTTGCACCAAACACTTGTGCATTGCCTTGGAGGGGCACGGAATGGCTTGTGGGCCATCCCCACACTCCACCGGCCATGGCTTGAGGCCACCGGCTGTGTTTTGTTGCCACCGGCCAAATGTTTGGTCGGCCGGCACTCTGGATGGCTGGCTGGCTATCTTTTTTTTGGTCAATTGCATCTTTGGCCGGCCGACTACTGTGCATCTGCTTTTGCAGATATTTTGGTGCAGCTGGCATGCACTTGGCTCCCCTCCATACATGTGTATGGAGGGATCTCTCTCTTTAGAAGCTTGTCTTGTAAGATTACAAGACTAAAAGCTCTATAAAGAGGAGCCTTCTCTCCCCTTTTGAGGGTGAGACATTTTAGATAGCTTTTTTTTAGGGTTTGTGTTTTAGGGTTAGGGTTTGTTCATATCCTACCTCTATATCTCTCTTTTGTGTGTGTTTTGTCTTAGTTTTGCTCACAAACACCCATCATCACGCCATCCCTTGGAGCTGAGGCCCTTGAGGGTTGTTTTGGAGGTCTTAGATTGATTTCAACTTAAAGAAGTTGCTGGAGCTCCATTGGTGAAGAGGGTCTTCAAGGGTAAGAAGCTTGTCCCTTTATTCCCCATTTTTGCACACTCTTTTTACCTACCTTGCAATTGTTTTTGAGCTTTGTGTTTAGCATATAAAATTTCTGTTTTTTAGTGCTCTAAATAGTTGGTTAAGGTTGCTTTAAGCTTTGGGGTTGTTTGACCCCTCTTAAGGCTTGTAAGGCTCCATTTTGTGCCATTTTGAGTGAGCTCCGGGACCATTGAGTTTGGGCCTCCTCACCACTGAAATCTTGAGGGATTTCAGAGGTGAGGATGGTGCCTTGAGGTCCTAGGAAGGAGAGGGCCACCCCCTCTCCTTGTTGTCGTTGAAAAGGGCCATTTTTGCCTCTTGAGAGAGCACCATGTTTAAGTGTGTGTTGGCCATGCCTTAGCTGATTTTCATGCTTATTATGTCATAATATGCCCCCTTTTTTTTAGTTGGTTTTGGTACACCATGCTTGTTTAGCATACATACCTCGTAATGCCATGATTTGCCTCAATACATGCATAGCATTTAGACTACCATGCTTTTGTGTTTTGGCCAAGCTTTGAGAAGCTTACATGCATGTTTTGATGTGCCAAGGGACTGTTTTAAGTCATTTGAGTCATTCATGCCCCGCTTTGTATAGCTACCATGTAATCCCTCTTGTATGCCTTAAGCTTTGACCCTTCTAGCATGCCATCCTTGCTTTGTTTCAGTGGTTTGGAACCACCTGCCATGTTATTTTAGACCTCATGATGTTCCTATATGCTCCCATTTGATCCCCTTTTAATGTGTTTAAAGGTTGTTGCCTTATGCCTTTTGTTTAGGCCTTGGAGTATGCTTGCATTTTTAGACCACTTAGACACCATCTAAGTACATCCTTAGCTTTGTTTAGGTCTGCATTAGACCTATTTTAAGTCCCCTTGGCCTTGTGAGGCTTGGTTGACTTAGCCTTGGTTTAACCCCCTTTGGCTTGCCTTAAGTTTTGGACCTTGGTTGCATGCCATGCTTGTCTTGTGCATTTGATTTGGCATCATATTCAACATGATTTCAGAGCTTTTCATTGCATGCTAATTGTCCATGTTTGCATCTTCTTAGGTGTGCTTAGAACTTGTACTTTATGCTTGAGTGTTGGTCCATGTTTTCATGCATGTTTGTATATCAACTAGCCCTCACTCCCTAGCATCTTGGCCACTGTTTTGGGCTTAGTATAGAGCTGTCCAATTAGTGTAAGTCTCTCCTTTGCATGTTGTTGCATGCACTCCTTGTATGTTGTAGCATATCGGTGAGTTGTTGCATGGTTGGACTTGGATGTTTGAATGAAGTCACATGTTGGCTTGCATACTTGAACACCCACATTGCATCTTGCCTACTTGTAGATTGCATCGCTTCATGCCTTTCATGCTTCTTTACTTAGGATGTGTGCCTAACATGCTTTGCTTGCTTGCATTGTCCATGTTGCATACTAGTTCGTATGCTTAGATTGCATTGTGTTGGCATGCATACTTGGCCTCTTGAATTGCTTGTGATAGAGGTTAAGCCCCATTGTTTGATTATGTGCATTGCATTCCATATTAAAATGCACACTTGATTCTTTGGGCCATCATGCATGGAAATGCGTGATTGGTGGTCCGAGAATCGAGGCCTATGTCCCATTTGAGTCATAAACATGATAAGGGATGTGATTGGTGCATACATTGCTTGAAATGCATTGCCATGCCAAGTCTTGCCCTCTGCTGCTGTCAAACACAGATTCTGTAGGAAGATTTGGCCGGCCGGCTATCTTCATTGCCGACCGGCCATCATTGTTGGTCGATGGATCAAATTTGTGGCCGGTGACCATTCTATATGGCCGGTGGTGTTCCCTAGTATCCAGAGAGCAAACCCTGAGACTTTGGCAGTCATCAGGGGAGCAAAGCAAGGAAAACAGAGGCATCTTGAGCATGGCAGTGGATTTCCGGGTAGAACCGAGCGCGCATGCATTGAGCCCTCGGCTAAGGCTGCTGTTTACTGCTTTCTTAGATTAATTAATTTGCTTAATTAATTTAACGGTCTGTAATATTTAATTAGCTTGTCAGTTAGTTAAATTGTATTATTCTTTTGGTTCCTCCGAGTAAGGGTGTATTTGTAATAAGTGTAGGTGCGTGTGTGCATGTCTTCCAACCCCCACTTCTTTCTCCCTTTTAGTTACCTGCTTTGATGGTTAGTATTAGGGCATATTTACTTTAGCACACCTTATGCTACGCATGCGTGCATCATTCATCAGTATTGCATGCACCGGGCTTGGCACATCATGCTAACTGCATAAGTATTTCAAATTTAACTTGAATACATGCTATCTATGCATTTTCACATGTCATCCTTAGACTAGCCGAGCCTACTCTAGTGACATTCCGTATGTGTTGCATTAGGCATTTAAACATGGACTAGGATCATGCATGATTACCAACTAGTTTCTGTTTTGGCACGGAGTACTAGGTAAGCCCTTTATGCTTTAGCATACCGCATGAGTGTGAATGTTGCCATCATAGCATGATTACCATGAGGTTAGCTGCTTATGTGATATAACTGCTTGAGTGCCTGTGGATGGAGGTTGAATTACCTAAATTGGAATAATGCATTAAAACTATGAGTTTTAAGCCCACTCGAGGGTGGCAAAACCTGCATTTTAGCCTACTTGCGAGTAGCAAACCATTTTCAAAACAAACATGAAATGTTTTGTTCCAATTTAGGCGATTCGGTCTATACTTGTTTGCTGTGCGCATAACATAGTAATTCTAGGCTAATAACTGGAATAAGGGCATGTAATGTTTTCAAAACAAGATAGCACGGTTAGTAGAGGCCGATCTTCGGATCGGGCGAGAGGGGGTGCTCATAGCTGACCTTCCTCAATCGTACCCAAGCTCCCGAGCCGAGGCAACTTTGGTGATGACGGACACGTGGCCTTTGGCATCGAGTCAGGGTTTCCTAAATTCCCCCATAAAAATATTTAGGTGGCGACTCTGTATCTGGCAAAGCAGTCCATGTTTGGCACTTCTTTTCTAAAAATCTGTTTTCTCAAAACGATTTGCCGGATTTGGACTCTTTGGTTCAGATTGAGAACCGTGACACAAATCGAGTCCGAACTGTAACGTGACACAAATCGACACAAATCTGGTTGGAAGACATGCACACACGCATGCACCCTTATCACAACATTGCGCCCTCTCGAAGGAGGGTCCAAATAAATAAGCTAAGCTAATCTAATCTAATCTAAGCTAACTATTACAAACCAACTAATTAACTATGCTAAGCTAATTAATTATTACAGCACAATTGGAATAAAATAATTAATTACACGAACTAATTAAAATATTACAAAACGAATAATTAGCTATACTAACTAATTAAGGTGATAAAGTGGCCTCGCCGGCGAGGGAGGCATGCATGCTCGGTTGGCGTCCGCTCGGAAATCCATTGCTTCGTCGTCAATTGCCTCTGTTTGCACGTGCCTTGGTTTCCTGAACATTGAACCAAACTCTACACTATTTCTGCTCTAAAACAGGATAATTTCTGCACAAAATTGGATTGGTGGCCGGTCGGCTACCTCAAGTGGCCGGTCGGCCACCTACTTTTCCAGGCTTCTGGTTTTGCTGCAACAGAAAACAACAGAGGCACAACAATGTATTTGCAAGAAAATGTATGCACTGCCACTCTCTTCATCATGTCTCAAGCTTAAAGTAGTGTGGCGCCCAGCTTTCAAGCCACCAACCAAACATCTCAATGCATGATGGCCCAAAAACCAAGTTTGTACAAGTTTAGTGAATGCACAAACAATACACAAAGAGCCTCCACCCTATCATGTATGATCAAGGGTGTAGGCGACCAAGAAATGTGACACATTTCATCACTTTGAGTATGAAACGTCCCACATTTCTTGTGTTTGGATTAACATCTGATCCAAACACATGCAATGGAACACGAATGCTTATCTTATTCATGTTTTACTTGGTCCATTTCTTGTTTACTCATTTTACGTTACCAAACCATTGTTTACTTGATTTGTCCAATGTGAAAGTCCTCTAATGAGGGAGGCGTTAACCAAAAGAATGGCTTCAGGCATGAGAGAGATCATGCATTTAGCTAGGAGGAATCCTCATAAGAGGGTTAAAGCCATTTGAGCACAAACTCTATCAAGCTTAAGCACAAGCATAAGGTAAACCAACCCTCAAAATAAATCAAAAGTGAAGAAATGTAGGAGATGGCAGATATTTAGTGCTAAAGTGACATGAAAAACAATACAACAACATGCAAGCAACACATGCACAACATGTTAAAGGCCAAAAGCATTGAAACTAGTGAGGGACACAACACTAGAGGCATGCAATACCAGTCTCAAATGACCAAACCAGTTGTGGACAGACCTAAAACATGCCAAAATAATTGTGTAAACATGTTGAGATAGAAGCTCAAAAGACTAGGAGAACATGCACACATGTTAGCTTATAAGCAAGGCACAATACACAATGCACAAAAGCAACGAAGCAGTGAAGTATGTGAGGGTATGATAAGGTTACATGCACTGAAATCATGTGTGAAATGATGCTATGGCATGCAAACAACTCAAGCAAAGCATGCTAAGGGCCTTGAAACACAAAACTAGTCAAGGCTAACTACACTATAGCTATACAAAGCAAGGCTCAAGGGACCAAGACCACTCAAAAAAGAGTTTAAACATGGCAAAACATGAGCAAAAATGTGCTGGAGTGGAGCCAACACATTCTAAAATAATAGGCTACAACATCAAGTAAGCTAGGCTAGCAAGCATGATTACACTACAAGTATAAGAAGCAAGCAAGAGGTGCTCCAACCAGTGCAAAACAGAGTTATAACATGTTAAAATAAGGCCAAAAACATGCTGAGAACAAGCGAAGAGATGGTAGAAAAACATGCTCAACTACTAGGCCATTAACACCTGCAAACAAGATGTGAAGGGGGGGGGACCACCCTCCCCTATTTTGGTCCTCAAAACCAACTTTCTACCACTGAAAAAGCTCTGAGTTTCAGTGGTAGGAAGGCCAAACGAAGGGTGTTTTAAAAGCTTTAAAGGATGGCACCAAGCTTAGCAAACAAGCGACAAAAGAGGGTTGACTACCCCTAACTCAAAAAGGGCCTCAAACAACCATTTTTAACACTTAGAAAAAAGGTTTTTGTAGTTAACAACTAGGCCAAACACAGCATGCAAAGGTGGCCCAAACTAGTATACAAAACAAAGCTTAAAAGGGGTAAATGCCTTACCCTTGTAGCACAGCCAAAAACAGGCAACTTCTGAGCCAAAACCAACTTTTTGAGCCCAAACAAAACCTTCAAGAACCTCAGCTCCAAGGTAGTGGTGTTTGGATAAGGAGGGTATGTGCAAAAATGCAAAGAAAACTCACTTTCAAACAATATATAGAGAGAGAGAGAGAGTTCTAGAGAGAGAGAGAGTGAAATTTTTTCTTCTAAATTTTCATAACCCTCAAATAGGGGGAGGGACCTCTCCTTATATAGAACAAGCAAGCAAAAAGCTTGCTTCATCCCTCTATAGTGTATGGAGGATAAGCCCCAGTGTTTAGCAGCTGACTCGAAAGATCTGAAAATATCTGAAAAAGGAGAAAATTGGTCATCGGCGACTTTAGGTGGCCAGCCGGCCACCTCCCCTAGCCGACCGACCACTTCAAGTGGCTGGCAAGAAGGAAAAGTGGCCAGCAATAGCCAAAAGTGGCTGGCAAGGCCCTTCTCCCCTCCAGGCAAGAGGCACAAGGTTTGGCCCAAAAACAGGGCCAAAACACAGAGTGTTAAGAGGCTCAAAGACAAGGCACTTAGCCGAGAACTTCGGGCGCTCGAAACAAGCATAAACATGTACAATCATTGCGTGCACAAACGATGACATCAAAGTCTTGAGGTCGGTCAAAAATGGGGTGTCTACAGTTGCCCCTCTTTGATAGAACTTGGAAGTCATGAAATGACGGGATTGAATGTCAAAGCCTAGAGATGACCAATTTTTGACAAGGCCGGAGACTCAGACAAACAAATAAGATAACAATAAAGATGCCTCCTCAGGCTGGGGCAAAATGTAAAGGATATGCACAATGCAAAAGCATAATTTATGATCATGCAATGAGAGTTGTAATGAAACATCTAGATGCAAGTGTTGTGCAAAGAAATGCTACAGCAAACTCATACATAAGCAAGTAAGCAAACATGCTGTGCATGAGAACTACAAACCGAACCACATTTCATGCAGAAAGGATGTAAGGAAATTATACAATCTTAACTGTGCCTCCTGCAAGAAAGGCTAAATGCGACTGTCGGGCATACCCGAAGTCTCAAACGATACACCTCCTAGCGCGTCACACGTGAGAGAAGAAAAGAAAGCACCTCTTAGAGCATCACACGTGAGAGATGGAAAGGGAAGCACCTCTCAGCATATCACACATGAGAGAGGGAAAGGAAAGCACCTCTCAGCGTATCACAGACGAGGGAGGGAAAGGGAAGCACCTCTCAGCGTATCACACACGAGAGAGGGAAAGGAAAGCGGTGTAAACACCGAAGGATGGTATAAACATCAGAGCACGTCCCAATGCTTTCAACAGGGTGTCAATGTAAACACCGGGAGTACACGGGTGTTTCTAACCAATGAAATGTTAGTGTAGACATTGGGTGTACCCGAATGTCTCTAACCAACGAGATGAGGGAGAGGAATGGTTTTACCCGGGATTCCTCTTAATGAACCGTACATACAATATCGTGCTTGCATTAGAAAGAAACTTCAACAAGTACAATACAATACAAATACATATTCAATGCAACATCAATAACCATGATACAACGCTTACAAAGGCATATTCATGCATATCACGCAAGAAATAGAGCATGTCTTATGTAACGAAACATGAAGCATGCTTTATACAATACCAAATGCATGTTCAATGCAACGGGTAGAATGCAAGAGGATACACAATGCAATATAATATGACAAACATATGAACATGTGTAGTGCAATGAAATGTGACGTACATGTTCTGTGCACAATGACAACAATATATTACGCACATCACTAGCATGCTCAAAGCAAAGTGTTGCATAAAGAAATGCGTGCCTTAACAAGGCCAACACAATGACAACCTCCGATTTACCTCTCGGAGGGGTTACAATGTACTTTAAAAGGATACACCCCGTTCATGCCTGCTGACGATGAGTCTCACATTGAAAATATGAATTGAAACTCCCGTGGAGACACTTTGAGCTGAAAAGTGGACTTTTCTTACACTTTCTCGAGAGCCATGGACTCAAGACAATCTGAAAACACACATGGGGAATACCTGGCACCTGCCGGCCACCATAAAGAATTGCTGGCCACTTGCTACATCTGCCGGCCACCTAAGTGGTCGGTCGGCCAGTTAAGGAAATTCGGGGCAGTTTTGGTTTTTTACATGGGGGACTTTAAAAACACAACCCGAAATCACTTTTTCTCACACCCACAGTGCCGAAATCCTTTCCTCCTTGCCTCTAGACCCTTTTTTCTCTCAGATCTATACTCTACACGCGTTTTCCAACGCCCCTCGGGAAGTTGATTCGCTAAAACCTTTTAGTTTCCTTCGTTTTGAACAGATCAAAACTACTTTTTCGGAGCTTCTTTCTCCATTTTCACCATTTGAGGTATGTTCTCCACAAATTTGATCTTGAGTTTAGCACCTTTTCTCAGGATTTAACTTTCTTTGACCTTTTCTTTTCCCGAGAGTTGACTTTTGTTGACTTTTGGCACTTTTTGTCCATTTTGCTCACTTTTGTCTATCTTTCACCTTCTTTTCAGATGGCAGACGATGCGCCACATGATGGGGGTTCTCCGAGGATGGAGGAGGAGCCTGGGCACATTCCATTTCCGCTGAGAGTTTGGCCATTCGACCTAGCGACGTACCATCCTGAGGTACATGTGTTACCACCTAGCACGGTGTACCACTTCATTGGATATGCACGGCACGCGCCCGCAGATCTTTTACTACGGGAGCCTGAGTCCCATTTATCCTACGATGTGCCCAAGGTATATACTATACTCATTACATTTTCCACGATGCACTTTACATTTATTGCATAGCTCGCACTTTTGCACTATATTCCATCCGTTTGCTGAACATTCATAAATACTGTATTACTGCTCATCTGAAACACATCTCACACAATGCATTTCTGCCCATTCTGAACACACATACACACTGTATTTCTACCCATTCTGAACACATCTCATACACTACATACACTGCCCATTCTGCAGGTAGACTCCCGCTTCACCTGCAGATATGGGTCCACCGCGGCGAGGGAGTGGTAGATGGAGCTCCCTGACGGCGTCCGACAGATTGTTGACGAGGCGGGATTCGGCCTATTCTGCACGGGGCTCTCACGTCTCATGGCGAGTAGGACCCTGTTAGGAGCACTGGTAGAGAGATGGTGGGACACCACCAACTCCTTCCATTTCTCAGCCACCAGGGACATGACCATGACCCCGTACAACTTCGCCATGCTGACAGGCCTTGAAGTGGGAGGCCAGTCGATTCCGTACGACTATGACATGGGCGAGTGGGAGGCTTCTTGGATCTATCTGTTGGGAGCACATCCGCCTATTTTTCGCTCATCAGGCTTGGTTCAGTACACTTGGTTTGCCGACCACTTCAGAAGGGGAGAGCCTACGATGATCAAGGCTACAGAGTAGTATGCCAGAGGCTTCCTCATGTTCCTCTTTGGTACTACCTTGTTCGATGACAGGGGGAACACTATTGAACTATATCTTCTGAGCGCCTTAGTGGACCTATCCCAGGTTCGACACTATGACTGGGGGGCGCTGGCCTTACTACCCTCTACTGCTACATGAGCTCGACCTCCCGCAGGAGCGGGAACGTACTGGGTGGCTATTGGAGAGCCTGGAAGGTATGCTTTACTTTTCAACTTTTCATTTCTGCCATGCTTTCTATTTTGGACTTTCTGCACACTGCACACTGCACACCATACACATTTCCCTTTCTGCACTTTCTATACTCTATGCTTTCTGCATTCTGCGTTTTCTAGACATTGCACACATACTCTTCTCTGCACTTGTATTTTCTATACACTATGCCACACTTTGCTTTTTGCATTATCTGTATTTATCTGCATTCTTACTGCCACCCTCCTACTTTTCACAGCTATGGGTATACGCCTACTTCCCAGCACTTGCTCCTGAGCTAGAGGTTGAGATGCCACCTGAGGTACCCTACTCGCATCGATATGATAGTCGGTGCCAGCCGGGGGCCATGAGACCCTCCCATACTTGCGCCAGTACTTCGACACAGTGAGGACGACAGAGGTAATTAAAAAACCCACAATTTTTCCTATTTTCGGCTTTACTTCATTTTGGATATCTACTAGCAACTAATGCACTTGCTATCTGTGGATTACATGGCAGCCTTGGGTGGCGATGCCAGAGTTTGTGCGATTTCATTTCGCTAGAGCTCGAGGTGCTTCTCGATACCGGATCCTACTCGAGGGACCTGTAGGCCGAGCCTGGTTCTTGAGTGAGCACTTCATGCGCCAGATATTGGGCTTGCCATTATAGTCAGTTCCTTTGCCACCTCTACCGTCTATGCAGGACACAAAGAGTCTCTCTCCTCAGGAGCTTACTGATGTCATATGAGGCGCAGACGCAGACCGATTCATTGGGTAGGGGGACTACACGACCTACATCTAGGCGTATCTCATGCCTCCATTAGCAGGCGTTCGTGCTTCGACGGGGAGGACATCTGATATTGCATCATTGAGCAAAGCTCGGACAGCAAGCGCTCCCTCGACGAGTAGGGCCCAGCTACCGAGGGGTGAGACTAGTGGGATGCCTTCTACTAGGCAGTGTGTTGGATGGCCTGATCCCCCGACTGAGCTGACTAGTTGGCAGATCTCTGCAGTGCCTTATCAGATTCTGCTTGAGCCTCCATTGCCTGATCACCGATACGTTAGGACACTTGGCTCATCACCGGTATACTTTACTGCTTTCATTCATTTCAGTTTCACTAAGATTCTTACTCATTCATGCACTTATGATTTCAACTTGCATTTGCAACCCTCTGTAGAGTACGTCGAGGGGTTACTCCAGGTAATGGCCTCATTTGAGGGCATGATCTTGTGGAGAGAGATGATGCTGACCTCCCACGGGATTCCGATAATTTTTGCAGTTTTCTTGCATTTATCATACTTTTGCTGATACACTGAAACTGATACCTCATTGCACTGGTGCGTTTCATGTATAGATCACATCTGACACGACACACTGCATGCACATACTATATTTGATTTCTGCATATACTCCACGTACTGCACTTGCATCTGACACATATACTGTGGTTGATATATTCAAACTGCCTTTTCAGGTCACACCTCTGCAGCCAGGACCACCAGAGCCTACTCTAGTAGTAGGGAGTGAGATTCCGGCACACAGCCGAGGGAGAGGTCAGGGGCTTGCCGTGCGTGATGACGATGGCAAGGCCAGCGAGGGTGAGGAGCCAGCAAGTCCTCAGTTAGAGTCATTTGAGGATGGAGGCGATGGCACCGGCTTAGGTTCTAAGGGTGGCGACGATGCTGAGGAGGGCTCTGAGGATGGGAGCGGAAGTGGCTCTGGTTTCGGCTCCGACTCCGGCTCAGATTCAGATGGTGGCACCTATGGCGATGGTGCAGAGTCTGCTTAACCGAGGACGAGGCTGAAGAGGGTTTCTCGATCTTGAGCTGGGTGGCACCAATCTAGATACTTTTGCTTTATTTCTCTTTTTGCTAAGTGTTAGTACATTGTACAGCCTTAGGCAGTTTTATTTTCTTTAAAACTTGAACTTTTGTAAAAAGAAACCATGATTGGAATGAAAGCAACTTTTGTTTAAAAAAGTGTTATGTTTGTATTCTGAGCATCCCATCACACCATTTTACACAAAAATGAGATTGATGGAAATTAAACATTTGTGAATTGAAAAGTCAGGTAGTGAACCGACACAACAAACGAAATAACAAAACAACTTAAAGAACAACTCGATAAACAAAACAACAACCACTCAATAAACAAAGTACAACAAACTCGATAAACAAATTGCAACAACTCGATAAACAAATCAAATACAACTGTTAAACAAAACAACATGACGCACTTGAAGTAGAACCAAACTCAAATTTTTCAGCGTCCTCAGCACATAGGAAGGCTAAAGGCTCCCTACTAGAGACAAGAAGTGGCTGTCGGTCGCTTAGATGCATTGCCGGCCACTTATTCTCATTGTCGATCACTTGAAGTGGCCGGTCGGCTAGAAATTTTGAGAATCACCAGATTGCTGCCATCTGTCCTCCACTCAGTGCCTTATCTTCTACAAAAGCTCTAGTTTCGTGGTTTCTTCATTTCAGCTCTGTTTTTGCCCCAAATGGAGCCATTCTTTGCCGAAAGACTCTCGACTTGGATTGTAACTTTGGATGGCTCAAAAAAGTTGAACTTCCGGGGCTTCGGGATAAATGCACTATTCCCGTTGAGCCGTACTTCGCTGTGTTTTCCACTCCTCCATACCGCGGCTAGATGTTGGAGTCCAGTTATGCACGTATTTAGCTTTGGCGGACAAGAGTTGTGCCCCACAATTGAGGAGTTCCAAGCTTTGATGGAGACCTGGCGTGACGAGAAAATCTTGCCCCAGTCTCGTTTTGGCCATATCCAAGCTTTAGGAAGGATATGCGGGCTGACTTCACATAATGCTCGATCTTTGGTTCGTAACGGGGAGTTGGATGTCCCCAGCTTGATTCATCAGCTTTCTGACACTGGTGACCGCGGCGACCACCTTTGGCAAAGTTTTCGACAACATGCCCTCTGCTTGTGTATGTTAGCCCATTTTCTACTTGCCCCTGGCTTTGGAGGGTCTAGCCTCCGTTTCATTGAAGTTGCCCAAGTCCTGAAAGAGGGCAAAAGCTGCATCGGCATGACACTAGCTGAAACTTTGATGGGTTTGGATGCTTTCCACCGTCGGGAGACAACCAAGTTTGCAGGGAGTCCACTACTCTCTTCTCACATGTGTTGCTCACATCACTCGGTGCTCTGGCTCTATTTTTCTCTCAAAACCCTTTCTCACTTTTATCTCCTCGTACTCCTCTCTATTCTTTAATCTCTCTTATTTTTTGTCCCTCCCCAGGTTTGGCTAATGGAGAAGTTGAAGGTAGTGGATGCTTGTCCTACGTTCTCAGTGCGCGGCTATTTCTTTCACCCTTGGCTAGTTGACTTCCCAAACGAGGGATGGTGGTGCCACTGGATGTGCAGCAGGTCTGCTGTCGACATTGCTTGGCGATGCCCTTGGTTTGATCTACCTGAGATGAGCTATAGCATGTCCTGGCAGCCTGGCATATAGTTGGTTGGCTTGACACACTGTGTGTTCTACTTTCCATTCTGATTCCGGCGTCAGTTCGGCCACGACCAGACTTGCCCGGAAGAGGGGATAGAGTAACCAGCATCATTTCCGATCCGAGGTTCATAGCTAGCTCGGTATGCCACAGCATGGAGAACAAGAGAACTTCTGGCCCCCACTTCCACTTTCAGTTGCGTCCTTTCTGGCGAATGCATTGCTCGGCTTGAAGATGAGGCACAAACCGGGCCTACTTTAGCATCAGAAGCCTCCACAAGCTCTGGGGCGGGACGCAGGAACACCTGACTATCCCCTAAGTTTATTGCTTTAATCTGTTGTAGACCACCTGGAACTTCGTTCCGTGCGCGAGGGCACGAATTGTAGTTCTTAGCTACTACAGTTCGGACTCTTGTCACGGTTCTGAATCTAATCTTACAAAGTGCAATGTAAGACTGATAAATCACCAAAGAGTCCAAATCCGGCAAATCGTTTTGGAAAATCGATTTTAATAAAAAAAAATGCCAAACATGGACTGCTTTGCCAGATTTCAGAGTTGCCACCTAAATATTTTGTTTTGGGAAATTTAGGAAACCTTGACTTGTGCCTAAGGCCATATGTCCGTCATCACCAAAGTTGCCTTGGCTTGGGAACTTGGGTACGAGAGGGGAAGGTCATGCAATGAGTACCCCCGCTCGCCCGATCAAAGGATCGGCCTCTACTAATATGATATGTTGTTTTTTTGAAAACAAATGTGTTCTTATTCTGATTTATTAGCTAAACTTACTATGTGATGTGCACAGAATACAAGTATAGACTAAATCACTCAAGTTGGAACAAAACATCTCATGTTTGTTTTTCGAAAATGGTTTGAAAGTGCTACTTGAAAGTAGGCTAAGGCGCGGATTTGCCACCCTCAAGTGGGCTTAGAAAACATGGTGATTTGCCACTTCAAGGGGGCTTAAAACTCGCATTTTGATGAATTGTTCCAATTCAAGAAATCCAACCTTCATCCACAGGCATTCATGCAATTAATCACTTAAGCAGTTAGCCTCATGGGAAGCATGCTATCATGGCAGTCACTTACACACATGCAAGGATGCTAAAGCGTAAAAGCTTACCTAGTACTCCGAGCCAAAAAAAGAAGCTAGTTAGTAATTAATGCATGATCCTAGCTATGTTAAGAATGCCTAATGCAACACATGCAAAAATGTGACTAAGATAGGCTCGGCTATTCTAAGATGTCATATGAATGCGACTAGATAACATGTATTCAAATTGATATTGAAATACAATGCAGTTAGTATGATGCGCCGAGCCCGGTGCATGCAAGACAAAATGAATGATGCACGCATGTAAGCATAAGTATGCTAATTGAAACATACTCTAATCTAACCACTGAAAGCGGGTAAGTAAAAGGGAGAAAGAAATGGGGGTTGGAAGACATGCATCACACACACGCACACTTATTTACAACATCGCTCTCTCGGAGGAGGGTCCGAATAAATAATACAAACCAGCTAATTAACTAACTATCCTAGCTAATTAATTATTACAAAACTCTTAACTAATTAAAAAAATTAATTAAATAACAAAACTGACTAAGTAAGAAACTAAAATAGGCTGCCGCAGCTCTGCCTTGGAATGATGAATGATGGATGCTCAGTCGCGTCCTCTCGGAAATCCACTACCGTGCCTCGTGATGCCTCTGTTTGCACTGTTTTAGACCTCTGAAAATTGTGCCAACCTCTAAGATACTTCTGATCCACCTCATGGACATTCTGAGAGGTGATCGGCCAAGAGGAGTGGCCATCGGCTAAATTTGATAGCCGATTGGCACACTAAATGGTCGATTGGCCACTGCTTCCTGCAAATTCTCCCTTTTGCTGCAACAGAGCACTAACAGAGGCATGGCAGTGTATTTGTAAGAAAATGTGTGTGCAACCACACTCCTTATCATGTCTAAGGCTCAAAGGAGTGTAGTGCTCGGCTCTCAAGCCATCAATCATGCATCTCAATGCATGATGGCCAAAGAGGCTAAGTTGCACAAATTAATGACAAATGAATGCACACAAATATCGCATAGGACTCAATGAACCTCCACCTTATCATGCATAGTCAAAGGTGTCGGTGACCTAAGGAATGAGACGCGTTTCATCACTTCAAGTATGAAACGTCCCTCGTTCCTCGTGTCTGGATTGACACCCTATCCAAACACAATGCAATGCAAAGGCATGCACACACAATGCAATGCAACAAGCATGCAACAACATCCTATCTAACAAGCATGCAACAACAATGCAATGGTAAGGGCCATGTAATGCAACACTTAATGGACCAAATCAAACTCAAGCAAGCCTCATGCATGCCAAGACAATGGCCAAAGCATGCTGAAAATGAAGTCCGAAAGTATATAAAGCATACATGCCAATTGGTTCACAAGCAAGGCATGAAGGAACCAACTCTCAAGCACATTGAAGAAGTGAAAAAAAGTGAGAGTGTGGCAATAAAATAGGCTCTGAAATCACATTCCAAAGGATGCTAAATCATGCACATATGACAAACAAAGCATGCTAGTAGCATCAAAGCTTAAAGCTAGCCAAGGGACTTACACCATGGCTATATCAAGCAAGCTGCAACAAGCCAAGGCGACTCAAAATAGTCCCAAGGCAGGTCAAAATAAGGCCAAAACATGCATGGAATGAGGCCAAAACAAGCTAGCATGGTAAGCACAAAACATGACGCATACAAGGCCAATGAAGAGGATTACATTGCACCCACCAAAACCAAGCATGAGATGACTATACCAACAAAAATTTGAGTTATGGCATGTCAAAATAACACCAAAAATGCACTGATATGGCAGCCCAAAAGTTTAGGCAATAAGGCATGCATATAGGCTCGTACTTAAGGCATAAAGCATGACTCACCAAAAGCAGTGAAATAGTGAAGCATGGGAGAGTATGGCCACACCATATGCACTGAAATCATATACCAAGTGATGCCAAATAATGCAAATAGCCCAAGCAATGCATGCTAGTGGACTCAATGCACAAAGCTAGTAAGTAAGAATGCATTATGGCTATACAAAGCAATGCATGCATGACCAAGA